>AP027106.1:18152137-18856422 GCA_028142955.1 Pinctada fucata
CGTGTTATTTATGATACGGAAGAGTTCCAAGTCTATATCTTCTCGGAGAAAATTTCAAACCATTTTTTTTTTTTTTAACCACACACGTTAACGTCTGTTTTCACCTATCTCTTCAGGGTTACTCAATCTTTCGTACTTCTTGACAAAATATCCTTCCTACCATTTCGAATAGGCGGAGCTGTCTGACTTTCGTACGAAAATGTTTATTGTTATTTATTCAAACCTAGTATAAATAAATGAATAAATAAATAAATAGATAAATAAATTTATTAACAATCAAGTAAATAAATAAATTATGTTAATCGTTAGAAACAGTTCACTTAATAAAACGCATCTCACCCTTAGCACTATAGTTTGGACCTGTGAGTATCATGAATATGATTTATAAATCAACTAAACCTGTACAATTTCATGCTTAAAACACCCTTCTACATCCAGATTTAGTTCCCGCAGATGCCAATATTCACATTCCATTCGCATAAAAGTTCAACGTACATGCATGTAGACACGTCTATTCTATATATAATTCTATAGACGTACACGTATATGTCACCAGCAATCACAGAAAAGTGTATAAATTACATGTTCAATTGTTTATTATATATACCAAATGTCCTTTTCTGATATCAAATTAGAATGTATACATATGGTCAAGCGAGTTTTTATGATACGATTCATTGCAGTCTATTAAAATATCCATTGACATGAATAAACCCTACACAAATTTGGAGCCGCTCATTTTGGCAAGGGCAAATTAAAGCTCTGTATTGTAGATGGCGCCAGGAAAATTCACTTTCGCTTTATTTAAACTGCTGTTTGGCAAGAATTACATGTACTACTGACGAGGATTAAAATATCTGAAACACGCGTCTAGTTCAACAAAATTGGTACTATAGAACATCTATTTCAACATTGACACTTGTATGTATTGTGCAAATTGAATGAAACTTAACAAGAAAGTAATTAAATATGTAACCTTGTCAGGCACATAAAAGTGCCCTTTACTTTGATGTAAACCAACAAATAAACTTTTTACAGTCTAGTAAACCAGTCAAACTTGCAATCATTTCCGTACGGCTATTACGGAAATAATTTTCATGCATTGGCGTTAAGTAAACGGTTTCGAATGTTCTATCGAAACCTAGTTCAGATTTGACAGACTTATGAGTATTTAGTTTTATTATACAACTGAGATGTTAATATGTTAAATTGTCTTTTAATTCTGTTGTACTTCATGTATTTTACCAATGATCGTGACTTGGCATTATTCTGTTCGGTTGGAACAATTTTCTCATGTTTTTTCTCATGTTAATTTATTGAAATTCAATGCACTTGATATGTGCACATATGCTTTGTTTTCCAAAGTGGTAAAAAAGATGACAAACGGATCGATCTTGACTGTTAGTCAATGGTCTGTCTGTCTTGCTAAGTCTCGGATATTACTTCATCATAGGTTCTCATTCTAAAAACCCTTAAAATCCCTAAATAATATACTGAGCTCATCAAAAGGCCTGTTAAATCAATGAGGGGCGGCGGCTGACCCAGTAATGCCTTATAGCTTCGCCACTCATTACATTGTACGGGTATCACCTGTTTGTGTTCGTGGCGGCCTCGTGGCTCTTTCCGATCCACGATGCGTGGCACTTGCGCTATAAGGCACATTACTGGCTAACGTGAACTATAATGCCAATGCGCTTTGGCGCGGTTTTCCGGTCAATCGCATTGCGCCATCTATAAATAGGGGACTTACGCCTTATGCCCGTATTTACAATTTCGGCATCTGGCATTTAACGATTTAAACTCTGAACAAATTTACATTGGCCGCGGTTTTTCCGGGCTGATTTGAAATGTCTGCATTTGTCAGCATTTGAAACGTCTGCATTTGTCTGATTTGAAACGTCTGCATTTGTCAGCATTTGAAAACGTCTGCATTTGTCTGTATTTGAAATTTGTCATTAATTGTCAGCCGCGCCCAAAATAAGCCACAAGAAATAAATTAACAAAAAATATTCATTTGTTCGTCTGCATTTGCCTGCATTATAATATATTACCAATATTTATGGTATATCATTCATGTTCGGAGAAATCGAAAAGTTCGATCGAACCCACATTGTTGTTGTTGTAGATATAACTGATGATGATGATGATGATGATGATGATGATGATGACGTTGATAATGATAATGATGATGTCGATAATGATAATGATGATGTCGATGATAATGATTATGATGATGTTGATGTCAGATGATGATGATGATGATGATGATGAAATTCATCATTTCATTGATCTTTGTGATCTTATCAAGAGGTCCCGAAATAAATATATCTATCCCCGACGCAGTTCGAGATAGATTCTGTTATTTCGGGCCGACATCATTTCGTGGCTTTTTTTGATTTATTCCCCTTTGCACGTAAGTAAAATATGAGCTATCTACCTGACCTAAACGCACTAGGCGACCTCTTACAAGAGTGCACGCCCACTACGTCACCAATCTTGACGTCATATGATTTTCGCGCCACACTTTTCAGGTTCGTCTGCAAGGTAAGGTAACGAATTTATTTGCTCGTGAATTGTTTCAGTTTTTAGTCTGTAATCTTCACCAAATTATTAGTTATTCAATCAAAATGTTATACCCTCCCACCCTCCCGTTGTCACAATTACTTTTAAGATATAAGAACTTTCAAGTTGGGACCTGGTTCTGCTGTTCGTTTTAATTTATATTGCAGGTTATGTCAAGATTTTGACTTTAAGCAGTCCTCTATTGCTGTGAAGATATGACAACGGACTTTCCCCTGGTGCGGCTGATGGTCACCCCGTACATCTACGCAACCCCGGTTCCTCATGCTGTTCCTGCTTTCTCGACCTGTTCTCGGATCCGATCCTCCTTTATTCCCGGACAAGATATTCCTGTATTCTCGGACATGCTGATTCTGTTCCATCTAGACTTCTAGTCGTCACTACTATTAACACTACATCAATGTTGCTGGCCTACGAAATTGGTACTCCCGACATTCCTGTATGTTATTACTTATACTAGACTGTCCGATCCAAGCCGAACTTCGCTGTGATTTCCAGATGCGTGGCACTTGCGCTATAAGGCACATTACTGGCTAACGTGAACTATAATGCCAATGCGCTTTGGCGCGGTTGCGCTTTGGCGCGGTTTTCCGGTCAATCGCATTGCGCCATCTATAAATAGGGGACTTACGCCTTATGCCCGTATTTACAATTTCGGCATCTGGCATTTAACGATTTAAACTCTGAACAAATTTACATTGGCCGCGGTTTTTCCGGGCTGATTTGAAATGTCTGCATTTGTCAGCATTTGAAACGTCTGCATTTGTCTGATTTGAAACGTCTGCATTTGTCAGCATTTGAAAACGTCTGCATTTGTCTGTATTTGAAATTTGTCATTAATTGTCAGCCGCGCCCAAAATAAGCCACAAGAAATAAATTAACAAAAAATATTCATTTGTTCGTCTGCATTTGCCTGCATTATAATATATTACCAATATTTATGGTATATCATTCATGTTCGGAGAAATCGAAAAGTTCGATCGAACCCACATTGTTGTTGTTGTAGATATAACTGATGATGATGATGATGATGATGATGATGATGATGATGACGTTGATAATGATAATGATGATGTCGATAATGATAATGATGATGTCGATGATAATGATTATGATGATGTTGATGTCAGATGATGATGATGATGATGATGATGAAATTCATCATTTCATTGATCTTTGTGATCTTATCAAGAGGTCCCGAAATAATGCAAATTCAATAAGTTTATTTGAAATATTGCTTCAAAGTCTTAAATGGATTGTATCTTTTGACGATGGAATTTTATTGTTGTGATCAAATAAATACGATGGCAAAAGGTAAAGAATTTCTTCATAGTCTATAGAAAAATTTGGTAGTTTAACACAACATACCCCCTCTGTGATACAGCATTTCCTTTTGCATCAGTATTTCTTTTCTGAAGGTTATATCCGAGTTACATGCTGTAGCACAGGAATATTGTTCAATTCTGGAAAAAAACTATATGAAACGGATGATGTTTTAATATAATCTGTTCATTGAACGTATTTTTGTACGTTTTGTTTCACATAAACATACCAAAGTATTTCTGGATTGGAAATAATATATAAATAAACTTACATGTTTCGGCTTTTGCTGAATTTTTGCATTTTGATTTAACTAAAACGAGAATGCATATTATTTTTGAGCTGTACTGTAAATCAATACAATTCAATAATAGCCACGTGATACATTCAGGTAGTTAAAACGCTCATTACTGGCGAATACAGAAGAAATGTATATATTTACTGTTAAAGAACAATAATCAAAATTTTCGCTAATTTTACAGATTTGAAATTAACTAGATGTTAACTTTTATAATCTGTAATATTTTGTGAAGCTGAAGAAATTTTAACTTGTTTAAAGTGATTTTAGAGGAAGGGTTTTATTTCCCAACCTAACAAAATTGTCTATATTTAGATATTTCTATGATAAAATAGCAATGTTTCATACATATGTTTATCTAAGTATCTCTACAAACTTGATTAACTCAATTTTCAACATTAATTGATATTAAATCACATGATAAGCCTTTCATGAAGAGGCGAAATCTCACTGAAAAACGAAGTGATCTTTGGTAAAATCTAAGCAGGGCAGCAAATTGTTAATTGGAACAGCAGATCCACTCAAGAGTCGAGTTCCAAATGCTCAGTGTTAATAAAAACAAAATGATATTGAAAATAGGAATTGTGCGCTGGACATGAATGATTTACTCTGTTCGACTTTAACAATAAACGACATTTACTTCACAAGTACAAACTATTATAACTTCAGTTCTTTCACAGAAAATGCATATGTCTTTAAATAATTTTGTAGGGGATATTCAAACTTGACTATTTAACTCGCTTCCTTCTATCTCTAGGGTGTTTTATTCCAAGAACGAATATTCGCTTGTCCTCTATGAGCGCAAATAGAAGACGATTATGAACACGATTTTGGTAAGAAACCATATACAAATTTTAGATTTTATACACCTTATATAAATGAAACATCCTTTATGTCAATGGCATATATTTTGTATCAATGGAATATCCTATATCAAAGACATACCAGTAAACTTCATAATTATGGCTTAACAGAATATAGGGCCGAATTTATTTCATTATGGAAATATAGACGTCATATTCATCCGTCCACTTAGACCTAGTCTTAAAATTTTACATTTTAATGCTATGTCGCTATAACGTCGAATTTCATTGGTTGTACGCTAGCGCGTCGCCAGAAAAAAAGTTTGCTACCGTAAAATCAGCATTTACCGTCCGCAAACATAACATCAGAAACTATCCTCCCTACATGTAAAGCATCAAAAATGAAAATAAAACACAATACCCAAAATCAGAATCTAAAACTCTCAATTACACATTCTTGAAAAATATAAAAACAAACAGATGGAGACAATTAAACAGCTACGAAGATAAACTTAAGGAGGCCGAGTTCGGTTTCATATCTCAAAAACTATAATAGAGAAATTGATCATTTTTACACGAATTATTAATTCCTTAATTATTTACATTCTGACAGATTTCTAGAAAAATCGACCGATTGGTATAGTTGTAGGGGCCGTCTCAAAATAACGCCTATTTTACTATGGGAGAATATGGGGATTCATCGATTTTTCCTATGAAATGCCAATTTTCGAGAATGCTATATTAGAGATTTGATTGAAATTGCAATATACTATTACTTTATGAATGATTAACACAATATATCGACAAGAAAAAAATTGACCGATTGTTATGCAATTGGGGGGCATTTCAAAGTATGAAAATCTATCAAAACTGTAAAATTTTGATAGAAAATGTTGAAAGTGGCTAGAAAAAATAAAGAATTTTCCTCAAAATACTGTACCAGTATTCGATAATTGTAAACCCCCATTTCTAGCTTAAAAATTATGAAACACAAAAGCAAAAAAGAAAAATATGTGAGGAAGGGTGGGGTAATCTCAAAATCAATAAATCAAATGTGATAAGGGTCTTCATTAATCATCATAACTCAAAAACCATAATAGAAAAATAAATCCCTTTGTTACTTTATATGACGTTCTAAATCAAATGGTAATCATTTTGAGAGATTTTCAGAAAAAAATCCTTCGTCTAGATTACTTGCAGGGGCCATTTAAAAATAATGCGTAATTTACAATTGGTGCAAGAACTTTGACGCCACGCACCGAAAATAACGTTCGCCCATACCGCAATGTGTGAAAGAGCAGTCACGCTGCAGGACAGGGATGCTGCATCTAATATTTGATTTTTTTCTTTAAAATGAATAAATCTAGAAGATAAAGATATATACAATGTTTTATTTAAAAAATTCATATTTGGATTTGAGTGTTCAATAAAACAGGAAAAGATTCCCCGAGAGACGTCAAAAGCAGTTAGAACGCAACGAAACATGTAGAAGTAATAAATCATTCTTTTCGTATATTTCCCCTCCTTTCTTTCATATCTCTCTTATAGATGACGATGACATACATTTGATATCATCACATGAAGTTGACAGAGAGATAGAGAGGGAGAGAGAGAGTTCTAATTTCTGGGGGTTTTTTTCTTTTAGTTTTTCTAAACGTTTCGTTTCGATTTGTTACGTTTCGTTTCGATTTGTTTCGTTTCGTTTTTGTTTCGTTTCGCACTTTACAGGGACCTAAATATCAGTCGTTACGAATTTATAAAAAAAATTATACATAAACGAATTACATGTTCTTTTTATTTACAACGTGGAAAGAGAGTTAAACAATTGCAATGGATATTTGTTACTGGTTTATTTACTTTGAATATCATCCATTTTAGATCGGCTTTTGGTATTCATTTACTGACGAAACTAGTTTGCGACCGGAGAGTTCCCCCATCTAAATATGCATTATTGTATATATCCTTTATTTGTATCATTTCTCATTAATTCTTAATTTCGTGTTTACATGCATACATTTACTATGTATGTAAACATAGAACATTGTAGAACGGGCACATGAAACCAAAAAAAAAAAGGGGGGGGGGGAGGGGGTTGGAGTCAGTGACTCCGATTCGAGAATTGTTTTTCAGTGAAACATAAAAAATCTGGTACAAGCATGATCGATTCATATTTTTGCTTTTTTTCTTATAAACACAAAGTCCTATGATAGTTTATCATCGGGATAAAATGAAAATAACCAAGTTTAAAAATGAAGTATTGAAATAATAAACCAAGTAAATCCCTGGTCAAGCATTATTCGCCCTTTTCATTTATAGCAATTTCTGGTGTCAGTTTTGCAACCCCCCCCCCCCCAATCTATTATATTTTATTTATAACATGTATGATTATTTTATGTGCGAGTGTGTGTGAAAAAAGTTCACATTTAGCTTCATGAATCAATTTAGAGATACGGAAACAAGAAAGAGAGAGAGAGAAAAAAAAGAAAACGTAAGCGTTTTCAATTTTGACGTTACAGGTCAAGAAATGAACGTAATTCATCTCGCTCGTTCTCGATTATGCGTGCAATTACCTGTAGAATGGTAACATCTTTGAACAAAGCAGAGTTGATACTAAAATTCACTCGCTCAAAGTTTTCAAACAGAGAAACTTCATCCGATAACATTTCCGTGCAATGTACGAAGGTTTACAAAATTGCAGAAAAATTCTTATAATCAAAGATAATTCGAGAAACTAAACTTAAAATTTCTAATCCATATACAAAACGGATTTTGTTCTGAAACTAGGCGTCTTTCAGATAAGCTTCTCGGTCAGGGATATGTTTGTGACCGACTAACATCGTCACTGAGGAAGTTCTACGGTCGGTATTGGGAGACCTCGTCTTACACTATGATGTCCCACTCTCCAGAATGGTGGATGATATTCTGTCATAGACCATTTGAACCATCCAGCCAAAGATTGTACTCTATGTCTTCCGAAATGGAAATTACCGGATGTGACAGTTCTACCGAATTGAAGCGGCGGGTGTTGCATGCAAGCAGGAGATGCTACTCTTCTTGGGCACCTGGCCTCAATTGTATCAAACTTCTCAAGTTGAGATTTTCCTCAACCTCAAATCCGCTTGAGGATTCACTCAGCTGAGTTTTCCTCAAAATCATCTTGTATCAAAATTTTTCAAATCATTTGAGGGTTTCCTCAGCTGAGGAAAGTATTTGAGGAAAGACTTGAGGAAATATGTTATCGTCACCATAGTAACCAAGGCGCAGGGTCAGTAAATTTCGGTACATTTCACATGTCATCATTATAGACGTACTTATCCAGATATTCAGCCATGATATAACCTTTCGGTACCTTTTTTTTAAGGTTTTAAGGGTATAAAATTAAGTTGAGGGACTCCTAACAATTTAAGTTGTATGAAAGACATATTTGAGATTTTCCTCAACTTGAGGAGAGGTGAGAACATTTAAATTTGCCAAGTTTCCTCAACTCGTCCCTCAACTCTAAATCTTAGTTTTCACATATGATACAACAAGTGACTATTTTTTAAAAGTATATGTTTTGTAAATTAAACAATGTAATTTGTATGTTTTACTTAAATCTGTCTTAAATTTGCCTAATATTTTTAAATTTAGAAGAAATTCTACCTCTCCTCAAGTATTTGAGGTAGGTATGGAGCTCCCTCAAATATTTCAGGAAAATCTCTCCTCAACTTGAGGAAAATCTCAAATATTTCTTTCATACAAGGTAAATTTTGAGTAGTCCCTCAACTTTGAGGAAAATTTATTAACTTTGAGGAAAATCTCAACTTTGAGGAAAACCTCAAGTTGAGGTTGATTAATACAAGACAAATTGATCCTGATCCTTCTTATTTTGTTAATTATGTCACAAAAAATGCAGGTTTTGAAATACTCAACAGTTTATACTCTGTTGCTTGATAGATTGCCGAATTTCAAAAGAAGTAGACAATGAATTTTGTAAAATTTCCTGAAAGTCTTTATTTGTTTGTGAAAGCGAAAAACTTCACCTCACAGTTTCTTGGTAATTTGTAAAAGACTAGGTGCGCTAACCTCTTATATCGGGCCTATAATTTTGACGAAAATGCTTTTGATAAACGAACTATTAATTATCACTTTTTGCAACGTTGAATGTTTGAGAAAATACGACGTAATAACTCTTAGCCCTCGTAGCGTCATGCGCGTGATGTATGACGTCCTGTTCTGATGTCACTTGCCCTGAATGACGCCAACAAATCTTTAAAATTCATTTATGATGCAGGCCTCGCCCACGATATTTTTATGCAAAGGAGTAGGTGCGGTAACCTGTCATTTCGGCCCTATTTTCAAAGTTGTTTATGTATCCATAATATTCTAGATAATAAAATGTCAAATGTATGGTGAATCCAAATCATGAAAGCTTTTTTTATTTCACAGTCCTACACTGAATAATACGTCGCTCAAAACGTCTAAAAACGCTGAAATCATTGAAAATACCAATAAATGAGCGATATTTCGATACAAAACTATTAAATCAAGTGGTTATCCAGGCCTTGCCCTTGAATATGTTTGCGTCAATCGATGGATTTCTGAGCGGCCTTTTAATTTGCGTAAAAAAATCATGGGCGAGGCCTAGAAGATTTGTGTGTAAAATGCGATGATATTCCTGAGTTTTGCGTCATTCAGGGTAAATGACGTCAAAACATGACGTCATACATCACGCGCGTGAAGTTACAAGGGCTCAAAATTATGACGCGGTATTTTCTCAAACATTCAACATTGCAAAGTGATAATTGATAATTCGTTTATCAAAAATATTTTTCGTCGAAATTATAGGGCCGATATGAGGGGTTAGCGCACCTAGTCCTTAAAACACCGATCAGAAATCCATCGATCGGAACAAAAATTATCATGGGCAAGGCCTGGGTCAATACTTAATTTCATCAATTTCCATCCAAATTTCGCTCATTTATTGATATTTTAAATAATTTCAACGTTTTTAGACGTTTTTAGCGACGTACTATTCAGAATATGACTGTGAAATCAAAATAAGCGTTCATGATATAGATTCACAATACATTTGACATTTTATAAACTAGAAAATTATGAATATATGAACAATTTTGAAAAAAGGCCGATATCGCAGGTTACCGCACCTTCTTCTTTCTACTAGGAAAATCGAAAACATCAGTACATGCCCTAGCATATCGGATGAGCTGCAAAATGTAAAAACCGTATGACGGTAATCTAGGAACATCACCGTCAAGCAAGGGAAAATTTATTATGTTGAATCCGAAATCATCTCTTTTGTCATACACACTTGTGTGAATATCTCCATTAACAATTTTGATATTTAGGTCCAAAAATGGTGTTTCTGTGTTTGTAACGTTTGCCTTGTTTGGAGTCATTTTTATACTTTTCAAAAACAGGATTGTCGATAGTACGAATATCATCCAGGTACCTAGAAGTACCAATGAAACATTTTAAATTATCATGTTTTCTTTGCTTTTGGAGATTTTGGATAAACTCTTTTTCATATGTGTATAAAATAGATCTGCAACAATAGGCGCACAATTAGTTCCCATTGGGATCATTACAATCTGCGTGTAGAGATTCGCATCAAATTTTACATAGATATTATCCAGGAGGAAGGACAAGACAATACAAGGGTCCCTACATGTCCATGATTTGTATGATTTGTATATCCGATGTACAAATATAAGATTTCCCCTTCCATTCAAAAGAAAGGAGGAGGTCTCCAACAATACTCGGTTGCAGCACCCACAACAAAACTTCAAAACATCAAATGCGAAAAAATAAAACAGAGCAGACATCCACAGAAAGAGACGCAAAAGGGACGAGGAACACCGAAACACACCATAGAAACATGAAACATAAAATACCACCCACACATAAACCAACGAGACCAATGGGCAATCGGTGCCGACTTAGGACGGCCATCTGTTACTGAAATAGCAGAAAGTGTGGTTATCCTGGATTACGTGCGCAGAACTCTCCCACCTTTCTTATTATTCAGAGGTCTCGGAGAACGTACAATTATGGTGGTCACTGTAAGATGACAACACACAAAGACCGTAAAACGCAGAGGCCTCAGCAACACAGATGAATATGTTAATGGATATAAAAAGAGGACGTGCGTAATACAGCCCATGATATGCCGGCTGTAACGAGCTCATATATGTTATCACCCGAGGAGTCGGATTGACATTCAGAGAGGACAGGTGGTCGGGGCCCGCTCTTCTCTAAAGGGGTTTTGACGGGACCCGTCATGGAGTCCTGTCGTCACAGTCAGTCAGAGTACAAGTCTTAAGCGCTCGTACAAGACTATAGATTGGTCAGGTACCAAGCCTAGTGTCCGTCGGGTGACATCGTCACTGAGGAAGTTCTACGGTCGATATGGGGAACTCGTCATACACTATGATGTCCCACTATCCAGAATGGTGGATGATATTCTGTCATAGACCATTTGAACCATCCAACCAAAGATTGTACTCTATATCTTCCAAAATGGAAGTAACCGGATGTGACAGTTCTACCGAATTGAAGCGACGGGTGTTGCATGCAAGCAGGAGATGCTTACTCTTCCTGGGCTCCTGGTCTCACTCTCATATCGGGAGTTCGCTTCTTTTCATATGGTGGAGGTTTTTGTTTTTGTTTGCTTTGGTTCCTGTTTTATCCTGATTTTGTATGCCTTCGGTTTCTGATTTTCTGAATTATCGACTTTGTACTGTAGACAGGGATATGGTCATTATCCATATTTGTCATTAGGATCATATCCACAGTATACAAGGCGTTTGATGATTCGGACGCATTTTCTATGGTTACGCTGTCTACCTTTGATTCTTCTTATTTTGTTAATTATGTCATCATAAAATGCAGGTTGTGAAATACCCAAAGTATTATACTCTGTTGCTTGTATTGGTCCGAATTTCAAAAGAAGTTGACCATAATTTTTGTAAAATACCAGAAAGTCTTAATTAGCTTATGAAATTCAAAATATGAGTACATGCTCTAGCGTACTGGATGAGTTGTGATATGTAATGCCGTATGACGGTAGTTTAGGAACATCACCGTCAATCCAGGGGAAATTTACAGTGTTGAATCCAAAATCATCTATTTTGTCGTATAAACTTGTATGAATATTTCACTCACAATTTTGCTATTTAGGTCCAAAAATGGTGTTTCTGTGTTTGTAACGTTTGCCTTGTTAAGTGTTAATTCTTGTGGATAAATTTCATTCTTATATAATTAAAAAGCAGGATTGTCAATAGTTATATGCCTAGACGGGTTATTGAAACATTTCAAATCATCAAATTTTCTTTGCTTTTGATGATTTTTGATAAATTCGTTTTCGTAAGTGTATAAAAAAGGGACCAAGAAGCGCACAGTTAGTACCCATGGGAATTCCTACAAATTGCTTGTATAGATCGCCAAATCCGCTCTCGATCAAAAACAAAGGAGGTGATATCCAACAACACCAGGTTGCAGCACCCACAGTTTTCAATCAAAGCACAATTTAATGAGTTTAGATAATCGATAATTAATTTTGTCACGAGGAAGTGTGGTGTACATATTAGAGAAGGCGTATGAAGAAATCGTATTTGCTTGGAAATTTCCAGATCTCATTTTGACAATCACATCCCCTGAATTCTTAATACACCAATCGTTCCTAATTAGAACAATTTCACAATAGTTACGTACTCTTTAATAGCCATAAGTGCTGACGTCAGATTTCTAGACAAAATTGCAGTTGAGCAGTTGCTAGAATTAGCAATATATTGAAATTGGTCAGGAAACTTATGCAGTTTTGTTATGCAATATAGTGTTGGGAGATCCAATTTAGAAAAAGGGATATTAAATGAAGACAGTTTACTGTTATGAAGAAATACCAAATTCAACATGATGATTACTTGTGAAATATGCGATAAGAAAATATCAACACAGCGAATACTGAAGGCCCCCAAACCGACAAAAAGTCCAGAAGGCAAGACAAAGTCATTTAATTTAGAATTTCCATTGAAACGGTTGCGAACCTTGGAAGGAATATCATTTCGAAGTGAGACTAGGTGCTCGTTGAGAGGAGCCGTCTCCCGATTACATGAAACAATATGTCCACTACATATCATATAATCAACTGCGGCTGGCAAACGGGGGATGCTTACTCCTCCCGGGCACCTGGTCCCATCTCTAGCTTGCTAGGGGTCCATCGATGCTCATTTTGGTGCTCTATTGTGAGTGCTGTTGAAATTATCGTCAGGATCTTCTTTAACTCATTTATGTCACACTTATATCTTTTGCCGTGTGGAGCTCGTTAAAAAAGCTCCCCGCGAAAGTTTTACAGTAAGTGTTATGAATATTGTTCCCTGAAATTGTCGCCATAGCACTTCTAGATAGACAGAACCACAGACAGTGCATGTTTTTAATATATTTTCACTTGAATGCGTGAACATCGACGGCGGGTGCGGCTGGCCAACGGGGGATGCTTACTCCTCCCGGGCACCTGGTCGCACCTATAGCTTGCTAGGGGTCCAACGATGCTCATTTTGGTGCTCTATTGTGAATGCTGTTGAGATTATCGTCAGGAGTTTCTTTAACTCATTCAATATGTTGCAAAGAAGCAAACGTGTATTTTCCGATGGGGATGAGATTAGTTGTCCCGAGAGATTAAGCCCTGTTTGCTAGCAACACCCTCACTTTGGCCGTACACAAAAAAGGTCATATCAGATAAATATGTTCAATTTAAAGGTGGTCCTTACCTTGATTATCTTCCAACATGGAGGACAACGAGATGTTATAATGTTTAATATTTTCATGCTAGTACTTAGGAAAGGACAGATATATACGTGAGAGGGTTGTGTGCACGTAATCCAGGATAACCACACCATTCGCTACTTGCGTGACAAATGACCGTCCAAAGTCGGCCCGATTGCCCATTGATCTCGTCGGTAGTCTTTTGTGTTTGATGTTTACATGTCGTGTGTCTCTTTTCCGTCTCGTGCTGTGCTCGTCTTTTGTGTTTTTGCTTCGGGTGTTTTGCTGTTTTGCTGTTGATGCTGCAACGGGGTCTTGTTGGAGATCTCCTCCCTTCTTTTATATGGAAAAGAAGAGATAGTTTTAGTAAGATGAATGTTTATTTCAAATATTTAAGATAAGAAACCAGGACAAAATGCAATTAAAGTGCAAAGAAAATTGATTTCTACCGATGACAGAGTTGAAATACACACAAAGCCCATCAAAGGTATTGAAAAGTGGCTGCTCATTATTATTGTTGGAACATTCATGTATTTATACAACAGGTACCTGTACAATGTCAAATTCAACTCATATGCCATACAGACATGCGTTTGATTTATTTATTATAAAAAAAATCTTCCAAAGAAGATGCAATATTTTTATCTTGGATTTCGGTACACATTTTTAAGAGGTGATCATGATTCCTCACTCAATAAACCAGCTATATAAAAGATAAATCACGTACATAGGACTTAAAATCTATCTATCAAACATTTGCACATTTTCACAATGATATTCATAAGATTGTTGTTCACTCTCAAGAATGAAAAACACAAACGAACTTTTCTTAAAATTATTTTAAAAAATCTAGTAATAATCTTGATTTAAAAATAATCAGCAATTGTAAGTTTATATAAGCATGTACTACTTAACGAGGCTGGGTCTAATTAGAAGATGATGAACTTCTACCCAAGGTATTTTGACTAAATTCGGATCATATAATTGCAGTATTATAAAATTCATTTTATGGGAAAGAAAATAGAAGTTGACCGTTCAGTATTATGTAGGGGTCATATCAAAGAAAATGGCATCTTACAATGAGACCTTATGGGGTTTTACTGCTAAATAATGATTTTTCTCAAATTTTTCATGTTTCTGCGCAAGAGATTTTAATTAAAATAATGTGATTTATGTGTTGTACTTCAAATATCATTTTAAGAAAAAGAAATTGAAATTTCACCGTCATCAAATTTTTCTAATTATACACAGCATCGTTAAAATACTAAAAATATCAGGACTTAATTCTGTTGACACTTACTTCCCACATACTCCGTTGTTGGAGATCCTCTCCTTACTAATTATCTTTTTGTTGTCCCAATAAAGTATAATCAAAACTCCCTAATTGAATACTTCATCTGCTCTCAAAAGTGGCTTTTTTGCAAACAATTTCTCCTTTTCTTAAATTATGTCGTATGTAGTGTCATTCTATGATTTCGTACAATGCGTATCTATATATCTATAAGGCTGTTTTATTTATGGCAGTAGAATTGGAAAGTAGTTTTTTTTTCAAAATCTGACAACGCGTTCAACATAATGCTTATCAAAATTATTCGTATTGGATTTGATGTTGCATGAATTTATTTAAGGATTGTTTTTCAGCTTTTGCGCTTTATCGGTGTGTATTGGCAGTAGGGAATGGAAACAAAATATGTAAAGCACGAAGTGCTTTTCATGAATTTTGTTTCCATTCCCTACTGCCAATACACACCGATAAAGCGCAAAAGCTGAAAAACAATCCTTATATTTACATTTTACGTGTTAACTAAGTTATTTCTGCCATTTTTTCATCCAGTTTCTTTACATTTGAAATATCATTGCGGAGGAAGAACGCCATTTGACGTAACAGCAAACGAACGTTCGACGTTTTTTCGCTCGATTCGAAGTAGTACCTTCTGTGCGGAAACGTTGTTGAAAATGAGAAATTGAATTTTGTCCTCTTGCTGTATTTTGAACAATTCGTGACTTTTGTCCAACATAATTCAGACATGGCGGAGAGTTAAACTGGAGAAATTTCACAGAACTGAAGGGAAAACTTTTGAAAACTCTTTTTAACACAATGTAAAACTGCTTAGACATATGAAATCAATCGGTATTATTGTATACAAACTTCTGTAAATACCCTATTTCATCTGGAAGTAATTAGAATAATGCAAAAGTCGAGTACAGCCGTCGAAAACGCGAAAACTTTCGGTGTTTTCATGACTTACCTCAACATCATGGCTAAAGATTCGCTGACACTCGAAGTATTTCTGATATTATGAATCCATAAGAAGCAAAGATAAATTCACTGTTGATAATGACACAAGTGAATCAAATCCTCATCCTAAATACTGAATATTTGATCCACTTATGCCTGAATATATTCGCTCATCCAAACACGGCATCTTTCTGCAGACAACAATGCAGTTCGTCCTTGAACTTCGTCTACTGACGCGTGATCGACTTACTACGTCACACTTCTTGGAAGTGTACATGTGGGTGACCTAGATTTTGACACATTTTATCACTGGGGGTAGACGGCGTCGTTTGATAATGGATACATGTTTTGAATCTGTATTAAAGAAATAAATAAAATGGGCATTTTATTATAAATTAATCCGCGTAAGTTCTAAAGTCACGTGATAGGCTCTTGCGATTATCGAGAAATAAAGCAACAGTAGGTTTGGTACCTTTATATAAGGGAAATGCAGTAGGAATGTAAATATTTGAGTATATTGGCATTATGCTCAAACGACAAATTCTATTGCTCATGAGATTCCCCTTTGAACATAGCCTTAACCTAATCCGGATTAAATTTGATTTAATGCGCATTTAAAAAGCGTCCATGTGAACAAGACATAAAATCCATCAGCAACAAAAAAAAGAGGAAAATATTCATTCAATGCAATTTTTCTGTATCAATTTAAATGCAACCCAATCCATGATAAAAAAAACTACTTGTAATTGAATAATTGATAATGTTTAACGTCTTCAAATTCATAAAAAAATAAGTACATGTATTTAACCGAGTTTGAGCTTATGGATTCAGGAAGAAGAGATATATACGAGCCAACAAAGGGATTTAAATATTCATTGCTACTTTTTGAGATATTGAAATAGTCAAAGTTCATGGAGAGTTGAAAAGCATTTTTTTTTTCAATCATTCATGGATTTTTCACGTCACGTTTTTTAATTACTTCTAAATATTTATTAAGCATAGTTTTACATGGATTTGCATGCATTTGAAGTTCTTATTTCATGAGTGCCAGCTTCGTCTGGATATCAATACATTTTGGATTGGCTCTATCATAGTTTGTTATTTTATTGGTTTAATGGGGATTTTTTTTCATAATTTAAAGTCCAAGTGTAGTAAAACTCCTAACTATTGCTTTTTGTGATTATGAATTTATATATATATATCTTTAAAATATCTATCATAATACATATCTTGACAAAATGAAACATTGATATGAATTTTGTTTATAATACAAGAATAAAAGGAAAAATAAGAAAATAATTATAAAATGAAATGAAATAATATAAAAATGTACATATCTTTACGAGAATGTTAAAAAATTCAATCCACAGGAAAATGTTCAATGTAATTAACAATAATTATGTTAAGTTCCATCACATCACAATTACTGTAAATTGCTTCGCAAAGGCTTTAAAAAAAATGAGAAATTGCACAATATATTCTTGGAATGGAACAAATACCCAAAGCGAAAATATGTTACATCTGCCCAGATAAAATAAAAAGTTCTAAATCCCATATAAATGTAAACGAATACTTGCATTTCTTCGACCGTATCAAGAAGTTATTTCATGAGTCCAATTAACCCATGTCTTTTCAATCCACCTTGTATCATTCTTTGTATCGCACACTATATGTATTTGAAATAAATATTTTTAAACTAACCCATGTTTTCCAAAATAAATACCAAGGCCATACTCATGCTATGATATTATGCCACTATGATAAGAGTTCAGGCTAACACAAGCTTAAAGAACATGTCAATTTTCAGGTGACAAGGAGTCATTGCTGTCATAATTCTTATCATTTGTAACAACGTTGTTGATTGGCTGCCGCTTTCGAGCTGGTGGTCGTGGTGCACCTCTCGGCATCCGCCGTCGCTGTAAATATTTTAAAGTCTTTAAATATAATTCATGATTGTGAATAGGAAACGTTATCTGATATGAAATGAAAAACAAATAACCCCATACATATTTTTATAATGTAATAAATAATATATACTTTGTAAAATATGAGCTTTTCAAACATAAGAGAAGTAGAGAAAGAATAAAGTCTATCATACCACAAGAACAAGATTTTTACACTTGAATCATTCATTTAAGCAATAGAGGATAAGGAAGATTATCATTTCATTCTTTATTAAAGTTACAAATGGTCTCGTCAGTATCATACCATGCATAATTTATTTGTTCAAACTTTAAGTAGAAACTACCCTACCCATGTACAAAATTAGAAACTGGATGGTTGCCAAAGTAACATAAGCACTGGCTTCCACGCTATGATTAATAATTGTTTATGAAATTGGTACCCGTGTAAGACCGAATGTGAACACGCGCAAGCACATGTTTGCATAATGGTATAAATACTATACCAAAACAAAACAACATGGATGGATAACACGTGAAAGTGTAAGTCAAAACAAAAAGAGATCCACAATCGGTATTATCAGAATCTGAGAAGAGAAATATCAACGATCAATTGTAAGAAAGAATAATCATTGGCAAGGCAGTGGACATATATAGAGAACTTGTGGAAAAATACCAAGTCCTTAAAACTGAATTCAGACGAAACATCGGTAAGCTAATTTGTTGTTATATCTACATTCGTGTATACTATACTTAGATGTTATATTAAACGTCTTCAAATTCAATAGCATTATTTAAGAACAGATCAATTTTCAGCATGGACCAGACATGCACGTTTCGGCTACTTAACCCTCGTCAGTGATCCTCCATCTAAACAATGTATATTGCCACAGAGTTGGAAAATTATGTCCAAAAATGTACAGAAAGACGAAGAAGGATGGGTGGGATATGATGCTACAGGACCCACGTTTTAGAAATTTCAAGAAATTGTGATAACAGAAATAAGTTTGATATGTATTCACATTATTTACATAATCAAATTTGATTCATCGCATTCTATATCAAATACATGTATGTAAGAAAAACTGAAAATCCTAAGGTAAATCTTCATGAAGGATGTTTTGAAAACAAAGACACATGTGTAACAGACTAGTACGCATGTCTTCCATTCAAGCGTCTCGCACACATGAATACGACCCAAAGTAATTAAGTTGCTATTTTTCTGTCGTGAAAATTTTAAAAAGCAAATATATACAAACAATGCAGCGAAGTTCACTCAAGTGACTGGCTGATTGAAGAAAAGGGAAGGATCTCCAGCATGACCACCTTGCTCTCACCCAGCGAAACAAAGCCACAAGAAAGAAAAGGGGTATAGTGCTGAGGGAATACAACGAATTCAAGCTAGAGAACGTGGTATAAAATAAATCATAACACTTTCAACGCTGAGTGGCGGGGAATCATTTTACCGACTCCACACTGCATCACGGAATAAATGTGCATATAAAGAAAAGGGGAGTAGCGCGCTCACTCTGACCTGAATATGGGATATATTTACATACTGTTTATGTTCAAATGGTAGTATCTGAAACCATTTTACGACAAAACTCCGTTATCTGCGAGACCATTTGTAACTTTAAGATTTATTGTTCATGTACTTACTACAAATTTATGATGATTCTTATCCCATTATAAAACGATATTTCTAATGTTTAATGTAATGTGGAGCTTAAATAATGTTTCAATTGTTATTTGATATATTAATCAGTATCTCATAATTAAAGAAGATTCTTTCAGTAGATTTGACATTCAACTTCCGTGTCTAATGTAGGAGTGAGACACAAACACTAAACCACCAAATCAAAATCGGAATTCAGAAATCCCAACCAAAGAATATAAAAAAAAACAAGGTAAAATACAAAATCAAACAAAATAGTCTAATCATTCTACAAAGTAACAAATGTGAATTCCCATGTAGATGAGATCAGGTGTCACAATGAGACTGTAAGTATCTCCTGTGTACTAACAACACCCGTCACTTTGTTTTTTAAGCCGTGTAGACTATGTCAAACAAGTGAAAGCATCAAATTTTGTGTTTTAGAAGGTTGAAACTTTTTTTTTCCAAAATTGTAGACGAAGAGATGTTATCTTCTTTTATTTTATTTTTTTTCTTTCATTGTATTAAATGATTTTGTCATGCACTTGAGAATTACATTATTGGTATGAAAAACGTCAACTGAAGAATAGAATGCCAAAACACCACAAAGATCAAATTCAGTTTGTAATTTAATGGGGATAATGATATATTTTACATTCAGAAAAAAACTACGTCATTAAATTATCAAACATTTAAAAGATATTGATCAGTTGATAAAAATGTAAAAATTGTAAAAATGCTACTTATATTGAATAAGAATAAATTTTTGAATGCAAAGTACAGCAATTTTTTTAATTTTTTTTAAGTTCAGATATATGAATAAAGAAAACCGATTGATATGAAGTACATAACATCTATAAATATATAAGTGCTTCATCAGTAAAAAGAAAGTTATTTCATTGAACCAAAAGGATATGTATGTTTGAAAAAATAAACAAGACAAAATACACGTCTTAATAAAGAAAAGAAACTTAAAAAAAACCTGATCCCAATTATTTTTCAGACTAAATGTGCAAGTATTTACCATTTTACATTACATTCCTTTTTGCTGGTTGAAAAAAAGATAATAAATTCAATTGTAAAATCATCTTATTCATCCATGTTTAATATTGAAGTCGTGCTTCCCGATTATTTCTGGGATAAAATCCCCTAATTTCTGCTTGGTTGATAATACATAATACATGTATCTAATTTCATTTATACATGTAGTAGTACACAATGATTGCCATTGTATGTAATGAAGTCTTTCATCTTTAATCAAAGTGCTTAAGAAAATAGGCTAAATTTATCTCTGTTTTTTTTATATATTGTAGATATCCACTACGTGTTAATATATATATACTGTTAATAAGCAAACTTTAACATTGTATGATTTATTTGTAATACAGACTATTCCCGATTATGCATGGCTGAGTAGCAATAGAATCACTCATCGTGCAGTAGTATCCAAAAGCGTCATTCCTCTTCTACACTTCGGTCATATGTCACCTATTGTTCACGGGAGACTATCAAACTTCACTACGTGCGGGAAGGCAACAGAATAGTTCAACTTCCTCTTTTTCTTTCTTTGTGCATTTAATTAATTTATTTTTATGTATTTGTAAAAAACTGGGCCAAATTGCATACATGATCCAGGTTCCAATCTGGGAATATTTGCTTTAAACAGCAGACAATCATTTCCAGGTACTGAGGCTGATTGATAGTTTGTGAGCCTGAGTTTTCTAGGATGCAGTTACCGGAAAATATTAAACCTAAGCGCTGCGGAAAGCTCACTAGTTAAAGGTATTTTGTTCCATCAGGACAATGCTCCTGTTCACAAGTTTGTCACTGTCATCGCTGCCATTCATAATTGTGGCTTTAATTTGACTGAGCATCCACCTTATCCACATGATCTAGCTCTTTAGACTCTCATCTATTCCCAAAACTGAAAGTGACTATTTCTGGCACCCACTTTCAGTTCGATGATGACGTCATACTTGCAGTGGATGGCTTACTGACCAGTCAAGATAAATAGTTCTTAAAAAGTGGTATTGAGGCCCTTAAACACCGGTGGCAAAATTGTATAAATACTGAAGGGGATTGTGTAGAAAATGATGAAAAATGTCTGATGAAATTCAAATTCCTTAATACGAGGCTCACAACATATCAATCAGCCTTCGTAGACAATTGTCTCCTTTTCATGTGTTGTCTTCCATATTTCAATGCTGTATTTGCCTTGTTCCATTGTTGGTCTTGTTGTTGACTAAATTTCGCAATAATGTATTGAAGATATGTATTCAGGTGTCCGTTGTTTCGTTGTTTAGGTCTTGTATGCATTTGTCTCGCTCTGTTTTACACGACTCGGCCTTACTAAAAATCTTCTTCTATTATTATGAACATCGGTATCATTTCTATGCAAGGTTTCTTTCCAATAAATGGTTTGATTTACGGATAACCAAACTCAAATGCCAATTAAACAGTCTAAGATATGTAAATTCTTTCATACATAAACAACTCAGGAAGAATATTTCATTCTCTTACCTCTGTAGTTATTATAACTGTTTCCTCGTTTTGTTTTGGCTTTTTTGTAGAATTAATGTACTTCCAGGCTTTCTTGGCCTGGTCACGTTCTGCCTTAACGTCCACACCAAATATGTCCTCGTGAAATCTGTTAGCTTCCTGTCAGACAATAAAAATCTTTATTCAAATAAATGTTATGATAAACAATATTTCAGCAATACCATGTATTCATTTATGGACCGTTTAAGAATCAACACATTTGTCTACCGAACACACCCTAAGTTTAAGCAGAAAGTTTCTAGATCCCTCAGGACTCATGCTTCCTTTTTGTTGAAGAATTTTACCAAGCGTCGTAGTTACATCAGAAGCCATACCCACGTCACCACACACGTAAAAATGACCGCCTCGTTTCACGATTTGTTCGAATATCTTATCTGCATTTTTCTTCATCAAGTCTTGAACGTAGGTCTGCATAGGAAAGATAATATGATGGTTAGATACCTATTTTGAAAGGAAGGGGTTCACTGTTGTATTTCCATTTATTACTGGAACATAATTTCCTCAATCATTAAAAATACAAAAATTTAAATGGATATCATACAATAATCATAACGTTCTGATATAATAAATGGTGAAGGGATTTCAAAACCTTAGGTTGTCCAGGTTCCCTGCTCAGTGCAACGTGGATTCCACTCATTATATCATCCTTTTTGCAGGTCTCTAGTTCGTCTTTGTAAATATGATCCATAGTCGATTGACGACAACCAAAATATATGTCCATATCTCCCCAGCCTGTTGTGTTACCGTCTGAAGGAAACAATACTAAATGTGTTACTACTTTCGTTTAATGATCTGTATTTTTTACCAAAACATTTTTGAAAATCGTTTTTAAGGATTAAATATTGGAATGTCTTACGATGAGGAGGTGGTAGCATTTCCTTATCAATCCTCCTCTGATGCCAGAAACTCCGGAATGGAGCTATACCCGTTCCTGGTCCGACCATTATCAGCGGCAGCGTTGCATCATCCGGTAGATGAAACAATGGCGCGCTATAAAAATTTAAATAGATACTTTATTTACATTAAATTAAACTAGATTGAATAAACATTACAGAAGTACCCATCAGTTATTCAGTCTCATAGTCGAGAAGGCAAGGCAAAATGATTGTTTAGAAGCAGTTAAATACTTTTATGAATTTTCTAGATATCTGCAGCTTATCCTATTTAGGTATTTTACGAAAACATTTTAAAATCATCGACATGAAGCGGTAAATTTATTGTCCTTCAAACTTTTTTCAACTCAATTTTAACTTTTCATTTTCTTATCATTATTATCACATATAAATATCAAAGTACCCATCAGTTATTCAGTCTCAAAGTCGACAAGGTAAAAATGACATTCCTAACAATACTATATTTCTCATTCTAATGCAAAAGAATATAATAGCTACAAGAAAACAGTGTCATCAAGAGTAGTACAAAAATGTAATTCAAATGATTAGGAGCGTACGTTCGAACAGCGCACGGGATACTATCGCCTACTTCACATCTGTTCAACCATGAAGAACAAACCCCTTCATGCTCTGGACCAACACCACCTGACAAAAAGGAATGTTCAAAATATTTACAACATTTGATATATAACTTCAATGAAATGCAATGATCAAAACATCGCTCTAGCGAATCAGATACAATTACATGTATATTAAAAATGCCTTGCAAATGACTAAAAAATTGATTGATAAAGGTGATACAAACATTACAACAACATAACTAAACATTTTACGAACAAGTCATAAGAGAAAAAAGTATGTGCAAAAAAGTTAAGGATATTGACCATGAAAACAGGATGACTATGCGGTATGGTTTTCTTTTGCAAAGTGAGAACCTAAAATAATTTGAGGGTGCTATTAAAAAATCTGAGGCAAACGAGTTAATGAACCCAAAAGTGAAATGAATGAATTATGTTTAAGTGACAAACGGAATGCTCTACTCTGCCAGACGGCGCCCTTCTAGACAAAAAATTCTAAATACAAAGAAGCAGGTATTAGTATATTTCTGATCATAGAATATTCCTCATCAGTGGTACATGTACCTTGAAAAAAAAGTTTGGTGAAGCGCCCAAAAGAAATAGAAGCATCTAATGATTCACACCTACCCATCGTGTTATATCTGACAATGGCGATGGTTGCATGGATCTCCCCGGGCTGAGCTTTAGGTGACGAGCTGATACTATAGTATCTCTGTTGTAAGAGAGGTAACTGTGTCATCAACAGAGTAGGATTCACCTTCAGGGAAGAAAACTCCTCTAAAACTTCCAAAATGTTGGGATTCTTGTCATGTTTCCAATCTTCGTACTCGTGAATGTCCTTTCAAAGGTGAAGTTTTACTTATATTCAGAATGTTTTAACCATCATCAACATACACACTTACTTGAAAATTGCATTTACTTAGATATTCTTCATCGAACCTTCAGTATGGATTATTATTTTTATCATTTTGAAAAATGGGTTCATTGATATTACAAACTTCATTGCAACACTACTGACATTGTTTTACCTTAATTTGATTAAATTAATAAAGCATGCATCACACATGCAAATTGTCAATCTATTAATAAAGAAAAGTTTTGTAAGATTGTTATGATACCTACGTTTGCTAGATTTTCTATTCTAGTTTTATCTACTTCGCGAGTGGCCTGAGAGGCTAGTAACTTCAGCATGTTTATAGATGGGGGTGTGGTGATATCCAGGAAACGTGTGAAGGCCGTCTTCAATGTACACACCGGTAATTTGTCAAACTGCTCCCATGACTTCATTGTACCTAATGACGAATAACGTCCAAAAATAAATCACTTTCACCTCATATTTTGCAAAATGTCTCTATAATGTCCCAAATTGGGACCTCCATTTTTTTCAAATTGTGAAACGAACCAGACACTCCTATCTCGAAAAATATGGAAAATATTCCAGATCACAGCATCTTTACTCGTCATTAATGTCAAAATTGCTCGAAAAACATTTTTCCTATTTTCTCGCATTTTTTCTCGTTCTCACAGTCTTTGGCCATATTTCATTGTTTGGATTGAGGATCACTGATGAGAGTTATGTACCTGAAATGTGCATGTCTTGTCTATGCTGCAAATTAATCTCAAGTTTCCTGAAATGATGCTATGAATTTGAAGACGTAACATTTCAGTTGAACAATTTTTCGTCGTTAAAGTATAAAAGCCTACAAAATGCATTAAACTCAGAGAACATTAATAGATTGCAGGTAGTAACAAATATGTTATACCTAAGGGAGTTGTCTTCTCTTGCATAAATTCAACTTTGATTATCTGATCATTTGATGGTGCATTGTGTAGACGAGCAATGATTCCATCAACGATGCGTCTGGAATTCGCGGGAAAAACTGCCACGTGATCACCCGGATTATACGTCAGCTCTGAGGCGCCATCTGTGTCTAATTTCACAAGAATAGTCTGTCGACTGCAAAATATCATACATTTCAATTTTTTTCATTCCAACAAGTATAAACCTTGCTCACTATAATAAACAAGAGAGACAATATTGTTTAGAATTGAAAATGTTATGATGAGAATCTTGAACATTTCCCTTACTTAGATTCCTTTGATTGAAGCTGTATCCTCTCTAGCAGCCGACATGGCAATACAGACTTATTGTGCACTTTTGACAATGCTGAAATAAAATAATACGATTGCTTTTCTATTATTTGATTCCGTTTATTGTAAGGTAATGGATATACGCCGGCATTCGAGTAAAAGTCAATCATCTTAAAGTTACTTTCCCGGAAACATATTTCTTCCTTTTAGTGAATACCTTGCTCTAGAAGTGGTTCTGCTCCTACATTGGCTGGTGTCAGCCGGAACTTGCCCGGTGTCCACGAGAAGTCAGTTTTGGACAAAGCACCTGTAGCTTCCTTAATGCTGTTGTCATCACCGACACAAAATGTCTCGCACGCCGCCTACAAATACCATGTTCTTATGAAGGAATGAAAGTCAAACATAAACCTATATTGGAATTCAAATATCACAATAATTGCCATTCATTGACAAAACAACCTTGAAAAATGGAAAGTCAAACAAAACTACCGTTATAACATTTTGCAAAGGAACAACATAAATTCTAAATGGAGATGAGATCAGGTGTCTGGGGAGAGTAAGCATTTCTTGCTAGCTAGTCTTTTCAGCCTTGTTGGAAAGGTCAAAGTCGAATCATGAGTTTCTATGTTTTTCGTATCTTTCAATTTTGTGGACAAAGATCCGTTATAGTGTCATATCTTTATTATAAGGTCAAAAACATTCCCTAATTGAACATGTCAGTTCCTAACAAATATACATGAATCCGTTGTTTATTAGTATCTTGGTTGATCGCCTTTCCCCAGAACAAAGAAGCTTGCTCAGGAATAGCGTCTTATTTGCGATATGAATACAACATCGCACATACATGTACTATTAATTTGTCCATCAATAATCCAAAATTCGCAGATTACCTCAGCAGTATCTATCCTTCGGAGCTTGAAGTCAAAGAAACAACAGAGACAAATAATTCAGCATCCTAGTTGGACATAATGTTGTCCTACGACACTGATGATCACATGAACACCTCGCAAATGTGACGACTTCAATTTCAGCATTACAAACTTTCCTTTTCTGAGTAGCACCATCGATCCTTCATTGCCTGCTTATGGTGTGTTCATATCTCAGTTGATACGCTAAGCCAGAGCAAGTACCAAATATACGGATCTTGTTCTGAGAGCTAGGCGTCTTTCAGATAAGCTTCTCAGTCATGGATATGTTTGTGACCGACTAACATCGTCACTGAGGAAGTTCTACGGTCGATATGGGGAACTCGTCATACACTATGATGTCCCACTCTTCAGAATGGTGGATGATAATCTGTCATAGACCATTTGAACCATCCAACCAAAGATTGTACTCTATGTCTACCGAAATGGAAGTAACCGGATGTGGCAGTTCTACCGAATTGAAGCGGCGGGTATTGCATACGAGCAGGAGATGCTTACTCTTCCTGGACACCTGGTCTCACTCCAATATCGGAAGTTCGCTTCTTTTCATATGGTGGAGGTTTTTGTTTGTTTCCTTTGGTTCCTGTTTTATCCTGATTTTGTATGCCTTCGGTTTCAGATTTTCTGAATTATCGATTTTGTGCTATATACAGGGATATGGTCGTTATCCATGTTTGTCATTCTTAAAACGAATGACTAACCTATGGGGATAATCTCAAAGGAGAATCTGAGAAAACATCAAAACACGTATACAAGCAAAAAGGATTTATCCTAACAAATAATAAGATGGTGAAATCCTCTATTTTTGGAAAAGAATTTCAATTTCAAAATACTTATATTTTGACTTTTGATACGAAGAATCAAGTTGTAACATTTTTAGAGTTGTAATAATTTGAGGCGATATATCAGGAGCTCGCGCTTCTACTATTGTTTTTACAATGTATTGATAACGTCAATCATACCGTGGATATGACCCTATTGTCACTAAACGGACACTCGAGAATGGTACTTGACCAATCTACAGCCTTGTACTAGCGCATTCTTTAGATTTGCGCTCTGATTGACTGTGACGACGGGACTCTTTGACGAGCTCTGTCCAAACCTCTTTAGAGAAGATAGGGCTCCGACTACCTGTCCTCTCTGAATGTCGGTCGGATTCCTCGGGTAATTACATGCATGACCTCGCTATAGTCGGCAGAGCTAGGACTGTATTATTCACTTCTATTTATATCTGTTAACATATTCATCTGTGTTCCTTGGGCCCATGCTTTTTGCTCTGTTATTTGTGTGTTCATCTTACATGTGTGTGTGGGGGGGGGATTAAAAAATATTCCAAAGAGAGACCAAATAAATCAAGGTATCTTTTTTGACGTTCTTGTCACTAAACAACAGTAGTTGTTTAATGTTAAACGTCTTCAAATTCATTAGCATCATTTAAAAGCAGATAAATTGACAGCATGGACCATACATGGACGTTTCGGGTATTTAACCCTCGTCAGTAATCCTCAATCTATTCAACGAAATAAAGCCAAAATCTATGAAAATGATGTCCAATACCGAAAGACGCAGCAAGATGGCCGGGATATGATTCTACAGGACCCAGGTTTCAGAAATTTGAGAAAATTTGCAAACAGACATTTTCGAATGCGTTTGAAGAAACGATCAACAAAAATTGATCGAACTTGGCTACATGTGATATATCTCGTTGTCAAGAAGGAGATTTATCTCCGTAATTTTTTAACATGAATCACAAATTTAGCTTAATCGACAGGGTAGTTGAAGGGAGCTATTTGCAGATACGCATGACAATAGATCACCAATTTAATTATTATAAGTCGATCAGTATATTGAAAATTGTCCATATTTTGTGATGAGTAGCTATGTGATTTCATTATTCACATCGATTTTCATATGTTGATAACTTTAGAATATGGAATATCTTGACGTGACCATCAAATTTTGCTTTGGCCTTTCAAATATGTTGCATTCGAATATGCATCATGGCCAACTTCTCGCCTATCATTTGAAGTACTCAAATGAGACTGAACTGTTCAGCAATTGGTTCCACGGGTCAAAAAGCAGTTTGCATTTCCATTTTGCTTCACACCCTCCTTTCTTTCACGGATTAATTAAACCTTCTATTTAAGAACAACCATGCAATCCTATCGTCATAGGCCTACTCTCGGTCACACTGTGTTTACTTTCTGTGGATCTTCACTGGAATGCATTATTTAAATCTAATACGAAAACCTGCACTAGATTGTGTACTATAGTCATAATTCGAAATATTCTCTTGGTGAATAGATATAAGAAAAGATCAAGCATTGGAAATATGTTACCAAATGATTGAAAAGTACTCGCATTTGATTTTTGTTTTACATTTGAGAACAAATTCAGACAGTTAGTTAGTTAGGTGCGACTGAGTGTGGGTCTACTCCGGTAAACTGACATCATACATATCAATTTGCTATTTCCGAAACTTGTAATTTCATTCAAAAATATCATCGAGATTAAAGGAGGTAAACATCTTAGCACCTCCCTCCAAAGCTATTTTGATCATATATAGATTTCATAATAAGTACTGAGTCGACCCTACATAAAATTTGGAGCCGCGCACTCTATCCAAAGTAAATAATACGAAAGTGTTCCAACTCTATACCTTCTTGAAGAGATTTCAAACCAATTTTCATGCATCAGACACGTGTTTCGAATATTAAATTATCATCAGTGATACTTCCAGCCAAAGTGCTTTTCATAAGCCGCCTAAATTTATTTCACTAGCGCCCTCATGTTTTACATTTGCGCATTTACTTTACGGAGAGTGCGCAGCTCCAAATTTCCTGTTGGGTCGATTCAGTAGCATATCCAAATAAAATCTTTCTTCAAAATAGCATTAAAGGGATGGTGCTTACTGTAGATGTTAACCTCCTTTAATTTCGATATTTATGATGAAATGGCAAGTTTCCGAAATAGCAAAAAAAAACAATTTCAAGTTGATAAAGGGCCAAAACAAGCTTCTTTCATGTGACAGAGCTGATCAGAATTAATAAATCCACTTAACAAAGATCAAGTCACGGGGACCTATTTTAAATGGTCCACACTGCAACAAAAATAAGTGTTTATATTAATGATACGGAAATGCTCCAACTCTATACCTTCGTGAACAAAACTTCAAACCAATTTTCATGCAGCAGACACGTGTTTTGAATATTAAATTCTAATCAGTGATGCTTCTAGCCGAAGTGCACAAATTTAGATTCTAAAAATAGAACGAGAGGGTGCTAAAACAGGAAATCAAAAGGCGATAAATTTGCTTTATATTTGGACACTATGCTATCCCTAAAGACAATACACCCCCCAAAGAAACAAGCATGACGATTTCTACTTCAAAAGAAAAGAGGAGATATCCAAAAACGCTCGGTTGCAGCAACCACAGCAAAACACCAAAGTCACAAACTTCCCATCTCTCGACTGCTATACATTATCATTGCTGGTCAACGATGTATCTTCCTCTCTATCTTAAATACGCTACTCACTTCCGTGTCATAAAAATTATTTTCATTTATTTATATTTTTTTCTTTTCTTGTATTGCACATTACAAAATACATATAAGGATGAAACAGTATTCTTAATTATTATTGAAATATCAAAAAAGAAATATCGGTATGAGTACATAAGGCCTTTCAAACGATCCCGACTTCCTTATCAAGAGAAAGTTAGTGAAAATATCATGATTGATGAAGTTCTATATTCGCCATGAGACGTACTCCAAAGCGGAATATCTATACCTCGAATTTGACATCATCCATTGTTTTTCTCTTCCTTTTTAATTACATCGGTTTTGACGAATGTGTAACAACTCTTCGAATTGTATGTGGAGCTTATTTAAGGCATTAGATGTATAATGAGGGATACTTGGTTCACCCATTCATTGAGCTATGAATTCTTAACTCAAGACATGGTTATAATATGAATGATTATTGAAAATTTTTCACCAATTCCTTTTTTGAAAAAAAATTGTTCCTTTATAAGTTATTCGCCCTCAGCATTTACATTGGAGTCCATGGAAAAACTAATATTTCAGCCATATTTTCCTAGAAAATGATGGGGGCCTAAATGTGGATGGATGAAAAAATTCTAAAAATAATATCTATTAAATTTCACAGAAAAATATCAAGTTAACCGTTTAGATAATCCGCAATTAATTTTTAAATTTTCTCTATCAAGGGGAGATAACTCTTAAAATTGACCCTAATAAAGAAAAAATCCTTTTTCGATAACTACCATCATGGTACAAATGATTATGCAACATCAAAAGCGATTGAGAAATATGAAATAATTTATACACTCACTTTCAATATTTTTGACTTGTTTTCGTTCATTATACATCTAATACCTTAAATACTGGATTTGATATAGTCTCTATTATTATTGCCAGTGGCTGAATCGACTAAATCCATTGGAATAGTGAAGCAGGAGATACTTACTCTTCATGGACATCTGATGTATTTACCCTTGCGTAGTGCACTTTTAAGCAGATATATAAATGATTTTGATTTGAGTCAATGATTTGCAATTTTTCCTGAGTTGTATATATCTGATCAAAGACACAGTGCCATTTTAAGTTTTCTATACTAAATAGCTGCTTAGATGGCATCATTTGAGTTAAGCCAATCACAGGCTCTAAAATTGCTCGTCTTATTTGCGAAAAATCTGTGAAGAAACCGTCTTCATGATCGTCATGGATTCAGCATCCTACAAATGCTAAACAGAAAAATATTCGCTGACGCTCCGCCGACTTCTTATTCATGTAGAAACTTCAAATTACCTTCTAACCTATACAAAGAATATTATATTAGACCATTTGCAGAAAAATTATCTTTATACCATATTTTTTACCAAACCCTGATGAAAGTATGATTTTAAGCAGAGAGTCTTAAGCATGAATGTAAATTAACAATTTTCTTATTTATACTCATCAATCAGTCAACTACTTACGTGCGAGACATCTGTGATGACTGCACAAATGTGTCATTCCTTTCCTTATATTGGGGTTTAACAGGGGAAATGTATTCATTCATTTTCATTCTCTTTAAACAACAGTTTCCGTATTAAATTCATTCTCTTAAAACAACACAGTTTCCGTATTCAGTTATTGACTTTACCTTAAACACCTCCTGCGCCCACTCTCTGAAGGACTCCTCTTGTCCACAAAGTTCGTCACCTTCCGCCATTTTAGTAATCCTCATGCCATCCAAAGCATGCATCATATTGTCTACATAGTGGCCAAAGGCACAAAAGTAAGGATAAGCCCGGGAGCCCAGGCCAAACACAGAATAATGTACGTTAGCCAGGGGACCAACGTCACGATCTAAGTTATCCTCCTTGTCAGAACTCTCCGATCCTGAAGGAGTATCAGAGGACTCGCTGGCGGTACTCATCTTGAAGTAGGACATAGATAATGGTTCGCCGCTGGATCAGACAAAAGAACTTGGTGAGTGTGAAATATTTTTTTCATTTATTTCAGGAAATTCAAACTAATATTTTTCCTTACTTGAACATGTTAAAAATGTCGCTTGTATTATTTAAAAAAAACCCATTATATGCCCGTTTTGCGCGAAACAGTTTTGCATTCAGAGGAGTCAGTACTTTTTATTTTGTTTTAATTGTCTATTTACATGAATCTAATATGTATATAAAGCTTGAATAGCTCTAACTCTGGCAGAAGCTTAAAAGCTAAGCACCTAATTACATCAGTTGACGATTCATATCAAACATCACTTATGAAAATAATTCAATCAAAAGCTACATTGTCAAATGAGTTATGAAAAATACACAAAAATTGTACAAATATAGTGAAACAACGAAGAATTTCAAAATGATACATTTGATTTGTAAAAGTTTAGCTTCGAATAAATCTTGTTGATATCATATAGAAAAAAAACAACATCGAGACTCAAATTTAAAAAAGGGCTTAAAGGTATCAATTTTGAATTTCAAGAAATGTTGAATGAAAGTAAGCGATAGATACATGTACAAGTATTAAAGCATTATCTAAATATCGTAATAAACTATAACTTCTCATTTATGCTTGCCGTCTGTTCTGTGGCTGTTTTTGTTTCTTAAATTTTCAAATTCATTCAATCTTACTCGCTAAATTCTGACCCCACCTTCATCTTGTTACGCAGACCAAACTCCTAGATTATCTGTAGACATTCTCTTTATTCATTTCAAATTAACCTTGAAGATGTTCATGTACACAAGCTATGAAAGACTACGAAAGTAAAAAAAGGAATGTTAAACGTCTTCGAATTGAATAGCATCATTTAAGAACAGATAAATTGGCAGCATGGAACAGACATGCACGTTTCGGGTACTTATATATATAACCCTCGTCAGTGATCCTCAAATCTAAACAATTGAATATGCCAAAAAAATGTGAATTAAAGTCACTATGTCGAAAAAGCGAACCGAAAGACGTAGCAGGGTGGGTGGGATATGATGCTACAGGAACCACGTTTTTGAAATTTTTTTTAGAATGCGTTGAAGAAAGGAATCAAACTGAATCTGTCGTTTTGGTGTGTGTAGAGCAGAATTCAGTTCTGTCAACCATTTTTGATTAGGAATAAACCTTTTTAAATGACCGATATGTTTAAGTCTTGTTCTGGTGAATTTTATTCCAATGTAGTCATGGTAGGTAGCGGAGAAGACCTGAGAAACCGTTATCCGATACCTTTTTATATTACCCAATTGATTGCTGGATTTATATGCGAGGGCAACAGTTCATCACGTGACCATGAAAATAAGGTTGATTGTTGCCCGGTTGAACTAATTATTATGGGATTTATTTGCATGGGCAACAGTTAGTCACGTGACCATGAAAATAGTTAAGACTATTGCCCGGTTGAACAAAATGTTACACTATCGAGCAGAAATCGGGGGAAATGGGGAAACAGTCAAAAATACGTATTTTTATCATAAAGTAGAGTGAGTAACTCAGCAACTATTCCTTCTAAATCATCCACCTTAAAATGAACTCAATTGGTTCGAGTGGTCAATGAAGATAAGGATATATAGACTAATATAAAACAAACTATATCGAGGAATGTTAAAATTCAGGACAGAAAATCGAAATTGAGAAGTGTAATTAGGTTGACGTATAGCACTACCCTAGCGATATCGGCAGCAAGCGAAAATGGTAAATTTTAATGTAGCTGTACAAAGCATTGTACCATTTCATAAGAAGCAATAAAGCCATTATTTTACTCCTCTAGCATGTTCATTTCCGAATATAAGACTGGCTCTGTCGAAGCAATAAAGGCGTTCAATCTTTATCATTTTTAACGTATGATATTTATTTGATCTTGTATTTTTTATATACTTTATCATTCTTCAGAGCGATCAAATATTCCACAGAGACATAACTGTATAGATTTACTCACAATGACATATTTCATACGAAATGTGCAAAAAAAATTGCTATAGAGAAATGTTCACACGTATTCATGCTTGTTTCCTTAAAAAATAAAAAAAACACTCACCGTCCATTAATTCTGAATTATCATAAAACCATTAGTTTAAGAGAAAGCAATAATTTGAAAAATAGAATCTCCATGTAGAAAATAACGTCTTGTGTGATTCCATAATTATTCAATGATTGGCAAGGTAACTTAAACAATGAAATAAAATACTTCCAAATGCTCAGTTAAAAAGATTTATAAAAAGTTACTTACTTTTGAGCATTTTTCGGAGATTTCATTTCATGTAAACTCTTTGCAAAAGCCTGCAAAAAAAGAATATACTCGTATAGTTATGGATAGTCAGAATTGTATCATCTTCAGAAACACAAAGCTTTACCAATCATCATTGCAAATACAAAGTACAATAATACGACTTCTTACTTCCAAAAAATGAATACCCAAATAAAAAGTACCTCTCCATTTTGCGGAGGATCTCCATTACCAAACGTACTGGTGACTATCAAGACAAGCGCCTCGTGCTCCAGATCAATGACGTCATATTCTTCCATGTTCAAAACCTTCGGAAATCATAAAAACAGACGTTTAAATATGCTCAAAATATGTATATGTGGAGGGACATGGAATTTTGAAAAAACAGATCTATACTAATTTAATCAAAAGGGTGACTTACTCTGGCATCAAAGGCATGTTTGAAAATCTCGCACAAATTTTTAGCAAATCTTTCCGACTTCCCTGTTTCTGTTGCGTACAATATCGTACATTTCACTCGTCTTGCCAGTGCTTTGCCCATCAGCTTGGCCGAAAATTTCACAGCTCTACAAAAATACATTAATGCTTATACAAATGCTTATATAAATGTTGATCTAACATGCTCTCCTTTTTGCTTTTTTGTTTCTGCAATTCAACAGGTATTTTTATAAAAGGTTTGATAACTATGTAGTTAAAATAAAAACTTTGTGTAGTTTAGCAACATATCTGCATAAAATAAACTTATGTCCAATCATAATTACTGCATATTGCAGATTGATTTGATTATTTTGTTTAATGTAAATGAAACAACCTTGCTAATTCTCTGAAGCCAAACTTTCTCTTGGGTCTGTCAATAGACTTGGTCTTATCACGGTCCTTTTTCCATATATGAGTCTTCCAGGGGTCATCCTTAATTAAAGAATAATTATATTTCCAAAGAGAAGGTGGAAAATTTACTCTTATCGCATATTAATTATTTATAACTTTCTATAAAGGCAAAGACTCAGTCCGTCCATATAACTAGTTGCAGTTTCACGTCTAATAATTTTCTTTACTGAATAAAATTGACACAAACAATCTCTATACACATGCGTCAGAGTTCAGTTCTGCTTTTCTCAATTTTGAAAACTACTTCTGTCGATTTTGCAAACCTTTGCTGCTTAAATCTTTAGATTTGTTATCAAACGTTTACAATATTTCTGTTAAGAAGATGACATTTTATGTACATATTACAATTGCTTTTATCTAAATAACAGCGTTATTTCTACACATGCACCTGATGGGCTTTTTTTCCCTAATAATAGAGATCTTCTATATGCATGTATTCATGATTAACTTAAACGTCAGTATTCCGTTTTACATTTACCTGATATTCATATGACGGTTTTAATTTGTATAGGAGCATTTCCTGATGAAAGACGGGTGTGATTGAACTGCTCATAGGGGGTACAACCCACACCCAATCAGCAGGGCATCCCCCACGGGCCTTCAACTCGTTCTCTTGGAACTTCATAAACGATTCGGACGCTGCGTGGTGGTCAGTTATAGTCACACCCTGTTGCTGAAATTTTCGTTGAAAATGTTTAATGGATACGACGAATAGAATTTTAAAATCTCCCTAAAATGACATGCAGTTCAAAACCTAGATTTAAAATATTTCGAATATTAAAATTGGACTTACTTGAAAACTATGAAGTACCGCTATGTTCATTTCCACCAATACAGTGTCTTTCCATAACGACGAACTTTTACGGGTGTCGAGGCCCATCTTATTTGCAATGGTCTGTACAAATCAATAAGAGAAGTCATACGGAAAATTGAACTTTATAAGCATCCCTGTACTTGCATCATTGTTTAATTTAGGCTTTTGATTGAATTATCCTTAAAGTTGGGATAATTGCTATTACAGACACTTGAAATACGCGATAACGACGGCACGAAATGAGATGACTTCATTTCGTAATTATCATAAAAAATTAATTTTTCAAAGAAAAAAGTAACAGCTATTTTATTTCATTATTTCTTTGCGGCATGAACTATCTATGCCAACAAACAAAGGAATACAAAGGATAGCGAAATTAATACCTTGGCAAGATTGTGCAGCATGAAAAATGTAAGACAGTTTCACATATACAACGAATATTAAAAGTACAGTACCTCAGCCAGATTGTATCTCTGGACGTCACAGAAGTCTCTAGCGCCTATTTCTGTTCCCATATACCAGCCATTGAATGGTATCGCCGTAAACTCCAGACCGCCACAGTCAAAACACATACCAGAAACCGCCGGTAGAGCATACCATCTTAACCCCATCTCCGCCATCCAAGGAAGCCTAGCATACAGAGCAGAGTGCAAAATTAATGATTACACAGAAATCGATTCCCAAATTGTGCAAATTTATTGTCACAAAGGGAACAAAATTATCAAGTTCCAAATAGGAACATGCACCCAAGACTCACTGCAAGGAAATCACACGCAAGAAATAGAGAAAATCAAAAATTGTGAAAGACAATTGACGTATACCACTATCCATGGTCCCATGTCGACCCAACCCTTAATCAATCTAAAATATCCAACATCCTGCTCTGTGTTGAAAACTAAACATATGACAAACATGTTTCTCATTATGACTTGCGTTGCAAGACGAACTAATCAGAGGCATGATAATGATTGCTTATTTCATACATCAAATATGCAAGAAGCTAACACCAGGGTATCCAGGGTAGTACTGTACGCATCCGAAAGAGCTACTTCATGTCTCTTTTTTGTTCTTACACTATATATCAACGACATGAACACCATATGTCAAAGCCTTTATTTTGTCCACTGTCCATAGCTTGAAAATTGATTGATAAGGAGTCCATCTCCAACAAGAAAAAGTTGTAGCACATATTAAAACGCACATGGACGAAGCTGAAACAACGTACACCACTCAGAACACATTAATAAATAATGGAAGCAGTGTTAAATCATATTTTTTTTTCTGGTGTGCGTGTTTATCAAGATACTCACTGATGGAGCATTTGTTCTGAAGCGATTCGTTAGGGTGGGTACTTTACAACTTTCTATCCACTTTACATCAAGGGTAAGGATCATCCTGACACTTATTTTGAAAGCCAAAAAAAATATTTCAAAGTTATTAAAGACCACGCGGTCGAAAATTTGAAGAAAAGGTTACTTTGTTTTATTGATGATTTCACGACACTGACATGAGGAAGATTACTTTTGACATTTTCCAAGAATTTTGTTTTATTTGTTTTATAATTCAAACGATAAGCAAATCTTACGAAGGAAAATATTCCCATTGGCATTGAGTATTTTACGACATCGCCGTGGTCACAGCGGAACGAACTCGCACAAGAATCTTGAAGATTGCAAAAAATGACACCAAACTGACGGAGGCTATAAGACAAAACAGAATTTAAGCAATGCCACCAATGTAGCATGTCACATGTAGGACAACAAATTAAAAGAGGGAGGCCCTTTCACGTGAGTTCCTTCAAGATCGCACGATATCCAATACACGTTACTTCTCCATCAAATCGCATGCATAATAGGCAAGTGTAAACTAGTAGTAACACAACGACCAAATTAGGTTTTCCAGGAGAAGCTTGGATTCTGGGACGGGAAAAACTTTTCTTAGACTGGCATTGATAGTCTATCGATCAATAAAAATTAGCTAGAACGAAAGAATGGTGAAAAATCGCTTGAATGCCGTTAAAAATCCACATTTCATATTGTATTTAAGTTTATGGCAAAGTGAGCAGGACTTACTTTGGATGTTTTATATATACTTCCAGCACCAGCTCTGGGGGTAGTTCAAATAATTCTGGATCCATCCCATTTGCCTGTAGAACAAGCGGCAGTATATCAAACATGCCACCTTTACCTTTCCATCCCATTTTCTGACAGATCTGAAATTATGAAGAATTCAATAGGTCAATTTTAAATTAATTTTATAAATGAGTTGAGGTCTCTGAAAACCATATTTCCTAAAACCGCATTTATATGAAAATACCCGTGCATTAAATTTCTTATCGAAATGATCAAGAAGGATATGCTTTTCTAGGATGGATCTTAATCGTGAGCTTGTCAAGTAGAGAAGGCTTTTTTTATGATAGCACGTTTTCTTTTTTACTTCGAAATTTTCCATTAGGCGTTCAATATACTGAATATTACATGGTACCCTGACGACAACAAAGATTCTTTAAGATCCGCACATTTTGAAATCTAATATGCCTTACCTCTGTGAACTCCACATTAGACGGATCCCCGATAACAGAGCCATCAGGCTGCTTGTATCCCGCATATCTCAATAACTGAGCGTTCCAAACCCTGTAATCATGTTTACCATCCGTCCGTGGAGGGAATACAGTGATAGCTGATCTGTAATTATAAAGATCAATCAACATGAAGTTTCGTTTTCAATAATTTTATTTAGATTCATAAGTTTTATCTTTCTTTGCTTTCATATTTTGTTTCATAATAATAAAGATTTACTCATAAATTGTATGCCTTATGCATAAGTTTATCCATGTATATCTATTATTCACACTACGGTTGTTTCTTGTGTTCCAAATTTAAAACTTATTTCAATCTCCCAAAACAGTACATACTAAAGTTATGAGAAAAGCATTCATAGACTTGGTTTCTAGTATATTGTTACGTACATGTATCCAAAGATACTTAGCCTTCAATTTAAGCAGAACTCAAATACATGAATCTCTTTATTTATAAACAAATGCAACATTGTAACCAGGACAAGTTATTTAAGACCATATTCTTGAGAACTTCTTCCATGAACGTCCTTGTAATCAGCTTTTAGCTTCAATCAAGACAATTAGATTTACATGTATAATGTTATACTATGACAGTAGAGCACTCTACCTGATGTTTCCCTTGTTTGTACCATACTTTATATGGTTACAGATAGCCTCAAACATACCACGGGCTGTAGTTATATGCCGGGCGTCAAAAACCTAGGTGGTGAATTTGAACAAACATTAAATTGCTTTAAGAGAAAGTGATGAGAATGATATTAATTTCAAAGCACTTGTTTATTAAATAATGACGATTTGTTGTTGAGTTTTCCATTTTAAAATCGAATAGAACATTTTCTTACCTGAAGTTTTGTCCACTGTATTCTGCCTATACACCTAGGAGCATTTCTCCACGCCGTTTTTGCTCCAAATGTCAATTCGTTTGTTGTCAGTTCGTATGTTCCCATTTTCTGAATAGCAGTCTGTACGTCCTGCCACCGCTTTTTGTGTGCAGGAGTATTCACTCTAGTAATAAATTCATATATTACTTTAATCTAATTGAGTGCTTTAGAAATAGCATTTTGTTTCTTTTTTAATGTCCTATGCGATGTTCGCTGATTACACGATACATTTTAAAACAGAGAATGGGCGGATCGAGAATTTATTCAAGGGCGCCCCGGCCGTCAAGGACCTTGGTCCAACATACATTTTTGTATATGATTTTGAAAATGAATATATGACGTCAACAGGAGACAATCGGCATGTTTGGCAAATTCAACAGAAAGAGGCTGACCTCTAACCCTTCCCACCCCATGCCCACCAAGATCCGAACTCATGCACATACCTTTTGATGGAGGTATAATATTGCTCTATGAAGTCCTTGGCTTGTACTATGACATCCTCCTTGGGTCGTGGTTCTCCAGAGATTTTGTTGTGTTTTGCAAACATCAAAGAACCTATACATCTTGTTTCTCCGCAACCAACGGACTGAAAAAGAAAACAGAAAATGGTACAAAGAATAGATGGCTACTCGTTACTTTGGTGAAAAAAAAAATACACATCATACTTTATTAAGAGTTCTCTTAAGTTTTGTTTTGTATTTGTGGGGTGGATGTTTGTTTCTCTGACTTTCTTTACCTTTTTTTCTTTTTTTTTACCATTTATTTTGCATATCACAAAGAAATGCATCGCATAATTGTTTTGCCTACTTTAAGATTATTTTCAATCGATCCCACTTTGTTGAATTTCCCCTTTTACGACCAGCTCTCCAAATGACCTTTATTTAATATTGTTTCCTTACGATGATGATCTAGTACGGAAAATAGAAGAAGTATGTGAATTATTTTACAGAAACGAGAGTAAGACCATGGGCGACACAGGCTTGCAAAAGGTATCAAAGTGGAGAAACACAGAACTGAAATCGGATGCATCATGCTACTGAGGTTAATTAAAGACGTTTGGACGGGGTTTTTTTTCTATGAAGAATGGGATTATAACAAATTATATTACTTTCATGATTTCAATTTCAAGTATATTGTATGTTTTCGTCGTGTGAAGAAAAACTTCTTTAACTGATCAGATACTTTTCTTCCTTTCTTAACCTTGCTTTGTTCAAATTCACAACCTAGGTGTTTGCTTCTTGATCCACTCTTTTCAGTTTTTTTTACTTCTAGGTTATCTACATCTATTAATGAAGTTGTTTTTTTCATTATTGATATTTTACAATTATTGAACAGTGATGAGGTCGATATTATGATTTATAGAGTGATAAAACCAATATTGACCGAGGCCGAAGGCCAAAGTTGATATTGATTTTATCACTCCATAAATCATCATTTCAACCGAATCATCTGTGCTATAAGGCACGGTCCATTTGATATTCGGGGGGGGGGGTTGAAAAAATAAATTTGCTCTGAATTTTGATGAAAAAAAAATAAGCTTATGGTTTGACAGAAAAAAACAATCTTGCTCGTACAAATAATCTTAATTTGAAGAATTACCATAACATTTTGCTAAAATTCTTGAAAATTTTCCATCTCGCTTCGCTCGCCGCAGTTTTCAGTCTATCAAAAAATTTTAGGCTCGCTTTGCTCGCCATACTATTCTATCAAACATTATTTACAAATGGCAAAGTTCATATATTTGAAAATATCGAAAGTATTATCAATATTTATGTGTTACTATGAATACATTTTGCATGTATCCGCATAGAGTCTAAATTTCTTGGAGGGAGAACTTCACTTATTCACCAATTCATAATTCTACATTTAAAAATTTGTCTAGAAGACCTTCCCCCACAGACCCTCTTATATACATGTACCCTATATAAATTTTGTTTATTTAGAATTGTATTGTAAAAATCTTTTATCTCTCTGTTTAGAATTGAATTGAATACTTGCATAAAAATAAAGTAATGTTCTAATATTTTAAAAGAGTTTTGAGTAAAAATATAAATAATTTCTATTGATAAAACACAAACATTCTTATGATGCACATCACTTTGTTAAAAAATTTCCTTGCCCTGACTTTGCAAGAAAAAAATAATTTTGCCCCGGTCCAATGTGAAAAAAATATTCTTGCTCCGACAAAAAACCCAGCCCCCCCCCCCCCCCCCCCCCCCCGCCCAAAATATCAAATGGACCGTGCCTAACTGTGTTGTCATAATACATGCAGATTTGGAAAAGAAAATGGTAACTGTTTGTTTTTCTACTGCACGCTTTCACATATTTTTATTTCTGATTTATAAACATCTGTATTATATATTATGTTTCATTCTTCGATCTTCTTTTTTTTATTTTTTTTTTTTTTTTTTTTTTTTTCGTTTAAAAAATTTGCTAAATATCACACTCAGTCATGTCAGCAATACTCGTTTTGCTTCCGACTAACCTTTTTTCCTAAAGCCCCCGTTCCACTGCAATCCCGCTGTACCTACGTTCATTCCCGACCTCGAAAATTGCCAGGTCGGGAGAGAACGGCTCTTAGTCGTATCTTGGTCTGGTACAGCGTATGTTGGTCCAAAATTGATCGGTATTAGAGCGGGCACGCTTTAAAGGTCGGGAAAAGTTTCCCGTATTCTTTCAACCGGTTGAAAGAATACGGGAAACTTTCCCGCTCTCTTTGTGGTCGTGAAATGGTCGGCGCTTGGTCGGGATAGTCGTGGGTACAGCCTAGGTTAATCGTGTCCTGGTCGGGAAAGAGCGTGGCTTGAGCGTGGTCTGATCGGCATTTAACTAAACCCCGCTTTCTTCACGCGTAAGATACGCTTTAATTACGCCCTGTTCCCGATCTTTACCCGTCTATTCTACGCTCTTACCACGATCTATTCACTACAGATTCAATCTTTGCTGATCTTACCAAGACCTTTTCATGACCATCTAGCGACCTATTCACGCTCTATATGACCAAGTTACGACCAAACGACGCTTCAAATAGGATCTGTGCATATTTCATTCATTTTCTCGCACTGATATTGATTTGTTCAAAATACTTATTACCAAAATGTCGCGGCGACGATTCTTGGCTATGCAATGCCACTTTTTAAGTAGTGATTTTTTAAATTTTGATCGCGACACTTTTGGGTAAGGCTTGGTCAAAACGAGAAATATAGGCTTCTTCTCGGTCGATTCAATCATTGGATGAAAAATGAGATCAGTTTAAGTTAGAAATTATGTTTTGAGCGGGAATGCGTCGGGGACAGTCGGAAATAGATCGGAATTGCATCGGGAATAGATCGGGTTTTGGTCGGGAATAGATCGGAGTTTGATCGGATTGAACGGGACTTGGTCGGCAATGTGATCGTGAGTAGAGCGGGTAAAGCGTGAGTGAGTCCGCGATGAAACGTGAATCGGTCATAAATTGATCGGGAATCGGTCGGGAATAGAGCGTGATGTCAAGAAAAAAATGAAAAGGTCGGGAAAGTTTTACCCGCTCTTGTGAAAATTTCGGTCGGGAATGGTCGTAGGTACAGCGGAATTGCAGTGGAACGGTGGCTTAATACACAAAACGCGCCAATATGACCGGAAGCAGTTAAATACGACGATTAATCGCATTGCACGTGACCGCGTTTTGGCCAACGGGAAAGCTTATAGACGGTTATGTAATTTTTTTTTTTTAGTTTCAAAATATTTTATAATAATTGACAATGAACACTCTATATCCACAAATGTTCGGCCACTCGGCCCTTATCAAGTAGAAAAGCACGAGTATCTTTAAAACATATTTTATTTCCAATAGAAAACGAAACTGGATTGGGGGTAAATAAAATTATTCCAACATTATTAATGCCCTCTCCATACAATATTAGGTTGTAATACAAAATATCATAATTGACTGAAATGACAATGTTTTTTCGTAAAATGAGAATCTATCTAAGCGAGAAAATATATAACATACCAGAGAGAGAGAGAGAGAGAGAGATACTCTAGAACCGTGTTGTGTAAATAAGAGAATATGATAAAGCTGTTTATTTGTGCATGCTGTCGAAGCTTTTATTATTTCTGTGCTTCAGTTTTTATTGCGCCGTGTACCCTCCCCACATTTATATAAAAGCCTTCAATTATCCCAACTTCTTAAACATTAAAGATATTTCTTTTTTAATTTCAACAAATCAAAGTATTTATTCAAAAATCGTGTAAAAGGTCTTCACATATAATTCCATGGTTCGAACACTTTGACATACCTAATGATTTTCTATTCAGAAAAGGTACAAACACCTTCTCATACAGTTCATTATAAATTAAGTACCGTGTTTAAGGGCCATTTAACACATTCATTATATCAAAATTAATTTTTTTTATATGCATCAAACTTTAAAATCCCAATTTCCGCGCCTTAGAATTAAATACCTTAATGATAAATGAATATGCACCAAAACCAAATTAAGAGTAGTGACTTTGACGGTGGTACGTATTTAGATGTCTCACTATATTAGGAATGTCACCATTTACCTTAGAATCAAAAACAAATATTTGTGATACAAATTAAAATCCATGATTGATTACTATGGCGCGAAAACGCATCCGTTGGTAAACTCAAAAACTGATTTGGAAGCGAGTCGCTTATTTGCCGGGTAAATAATACCTAATTGATCAAATTGCATGTAAATTCAAACCTAATGCATACTGAGCTATTTAAAGCACTTGTGGAAATGCTTACATTTCATATCAATTAAATGCCTTGAGAAAAAGGGCATCTGTTTGATTTAATAGTCTTAATTTACCACTTCTGAGGCAATCAAACCCCGTTCTCCTATAATCAGGCAATAGAAATATTACTGGATTAATAAAATATCTCAGATACTCTTTCTATTTATGCGTAATTCTAATGTTAATAATTATGAGCACATTTAAACTCAAATGATCGAACAAAATCATATATAGACTAATATATATTCACATAGACTTAATAATCTCGGAAACATGGCTAATTTCATGTGACTAACTTCATCCAATGAGCATGTGACTGCCTTCCATCAATCTCAGACAAAATTGGTGTCTTATGGCAATCTACACTTAATTATAGTGGTCGCATTAAATGGCTCGAATATGAGAAAAAAGAAAACTTCTATCATGAAAATCATAACAAAAACAATCTAACACGAAAACAGGAGAGGGGGGGGGGGTATTTTCCGCATGCAAACAGGCGGCATCATGCGTGGGCAGTTCATAGCCTTTGGTAAAGATAAACAACTTCCTTTTATTGATGTACATGTAAGATGACGGGCAATTTTAAGTTATTTTTCCGTAAAATTTAGATGCAATTTTAACTCGTGTTACAATATTAGATACTACACAACACAGCTGGTCTTAATACTTATATGTAAAACATCGACGAAATGATTTAATCATTACCAAATTACTAGATTTACAATTGATAAATTCTGACGACAAAGGCTGTTTTATCTGATAAAATTCATAGAATTACGTGCATCAAATTATTTCTAACATATGTGGCCATCAGTTATTAAAATTTCTTTTTAGTTTATCAAAATGACCAAAACACAGGTCATTCAAGATGAAACATTAGGATTTTTATCGAAGCTTTAAGCACATAACGACATTATACATGTATGTATGATCAATAATGTCATTTTATACTACAGACTGGTAAAGGGTATCAGTAGTTCCTGTGGAATGGTCATTGGTTTTTTTTTTTGTTTTTTTTTTTTTTTTTTGTAACATCTTGCATCTCATACTTTTAACATGCTTCAACGAAACAAAATGATATGATTCAAACAGCTACATGTACAGTACTAAGATGAAATTGCTTGAAAGAGATACAAAATATTTCGAGTTACCATTCAAAATGCACTTGGATTTTATATACGAGCACTTCAGCAACATTCTGACTTTTTTTTTTATTTTCTCGGGAGATGTAATGTTCATAAAAAAATAACAAAATAGTCATTTTTAGTGTATAGGAACCTGATGTTTTATCTGATTGTGTTACAAGCTCTGTTCTATACTTACGCTGTTAATCGACTGATCACATATGACAAACGTCGCACTTTTTACTTCAATATCACATAACGATGTACTAAGCATATACGACGTATTCATTATGTTCATATTTGATCTGTAAAATACCCGATGATAGAAAATGTACTTTAGTTTGAGAGCTTACAAAAATCTGTTCAATCATTGTTATTTTTCTACAAGTACATTTGTATAGTCGTATGATAAAATATGCAATTTAACATTTTCTTTTAGCTTTTCGACCAGTGACATATTGTTTGCTATTCTGAAACTTCAAACTTGACTGCTACAACGTTTGGGATATTCTAGCTACCACAGTGAAATCTTTCAGCACTCTATCTTGGATTTAAAATGAAATTAAAGTGGTAAAATAGCGCATTCTGATAATTTCTTTGATACGGAACATTGAACCAAATATTGTAAACGATTGACATTCGATATGGTCTAGATCCTGTGTTCGAAATCGACACCGAATGTGGATGGATAATGTACATTTATATCACGATTCTGTGATGGAAGATCTTATCACGTGTCGATCAACTAAATTTGTTTTTGTTTGATGAAACAAATTTCTTTGTTTCATCAAAAAGAGTCTTATTTTCAAAGCTGCCAATTCTATCCATATACATTTCAATTCTGTTTTGGGCCATCATAATCTATATCAGCTATTAATATAAATGAATTCGTAAAAGATTTAAACTATAACGTAGCTTTCTCGTATTTATTAAAAAGGGTACAGATCCCAAAACTATTTAGATGATTTAGCTGAAGTAACAAAGCGTCATAGTAAGACCATCAGTAAAACATTACTATAAATCCAAAACGTTTCTATCTATTGGTCTAAACAAAAGGAAATCTAACACATACATAGATACATAAAATAACGATCATAAATAAAAAAAATTAACATAAATGCAACGCCTATACTATACAAGAAAACAGGCACAAATCAAAAACTAAACGAAAAACAAAACGGATGTCAAATTAAAACTTATAGCCTTGTATATGTGTAATAATGAATCCTTACCTCTGTACTTTTATTATGCAGTGTGTCTGTAATGACCAGTTTTTCGTCCGCCATGTTGTGTAGACGTACGTACTTCTTTGGACTACTCGCCGACCCTCTACGTTTCTCTAACATCTTCCTTTGCGAGCTAGGACTTAGCGCCATATTTTGACTAGCATCATCCTTCCCGCGGAAATCATCATCAGACGACAAAAGTCCATTTCCGTTCACGTGACCATTTGAAAATTGCTCGTTTACTTTGAATTGTACACTTTGCACTTTTGAAACGTCATTTTCTTTGAGATCACTTTTGCGTCGATTATTATCTTTATTTTCAGAAATAGTTACTTGGATTTCATTACAATCTTGCTGTATTTTGATGTCTTTAAAATCACCGGAATGATACGATGTAGACATTGTGTTTTTGTTCAGATCTACTTTTTGTGATTTGTGAGCTTCTACAGAACTGGAGCTATCCGTCCTCGTCACAATGATCTTGGGGGAGGCACCATTGCACTTGTTTGTGGACTTGGAATCCGGAGATGATTGCCCAGAACTAAGTGTCTGAGAGCCAGCGTCGCTGACAGGTCTCTTTTGTGTTTCTACAGAGGGGCTTATCAGATAATGCCTTTCCAATGGACACATAAAACAGTTACTTTCTGGATAATTATTTGTAATTTGGTGATTCAATCCCGAAGGAACAATATGATTATCAACACGTGACTGTCGTAGATTATTCCGCGACGGTGACGACGACCGGGAACGGGAGAAAGTCCTCTTCAATCTACCAACAAGGGTCTCCGCAGCCGACAGAGGTCGAGTGACCCGGATGGTCTTCGGTACACCGTTCTCTTGAAATGTGGTCTCTAAATGCGTTGAGTAACCATCTGGGCCCCGCAATAAGAGAGCTACAGGGGCGTCAACTGGAAGAGCCTTCAATAATTCAACGGCATTTTCATAGCTCATATCTGATACGTCAATTTCATTCACCCTTATGACTACGTCACCAACATACACCAGCCCACTTTGTTCGGCCATCCCACCCGCCACGAGCGCAGACACAGACACGTGAGGTTTGATTTTTCGTGGCTTTATTAAAAATCCTAATCCGTCCATACGTTGTTTGATTAGCTTTACCCTAATTAAGTTCGTCCCTTCACCCTCCATTTTGCTATTTGTTATCCTAGCAACTCACTTGAATATTAATGTAATTTTTGTTATAGTTCTGGATCTTGTATGGAATTTGGAGGAGAAATTAGATTGTTTTCATTTGTATAATGATAAGCTAGATACATGAATTTTTTCCTGATTTGGTACTAATTAAACGTTGATGTTGAATTCCTCAATTTTATCCATTGTATCAGGGGGAAACGGTCATTGTTCTGTTTTAACTCTTTATCTGAAACAGAAAAAATACGATATATAATGCATTGCTACGTGAATTTCATTTTTTTGAAGAAAAAAAAGTATCAAAATACCTTACCTAACTTTCTTTAATACGTCAACGATAGATTTGATTCATTATAAAACTCCAATTTCCTAGTCTAATTTTCCTCTTGCAAGAAATATTTTTGCATTTACTATACACATGATTACACATTCAAAATCGAAGTAACTTTGACCATTGATCATCAAATTGAGACAAGTCTCGGCATAAAATCTAAATTTACATTCGTATACATGTTTTATACAAGAACAGCCCTTGTGCTACCTATAAATGAAAAAAAAAACCATTACCACCCGATCTCCATTGAATTAAAATAAAATTAGTGTAAAGTGTTTAAGTTTTGAACAGCTAAAACATTTTAATTTCTATGCTTCACTTTCGCCTCCGCCAAATCTAATTGACAAATTAAAGGGAATTTGTGCCTATAGCATCTGATAAAAACTCTGATAGATGGTAATGATATACACATTAGAAATTTAATTCTAAATCTGGTCAATTAAACCGGATATAAAGTAAAAGTCAAAGGGACCTCGTGTCAAAATAGGTATCGTTGATTTAACATGCACGAATATAGACGGTTCTTTCAGGAAGGGGGGGGGGGCATCCCGACCAGTAGTAATCCAGTCTTTGTTTATGAGAACAAAACTCGCAAAAATCGCAAAATCAGTGTTTTTGACAAATTTCAAAGATAGGGGTCTGTATCTCTCCACCCCACTCTTACATCCCCCCCTTGTTCCTTCTGGATCCGCACATCAGCAATTTAGCACGTAAAAAGCAAGCAGGACCATGACTAATTTGATGTCATTACAAAACAGGTTTGTCATTTTACAAGTGCCTCTAACTTTGGCATCGTAATCAATTATCTGTATCGAACTGGAAAAATCGGGCCAGCGATTTGATTTTTTATTTATGCTGAAACAGTTTGGCATGTATAAACATGGTACATGTACTTAAAGGAGTAAGGTCACAAAGAACATCTTTATTAATTGAGCATGACCGTTCGAATATTCCTTTATTCTTTTTATATCCTATTATCATGCATGCCGTAATAGGATACGTCTTGATTTGTTTTCTTTCATTTCTGTCCTTTTGTTTTTGTATGTTTGCTGTTGTTGTAGTTTTTTTTTCTGGACGTCCAAGACAGAGCTTCTTCTAAACTTTTCAATAGTAGTCCGCTTGTTCAACATTGGCACAAGTTGGAAAACGTTGTGGATAAAAATTTGGCACATGCAGTGTTAACTGATTCTGATCAAGCCTTATAGATACATCAGTGCTGTGTATCTTTCTGTCTCTAAGAGAAATCCTTATAATCTTGTAAATCACGTTCTTAATTGCGATATATCGTCCTATAGTACAAGATCGATACGTGAACCTACCCCAGTGTATCTACTATACAACTAGGTACCATTATAAAGGATAGGTTAGATGACACCTTATGCCAAATCTTGCCAAAATTAATAATTTGTAGTTTGTTGCTCAACTCCAGCATTTTTTTTTTCAATTTTCTTCTGTCAAAAGCACAAAAGATTACCCCCCCCCCCCTAAAAAAAAGTAAAATGTAATGCACACAAATGTTAGACACCTTATATCTCATCATTAATTTTGTATTATTTCCCATGATGACTGCATAATTTCATGACGCATGCGCCAATTAACAACCATTTAGATAACCATACCATTGATGTCTGAATGTCATAATACATGTAACTTTGTAAAGGTAGAGACATTTTATCGATATTTAAGGGTGATCCTGAGGGGGGCTGGCACTTTTTGAAAATAAATATTCTGACCCAGAAAATGTTGAAAATAAATAATCTAACCCTCAAGGTAGCAGAAAATAAATATTCCATCCCACATTTCAAAAATTCATAAATTTTCGGCTCGCTTCGCTCGCGACACACTAAAACAATTTTAGCTTGCTTCGCTAGCAATAACAGGATAAACACTTTTGGCTCCCTTTGCTCCGCCTTACACTCACAATATGTCGGACTCGCTCCGCTCGCCCTTCACCAATATTTCATTTTCTTAAAAAAAATGTTTTATTCTGTAAATGCATTTTCATTGCAATAAAAAAAAAAGTTATAAAAAAAAGAAACATGCATTTTCATTTAAGAAAATATCCTGATCTTCAGGTCTTCTAGGAATGGTGCATTACGCACTAACTACCTGTTCTTGTACTTAAATGACTTTAAAAAATTTCTTGGACATACCCCTCTCCCCATGTGCTGTGAAACTCAATTTTAAATCTCCAGGTGATACATGTACATGTACTTATCATATGCATATAGATTGCAATGCCAAAAAAGCCTTGCTTAAAAATTAATTGAATTTAGTTAAAGTCTAGTATATGAAATTCTGAAATTCTGTTTGTGTTTACTTGTTGCTTTTTTGTTTGGGGTGTTATTTTGTTTTTGTTTTTTGTTTGCTTGTGTGTTCGTTTTTGCTTATCAGGATTTGTTAGAGGTTGAAAATAATAAAATATTTTGACCTCGAGTTATTGGAAAATAAATAATCCGGTCGGCTATACACTGAGAAAATACATAATCTGACCTGAAACCTACCCCCCCTCCTCAGAATCAAATGGTCGTCCCCTTATTTATCATATGGAGGGAAGGTGAGTTGGCATAGATGAATTATTCCTTGTCTTAAAATATCAGAATGGTCCATGCTTTTATCTGTAACTATGCATCAAGCGCATATTTTCGGGTATTTCTGCGCCTCATGCATAAACATCGATTTGAAATTTTCTTCAAGAAGGTATATACATTTTGTGATTGGAACGCTTCCATATTTTTATCATAAACACTTATTTCTCGTTGCAGTGTGGAGCAGTTAAATTCGTTCCCCGTCACTTGATGTTTTGAAGTGTATTAGTGTATTAATTACTTCTTTCCAGCTTCGCGCCTGAAAGAAGCTTTGTTTTGGCCCTTTATCAATTTGACATCATAGAAATGTGCTATTTCGGAAACTTGTCACTTCATCAATAAATAACATCGAAATTAAAGGAGGTTAACATCTTAGCACCATCCCTCAGATACTGCTTTGAACATTGATTTTATTTGGATATGACTCTGAATCGACCCAACAGTAGCAAGGCACTCTTTGTAAAGTAAATGTACATATTTAAATTCCAAAAAAAAAAATAATAATAAAATCAGAATGCGCTTCTGAAATGAATCTTGACGGCTTATGAAAAGCACCTTGGCTGGAAGCATCACTTATGAGGATTTAATATTCCAAACACATGTCTTGTGCATAAAATTTGGTTTGAAAATTTCTTCAAGAAGGTATAGAGTTGGAACACTTCCTTATTATGTTCATCTTGATCTTTTCCGACCATGCAACCCGAACAGTGCGATTGATCCTTACGATCGTGAAGAATCGATATGGTCTGTTTATTCGAATTATACAATTATTATGATCGACTCTGATTAATATATTAAAGTTGGCAAATCTATTTTGTATCATAACTGTGACTTTTATAAATAATATCTAAATTGCAAGTTGATTTCCTATGTTAAACACCTACTCGATTTTGATACTCATTTCAATTGACAAGTGCACGTCATTTGGGGTATAACGTACACTCTGCGTATAGAATAAAAGTGGGCGGAGCATACTGATGATGACTGTTTGACAAGGAGGAGATTCCTTAAATGACGACGCTGCAGTGATCTCAGAAAAAAACTAACAAACAGACGGAGAAAGCAAGAATAACCCCGCACATCAATGAAACATGAAGGGCAATACTACATATGTATATTCTCCACAGAACGTGATTGATTGCAATGGCGCCAATAAAATGTGCTGAGATTTCTTAATTGCTTAATTAAAGTGTAAAAACACATTATTAAGAGTCATTTTTTAATGAAAATAACAATAGTCAGTATTTCTTAAAATTGTACGGAATAATTTCTTCCTTTGACTATTTCTTATCTCTCCTGATAGAGTGAATTGACATACACTAAGTTTTCATTCTATTTTAAATTAATTTCGTTGAAGGCTTATTAAAGTTAGGTAAACCACTACCATTACAAAAAAATATGAAGTTTTCAAAGTCTCGATGCCGGTCTGAGGATACAGTTTCAAATTTCTATATATATATATATATCATAGACTTGGAATCACGAATTATTATTTCTAAATAGAAAACCAAAATGAATGCATTGAGTGAAGAGAATCAACCTTACCTTAATTCCTTCACGTCCCTGCTACAATGAACTACGAAAACAATGATAAAACAAAAAACAAAAAAGTAAGGCATAACACCAGTTTCTGAAGTTTTCGACTAACTAGGGCTGACACTAACTCTTTTTATTCAAACAAACGACCCGGTGAATAGAATTAGATGGACGTTAATTGTATCGTAGAGTGTATACAGAGTTAGGGCTAACCTGCGGTAAGGCAGAGAGTGTTCGAATGTACATCCCCGTCGCCTCACGATCGATGTATGTAAAAGCCATCTAGCCGAGATGCATAGGCCAAAAGCCTCAGAATGGGAAAATCTTTGTGCAATAATATGATTACGGACAATGTGGGTGATATGTTGTTAATATTCGTTGAAATAAATCTTTATTTTCCCCATGCGGAAAGGGCAATGCAGTGTGAAATGACCACAGGTCTAATGGCTTAAAAAGTCCCTCTAAAGCTTTTGAATAGCACATAACATTACATTCTGGGTTCTTTTTTGTCGTGTGACATTTTTGCGTTCCACGTACTACCACCTTCATGTGTATATGACTTTTACGTTGCTAAATGCTAATACAGTATGTTTAATACTTTTTTAAACGCCAGACGGAACTTAGTTTGTAATAAATTGGTTTGAAATTTTCTTCGGGAGCAACGTATAGAGTTGGAGAACTTCCGTATTATTTTGGCAACTGCAGTGTCATCATGTTGGATATTTCCTCCCTTTCGTTTAATCGTCTATGTTTCAAATTTTGCATTGATATGATAGGCGATTTGTCATAGAATTACAAATGCTATAGAAATTATTGTAATTTGCATGTAAGTCCTGACCGCAATAGAACTCTAGAAATCCCTTTATAAACATGCCAAAGTTCTTAATTTTGCGCTTCACTCGTGTAAAGTGTTTGACAAAAACATTCCTCTTACGAAGATAAAAAAAATGGTATGACAGTAACATCTTAATAGTTTACTCAACTTTACTGTGCGAAAAACAATTGAAAAGTAGCTTTCGAGACATTATTAAAAGGAACACAAGAGATGGACAAACATGACAAAGTATCATTTGATTAATAATTAAAAATACTGGAAGATCATCAAATACGATACATGTCGGCATCTCCATCGACGCATGCACTAATATAGGGGGAGGGATGAGGTCAGGACGCCCATGAAATTTGTCAGATATTGTCATTTTTACATATCAAATCGTACGCTCAACCCCTCCTCCTTTTGGTTCGATTGGACATCCTCACCCCTCTCGTGAATGTACCTAATTTGTGTGCAAACAATGATTCATTTACCGTGTTACCGACACTGTCTTGACGGTTTGTCAATTTTTAAAAGAATTCAATACTTAAAGGTCAAAAACAAGATGTTCATGGTAACGAGTTGATCAATCTTAGGCTTTGGTAAATAAGCTCAATTTTAGTAGATTCTTCTTTCATTGCTTAAAAAACTTATCAATAATGCAGAAAATGGAGAGTATTTAATGACTGTTTATGTATGAATCATTGATTACTTGTTGATAAACGTCTTGGTGGACAAATATTCCTAGAGAAAATAGATTCTGTCATCTTTGCGCACCAAACAGTACTGGGGAGAATTCCATGTAACGACTGCTAGACTTATATCTATTCATCAATATCATACTATTAGAGCAAATACCTATTTTGAAAAAGATAATTCATGTGATTTAAGATAAATCATAAGATTTTGTAATTTTTTGAAAATTATATCTATGAGGGTCAGACATCCTCTAGGTTAAGTAGTACATAGTTATATTCATTGAATTTAGTTCAAAATTGTTTCTTTCATCTTGATATTGTACATTTAATGAGAATGAACTATTTTAATTGTCATTGCATTACAAGTAGCATTCTGTATCCCATATCTTTTTTCATACCGTGATTTCCCATGCATTATATAGATGTTTTCCATTAGAATAAAACTAAATCGATGCAAGCGTCTAAACTAATTTGTCCTGGAAAAATTCTGTCTTTTTTCTTATTAAGTATTGAAGGAAGGAGATACCATTGAGGGAGTCAGCATGATTCTGGTTTCCCGAGACTAGACCTATTTCCCGAGGCGAAGCCGAGGGAAATAGGTCTGGTCGAGGGAAACGAGAATCATGCTAACTCCCTCAATGGTATTCTTTATTATACCGTCACACGCTGTAGCTCCGCCCTATTTCGACGTCACGCGTTGTAGCTCCGCCCCAATTTGAAGTTATTATCTCAACTAACGCACCCTTTGTAGGGAAATTGTCTCATCAGGCAAGTTACAGCTAGTTTTAATGAGTATCTTTTTATATAGGAAAAATAAGTAGAGGTATAATAATGCACACTGCTCGAATAATTTCCAGGGAAGGAAGGGTTAATTTCGGGTCGGGGAAAGGGAGATTTAACCAACCCCTTCTCCCTCCTGAATCACTGGAATGAACTTCGGAACATCTTTGTCTTTTGAAGAAATGAAGTGACCGAAACTACATCGCAAAACGATTGTAAAAGAAAGGAGGGAATCTCCAACAACACTCACTTGCAGCATCCACAGCATAACCCTAAAACATCCCATGCAAAAACACAGAGCAGACATCCACAGAAAGAGATGCAAAAAGGACAAGGAACATCAACTCACACATTCGAAACATGAAACACAAAAGACCACTCATAACTTTGTAACGTGAAACAATCAAACCAACAAGCATTAAGAGAGAAACAATGGGAAAACGTCAAGTCTCAGAAGGCAAACATCTCATGATTTTTTTTTTTTTTTGAAATTTGGATTCTGAAAGTATGTTTTATCAGAATGACTAATGCACTCTACGTACCAATCGCTCTCATTTTTGATATGACAGGTCGAATATGAGAGTATGCGGCTCTGTGAACGAGTGCATTCGCGTTCTTTACGCTACTGTTTGACAACTACTGCAATATTTCATGATGAAATTGTTTATTGAAACTTGAAACAATGGCCACCGTAAACATCAGGATAGTGGGGAAAGAAACAAGGTTAGGAAACTATCCTCAATAGAACCAGTCATATGACACAGTCCGTTGCTTACAGAGATGAATAATAAAGAAAGGAATTCAAAGCACTTGAATATTTAAGAAAAGACAACTAATAGCTGACCATGTCAAATAGCAGACAGAATATATATAACCTTCCCGGGAACCTCAATATCTCTGTTGGGGTTTAATGTCCTTGCCGTACAAAATGTTTCGATTTTTAAAAGGACTGTTGAATAAAATGCATAAAATTTCTCCGCGTATATGTACCCTGAAGGAAAGAAAGTAAACGTTAGGTAGTAATTCCTTGAAAAGTTTTCACAGAACACTTTACGACCGACCCCCTCATCATCTTCTTACGCATTTTTTTCTTCTTTTTTTTGGGGGGGGGGGGAGTAAAATTCAAAACATTGAAAATTCCATTCGGAAATGAAATGGAAAAAAGATTATATCCGCAACTTTACATCATATTAAAGATATTCTGTTCACTGAATCACGTTAATCTCATTACACCCATATCGCAGATACCAAACGGCAAGTACAACTCGTAGTAGGTTTTTCAAAAACTAAAAATATTTACCTTCACACTTTATCTAAGATTAAAGCTTAAGAATGATAGCTTTTCTTCATAAAAAGAATAACGCCTACTTATCGAAAACTTTATCACAATTTGCAGCAATAAATCGTTTTTGTTAAGATAATCTTAAAAATAAAATAGTAAAAAAAAGAAAATAAATATTATAATCATTGAGTTATCGCTAACATTAGATTCTAATTTACTCCCACCTTTTTCGGTCTCCGTTCATCTGCTATCTGAACAATGGTACATTTCCTGTCTCAAAAAGGTATAGTACACGTAGTGGTTTCCTATCATTAAAATGCGTCATTCCATCACATCAAAATAGAACATCGCCGAGAAAAGTTTTGTTGTATTTTACACTGTATGTTGCCATTTACGGAATAGTAACACCACATGAACATTGCATGTTGATATGTAAGCTATTACGTTAGTGCAGGTTCCCGAACTTTACTTGTCAAACAAATTTTACCGTCAATAAATCGTGAAAAGCCGCCATGGCTGCCAACAACAGGGAGTCAGTTACTTGTTCGGTGAAGTTGTCTATAGTTTTACTTCATTAGCTATGGGGCTTGTCCATGACAAATGTGTTAGAATTTATGCATGCGACCCTACTAGGACCCTCTTAATAGACCCACTAGGTGGAAAATACATCAATGTTTCACAGTTTCTAATTACGCCTTACTATGTCCCCTTAAATTAAAACGATCGAAAGCACTGGTCACTTAAGATGCGATTTTTGTTATTTATGGACCATGGGTCTAAATTAGATGTCACGTGATATACATCAAGCATCAAATAAACAGATCGAAGAGCATAGAAATCAAAGATAAGTAGATACTTCAATATTACCAAACTATCCACCTGAGTTTACCTAATAGCTCAAGGTGATTAATATTAACCTATTTAAAATTCAAACTTTTCCTTTTATCTCTTAAAAATCACTCCTTTAAATTGACATTGCATTACTTACTCTTACATTATGTATCTTTTACATGAATGCCCCAGACCATTACATGGGATATCCGTGTTAAAAGTTATAAAATCTTTTGTGTATTCCTTTATCTTAAAAGAACCTCCTTCCGTTATATCTTAATAAAGTTTCGAACAACATGTCGAATTTGAAGAAAATGCCTCGTATAAACAAATTTATTTATGGAAGTCGATATTACATATATTAACATCAGAGAAAGGTGACAGATGGGCGTGTTTGTACAGCTATACGGCACCAAATATGAACAAGCATTTGAGTAAATAATCTCACTTTCACATATGTCTCTCCTCCGTAATTAAACCAGAGCCAATTGTATTTCCATCCCGTATTTAATCGTAAAACAATGGGGAAGTTGCTTGTATATTTTGTAACATTTGTCCATAAGGAGAGACCCTACGTGAAAAGCGTCACAAAGTAACTTTTCTATGGAAAGTTCGAGCCTAGGCGCGGTCCTATTTACGTCATTCAACACTTTTGTTTTCCAATTTAGACTGATTGTAAATTAATATTTGACGATTCATAACGGGTATAAATATATGAGGAGAAAATGTCAAAAGTTACAAAATTCAACAATTCTTAACGATTTGATTGGTTGAGTAGTTGCTAGAGAAGTCTCGTGTAATTCTGGGTAACCATAGATGAAGATAGAAAAAGGATAGATCTCCTGATGGACCATGTGGTGGTACACACAGCGGAATACAAACTCATAATACAGAAACAATCAGCAACATCTAATATAAACAATCCAGAAATAGTAGATAACAAGACAAAAGAGTACACTCACACCAAGAGAACCACAAACAGACAGACAGAAGACAAACATCAGACACGACCAAAACAATGAGGAGGACAAGATGGCAGACCAATTAACATTGCGACCAAAATCTGGACGACCATTAAAATTTTACTATATCAACATTACTTTTAAAAAGTTGTTGTAATCTTGAACCCTTCGTCGTGTTAAGCTTTACCATTTTCGAATATTGTATTGATATGTTGGATAACAAGCTGTCAATGTGTATGGATATATTATTTTTATAAAAACAGTGTCATCAAGTGAGTACAAAATTTGTCATTTTCCTTTGGGCAGCAACTGTGCTCAATTTGTTGCTGTTTTAATGAAATATATAAACAATGTACCGATCTTTTAAAACACTTCAATGTAGACTCGGTGTATAACTTCGCCACTATTGTAACACTATTCCAACTTGAGGAAAAACGAAATGTCAAACTCCAAGTATCAAACTAAGAAACGATCATACGATTTTGTGTTTTGATTTAAAATCGTTTATGATAATATCCTCTTCCTATCTATACTCAAGATGTTAAGAAAAGAAACCTCATTTACCGATTTGGTACATTGAATTTCTTTACTTTTCTCCATTGATAATTGCGCCATGTTGCCGATCGAGTGAAGCCAGGCCCTTTAACTGGTTCATGTTAACTTTATCATAGAGTCTTTTCACATTTCGTGACTCTCTGTCAATGATTGTAGGTGGGTATTTACAGATGCCGATTTCCTCCTCACCAAGTCCTTTTCTTATTGTCCAAAATGCATCTAAAATCTGTGTCGTCATGCTTGAATTCCTCCGGCGTCAGCGTACGGAAGATTTTTTTTTTCTATATTTCACATTTATAAAATCTATTTTCATCTTTACTTTAAAAGTTTCCGTGCTGACACGACAATTTTAGTATTTCTTGCTTTGCTCAGAAAACTCCATCTAAATGGTTCTTCCGGTCTGAACTTCAAAGTCGCTAATATAACTCCTTGATACAATAATTATAGATTTCTATATTTGTATCTTTGAGTTCAATCGTGTGTGTCCAGGAATGCTCGTTTTACATGTATAACAAATTACGCCATATGTTTCATCTAGATTGTCTAAATTATCTCGGGCAAACATCTTTAGCTTAATATGTTCATCATCGTGTGATACTAAATCGAAGGTTCCATGCATATAGCATAGAAATACCCGCTAAATACTACAGTGCCCCGTGGTCAGACACATGCAGTCAACTGCCTCATTTAGATAAGACATTATTTTGTCAATATCTGACAAATTGAAACCAAAAGTGAGGATTGCATTATTTTATAGACAGAAAATACACCTACATAATTTTTTTCAAGAGAAATATTTCGAAAAATAGACTGGACGTGCATATGGTGATGGAGGGTGGAAACCTGCATAAAGTGAATTATTATATTGAATGTACCAACGATACATAGATATGGAAAAGGCTTTTAACGAGCGATCAAATTATTTGCAATGACACCATCCTAAATCATTGACGATACAAAAACAATAGTCATTTATACAAGAATGAAACAAAGGAGATGATCTCCAACAAGACTTAAAGTACCCATAGCAAAACACCGAAATACCACTATGTGAAAACCAAAAATTATACAAGTGAAAGAGAGACATAAAATTGACAAGGAACACCAACTACGACATTCAAACACCGTACAAAAAAGACATAAGAATAAGCTTTCCGCTAAGGGAGAGATCAGGTGTAGGGAAGAGTAAGCATCTCCGTTATGAAAAGCTCTGCAGAATTTGATATGATCAGTTAATGTCAGTGTGTAAAATATATAAGTGCATGAATATACTAGGACAAAAAAAATGCAAAGAACTGCGAAATTGAACCATATTCGAAATGATACAAAAATGTTTCTTCCCAGATTTAGTAATTTGCAAAGGTCACAGTCGGCATGGACCAGTTTGTAACCTAATTAACAAGTAGCTTGTTCCCCAAAGGTTACCAGACCAAATGAAAGTTTGTTTCATTTTGCCCCTATTGCTGTGGGATAAATGTGGTCACTTCACTAATATAATATGATGCAAAAGGTACTTAGGGGACGACCATTTGATCCTGATGTGAAGGGATGGGGTCTGGCAATTTTTTGTGTGTTGGATTATTTATTTTCAACGCAGAACTGACCAGATTATTTATTTTCCTATAAATGAAGGTCAGAATATTTATTTTCACTCTCTAACAATCCTGAGAAGCAAAACAAAATGAATTGAATGTAAGGCGAGGGAAGCGAGCCTAAAAATTTTTTTTGTATTGCTATGGAAGCTTTGTGTTGCTAGTGAAGCTTTGAAAACTTGTTTCAGTGTATGACGAGCAAAGAGAGCCGATAAGTTTTGGAATTAGAACAAATGTGGGTCAGAATATTTATTTTCTGCAACCAAGAGGGTCCAATTCTTTCTTTTCAACATTTTCTGAGTTAGAATATCTGTTTTCAAAAAGTACCAGCCCTCTCCTTCAGAATCAAACGGTCGTTCCCCGTGATTTGATGTTTGAAGTGTTATAATTCTGTCGCTGAAAGAAGCTTTCTTTTGGCCCGTTTATCAATTTTAACACTATATATAATATTTTGCTATTTCGGAAACTTGTCATTTCATAAAAAGAAATAACATAGAAATTAAAGGATACACTTATTTCTAAGCACCATCCCTCCAATTCTATTTTGGTCATCGATTTTATTTAACTTTGCTACTGAATCAACCCTTCTTGAAATTTGGTGTCACCCACTCTCTGCAAAGTAATTGTACAAATCATAATTCAAAACCTTAAATCAGAGGGCACTACTGAAATGAATTTTGGCTGTGTCTGAAAATCACTTTGGCTGGAAGCATAACTGATGAGTATTTACTGTACATGTACTATCCGAAACACGTCTCATGTGGAATGAATTTGGCTTGAAATTTCTTCAAAAAGGTAAAGAGTTGAAACACTTCCGTATTATCATTATAAACACTTTTTTGCAGTGTGGAGCAGTTAAACTTGTTTCCCCGTGACTTGATGTTTGCGTTGTAATAATTACTTCTTTCCTTCTTTCCAGATCTGTCGCCTGAAAGAAGCTTTCTTTTGGCCCAATTATCAATTTGACACCATATCTATTATTTTGCCATTTCGGAAACTTGTCATTTCATCAAAAAATAACATCGAAATTAAAGGAAGTTTTCATCTGTGCACTATCCCTAAAATTCTATTTTGGTCATCGCTTTTTTAACTCTGAAACTGAACCGACCCTACAGGAAATTTGGAGCCGCAATCCCTGCAAAGTTATTGTACAAATTTAAATTCAATGCATTATAGTAGAGCGACCAAATTGAAAAAGGGGCTTAGTTTTCGAGTTTAATCAACACCCCTAACACAGGCCTGAATTTGGTCTTAACTTTTAGCTGAATACCCCTGCTTTCAAGAACAGCTGTCGTAAAGAATACATCATGGTCAGATTTTGTTTAAATTGGGTAATAAGTGATAAAACCGTGAAAAATAAAAACGAAATATTTATCGGTTACATCCTCTGTATTCCTATATTTGACTCTGTTTTGCACAGAGAGTCATTGCAATTCTTGCATTAGATATGTAAATATGATATAGAGTTATTTTGGAGGTAGAATATTTTCTCCTCTCTCGAAAAATTGCAGTTTTATGCAAATTTCTATGAAATATGAAGAATCCGTGTTAATATAATATCTAAAGCCCCGAGACTGAATTTTTGTCTCGAAACATATCGACAAATATATGTATATTATTTCTGAGGCCTTTTTATCGTTAATTTTTCTAGAGGCTTATAAATAAATATAAAAAACTAATGCGTATACACTTTAAAGATAACCGTCATTTCCTAAAGAAGATTCCGTAGATTAAGATTCAGTTGACCACGTGTTACAAATTTTATCAAATCGTACTTTTTTGTCGGTATATATACGTATGTTTGATAAAAGTAACTGCCGAAAGAGGAATTATGTCATCCTGTTGACAAATTCGTGAAAAATACCTCATTTTAATATGCCAAGTGAAGATCACGTATGGAGACCCGTTTGTGACAAGTTGTAATGAAAATACGTGAATTTCAAAACTGCGCATGAAGTTTCTATTAAATGATAAAAAGTATCTTACAACGTTCATTTTAGAACTACAGTGATGTAAATATATATGCCAAGTTCATTGGTCAGAGTTTGGACTCTTCGTTTTCTTTGTTTTAAACATTGAAATATGCCTTTCGTTAACGTTGTGCAATTTTTCAATTTTATCATCCGTACTTACCCTCATTCAGATTCGTAGCTGTTACAAATTAAGTGGAAGCTTTTCATGATGCATTTGGTCAGAGAACCTCCCTTAAGGCGCCCAGGGGATCTCATGGAAAGTCCTAAAGTGTCACAGAATTGGGGGGGGGCTTTGTTTTGTGCTGTACATATCACAAACACCACATAGTCGTACGTAACATTGGTAACGTAATTGAGCAATCCTACATTAGTGATGACTATATACATACTTCTTCAATAAAACAAATAAACAGCTATATATTTCGGAGAAGAAAAACAGAAAAATGTGTGTTCTGGTCTGTTGACAACGGAAAGTTTGGTCGTTTTTCCCGAAGCGCTCCGAATAAAATAAAAAGTATGAAAAAAGGTATGAACAGTATGACTGAAGTCAGTGCAATGTGTCCAAGTTCCGATTTTCAACTACGAATATTCAAGAGTCCAAGATACGATACAACAATATTAGACTTTTATAACGACGAGACTGGTGTTGTCAGCTCAGCGTTAGTACCAAAAAGAAGATCAACAAGAAAGTTTCAGTGAATAAACACGGTTAAAATGTAATTGATAAAATGAATAGCCGATTACAAAAATTATATCAGAAGTCCAAATTCATTATGTTACATGTATAGCTACAACAATTCGATTGCATCATGAGACAAGTGTAATATATATCCGCAATTTTAGGTGCCTAATATTGAGTAATTTGAATGTCCTATTTCCAACTGTAATACTGGAACCGACAGAAAAGCTATTTTGCACCTGGTTACACTCATTTATTATTTTGAAGTGTTCTTTTTTTTTTTGTCGCGCAATTCCATTTTTCAAATCAGAAAAAAAATAGTCGGGCGTTATATACGAAAATGTGAGAGGAGTACTTCGGATAAGAACACCATTTACTATGTGCATAGTAGGTGACCTACTATAGAGCATCCTTTAATGTATGGTCATTTCTATTTCAATATCGATGAAGCATGGAAAATGATGAACAGACAATCAAAACTCTTATTAAAAATTGCATACAAAGTCATATTTTTCGTACGCGGCCAATGTCGTATAATGTCCAACAACGATCAGCCAATCAGAAACGAGAGATCCAGACCTAGAAATCAGAGTTTATCTCCATTATCATCTACATCTACATGTAGTACAAATGCCTTTAAGTTACGTTTTAGCGACAAGTGTTTTAACACCATCAAACGGAGGAAGAAAATGCAATAATTGCTTTAAATGTGAAGGGGTCGTATAGGCAGCTACGCTGCTTATCTAACTTGAAGCTTGTAGAAGTAAAACACAATGCGCATTTCCTTGTTTTGTTGATCGCAAAATCTTTGTTTTACTAAATTATTTCTATAATTGGGCGGACAAAAGGCTTCCATATCAAATGTTTGAAATCATCAGAAAAGAGATAGTACAGAAAGACAAAAAGCTTTATTTTCAAAATTATTGATGTAAATTTGTCGTCTACTTTAAAATAAAACAATACTTTTATTCATATTTATATGTTGAAATTAGACTTTGCTGTAATTATGTGGTGTTTAACTCCGTAACAGTATCGAGGAAACATCTAGTTTATTTTGTAGTGATTGCTATTAACACTGTGTATAGCCGTACACCGGATATTGGTACTATTTGTCGGCGTATTGGTACTACCGAGGCGGTAAACAAGTATGACATAGGTATTACCTTTAGCATTTGACAATGATTTGTGAAGAAAATGTGATCTTATATGGAGTGAACTTCAAGCAAATAATTCTGTGATGGTAAACTCAACATCGAAATCCTCAAAACAAAGGATTTGATCGGACGATAATAGTAAAATAACACAAAATGGGGTACCTAGTACACATAAAATTGCACATGTATGAAGTTTATATTCTTTTAAACGAAAGAAAGCACTATTGCAGATCATGATTCTGTGCACAGTCTATGTAGAAGTTCATAACTATTAAATATTAATCAAGGGTAATGTAGAAATTGCATCTATATTTGACATACGAGCTCAACAAAGAAATTGTTTGTGTACGGCATGTTATTAGCTAACTGTACGGCGTGTTGAAAAACAGGTACTAGTCTAGGATTCCTTACAGATAAAATCCTCAAGCTAAAGACTCATGCAGATAAACTTATAGTTTTAAATTTCTTTCTTTCTTTAAAGATGTATATACATATGCGTATGAATGCTATATATACAAAGCCCCAAAACCACGTGAGCCTCGAGTACTCGTAAGATATTACGTACACTTGTCTCGAGAAATTGCCATCTGAATAATTTGCATGGTCATCTTCATGTTGACCCAATATTATGTTGGAAGATATTTCATCGACCAATTTTTTATTGGGTGGGGATTGAACATAGTTTCGGCTGTTGTGTTTGTCAAATTGACTTTCATTTCCTGATTCGAAGCAGACTCGACAAGTTTCAACAAAAAGCCATCATTGCCTATATTTCGCGTCGACGAGGTGATTTATCAACGAAGCGCGATGCCTTGTTAGTTTTGAACTTGACTTTCATTTAGGCATGGTCCATTTGATATTCTGGGGGGGGGGGGGGGCTTGGGTTTTTTGTCGGAGGAAGATTATTTTTTTTGCAACGTACCGGGGCAAAATTATTTTTTCTTGCAAAGTTGGAGCAAGGAAATTTTTTTACAACAATTGATGTGAATATTAAGATTGTTTGTGTTTTTTCAATAGAAATTCTTTATTTTTACTTAAATTACTCTGAACATTACTTTATTTTTATGTAAAACAATATGTATATATTAGGTCATGTAACATGCAAGAGGGCCTGAGGGATGGGTCTTCTAGACAAGATTTTACATGTAGAAATGAAAACTTATGAAAAACTTCATTAAATTCTCCTTCCAATTTCCAAATTAGACACTATGGTGATACATGTATCTTAAATAATAGTAATAACTTATATTGAAAATGTATTTAAGCATTTAAGGCAGCCCCTTGTTTCAGTCACATGCATACATTTGATATTTTCCAATATCAACTTGCCATTACAGAAGACAACTATGGCGAGCGAAGCGAGCCAAAAAATTTTCATAGAAAGTTAAAACTGTGGCGAGCGAAGTGAGCCGAAAAAATTTCAGGAATTTTAAGCGAATTTTATGGCTATTCTTCAAATTCAGATTACTTGTAAGAGCAAGATTATTTTTTTCTGTCACACCATAAGCAAATTTAATTTTTTTCATCAAAATTCAGAGCAAAATTATTTTTTTCGAAAAAAAAACCCCAAGCCCCCCCCACCCCCCCATCCCCCCCCACCCCCCCCCCCCCCCCCCCCCAGAATATCAAATGGACCGTGCCTTACTGATTCGAAGCAGACTCGACAAGTTTCAACAAAAAGCCATCATTAGATTTTTTTTCCAAAACAATGACCCCCCCCCCCCCACCCCCACCCCCCCCCCCACCCCCAAGAAAAACTGAAAAAAAAATGCACTGAAACATTTAATTTTTATAAGTACCCCCAAATTTTTTCGACATCCGCTACTGGGCAGATGGACAACATGGACAAGTTACATTATACTTAAAGTTGACAAAAGGAAAAAAAGGATCCTCGTCCGGGATTCGAGCCCATTCGGAAAGGTGTAAAATAAAATTCAGATGCATATTCTTCACATACATGTGTATTTTACAGTCAGATTTAAAACTTACAAAAATCTGATGCATACAAAATCAAATATTTACTAATTACTTCATAATATTTTTCAAATATTTATACAGCCAATCTACTTCTGTCCTCTCGTGCGATAATATAATTACTTTTCGAACGATACTGTAGTAGAATTTAATAGAAATTTCTAACGACAGTGGATGTTTCAAAGTTCATTTCAAGGAACGGGCACATGCGGTCGCGCGAAGCGCCATCTGGTGTCAAAATTGAAGTTAGCATTGACGAAGCAATAATAGCATAAGACGAAAGGATAATGGCAGAAAGAAGGATGTCATAACGCATGGTATGATGACAGTTATGCATTGACGAAGGACAAATGTAAAATGCAGGGAAGCAAAATCACACAAAGAAGAAAGATAAAGTCAATTTGAAATGAAAGCAAGACAAATGAACATGGAATAATCAAACAATGAATGAAGCAATATATCATGAAGCATGTAAGCTTTTGACCCTAATCCCCCTCCATTAAAAAAATGAGCATTTCTGACAAAGTCCGAAAAGATGTCATAAACACGTCAAAAATTTAACTTCGGACTGAAACCAAAACTACAACACTTGTTAAGACATCCTTCTAGATCATCCAGATGCTTTCGATTTGTCGATATGTACTTCTGTTCTGAAGAAGAAGTTTGTCAAAGGAGGGCACCCCTGTGACCTACTTTTGCCCGTGGTGGCGCCACCTAATGACGGAAACGGACAAAAAAAAAAAAACAAAACAAACAAAGCTTGTAGGGGACCATGAGTACTTCATTTCTACCAAGCTTCATTAAAATCCCTTCCGTGGTTCTGGATAAGATGTCCAGTTTTTATGAAAATACCCCCCTCCCTCTCTTTCTTCACATAAGAAAAAAAATCATGAAAATCATAAAAATAAAAATTTCAACCAAAATCAATATGAAACCACTGATTGCCTTAAATATGGCAAACATACAGTTATTGAGGGCATAAAACCACATATTTTTGGGGTTATTCAAAGAAACAGTTCTCTCTAGATCATCCTGATGCTTTCGGTTTGTCGATATGAGCTTTGGTGTGTCAAAGGAGGGTACCCCCTGACCTGCTTTTGCTTGTGGTGGCGCCACCTGTTGACGGAACCGGACGAAAAACAACACCACCTGTAGGGAGCCATGAGTACTTCATTCCTACCAAGTTTCATCAAAATCCCTTCAGTGGGTCTTGAGAAGTCGAAAATGTGAAAAGTTTACGACGGACGGACGGACGGACGACGCCACACTATGACAAAAGCTCACTTGAGCTGCGCTCAGGTGAGCTAACACCACTTATTGACATACAGGTGCTGCTTTCCACATGCAGTGGCGGATTCAAGGGGATGACGTAGGGGGAGCATGCCATCCCTTAAAATTTGCAAATCATAGGTAAAACGATCATTTTCCATATAGAAAAGAGTAAATATTAGTAAATATTCACAACCTGTCCGATAATATAATTGTCTTCATCAATTTCAATTCTTTAATCAATTTCAGTTACGAGGAATGGGTTCGAAAAGGCTGAAATGCGTTAGCATCCTACCAGACCCTCGCCGTTTTACGCCCCCTCTAACTGAAAGCTAGATCCGTCACTGACATGTGTCATAACGCTTATGTATGTGCACCACAGGGCTGTCCTTCTCTTTTATTATAAATATTTTTAAAAAATGCATGCATAACACGAAAATTACGCCTTATGACCCGAGTGTTATTCAATACATCAGAGAAGTGAGTGGAGAAGAAACAAAGGAAATTTGTCTTAATTTCTAGAGAGAAGAAGCCATGCGCGCATCAAGCTTTTTTCACCGGGGGGGGGGGGGGTCTAAATGGTCGGGGGTCTGGGGCCCCCAGTGGGTCCAGGACGAAGCCCTGGTGGGGCCCATGGGCGAAGCTCCCTGAAGGTCATGGATTTCCACATTTTAATCGCCTGTAAACAATGAAAAAACAATGAATACCTAAATCTGAATATGCAAGCATATGTAAAGTATGTTAATTAACACAACTGGTAAAAGTAATTTTAATATCAATTCAATATAAGTATGTCTTAGTTGATGTATCCTTTGATACAAGAGTTTTATGTATTTGGCGAGCGAAAGCGAGCTAGCCGGAAAAAATCCATATTAAACAATTTAATCTTATGTCGTATTTGGACACCCCCCCCCCCCTCGAGATCTGTCAGAGGTGGGGACCATGGTCCGTGGACCCCACCTCTGGCAAATCTCATGGGGGGGGGGGGGGTCCGGACATCCGGTCCCCCTTCTGGATCCGCGCATGGTAGAAACAATAAAATTAGCATACTGGGGTTCTTGTCCTGCTGTGAGTACCAATGTTTTATGAATACATTTACACCCTTGAACTCTTTCATAACAAAAATGTGTAAAGACAGATGATGGATCAAGTGACGGACAGGTACACATAGTAGGTGGATTGTCATCTTCGTTCCATAAGCCCCAAAATTGCTTTGCAACTCCGACCCCAAAAGCAAGTCGCCGTACACTACCTATTTCAACATGCCGTACAGTAAATTCTTTTTCGTCCAGCATTATGCCGTACACCTGGCGTGTATCTTTTTGGGAAAAATACACGTTGTTCTTGGTAAGATCTTTTCAAATCCATAAAATCATGCTACAGTGATCAAATCGTAAAACATAGATATATTGCAAGTCTAGAAAAAAGTGCAATATGCGATTTTAAATCCAAATAAAGTTCTCAGTATGGAAAATTTTACGGTACTAGGTGATGCATTTTGCTTTTTAAAGTTAGAAAGTCTTCTACTTAGACATATCTTACTCATATACCTTCAAGGATGACTTTCTGTAGTAATGCATTATACAGTTGCTTTTGAAAGGAGCTGCCAGATTCAAATAAAAAACGATGTTAGAAAGGGACACTCACACCTCATTTGTTAAAATCTCTCGCCTCAGTAGTACCAATACGCCGACAAATAGTACCAATATCCGGTGTCGGCTATACACAGTGATTAACAATGTTATGGGGAGGGGCAGTTTAATTGCCTGTAACTCTTAAGTTTGTAAATCGATCTCTGTCAAACTTTCCAAAAAACACATTCACATATCAAAATATCGTTTCCTTTAGGTTATTTTTATTTTTGAATCAACATTCTCAAAATTCAAGTGAAAGAATTGAATTTTTCCATTTTACCTATTTATCTTAGAATGTGTGCTCATTCATCCATGAAGTTGGAATTAGAAAAATCAATTTAATCCAAAAAGTTTCTTTTGACTTCAATAAGCATAATGACATTTATTTTGGCCACATGGATTATCCATTTGTAAAATGAAGTAAGTTTTTGTTCAAAAATCTATGAATTTGAATTTTACTAATTTTCCGCTTTTCTGTGAAATTACAGAAATTCTGACCATACGAATTTGTTTACGACACCTCAAACGCATGGCCCACGTTATATTCTTTCGTTTGATATGAAATTTAGCCCTGTGTTAGGGGTGTTGATTAAAATTTCAAATTTAGCGACTTGGTTGCTCTACTATTAAACAAGAGGGCGGTACTGAAATGAACTTTGGCTGTGTCTTAATATCACTTTGGCTGGAAGCATCACGTGTCATCTGCATTAAAATCGGGTTTAAATTTTCTTCAAGAAGGTAAAGAGTTGGAACACTACCGTATTACATTTACATTACTTTTTTAATGGATCATGATTCATGGATATATGCTCGGCAAGGTTTCAGCGTATGGTAGAATAGCAGTGAATTGTATAGGTTTGAAAGAATTTCTAGTTAAGCTATGCTTACGTGAGTAATCCACCCAACCTTATTCTGTCATACATTTTGTTCATATTATTGACTGACATTCAATATTGTACTGAGAAATGGTTAGATTTTCAGGAAGCTCTTTTTGGCATTTAGAAATAACAGTTGTAAAAGTGATTTAGGAATTTATTGTATTGATAAAGCACTTGCCTTACCCAATATTACAGCTTCAGATTTGGAAACAAGATTTCGTAATGTCAATATGGTCGCAAGACAACTGGAGACGTATATGCAAAGCATTTGTACCCTTCCTTCTATCTTAATGCATATTCAAACAGACATTTTATGAATACTAATCAACACACCGCTTCAACTTCATTCATTACTGAAAGATTTTGTGAAGTTAGTGTATAAAAGAATGGTCTCAGTTTGATGCAGTAATCTTTTCAAAATCAATACTATTGGCGTCCTGATAACTATAAAGTTCTTTACTAACTTTTTTGTCTTAGTGGCGCCACCTACAATAACATTAAGGATGATTAACAGTTATACTCTCTCAAAGTCAAGGTGTTTGCGTGTCTGTATGGTTTTTTTTTTTTCAACGTATTTTTGTTTGTTGTTTTGTATTTCTTATAAAGCGTAGTTTTGCAGGTCAATTTTCTTTTCTTCCTCGAATCATTCATTGCGGTGTCTTTAATTCTACTTTCCTTGTTTTAGACTGATCATTAAGTCATAATAAAGGACTTAATTCGCGTAAAAGATTAACTTCATATTAGCCATTTTTGTTCCAATTAACAAGAATGAATATTTGTCTCTAAATAATTCCTAATTAAAACGCCATAATTGAGGTTCCGATTTTGCATGATTTGTTTTCTATTTTAATATTATTCCATACAAATACACGTCAAACTATTTGCGGAATAGTACCAGTGTCGAGTTGTCAATTCCTGCAGTAACTCGCCTCATTACAAAATGATAATGTCATTGATCATATCTCAGCTCAACTTCCTGCCCAATTCATCTAAACTACAAATCTGTATTATACAGTAGCGGTGGCTACCCGGGTATATTGACTGCCAGGAATAGGGTCGGCGCGGGACAAATCGACAGTTTCTGCTGATTAATTTCCAAATATCCTGTTCTGGGGGAAAAGGTAATTTGGTAACATTCTTCGGAAACACTTATGTCGGGTTGGTATAAAATAAAGTGCAAATATGCAGACCAACTGACGCATGAACACTTATTTCGAGGGAAATGAATTCAGTATTTTAAAAGTGGAATGAATAAACTCTAGTATCTGATACCTTAGTTTATTCCTTCGTCTGAAAACAGCATCAGTAAAATGTTTGTTTTGCTTAATATACTGTGTATCTCTAATTTAATTCACTTCTACGAATGGTGTTTATACAAAAAGCTTAACATATACAGTTTAATTCGATAGTAAGTTATTTAGAAGAAAGGAGGTGATCTCATACAGGACAAGTGTTAAACGTCTTCAAATTCCTTAGCATCATTGTTTATTTCAAGTTTGAAAAAAACTCAATTACGTCCTGGAAAGCGAAATTCTGCTCTTTCTTTTTGAATGAAATTTATGCGGATCAACCATCTGCTCTATCTTTTACAATGCAGGACTCGGAGGAAAACTTTTCAAATAAATCATTGGTATTCCCATGGATCTCAACAACTCTCAAATTCTGTCCTCTTTATTCACATATTCTCTGCTTACTCAAAAGAAATCAAAACCTTGCTGCCAATGAATAATAAGCTTTATCTTAACCTAGTGGAACAAAGAAATAACTCAGTTTCGAACTTTGGGCATACTCAGATCATACGATAAGCATGGTCGTCTAAGCAACTTACTCTCTGAGAAACATAACTAGCACTAACTTTCCTTTGTGGAATTTTCCATCCCAAAAATTCTTATCTAATATTTAAGTCTGATCAATGATGCTCCAGAAAGTTTGTGATGAATTTAATTTTAAAATTGGCAATAAATGTATGTCAAAAAGCCAGCAAATGTACAGCTATGTTTAAGACACTTCATAAACTTGTTTTTATTTATGCATAAAAAAACTCATTTTTTTTCATCACGAATTCTATGAGAAATCAATCTACAGACAATCATGTGATTAATTAAGTAAAGGTATTTTCTTTAACATTGATAAGCATGTAATCAGTATTCGATTGGTTGTGCCTATGACATATTCTGATCTTATATGTATTCAGTTGTCAATTAGTATGTGATATGTAAATATCTAAGTATATTGAAAATATATTTAATTTCTGTCCTATCGAATACCATTGACAAGCCTACTATGTGTTCTTGAAAAACAAAGAAAAGATAATCAATTTTATAGGAGACATAAACTGAGCAAGCCTCTATCGACAATTATGTCTTTAAAGGGGAAAACTTTGATTACTATTAAATATTAGCTTTCGTTTGTAAATACATTGCTGGGGAGATTTGAAGAGGTTATAACGATTTTTGATAACGGCTAACGATGTTTAATAATTATCCATGGAGTTTTTATTTAATGTGAACATTGTGTTGGAAAATAAAAACTTGGAAAAGAATAGACGGACCAGTCCACAAAAAGACCATTACTAATATCAAATGCTATTTAAATACGACTAGATTTGATTGAACCTTTGTGAAGAAAGTCTTTAATCTTCCCAAAGCAGAAGACATTCACATGAAGTAAATAAGCATCTCATTAAGGTTATAGACGTTCATGACCTTTGTTTCTGAGTTCAAGCTACCTTTGATATATTATTAGAACAACTTCAAACATTTTATGAATGACTCGATTTTTAAAATTTGTTGCAATAAACATCGAAGAAGTACCAGTCAGTTATTCAGTCTCAAAGTCGAGAAGGTAGGAAAAAATCATAAGAATTCCCACTGGAACAGTTGCGAACCCCGGAATAAACAAAATTCCGAAATTAGACCAGGTACCCGGGGAGAGTCAGTGTCTCCTGTTTGCATGCAACACCCGTCGCAACAGTTCCATGAAAACTTAACAGATTCGGTGATTGTCTACATATTGATGTACATACCAGGCAAATGTGTCATGTTTGGCAATGTTGACAGCCATTAAATCATAAAAATAAATTTAAGAGATTTCAACACCTCGATCAATTCCAACAATCTTCTTTTCTATAAAACCACGACATTTAATAATAGGTGACCATCAGAAGTCAGCTTCATGCAGGTACATATGATTAATCTCATTTCATTTTCATGTGTTTCCTTCGTGTTTCAATGAAATATTTTTTTTGTCGAATTTGTCCGATTTTCCTCGTTGTCGCCGTGGATTTACATGAAAATTTCATATAAGATTCATGTGAAAAATATGTATGAGCTGTCTCATTGTCTCTCCGTCTGTTTGTCCATTTTTTTCTTTTAGCGTGAGAAAGTTCTGTTTTGTATTTTTACAAACTTCGTAAGCCTTTTGATTGTGATTTGTGTGGTCTGGTTTCGGCTTTTATGTTTGACTTTTATTCACTGCAGAAGTACGTTAAATTCACATAAATGACAAATAAGAACAATGACCATATCCCTGTAAACAGCACAAAATCGACAATTCAGAAAATCAGAAACCGAAGGCATACAAAACCAGGACAAAACAGGAACCAAAGCAAACAAACAAAAACCTCTACCATATGAAAAGAAGCGAACTCCCGATATGGGAGTGAGACCAGGTGCCCAGGAAGAGTAAGTATCTCCTGCTTGCATGCAACACCCGCCGCTTCAATTCGGTAGAACTGTCACATCCGGTTACTTCCATTTCGGAAGACATAGAGTACAATCTTCTGTTTCACACACTAATTAATTCAGATGATCGGCAGTATGTGGATGAATGGGTTTTGTTTTGACATGCTTATCATTTGACTCGTATGTTCTTCTTTTCGTGTATTTTCTCATACTTCCGTTTTAATATACGAGTATTGAATAGTTTTCGAATTAAAGAAAAAAATCACTTCGTACAAATTAAACATCGAGGATGTACTCATCAGGTATTCAGTCTCAAAGTCGAGAAGGTAAGGAAAAACCATTAGAGTTTCCATTTCCATTTGAAACCCCGAAGAAACTATATTCCGAAATGAGACCAGAGGTGTCAGGGTCCGCTTCTCCTGTTTGCATGCAACACCCATCGCAACCGTTCCATGAAAACATGTCAAATTCGGTAATTGTCTCGATATACATTTGATGAACATATCGGGTAAAGATGTCTTGTTTGATGATATTGACAACCGTTCAATCGCAAACCAGAATATTACTGATCATTCTGGATATATGGATCTTATATGCTTTTATAAGATAAAAAAATGTTGACGGCAGACGGACGGACGGACGGACGGACGGACGAACGGACAGACGGACATCGTCAATCTATAGACCGGAATTGCTTTGCAATCCGGCCAATAAGAACATAATCACCTAAATATAATCTATGAATTTGAAACTAATTACTTACTTACGACACCACATCACATGCCTTCCTGGATCGTTAAAACTGTTCAGCATGCTACAGAGTATGTAATGACAGAGTCATTGCGCATGGCAACTTGCACTCAAGGATATAAGCCGTATCAATATATCCTTGCATTCAGCGGTCAATTTTTCCTACGCAAAATTTTAGAGGGAAATTTCATTGTTGTTACTTTTACGTCAAGACAATGGAAACATTCCGACGTCATAATGACACTGTTTACGTTTCGAAATATTCAGCGAGTTTTACCGCAAAAACAACGTCTTCCTTGGTAACAAGATTTGAACAGCAATGCTAGAGCATTATTTTAGACGCAAATTGAAGATCGTATTGAGTTCAGATTTAAATCTAATTTTCTAAAATAACAATTGTGATGTATAATAAAGAAATAGCCTGCAAATGACGAAGTTAGACTCGAAATTTGCATAGCAACCACCCAAGCCAAATAACAAAGACAGATCAGGATGACATCTCGCGAGGCGCAAAGAGTTCGGCGTTATGATGAAAGTAACAGATGATATTTGCCGTTGTTTTGGTGGTAACTCTTTATATTTCAACAATTATTATTTTCATAAAACTTTTTCCAATACTGTCCATTTATCTAATGCGTTATTTACCGGAGACCAGAAATCTTGGTACATGTATGCAAATGTACCCCTGATGTCTAGGGTTGTTCCTCGCAGGGATTCAACCCGGAAGTAGTTCTAGATGTGCGCATGGGGACAACGTTTGGTGCTACCCAATAACACAAGACCGTAAAATCTGTGCATACTTAAATATGGGGAACAATAAAATGTTTCAAGAATCAGTATCCTATGATAAGGGTTGATGGAGAAAACAGCAATTAATGAAAGGAAACATGTATCATACCCTTGGTACATGTTGCATAACTTTTCCTTTCAAGTGTTTTATTGATTATTTTGTCATTTCTTTGAATTTTAATGTTTTTTACAATTTGTTTGAATGTTTGAAACGTAAAAAAGTTCCCCGCGAGGGGTTTGACAGTAAGTGTTTTGAATATACTTCCCTGACATTGTCGCCATAGCACTTTCTATATAGACATTACGTCAGACAGTGCATGAGGTTTATATATTTTCATTTCCATGCTTCATAAACATCGACGGCGGGTGCGGCTAGCCAACAGGGGATGCTTACTCCTCCCGGGCACCTGGTCCCACCTCTAGCTTGCTAGGGGTCCGTCGATGTTTTTTAAATTTCGTGCTCTATTGTGAGTGCTGTTGAGATTGTCGTCAGGATCTTCTTTAACTCATTTGTGTCACACTTATGCCCTTTGCCGTGTGGAGCTCGTAAAAAAGTTCCCCGCGAGGGGTTTGACAGTAAGTGTTTTGAATATACTTCCCTGACATTGTCGCCATAGCACTTTCTATATAGACATTACGTCAGACAGTGCATGAGGTTTATATATTTTCATTTCCATGCTTCATAAACATCGACGGCGGGTGCGGCTAGCCAACAGGGGATGCTTACTCCTCCCGGGCACCTGGTCCCACCTCTAGCTTGCTAGGGGTCCGTCGATGTTTTTTAAATTTCGTGCTCTATTGTGAGTGCTGTTGAGATTGTCGTCAGGATCTTCTTTAACTCATTTGTATTTGTTGCTTTATAAATCGTTTCAAGTTTTTAGCCAATGGAAATAAGTTTGACAAATAGGTGTGTTGGCTATTGTAGGTAAAGCCTATAAAAACGAGATTTGAGGATTTTGCTGATGATTATGATCTTTAAAAAAGTCTAAAAGTATCATGTATCGTTGGAAATTCATGACAGGGACAACTTTAAATCCCTAATGGACACCAAAATATCATTAAACATGCCAAAGAAGAAATAACATGCCGCCTTTTCACCGTATAAGCAAGAAAATAAAAATAAGAAACAGCTTACCAGTGAAACATAGCATATTGCTGGTGTCAGAGCATCTCCGTGGTTATGTAATTAGATGAGACAGCTAACATTATATCTTACTCATCGAGAATTCTAGATTAAGAAATTTGTTTCTAAGACGTTTACACGTGGGAAAATTTGACCTTATCTTATATCTTTATTACAAAATGCGTCCGTTCATTTTCTTTCTGATGAATAATTGATTCAAAGAGGATTTTGAAGAAGCTTCTCATAAAGAGAGCACATAATAATATAAAGGATTACTTCATTCATTCATTTAGCCAATTCAACCGTTTATACACAATCTTCTTTCTCTGATCGACAAAATTCTATGACTCAAACATCCTTAACGGTGAGTAGTCTTGAAATAATACCCGATGAGGCATAAACTTTTCTTTTCTTTCATTTTTTTTAAAATAACAAAATAAAGATAGATCCAACTCATCAGTTCCTTATATGCCTACATGTATATCAAGAGCAAATATAACGAATTCATGTTTTTTTTTAAATAAACATTGTCTTTGCTGAGCTGTTTGATAGCCTTTTTGATGAATGCTGCATAAGAAGCATTGAGACGGGGTTCTCTTTATGAAACATTTCTACTTTAGAGAGGTTTAGATACATGTTTTATGTGCGTGACGTCAACATTTTCTGCGATCTTTTATCAAATGAGGTCATCATGTGACGTATGTCTAAGCTACAATATTCATTGACGTGTAAACGGCGCTCTATGTTTACAAGCAACGAAAAAATAAGTAAGTTCTTTTGGATATTTCACGCTTATGTTAAGAAAAACTTTTATTTTCGCTAATTATATATATAAATGTTCAGTACTCTAGCTTTTAGATCTACAAGTTAAGTCGAGGTTTTACGAAACTAACATGTTCTTTTCACATTTCCACGAAATTCCATGAAACCGTTATATTTTGATGGTATTGTTTTCCTTCAAACTCAAAAACACGTTCCCTTCATGTCTATTGTTCATATTAAGACTTTAATACTACTGGCGCCCACAAACCATGTAGAACTACCTATATCAAAGTACCATACAAACAGCAATATAACATATTCTTGGAATTTGGTTTGAGGTATTCCTTTCTTTAATCTAAAGTGTTGGCTTACGCCTTCACAGTGAGAATTGAAACCTAAGTAAAGTCTAATATCCGTCCGTCAAAGCCGCTGTTGAACCGCTTGTAAACATTTTGTGACTAAATAAGATTAAACGATTCGGTATATCCAACCATACATGAGGTTTCCCTCTACTTTTGTTCTTTGGTACAGTATTGCTTACTGGATTCAACGCTTACATGAAGGCAATAATTACACAGTATCTTATAATTACACTCTGAGTTTTTTTCTTAATAATCATGTAAATAGAGTCGTCGGGATTTAATAGATACATGTATATGATTCTTCATCTAGCATCCTTTCTCTTTGCTTTAAAACTCATTGGTCTCATTTTTATCGTTGTTAACTTATGATTTCACTTTCATGATTTTAAGAGTTCATGAGAAAGGTTGAAAGAAATAAGTAAATTGACTTGACTGAAATTGACTGAATAATACCCAAGTATAGATGTAAACCAAGTTGAGTTTAATTTCATAGTTGTAGATAACGCCAGATATTTTGGATTTTCTAAATCTTGCCTGTTTTTTTCTATTTAAATAAATGAAATTTTGAGGTATAACCATTTCAAGTAAAATTTAAAAGCTATCTTCTCATTCAAATATTCCATCATACTTACATTTCAATTCGGCATCGAAAGTGTTCGCAAATAACTTCTTATATTGCAGAAAGGCTGTTTTAGTCACTTCTCAATTTGGTAAAATCCTGAAAATAAAATCGAAGATAAATCATATCTATCTCATTTTTTTCTGCAGACATTGTCAATGATACTGAATTAAAGCCGTTATCGGATAACTTTTAGTTTTACCTTTGTACCTCGTTATCCCAGCCTAAACAATTAGGAGCTACTCCGACCGCGAGTGAGCCGCAACAAACAGTGACAAAAGTTTAACAAGTATATCAATAATTAAAATTGGCGTAAACCAACGGCTTGAGTGGTAATCAATTCTTACCAATCATTTGCTATTGTCTTACGAGCAAGCGTCATTAGAGCAGTTTTATTAAGGGGAGGAGCGTGATAGAGAACGGCGCAATTAACGACAAGGGAATATGCGTGACACTGCGGCGCAGGATGCGAGAAGGGAATTGTTTAAACGTAAGATTTATAAAGGATTATCAGAGGGAGATCTCCATGGCGCTCTGAAAGTGTTAGAGATTTGTTCTCCTGTAATTAGTGATGGCCATTTGTTACAATTGCCTTATTTTAAAGGTCGACCAGGCACTTGTGTTTCATATATTTTACGAAAGGGACTTTTCCTTAAAGAAGCTTATATGTTTAAATTAAACTGAATGAAAAGAAATGGGGCGACAAAACAATGATGTATGCTATTGCTTCATCTTCATTAAATTGTCATAAAAACTAAAATACGACTGAGCTTGATAACATATGTAGGGTTCATATATAGAGAATAAGTGTCTTAATTTATGTTTTGTTACGGGTATGCAACACACAGCAAGTGCATTTATCGTATATGTAATGCGCGTTAGCGCATTTCATGCGATAAATGTATTTGTTGTGTGTTGCATACCCGTAACAAAACACAAATTATGACATTTATTCTATATATATGCACCATAGTTGTCTGTTTCATTCTTGTGTTCTGAAATTGCTTTTTCTAGGTAAAAAGGTGACGTTAAAATTCATCTCAGCGCGGGTTCAGTTTGCAGGTTAGAACAGCCGTCGCCGCATGTTTCTTTAGATCTTATGCATTATGACGTCACGAGTGTCAATACACGAGTTGCAGCACGTTCCTTTCAATAGTAACATCTCAGGGAATTACAGTGGTTGTGCATATATACCCAGTTGGACGGTAATCATCGGGATTACTCTGATAAATAATCTTTGAAACCTAAAACATTTATTGTGTTGACACGTTTCAAAGGTGACCAGTTTATTTGTACCCTTTGTCATGTTGCTTTTGACGGGTTGCTTCTGGTTGTAATTGTTATGAGTCGTATCTGTTGTTTGTTTCTTGTTTTGTGTCGTGTCTGCTGTTTGTTTCTTTTGTGTGATTACTGTGCGTCTTGTCTGTTGTTTTTTTTTCTTTGGTGTGATTGTTGTGTGTCGTGTTTGTTTTTTCTTTGTTTTGATGGTTGAGGGTCGTGTTTTTTTCTTTGATGTGATTGTTGTGTCGTGTCGTCTGTTGATTGTTTCTTTGGTGTGATTATTGTGTGTCGTGTCCGATGTTTGTTTCTCTGATGTGATTATTGTGTGTCGTGTCTGATGTTTGTTTCTTTGGTGTGATATTATTGTGCGTCCTGCCTGTTGTTTGTTTCTCTTATATGATTGTTGCGCGTCGTGTCTGATGTTTGTTTCTTTGATGTGATTGTTGTGTCGTGTCGTCTGTTGATTGTTTCTCTTATGTGATTGTTGTGGGTCGTGTTTGTTCTTTGTTTCTTTGTGTGATTGTTGTGCGTCGTGCCTGTTGTTTGATTCTTGGTTTGATGGTTTTGCGTCATGTCTGTGATTGTAAACGAAAATATTCATACAGCATATAACAAAATAGATGATTTTGGATTCAACATAGTGAATTTCTTCTGGCCTGACGGTGATGTCATACGGCATTTTTCATATCACAGCTCATCCTGTACGCTAGGCATGTACTAATAATTTGGATTTTCACAGTAGAAATTTACAAATTAACAAGAAGCTTTTATGTCAAGGATTCCGCTTTCATAAACTGGTTAAGACTTTCTATAAATTCTGCCTTTTATGGTGATATGATAATCAAAATAAGAAGGATCAAAAGTAGGCAGCGTGGCCATCGAAAATGCGTCAGAATAATCAAACGCCTTTTATACCGTGGATATGTTCCTAATGTCAAAAGACGGACACTATAGTTTCCTAAGTTCCGTGTGGAGCTCGTAAAAAAGTTCCCCGCGAGGGGTTTGACAGTAAGTGTTTCGAATATTTTCCCTGACATGATCGCCATAGCACTTTCTATAGAAATGGCATCAGACAGTGTTTATTAATTTCATTTTCGTGCATGAACATCGACGATGCTCAATTTGGTGCTCTATTGTGAGTGCTGTTGAGAGTCGTCAGGATCTTCTTTTACTCATTAAGACTTGCACTCTGACTGACTGTGACGACGAGACTCCATGATGATCACTATCGAAAACCTCTATAGAGAAGACAGGGCCCCGACCACCTGTCCTCTCTGAATGTCGGTCGGACACCTCGGGTGATAACATGCATGAGTTCGCTACAATCCGGATAACCACATCATCACTTGTGTAGCATCGGTTACCCATTGGTCTCGTTGTTTTATGTGTAGTATTTTGTGTTTGATGTTTCTATGTCGAATGTCTCTTTTTCGTCTCTTGTTGTGCTCGTCTTTGTGTTTTGCTGTTGGTACTGCAACAAGGTCCGGCAGGAGATCCCCTCCCTTCTTTTATTTGGTGGGATTGTTTTGTCGTGTCTGATGTTTGTTTCTTTGGTGGGATTGTTTTGTCGTGTCTGTTGTTTGTTTCTTTGGTGGGATTGTTTTGTCGTGTCTGTTGTTTGTTTCTTTGGTGGGATTGTTTTGTCGTGTCTGTTGTTTGTTTCTTTGGTGGGATTGTTTTGTCGTGTCTGTTGTTTGTTTCTTTGGTGGGATTGTTTTGTCGTGTCTGTTGTTTGTTTCTTTGGTGGGATTGTTTTGTCGTGTCTGTTGTTTGTTTCTTTGGTGGGATTGTTTTGTCGTGTCTGTTGTTTGTTTCTTTGGTGGGATTGTTTTGTCGTGTCTGTTGTTTGTTTCTTTGGTGGGATTGTTTTGCGTCGTGTTTGTTGTTTGTCTCTTGGTGTGATTAATATCCGTGGACATATTTTTTTGTGAAGTATAGTTACACCCATGTATATTAATTTTGTTTATTTCTGTCTTATGAGTTTGTGTCGATAAAATTCGGTACAATTCTTATATCAATTTATTTATTTCTATGGACATTGAAGCCCTATTACTGTAACAAATTCAAAAGTAAACAGACTTCTAAGAGTCTAAGGTAAACTAACTCCCATCTCAAGTAAATATGAATGGTAATACTCCAAATCGTCAAAGATGATAATATCCTAAAGTCGTCAAAAAAAAAAAACGCCGTCTATAGTGCTGGACATTCCATCAAGATTGAAAAGAAAAAGTTTTAACGTTTATGACTTTCTGTTTATACGTGATTCCTTGACAGCCTTCCAATTCTGGTCACATAATACTGGGTCCGTATCACCTTCATTCCATCTGAATATTGGACAAATTATTTTGGTGTGATACAACCATGTGATCGTGAATGCATATCACGAATCGTTTCGTAGGTTGTGTTAAGTTTTTTGTATTAAATGTTTTGGTGTCATTTTCTTGTCCCATTAGTGTCTCTTGTTGTACTTGTCCCATCTGTGTTTTTAAAGTCAATTTACAGAAATAAAAGAGGGCGCTACTGAAATGAATTTCGGTGGCTCCGATGGAAGCATCACTGATGAGAATCTAATATTCGAAACACGTGTCTGGTGCAGAAAAATTGGTTTGGAATTTTCTTCATGAAGGTATAGAGTCGGAACACTTCCGTATTACTTGAAATATTAACATTACTAGTCAATTCCCCATGTTAAACGCCCATTACGCAACTACAATTATATTCCAATAACTTGGTTTGCTATTGTGACGTCACGTTCATGTTTTGCATGTAGGGAGAATTTACCAACGTTAAAATACATTTGACGCTGTTACAGGCAAAATGTGTGATGTGCATGCAAATAAAAATGACCGATAATTAGAATAAATTTAAATATAAGTAATGACTGTCTTACTTTTGGTGTTCATGGGTGTATAATTCTGGTTGGACACGTGCAAATTTTCCGAGAATCGTTTGGGATTCACGAAATTTGCACGTGACCAACCAGAATTATACACCCCTGAACACCAAAAGTAAGACAGTCATTACTTAATTGAGTGTTTAGGCATTTTTCTCTAAGTGCTTCATCAGTTCGATAGAATTGTAACATCCGGTTACTTCAATTTCGGAAAATACAAGTATATTCGGTCGGTATATACTTTCGATTTTGGTTTTAGGAATGGATTATTTCCTAATAAGCTCTACATGCAAATGGTGCTACTTTTATTCATTTCTTGGTGTCGACATTAAATTATTCCAAATCATTGTATTTAATCTGTCAATGGATGATTAAAAGTATTCATGTATGTATTTTGTTATTTAAACATAAAATTTGCAAATTTAAAAAAAAAAGAGTGCTTCGTCCGGGTCCTATTGGAGATACCTTCCTTTCATATCTTATGCCTTTTTCCATTTGTTATTTGGATCAAAGCAAGCATCCAAGGACATGGTTTTTTATATCGTTATGGTGGTGTAAGATTATGTAAATCTCAAATCAAATGATATCTCAAAAACATGTATCTGCACTACTGAGAGCGGCAAACTTAAAGTTAAAGAGTAGTGTACATAAAACCCAGCACTGCTGCACCAGACTGCAAGGCCGTATGCGAAAATATATATTATAGTCTTTGGTATTCACCAAGAAATGTCTTATTTGAAATTCTTAGGCGCTTTCTTTGTCTTGCTCTGGATGACCGACGTAGAAAACTTACATATAGAGGTTATTTAGAGAACTTTGGGGAGTCGCTGGTGTAATTTGGGACCAGATGAGGTTGGGACCTGCGGAGAACGCTAATTACGGGGGTTACAGATATGACCCTTCTACAGTGAACGCTGTCGAGATGGACAAATATTCACATAAATCTTGCACTAAAATCGATAAGAGGAATTCCTAATCTGTTTTTCAGTGGCTGTAAATTAGTTTTTGGTGGTTGCAATTAGAACTAAATAGCCTTTCTAATTCAACAATGAGGTAAAATGAATGGAAAAGGCACCGTCCTAGAGTACGGAGGGTCGCAGCTGCATATTGGGTGTAATGTATCAAAATAAAACTGACATTAACTTGTTTATTGAAGCTAAAATGATTAAAATCAATTGTACCTACGTCTATGAATATTTTCTTTCTTTCTTTTTTTATTTCCGTAAATATACATGTATAATCTCAGAATGTTGCTTGATACAATAAATGTAATAAAGAGATGCGTCCCAACACGCCTTACTGTATGTTTGGCAAACTTTTGATATCGTGGTATTGTAATTTTATTGACCAAAATTAAGTTTACATACATATGAGAAATTTTGAGTTTATGCAGCGCCGTAAAAATTTATTACAGTTGCGCCACCTACAACAGAATTTCAGTTGCGCCACCTACAACGGAATTCGTTTTTATTCATCTTAAACATTTTAATATTCAGCATTATTATTGAATAGTATGTGGTGAAATTTCAATATGGTCAAACTTATAAAGGTTTCAAGCTCTCGGTACAGCGTGGTACTTTGAATTTTGGCAAAATTATGCAGACTCCAGATTTCCACTTTTTATAATTCTTCAATTCGAGATTGCGATCATAAGCGCTTGCAGGTCATGGTAGCGTCTGCAGCGCCACCTACAACACTTTCAAAGTTGTCCTTCTCGTTTCTATGAAGCTGTGCTATTTTCTCCGTCTGCTTGTCCTATTTTTCTTTTTTCTTGAGAGGGTTCTGTTTTGTTTTGTTTTTTTCAAGAATTTGTAGGCCTTTTTACCGTAAATGCTGATTTTACGGTGGCAAGCTGAGTTTTTCTGGCGACGCGTTAGCATGCACCGTAAAATCTGGATTTACCGTACGCAAACCTCACGTCACGAAAGTTTACATTCGTGACGTCGGAATGCATTAGCTATACAGAATCAACGGCTGTTCCAACTTGCAAACTGAACCTAGCTGTGGTGACCTTAATTTTAACGTATCTCTTTACGTGGAAAAACGTGATCCTAGAAAACAAAAATGAAACTGACAATAATTATTGTTGCGCATATATAGACGCGCTTGCATGTACGATATATGCACTTGCTGTGTGTTGGATGCCCGCTAAAACTCCAATTAAGATACTTATTCTCTATATGACCCTCAAAGCACCTTTTAAAAGAAGATATAGTGAGAGGGGAATCATCGATGTCGTTGACAAAGCAGTTCAAATTTTAGAACTGGAGGGGAGAAAGGGCCTTCTGTGAAATTTCAAAATATCTTGCCTCATTAATAGAAAGGAGGGGATCTCCAACAACACTCGGTTGCAGCACCCACAGCAAAACCCCAAAACATCCAATGCAAAAACACAGAGCAGACACCCACAGATAGAGGCGCAGAAGGGGGAACAGTAACTCACAACATAGAAACATGAAACACTAAAGACCCCATATAAATCATCGAGACCAACCGGTGCCGAGTTAGGACGGCCATCTACCACGCAAGTAGCAGAAGGTGTGGTTATAGGGATTACGTGCGCACAACCCTCCCACTTTTCCGATTACCAAGAGGTCTCGAAGAACGCGCAATTGTGATGTAAAATAACCTCCTCACTGTAAGATGAACATACAAACAGACGGCATGACGCAGGGGGGCCCCAAGAAACACACAGATGGATATGTAAATTGATATAAAAAAACCCAGAAGGCATACATGTGCGAAATACAGTCCGTGCCCTGCCGACTGTAGCAAACTCATGCATGTTATCGCTAGAGGAGTCCAACTGACATTAAATGAGGACAGGTGGTCGGGGCCCTGTCTTCTCTAAAGAGGTTTGAGCAGAGTCCGTTATGGAGTCCTGTCGTTACAGTCAGTTAGAGTGCAATTCTTAAGAATGTGCAGGTACAAGCTGTAGATTGGTCCACTACCAAGCGAAGTGTCCGTCTGATGACAGAAGGATCGTATCCACAGTATAAAAGGCGTTTGATCATTCTAACACAATTTCAATGGTAATTCTGTCTCCCTTTGATCCTTCTTATTTTGTTAATTATGTCACCATAAATGAATTATAGAAGATCCTGACGATAATCTCAACAGCACTCACAGTAGAACACAAACTTGAGCATTGACGAACCCCTATCAAGCTAGAGGTGGGACCAGGAGGAGTTAGCATCCTATGTTAGCTAGCCGCACTGGTCGTCGATGTTCACGCACGAAAAAGAAATCAATATCTAAAATGCATGCACTGTCTGAGGTTATGTCTATATAGAAAGTGCTATGGCGACCATGTCAGGGATAAATATTCAAAAAACTTACTGTCAAACCCCTCACTGGGAACTTTTTTATGAGCTCCACACGGCAAAGGGCATAAGTGTGACACAGATGAGTTAAAGAAGATCCTGACGATAATCTTAATAGCACTCACAGTAGAGCACAAACTTGAGCATCGGCGAACCCCTAGCAAGCTAGAGGTGAGACCAGGTGCCCGGGAGGAGTAAGCATCCCCTGTTGGCTAGCCGCACCCGCCGGCTATGTTCACACATGGAAGAAATAAAATGTAGGTTGAGAAATACCCAAATGAGATAAAGAAGACCCTGACGACAATCTCAACAGCACTTGCAACAGCGAATCAAACTGAGCATTGACGGACCCAATACTCTGTGTTTGTATGAATCAGAATTTCAAAAGAAGTTGACAATATTTTTTGTAAAATTTCCAGAAAGTCTTACTAGTTTGTGAAAGCGAAAACTTGACCTAATCGTGTTTGTTTTAAGTACCAGAAACGTGCATATCTGATCCGGGCAAATTTATCTGTTCTTAAATGATGCTATTGAATTTGAAGACGTTTATCAGTGTCAGTGCTAGTGGACCAGGAGTCCCCGAGGGCACATGTAGCCAAGTTCGATCAACGTTTCTTCAACGCATTCGAAAAAATATTCTGTTATCAAAATTTCTTGGAATTTCTAAAACGTGGGTCCTGTAGCATCGTATCCCACCCATCCTGCTACGTGTTTTTGGTACATTTTTGGACATAATAACTCACACTTTTTAGCCATATTACATTGTTGAAATTGAGGATCACTAACGATGGTTAAGTACCCGAAACGTGCATGTCTGGTCCATGCTGCAAAGGAGCTGATAAGATAAGGCGTAAAATCTGCCCTGCAAAAGGAATTTTCAAAATGGGAACTTCAAGAAAATTCTTTCAAAAAATTGATGTCAGTTCTTGGTTTCATCATAATCAGCAGTTGGATCAGATTTGTCATACATCATACTGTGAATTTCGCGGTAAAATGCCTACTATGTAGCCAATGAATACAAAATACAACCGCATTTCAGATTCCAGATTTTAAAATTTATGGACAAAGTTGAGACAAGTCTTTTTTCGGTTTCTAGTCTCTTGTTTAGACTATAACTATGTTTTAAAGCTTATAGATATCTATATTAGCCAGAGAATTCTTAATATTTTCAACGTTTTTGATCGATATTAGCTTTTTTTCAACATGGCTACCCCCTACTCTTTGGACTGTAATCTAAGTGTCTAAAATAAGCTTACCACAATAAAAGTTGTATGAGGAATCTCCAAATACATTACATTTTAGTAATTTATGATCAAGTTTTTGTTGCGTATAGATCATTGTGTACAAAGAAATACTTGATGAGATTCAGGGCTAAATACAGCCCTTATCTTATCAGCTCCTTCATCTATTCTTAAATGATGCTATTGAATTTGAAGACGTTTAACATCTTACGCGTATTCACTTTTAGTGCAGAGGATGGATCGATGCCCGAAATTGGAATTGAAAGTAATAAAGTGTCCGGACAGGGCCATGTGCAAAAGATGGTAGTCAACAAATGCAACAACGCACGAACGCAAAAAATACATGACTTTTCTTTATTTTTTTTTTTTTATTTTCGAATCATGGAAGTTATGAAAATAATGAATCAACCATTTCCCAAGCACCTACTCTAAATATATTTTCCATAATTTTCATATCATAGGACCAGCATAAACAAGAAACGTACCTTTATTTTACTTATCAGAGCAAAAATATAGTCCAATTCCTCATTGATTCTAAAATGATATGTCTTGAAACGAGAAAATCTTCATGTGAACACAACATTTAATCCTCTACTATTCCTTCTGCAATATACATGTACAGGAGAAGTAACATCATGAGTAAAAACAACGGGTTTTATCGTCAAATAATAAATTTTTATAACCCCTGTGCCCTGCACAAAATCATAACAGTAATTTTATTGACAAGAAGAGTACTTGAGATAGAGATAAGGGTAAGTTACCTGGTGAAGTACCCCTGTGGTTTGTTTTATTATTCCACAAGTCTCCTCTTCTCGCCCAAACAGTACTTGTCGACTATTTGTCTAGAATTTACACGTAATTCCTTTTGACTTTATTCTTATTATTTGTAATATAGGCGTCGTAAGTCAAAATAGGAAGTGTGCATGCTGTTTATATGAAAGGTCATTTTTTAAAGTATATTCGGAAATCGTCATGAAGTACAAAGGCGTAATTAATATTTATGTAACATTTCAGATTCCGGTGTGACATAATGAACAACACGCACATTTATAAGACATCTCAAAGAACAACAAAAAATAACTACTATTTAAGGTGATATCACACGTTTCGTGTTATACAACACTTATTTTCAGAAAAAAAGCATAATTCTTATATCCTAATTTAATTCAAATGTAAAGGACAATATTAGGAGGTCACCATCCTAAATTATGATATTTTGAAATTGATCAGACTTTTTAGCCATCCATTGATTGTAATGGAAATGCTCATTTTTTGGCTATATTATTTTTTCAGCCAAAGATTTTCACATGAAACTTCACATATGATTCCCTCAACATATTGTGCAAGTTCTTATAGAAAGAAATCATTCAATGACCACGTCATATGTTGCAAAATCTGACTGAATGTGTAAATTATCGTGTAAAAAATTAAATGTACAATTCGAGTTATCTTTCTTTACTATGTGACCAAAGACAAAAGCATCCGAATTTATATAATCATCTTTTTGAAATATCACAGCATTGTTCCTTCACTCACAAAGATGTCAATATGTAAATAAATAGAGCCGAATACAGATTTTGTGTGATAACACGACAGTTTGGGAACATGTTTAATGATATTACATGAACCATATGCCATTGGGTAACTTTATTATAAGTTTCTCTACATTCAAACACTTTACTGACACCTGACTTATTTCTGAATAGATACGACATATGGTGGAGGTAAAAAAGTCTTAACAAAATTTTCAAATACATTTGTTAGTTCAATTTCAGCAAAAAAATTGACTATTGTTGGTCACTCTAGACTTACCTTTACTTTGCAAAGAAAAAAAAACATTCGTATTTATATACGAATAACAATATTAATCTATTTCTTACCCCAGCGCTCAGGCTCGAACCGCGGTCTTCCCGTGTGGTGAGCAAGAGCTCTACCTCTGAGCTATTGGATCGACTTGTCGATTGAGCGATTATAACAAAGCCAGAACATCAAGACATTTTAAGTTACTTAAGTTACGAAAATCGGAAATCTTCAGCGTGGAGATTTCTTAAAAATTCTCGTCTAAGGGAGGCTACTGAAACGCGTGTGATATCTCGTTAAAATCGAAACGGGTGTAAGTGGTGCTAAAAACCGAAACGGGTGTAAGTGTTGCTAAAAACCGAAACGGGTGTAAGTGGTGCTAAAAACCGAAGCGGGTGTAAGTGGTGCTAAATACCGAAACGGGTGTAAGTGGTATAAAAAACCGAAACGGGTGTAAGTGGTGCTAAATACCGAAATGGGTGTAAGTGGTGCTAAAAACCGAAACGGGTGTAAGTGGTGCTAAAAACCGAAACGGGTGTAAGTGGTGCTACTAAATTTTAACAAAGATGTAGATGGTGCCACGGAGTTTTAACAGTGATATACGATCGAAGCATTAAGAAAGAAAAAAATATAGACCAAATTATGAGTCGGAGATGCTTCGTACAATGATAACCAGCGTGACAGAAGGAACTCTGAAGGTTCCCTGAAAACGGTTTCAGCAGGTTATACAATGATTTTTATTACGATAATGAGAATAATTACTATGCACTTGCACTTATTTTTTACACATAATCCAAATTCTTCATTGATAACCAGATAAGTGAAAACTTTTAAAGGTAAAGAAGGATCCCAAACTACCCATCATTACAAATAAATAATGCTTTGATAAAATATACCGAGGCATAGTGGAACATGTATTTGCATAATCAGGCTCAATCTTGTATTTTTTGTTTTATTTCACTTACATCAAAGAATTTTTTAAAATTCATGTATGCGCCGTCGTTACCTGCAACGTTTTAGACGTCTTACCAAGATGAAACAGATTTTCTTTCCTGCATGCACATCCTATTAATGGCATGTTATGTTTTCTTCATCATCTTTCTCCTCTTCACTTATAAAAAAATTATTTTTGTTCTTTTTCTTAAAAAAAATGTATCAGCCCTTCAAGTGACAATATATAACTTAAACATGCATGCTAGGTAAGTTTCTAATCGTGTGTCATGAACCTTGGTCTTGTGGGATCTTTCAGGAGATTACCATTTTATTTGATACTCATTATTTGTCTTTTTTAAACAAATACACTCATCCGGCCATTCAATCACATGTCTGATGTACACGTTTCCATCTCATATAATATTAAAATTACATTAATGATTATTCCTCAGTCACTTACCACCTACTTTGCGTACTTGTCCCCTAGTTATAAATGCTACTCTCGTTCGTGTTTGGGTGGATTACTTTGATAACAGTTATGTAGTCCCCGGTACTGTGTACATTATTACAGCAGGACATGTAATACTACCTTCTTTCTTTATCTTACATCGTAATTCAAAATTAGAAGATAGTTTGAGATTCAGATGCACGTTTCATGCACATCATTTATTCAAAATAATTTTTATTATTTCAATTCACTTATCATTGTTTCTATTTTGTTTCTTAAAAAATTATTTATTTATTTATTTATTTATTTATTTATTTATTTATTTATTTATTTATTTATTTATTTATTTATTTATTTATTTACTGGGTTCGAATCCCAGGGTCTTATGAGGGAGGGTATAGGTGGTCCCTCACTCAGACCTCTGCAGGGGTTTTTTCGCCGGGTACTCCGGTTTCCTCCTGCTCCTTGGACTCCCTCACGCAAACATCTGAGCCAATGTGAGACATTGATATAAGTTATGTAACTTGTTTGTTAAACGTTGTAAAATAAATAAAGTTTACATTTATTTATTTATTTATTTATTTATCTATTTATTTATTTATTCATTCATTTACCTTTGAGTTAGTCTCCTCATCTTCTGATTCATGATTCCTGAATCTCTTTTCGGACAAATCACAATTTACAATTCGCAAAAAAAGACTTACATATACAAATGACACTTCAGTTTCAAAAGTTTCACTCATAAGTTTTTCGAGGTACAAAGATTTCAATTAATCGAAATTCCCTAGACTTATAAAACTTGTAACATGTTGAAGCATGGTGATGCGGCGTGAGATGTAATTTACCGTTTTGTTTGAAAATAGATGGGACTGACCAATAAACCCTCTTGTAAATAAAATCAATTTCTTCTTTAACACACAAAATAAATATAAGGTGTATTTCATTACAGAAATATTTCATATTTATATTTGATATACAAGATTCAAATCGATTTTGGGCTTTATAACTAAAATTTATAACACCTATTGCTCAAATGTTCAAAATCCGCATTAGTCTACGTTCTTTAAAAAAAATTCAAAAAAGTCAGTGTTGGTTTTTACTGCTTGGCAATGCTTGGTATTAAAGATACTGAACATAACGTATTTATAAAAATGAACGAAAGAAATGTAGAATTCCAATATATATTTATGATACTTGTACATTACAAACTGTAAGCATATTTTACATGACCAAACATACAATGTTGAGATGGTAAAGCTAGAATTAATATTTACATTTTAATTCTAAAGTAATTTTACACCTAAAAGGTCAAGTGACCTTTCAATTACAGATACAGGGTGGTTCTATGTTGACGGTTTAGTTGGATTTAGGCAGACAAACAGAAAACGGCTACATATCTTAGTTACAAAAATTGTTGGTTAAGACCTTAATGACAAAGCACTTAAACACAAAAATGTCTCCATTCGTCTTGTCACCATTCGTCTCCCTTGTTTTCTCTTTTAAGGGTCAGCTCTGTGACAATATGGCTACACCAAGGTCCCTATCTCAAACCTGCCTTATAACCATGCCCTTATAAATCTTTTCAAAGTCAAGATTTACACCCCGGCCCCTATTGGAATGTGTAATACAATAGTGGGCGAAGATGGCTCGTATTTTATTTGAATGAGCAATTATCTTAATTCTTTCCTTAAACATTTTGAAGGGGTCTGCGTTTAGATCTTTTACCTTATGTATCGTAAATAAACATTCTTGGTAAACATATAACCTCGACTTAGCCTTGTCCTCGTACTCGTGTATAGGATTCAAAATGGTCAGCGTCACTTCCATTGTCGTATGACGTACTTTGTACGTACGAGTCTTGAAAATCGACAAGTCCGCAATGATACCTTTAACGGCGAATGAGTGTTTTAGTTTACCAAAAAAAAAACCATTCCGGGCTCATTTTTTTACTAGAAATTATTCCAATCTTCGATTCGAAAGAAAGGGAGTCAATTTTCTTTATTCCTGAAGACGATATATTAGATATTATGAAAAGTTTTGGTACAATTCACAGATGCGACCCTGGACAAGACCCACGACACTCGTGTCCAAAACATACCCAGACCCCCAGAAATCATAGCCAGGCAAAAATAAAATGGTCACACTAAAGTCAAAACTCAGTCAAAAATAAAATGGTCACACTTAAGTCCAAACTCAGTCAATCAGACACACAAAAGCTGGACCAAAAATACGAAAGAAGGGAATCTACGAGCAAAGGAATGATGAGCAATGTTGAAACATAAAAGTTAATTCTTAACATTTATCAAAAAATTCAAAAACTGAAAAAATTAGAAACAACACTGGAGAGACAAGTCATAAAGTTAAGCATGAAAAGATAAGAAAGGATTGATCCTTGAAGAAACGATCATAACTCAACCTAGAAAGCAGCTCTACAAGTACACTTGCATGTTCTCAATGAATAATCCAAATTTTGCAGACAGAAACGTTCTTGACTTATCATTCCTTTTGACGAACTCAAGAAGTGTTTCTGCGTGAACTATAGAAGTGAAAGAGACGACTGAAAGCAATGTCCGCTTCATGATTAGTTTGACGACGATGGTCACCTAAATACAAAACGTGACGACTTCAACTTCAAAATCACAATTTCCCTTCATTCCAATGGTGTATTTATATCGCATTTGATACGTTATTCCAGAGCAAGCTTTTCGTTCTGAGGGCAAAGCGACTTACCGTGAAACGTACTACTGAATAATGGGTGTGTTTGTGAGCGACTGAACTTGTCACTGCAAAAGATTTTATTATACCATACAATGACAAAACAGTGTGGCATCTCTTAGTCTACATATGTTACAAGATATCTTAGGTAAGAACCACCCAAAAGCACCGACTTTGACACATTCACCTGTTTTGATTATTCCTTCTTCTCAGCTTTAGTGACATGCGTTACTGGCAAATAGGAGATGCTTGCGCTTCCCGGGATCGGGAACCTGATCACCTCTACAGTCGAATTTAATTTCGCTTCTTTGTAGAATGTTGACGTTGATTTTATTCGATTATGTAGGATTGTTTCATTATTTCTACCTGTTTGTGTTTACGTCCATTCTTTATTGTTGATAGTCAAAACCTTATTTTTAACTGTATCCAGCTTTGTTTTAAAAGCAGGAAGAATTGATAATGTTTTACAGGCTTTGAATGTATTGCATTTTCTTAAATTACACTGTATAAAAAAATCTTTATTGACCCAAATAATTTTTTTCAAATACATCTACAACGAATTTCGTCTCGTGTTTACTTCGTGATGTTTGTTCCCCATTTACAAGCTTCTGGTGAGAATTACTCGTATGTTCCGCCGTTTTCACTTAAGCCCCCCCCCCCTTTTTTTTTAGATTTGTTTTGTTGTTTGTGATTTTTGGATTCTAAATTTCGCTTCATTATTTACTTAAATTCACTTGCTAATTCTTGACGGAAAAGATCACGGTACACGGAAAACAGTCCTAAAGAAACTATAACCCATGAAATGAAAATATCAGTGTATGAAGACATGATTCAACCCTCAACAAACGACAAGAACACACAGAAAATATAAGTGACCACAAGAGACAAACCTGAACAAATGACAAGTAAAACACAGAAAATATAAGTGACCAAGAGAGACAAACCTCAACAAATGACAAGAACACACAGAAAATATAAGTGACCACGAGAGACAAACCTCAACAAATGACAACTAAAACACAGAAAATATAAGTGACCACAAGAGACAAACCTGAACAAATGACAACTAAAACACAGAAAATATAAGTGACCACGAGAGACAAACCTGAACAAACGATAACTAAAACACAGAAAATATAAGTGACCACAAGAGACAAACCTGAACATATGACAACTAAAACACAGAAAATATAAGTGACCACAAGAGACAAACCTGAACAAATGACAACTAAAACACAGAAAATATAAGTGACCACGAGAAACAAACCTGAACAAACGATAACTAAAACACAGAAAATATAAGTGACCACAAGAGACAAACCTGAACAAATGACAACTAAAACACAGAAAATATAAGTGACCATAAGAGACAAATCTGAACAAATGACAACTAAAACACAGAAAATATAAGTGACCACGAGAAACAAACCTGAATAAACGATAACTAAAACACAGAAAATATAAGTGACCACAAGAGACAAACCTGAACAAATGACAACTAAAACACAGAAAATATAAGTGACCACAAGAGACAAACCTGAACAAATGACAACTAAAACACAGAAAATATAAGTGACCACGAGAGACAAACCTGAACAAACGACAAAACGGAACAGAACAAAATTTAATGTAGTCCGATTCCTGAGTGCGTAAAAACCATAGAGGAATTATAGCTTTTGGTTATATTACATATGATATGGCAATCTCCTACGCATGCGTCCGATTGGATATAGCCAAAATCTCACTGATTGTGGTACAAATGGCGCATTTAGACCAAAATAAATAGTACGTGACTGTCAAAGAATATATCACTACATTATAAGGGCAAAATCTGGAATGGGGAAATAAATAGAGGTTCTGATCATATGCGGAAGGGGAGAGTATTCAATAAGATTACCTGAAGGATCAGGGGGTATCAAAGTATTGTCAGAAAGGATGGCGATATTAAATACTGGATCAGTTACGTAAGTATCGGAAGACGTGACTGATTGATTAATGACGTCATACAGGATCAGTGAGCCATCGCGGTTGCATACCGCGAAATCCACCCCTGTTTGAGCAGCGCTTTAAAAGATTTTACTTTCATGCTAGGTTCTTATTCAATTCAAGGTAAAATAAAAAATATTACCCATGCACACGAGTTGATTTATCTTGTCATGAGAAATCTGTTCCAATGCATTGTTTTATTCAATCTTTTAAGCTATATTATTTCGTAACTTCTTTTCTACTTCTTCATTCCATCCCATGACGATGCTACCGCCTTCATGGAGTAAACCATTGCACTCACAAAATTTATTTCCATCTATTAATTTTACAGCTTCAGAATTATTGCTGTAATAACGTCAAAATATCTTCATCTTACAATCATACATTAATTTGATTAAAAGACAACGTTCTATGTTCATTAATGTCTTTGACTATAAATTATATTTGGGTGTTTCGCAGAAAAAAAGTTTGTTTTTGCCAAAAAACAAAATAAAACTGAGGTTGGATGATTTATAAATATATACTTCTGTTTTCGTTTTGCTTTCTCATCTTTAAATTTTTCTTTCTTTGTTTTTGTATTTGGTTTTCTTTTTTTTCTAATCTATGTCTTCGACTTATATATCATCTAGCTGTTACAAAATCAAAAACCCAAATACCAATTTTAAAGTCTCAGTATCAGCCTTACCTTCTGAATCTTCAGACGTTCCATGCCGTTTTCACATTCTCTAAGTAATGTATTATTCCTATAGATATCCTCTTTTACGATTATTTCTGATCACTCTATACATGTATATTACGACAGAATGTACGGAGTGAATGCTTCCCCAGAGAATTATATATGCTTGTGATAATGCTATGACAATTTGCAACTATTTCTGATAAATCTTTGCTCAAATTAAGTCTCGGCGGTGACACTGAGATATAAATATAGAGTAAATTCCTAGTTCGTGTGAAGTTTAATTTGACAATAATCTTATTCGTACACTAATTCCATATTGACCAATTTCAAAGACAATGTTAAGGCATTGTAAATTTACACCTGAATTAATTGAGTCAATGTTTAGCAAGTAAATTTGCATATCCTACCTGTGTACTTGAGAGAAGTGAAAGTAGGGACAGATGTTGTACAGCTTAAAAGGTCGATCCTGTATCGACGATCACACACATGGGCTGATCATATGTAAAAACGGGAAAACTATGATTTTTGGTAAATTCAAGGGGATGTCCTTATTTCTCTAACCCCCCTCTAGATCCGCGCTTGATACACCTATATTTCATTCAAATTTTGTACTCAACATGCCAGACTATTGTTTTCAATTTATGAAAATAAATAAATAAATAAATAAATAAAAAGCTAAGAATTATTGTGACATTTATTTATGTCATGCATTTTATACGTAAAATCTGCCCTGAAAATGTTGAAATTTCAAAATAGGAAATTTGAAGAAATTTTTCAGTAGGAATATCAACATTGTTCCTCTCCGAGTTACAGAATGCCAATTTTTTTACCAAGTGGGGTTCTGTAACTCGGGGTGGAACAATGTCCCAAAGACGAAAAACGAGAAAAGGGGGATGGCCTATTTTTTAAGAATCTGACTTAAAAGCGGTGAGATAAATAAAAGTTGCCCATTACTTTTAATCGTACAAAGAAACAATCTATTCTGAGTGGCACTTTCAAGCCGTAATGATCAAATCTTACATCAATTTTTTTTCAATAAAATACATATGAGAAATTTTCTAATACATCATATTTTTATCCTGAACAACCTTTTTCTTCAAAGGAAGGACAGTACACGAGAAATAATCGAATGATTTCAGGGCTAAATCAAGCCCCTATTCTTACAGCTCCTTTAATTTGGCGTAAGTTACTATTCCAAAATTACTGATGCCCTTTCCATACAAATTAAAGTTGTTAAACAAATATCATTGTTGATTAAAATTACGAAAAATTTATACGTAACAACAAAAATTTCTTGAAATTTCTAAAACGTGGTCTGGTCCATGCTGCAAATTTATCTGCTTTTAAATGATGCTATTGAATTTGAAGACGTTTAACATTTGTACTACTTGGTGAATGTCACTGCTGGTGGACCAGGAGTCCCCGAAGGCACATGTAGCTAAGTTCCACCAACCGCATTCCAAAATTTCTGTTACCAAATTTCTTGAAATATCTAAAACGTGGGTCCTGTGCATCATATCCCACCCATACTGCTACGTCTTTCGGTACATTTTTAACATAACAATTTTCACACTCTTTGGCACTATGACATTCTTTAGAATGAGGGTCACTGACGAGGGTAAAGTACCCGAAACGTGCATGTCTGGTCCATGCTGCAAATTTATCTGCTTTTAAATGATGCTATTGAATTTAAAGACGTTCAACACATGTTATGAATTTTAAAGACTTCGCGAGAGTCCAGATATCATTACCTATATTGTATTCATTCGTAACCTACTTGCACGGATAGAATACCTCATGGCAATATTATTGGTTGACAATTGCATAAAATGCAAATATTTGTCTAGGTCATATGCATCGAAAAGTCTTTGTACCGATACGTCCTATAACAATCGCAGATTTTCGGAAATGTCCGCCACTTGAATCGGAAAAAAAAACGCGGAAAAGTTCGGAAATGTGCGATTGGCAAATGTTTCCGATTTTTTTCTTACTAGAATTTTACAACATTTACAGTCAGCTAACTGACGGCAAGCTTTTTGTAAAAGCTAATACTTGTTTTTGTTTTTGTCATATTTAAAATTTTGAAAGTGATATGTATGTAGTAAGTATCCCTAACAATAAATAGAATTTCAAGTGTAAAAGCTACTAAATATATTTCTTTTTCATCGATTCATTTGCTTATTACTTAAGCATCTATTATCCCTATATCAATTTGATTTTTTTTTTTGGGGGGGGGGGGGGGGGTCGGTGTACATCTATCTACCTTGTAGGTTATGTTTTCCATTTTCATAAATTATACACAATTGCATCTGAGCATTGAGTTTCGTAGTTCGATGCCATTAATAATGATATACAATTCTACTTAACGTACTCAATATGGTGCCCAGTTCAATTTTATTGGTATGTTTACAAAAACATCAGTTACCAAAATCGATGTCCAAAATTGTGTGGTAACGTGCACGAAAAATCCTTTATCTTCACAGTAATCCGTAACATCTTCGCATAAAATCAGTTTCATGTCACGTTTCCACATAAAAAATCAAAACCGAGGGTGACATTTGTAAATATTTGGTCCCATTGACATTTACAGTTTATAATATAAATTCGTCAACACCCTTGTATCTTTCACCCTCAAATTCTCCCTTTTTAGAAGAATATGAGAAATGTAAAAAGTTAAGTAAGATAAAAATCATCGTTTGTCATTTTTTTTTCTCTTTTCTACATTTCATCATATGATATAATGATGGTTTAACTATGAGTATTATGTGCATCACATGTCATCGATTGCACTTTTTAGAGAACTTATATTTTTTTTCTGTTGATGCAAGTATCACCCGAAAATTGGACAGAAAACTGCATCAATCTTTCACTTTTTAGATAAAGGTAGAAAAAGGTGAACTTTTCTTATGAGATTGTTATAGGCTATCAAGGTATTAATGGAAATAATTTAAACACTTTTTCTATACAAGTAGTTTTTTATGTTTCATAAGTATTGATAAATCTATTGTTATGAAGCTGAAAGTTAGATCATGTGTTTCTTGGTTCTTACGTTTGTATATCCGATCGTATCAAAATTGGTCACGACATGGCCAAGAGTGTGAATCCCAAATTGCTCACGTTTTTATTGGATCCGAGATGACTGAGTGCATTTGCACCCCTCGGTAAAAAGATTTTTTGTTAATTCATGATTTTATAAGGTAAAAATGATCCGATAAATACCAATATTAACCAACGTAAAACACAAGTTATACTGCACGTCACTCATTGCACGTCATTGATTACATAACATGTTCAATAGTTTGCTGTGTCTTATACATGTATCACGTCTCTGTTGCAGATGTAACTAGAACTGGACTATTCCCCCAAGATTTTATTTTGCCAACAAGAATGCGTAAATCGCGTCACGTGCACGCCGCCTGAATTTCTGTAGACAGTCAGATATTCAGCCATTGTCGTGTAAATGGGGGGGGGACGGATATGGGGTACCTCTCTCCCCTCCCTCTCACCCCTTACCCTCTCCCTTTCCGCCCCTCCTCCCTCCCCTCCTTTTCACCCTTCTCTTCCCTCCCCTCCCGCCCCCTTCCTCCCCTCCCTCCCATTTCTCCCCCCTTCCCTCCCTCCTCCCGCCCCTTCCTCCCCTCCCTTTCACCCTGTCCACCCCCTCATAAATGATTTGGCATGTGAAAGGAGTCTTGAAACGGCAATTTTCAGCAACAAAAATTGAGATTTTGGACCTCGACAAAATAGAACAGTTATCAGGGTTGCCATTGATCGTCCACAGAGATCAAGGCCAGAGGATCAATCCGACAAATCTCTGTTGACGGTCAGTAACAAACATATTAAATAATAGTAGTATCGGGGTAAGAAATGAAAAAGCATTTTCGGAAATTCTAACTTTTAATTAACTGAAAATGTTATGAAAAAAAAAAAATGAAGCGCCCCATCTCTGCTGCACAAGAACTGTACTCTGCATGAACGTACGAAACATGCAATTGAAATACAATACAGCAAACAGACATCATACAGTAGTGCTTTATGCCCTTGTGGGTGTCCCAACATCCTTTATCTATTCTTAATACGTAATGTCGCCATGGATCCATTTTATTAATTTGCTATAGTCATAGTGGGTCAGTCCCAAATATTTTGTGTATAGGGTCTTTGACTCTAAACCTAAACTGTCTGATTGACAGCATATTCTTCTGCCCATTCGTTTGTCTGTTTGACCATTTGCATGTCCATATGTCTGTCCGTATTCTCGTCTGTCCGTCAGTCCGTCCGCCTGTCATTCGTTGAACATGTTTTCAGCACTAATGATAATCTTTTCTGTGTGCCTTAACATAAATTCATGGTATTGTTTTAGACAGTGGTTATGGCGTTATGCATCTTTTTAAGTACAGTTCCGTGTAAGAATCGGGCAGTTTGAGAAAACAGTGGCGGATTTAGAGGGGGGCCAAGGGGCCCGCCCCCCCCCCCCCCCTTTTTCACCACTTATTGATTCAGAATACTCTTTTTATGCTTAATCTCTTTACTTTTGGGGAAATTTTCGTTTTTTCATTAGCTGTCTATTTTTTCGTCTTCACTTTGTCTTGAACTTTCTTTGTCATCGTGTTTGAACGGATTCATATGTCATAAACATATACAAAATTCAAAATTAAATTAACACTTGAATAATTACCAAATGCTTCATTTTCATGGGCCGATCTACCAGTTTAGACAGGTGGATAGTGGGGTTGCAATGCCCTAATCTTCCCAACCTTCCCCAATTGGTCAAACAAAAATAGAGGATGGAAAATGAGAGAGATATTGTAATCTTATGACAAAATGTAACCATCTATTCCAAAAATTTCCCGGCTCGCTCCGCTCGCCAATTTATAATAATATATATACATGTATGTATATATACATGTATGGATGACTGAACCAAAACAAAAAAAGAAAACTTCAAATCTTAATATTTTCCGGCTCGCTACGCTCGCCAGTATACCTATAAACTTAAGTAAACGTATCAAGAAACTCTATCTTCTAAATGCAACATGCAGTTGGAATGACCCCCCCCCCCCCCCCAACTTATTAATTAAAATCACCAGTCTTGAGCTTCAGGTTTTGGAGGTCTTTTTTTTTTTTTTTTTTTTGTCTTCGACCTTTTTTTTTTTTTTTTTTTTTTTTTTTGCTTGTCAGTTTTTCTTTGAACAATTTTCTTCGAGCTGAAACTTTGGGCCCCCCCTTTTCTGAAATCCTAGATCCGCCACTGGAAAATACTGATTCATCCCACGGAAATCTTGTAAAGTAGACATTATGATTCATTTTCTGGATCCACCAATGAGAACGTTCAATCAGCGATTTTGAGGGAGACACATTACAATCAACAACACATTATTTGCACGTGTCACGGTAAAAAAAAACGAGATTTCTTACTGACATTTCTATGAATTATTACAGATTTTTACTAATGGGACGTAAATCAATATTATTGTGCATGAACTGCAGAAATAAAGGATCAATATGTAATGTTTAACCTACTATAAGTAATATGAAAAACACTTTTAAATGTTTTTGATCCAAATTACACAACGTATGGAAGAAAAACATATTAGTCACCGGATTTCGGATTAATTTTGGAAAAAAATATTCAAAGCTTTGTTGATATTTACAGAAACAAGCATGTATATATAAACATGTATCATAAAGCAAAAAAAAAATCATATTTAATTAAGAATAATCAACTATTTAGCATGATTAGTGAATCATAACTTCAATTTGTTAGACATGAAAAATCATAAAAAAAATTGTCATAGATTTAGTTTTTAAACGCAACTACAAATACATGTATGACAGTATCAGAAATCAGTGGTACGATTCACTGTATTTGCAGTCACATGGCCTCTCAGAAATAGCGAAAGTGTCCTGGATAGAAAGAAAAGTTTTTCTTTTTATCTTTTCTCTTCAATACACTTTCGCTATATCTGAGATGCCATATATTGGCAGTAGTAATGGGACGCTTTGCAATCAGATATCATGGTCTACTAAAGGACAATAAATAATTTGCAGTTGGAAACATGAAAACAATATATGAATATATATATTGATTAAAAGAAAAAGTTCAGCAGCTTACCTTAATGATATATCACAAAAAGCGGCAGTCCACACAAGAGAGATAAACAACAGACCAAATGTTATGATATATATGTAGCATCCCTTACATATTTGAAAATACACCTTGGTCCTTAGTATTATAAATATTGGGGACTTTCAAAAGGTTAGAAACTATCAAAACGATCACCTTAAGTAGTGAAATAAGAGTTGAACCCGGGATCAATAACTTGATAAATTATCAATTTCATTATCGCTGGGCATCGGTTGGGGCAGATTGTTATTTGAGGGTGGGTCTCAAACGTACAGTTGATGAGGTATACCTCCCTATGCACTGTTTATTTAGAAATTATGCTCCTTCTATTTGAAAATATGACCCTTCTTGAAATGTCGCCCATTTCGTATTTGAGGTCACAGGTAAACATCACAGAATATATAGGTATGTGGGTCGATTATTGATCATAAATAAGTGGAATACTATCATAGTTTAGCAATTTATGACATTTTGTGACTTATTGTATGTTGCACATATGCCAATAAAAATTCTCTTCTATAAGTAAAGAATGACAGACAAAATTAATATAATTTGACCTCTTCTATATGGCGTCACCAATATGTCTGTATGGTTTGTTCGTACGTTCGTCTGTCCCCATATCCATGTAAGCGATTATATATAGTTTAAACGTCTAAACCTATGACCTCAAAAATACCACAACGAGTCACCATGGCAAGAACTTAACTGTCTTCCAATGTCGAGGTTAAATTTCAAGATCACCGTCAATTTCACCCCAATGATCTTCAAATTGCCACAAAGCATCGGTTAACATGGACCCCAAGGTCAGATCGAGGTCAAGGTCAAAACCCTTCGTTGCGAAAATTACGCCGTTTGTGATAGCTGACCCAAGAACGACTTCTTCTTCTTCATGTTTTAAGCACTCAGTCACTTTTGACCATTATGTGACTGTTGGTAACTTGCTTAGTGTTGCGTATCGCTCTGGGTCAGTGATACATGTACATAGGCAAAAGTTGAGAATATGGAATTCTAACTTACATGCGTTATTCGACCAGAAAAATAATCTCAACTTTTGTCTATGCATCACTGTCATAGTTTTTACCCAAATCTACATTTGGTTATGACGGGTCGTACCAAGCTCCAGACAGTTCCATTTACGTTACGCTACTCTCAACTACAATTTGCTAAGCGGATGAATACGTCTGACGCGTAGCAAGATCGAGGCTTGGAGATTGGGGTCGTACTAGTGATACTCTTAGTGAATTTCTTTCCTAGAATTCCGTTGTCTGCGATTTTCTTAAGTTTACGTGTCATTATGATATACTCTATCGTAGTCTTCAACTAATACCATCTACATCAAATGGGACATGAATCGATTTGTGGTGTAAAATGCCAATATACTTATATGGTTTGATAATCATATGGTGTATTTATAGAAGCTTTGTTTTTTCTTACCTTTATCTTCCATGTTCATTAATGTTACGTAGTTGGGCATGTAAAGTAAAAGTACATGTACATGTACCTTAGATTCATTTTGTTTTTGGTCGGCTCGTTGTCTGCTTATCCGCTAACTTTAACATTAGACATAACTTTTGAATGACAAATTTATCAAATTTTACGTGTATAAGAATAACTTTGCTGGACTATGTACAAATGTTTCATTTGAAAATCGTTCCTTTTCGCTGTTTTTCCCCCTTCTATGGTTTTATTTGTTATCATATGAAGTAAATACGCTTCGACGTAACTTGAAATATATCGTTGAATATTGCATTGATGCGTCAAAATAAATCGATTCTAAGACAAGACATTAATAAAGATTATATAGGACATTTGACAAAAAGTATGTTGCACATATTCTTTTCATTGCTCCAATGGTATTATCGGTGTATTTGAACATTCAAAACACAATTTGAATTTGCATTGCATGCAAAACAATTAAATTGTTCTTTTATTCTAAGCTCTGAGACAAATGTGTTTATTTCTCAGAACGTAAGTGGTATGAAAGATTTTGAATTGAATGAATTTCCTTATGTTTGTAATCACCACCTTCATCCTCTACTGACAGCAATCTCTCTCTCTCTCTCTCTCTCTCTCTCTCTCTCTCTCTCTCTCTCTCTCTCTCCTTCATACAACATAAATTCGATATTAAAAAAAACGTTTAAAATTTATCACTTTACAAATGACAGTGTAGTACTACGTGTTCTTTAACCGGTAGTCCCTTAATGCTTATCAAGGTGTTAGGGGGTTTAGAGTCGTATGTTGATGCAATTTAAAGCTGATAGGGTCTTAATCGATCTCACAAAGTTGACCTTTGAATTTACGAGTAGGAAATACCAAATACACGCAAATGATAACCAAATCCTTCAGTTCTTATTGTCAGATTAACTCCCTTTGGTTTCCTACTGCTATGAAACCAGGGTACGAACAAAGTGGTCCGAATTCCGGACCTGGGTATCCATATAATAGATGTACCGACACTACGGCCGCACTTCCTACTGCTTTTGACGTCCGATCTTGATCGTTACTATGGTAACGGCATAACTGTGGTAAAGGAAAACAGTATGGCCAATTGTTAGTCATCCAAAAGAATTTGAAAAAGGCTAAGAAATAAAAAAGACGCCTAATTTTATCTTTTCTGATTATATCAATAGTTACATCTACGTCTATTGCAACATTATTGGACAAAATATTTAACAGCCGCAGGCGCAGACGCGGAAAAGAAGGACGGTACTGTACGTACACAGCTTTGAATTCGCCCGGTCCTATTTTTCGCCCAGTATTAATTTCTCCTTTATGTATAAATTAAGTTTATTTGCCTCAAAACAAACATCTGATTTTTATGGGATGGGTGGTGGTGGTGGGGGGGGGGGGGGGGGGGGGGGGGGGGGGGCAGGAAAAATTATTCCGACCTGAGGGCAGTAACGCTGCGTTTCTATTTGGTAATTATAGCAGATTCCTCATGTAATTATTATATTTGAAAGGCATTTGGATCAATGTAATTGCATTTTTGAATAATAATGTACATCTAATTTTTTCTTTGAATTTTCTCAAGGTGGTGCCACTTAATTACAATGATTTATTGGTGATTTTTCTTATTCTGAATTCTAATATCGCGGCCAAACTTAAACTCTGTCTTGTTTTTCTTTTTTTTTTTCATAATTAATTCAGCTTTTTATGAGCTTCCTTTTCGGTCCAACTCACTTAGATATTAACACAGCGCTGCATTTAAAGCGTCACCTAAAACACTAAACCGAGAACAGACCAAAATTTTATTTTTGACCAACTCAAGAATAAAATTTTGGCCTGTTCTCGGTCTACTAAAATACATCCCGTCCTTGCACTGGACTCTGGATTGATTATACTACATAGTATCCGCAATGTCGCATTTGAAATTTGGAAAGGATAACTTTTTAAATAGGGGACAAATAGGGTCTAGCTTCATTATGTGAGCTTTATAAAAACTATCTATGATTTTGTTTGGTATTTGGAAGAAATATTTAGCTTGTCGTCTTGAGAAAAAAAAACCCATTATTTCCATTGTATACATACCTCATATGTATAGTATAACCGGATGTGAAAGTAAGAGGTCATGTGACTAGCTATAATGGGCAAAGAAAAGAGTGCTGAATATGGGTAAGAGAACTTTGACGTCATATTTCCCGAATTGCATCAGGTGAAAATTTAAATCACTTGCACGTGCAGATTATAGAATAAGAAATATACAAGAAATAAACATAGAGGTTATTAATATAATATGTAGCTTTATATGATATAAGCAATATAAGATTATTAATATAACGTCAACTATTGTATGCCTTTCATTCAAAACGCTCAATTTTCAATGGCTAATGTTCGTTCGGATCCTGCGCATTTTAGGTATGCAGTATAAGTATTGTAAATCTAAATCTAAATTGTTAGTGTCGAAGCCAAAGGAAGCGAGAGCTGATATGTAGTTGTCTATTATTTCTGAGGCAGAAAGCTTTATTGGGGTGTAAGTGAGATTTCTCCTCCCTTCTTCCAGATGTCGAATTGAAACCCAACTCTTAAACAAGACTGTCGAAATAGTACTTTTTGCAGGTAGATGTGTAATTATTTGAAGCTTTGTCTGCTGGTGTGATGACATACTGTTCTTGGAGGTAAGCTCTGTGATAACCTCAGGGTCTTTAAAGATAGACTCGAATCTGGTGTTCACAGTTGATTTTAATCGGTAAATTCTAGATATATAAAAGTAACCTTCTGATGGATTTTATCCATTCGGAAAGGGTGTCGATCTGTACATCCTCTTTCTTTGCCCAACGTCTTGCATATTCTTCACAAGAGTCCAAGATAATTTTGAAATTACGGTTCCATGTAAAGGACAAAGGAGGAGATCTCCAACAACACCAGGTTGCAGCACCCACAGCAAAACCTTAAGACACCCATTGCATAAACACAGAGCAGACAGACAGAAAGAGACGCAAAGGCGACAAGGAACGTCAACGCATAACACAGAAACATCAAACACAAAGGACTACACATAAACCAACGAGACCAATGGGTAACCGGTGCCGACTTAGGACGGCCATCTGCCACTGAAATAGCAGAAGGTGTAGTTATCCTGGATTACGTGCGCACAACCCTCCCACTTTTCCGGTTACACAGAAGTCTCGAAGAACGTACAGTTGTGGTGTAAAACAACCTCCTCACTGCCAGATGACCACACACAAACAAGACCGCAAAACGAAGGGGCCCAAGAAACACACTGTCAGATGAATATGTAAATGGATATAAAAGGAGGGCGTTCGTAATACAGTCCGTGCTCTGCCGCCGCGAGCTCATGCATGTTATCACCCGAGGAGTCCGACTGACATTCAGAGAGGACAGATGGTCGGGGCCCTGTCTTCTCTAAAAAGGTTTGGACAGGGCCAGTCATGGAGTCCCGTCGTCACAGTCAGTCAGAATGCAAGTTTAAAGAATGCGCTGGTACAAGACTGTAGATTGGTCAGGTACCAAGTCTAGTGTCCGTCTGGTGACATTAGGATCATATCCACGGTATAACAAGCGTTTGATGATTCTGACGCATTTTCGATAGTTATGTTGTCTATCTTTGATCCTTCTTATCTTATTAATTATGTCACCATAAAATGCAGGTTGTGAAATATCCAAAGTAATATACTCTGTTGCCTGTATTGGTCCGAATTTCAAAAGAAGTTGACAATATTTTTTGTAAAATTTACAGAAAGTCTTTACTAGTTTGTGAAAGTGAAAACCTTGTCCTAAAAGTTTCTTGGTAATTTGCAGATTACTACTATAAAAATCCAAAATATCAGTATATGTTCTAACATACTGGATGAGCTGTAAAATGTAGATACCATAGGACGGTAATCTAGGAACATCACCGTCAAGCCAGGGGAAATTTACTATGTTAGATACAAAATCATCTCTTTTGTCATACACACTTGTATGAATCTCTCTACTAACAATTTTGATATTTAGGTCCAAAAATGGTGTTTCTGTGTTTGTAGAGTTTGCCTTGTTTAGAATCAATTCTTGTGGATAAATAACATTTTTATACTTTTCAAAAACAGGATTGTCGATAGTTAGAATATCATCCAGGTACCTAGAAGTACCAATGAAACATTTCACATCATCATTTTTCTTTGCTTTTGAAGATTTTGGATCAATTCCTTTTCATGCTTTTCATGTAAATTACGTAACTTGGATTTGAAATATCTTTCAGATTTAGAACTTAGATTTTCAAAAAGATGAGGATTTTAATGGTAGTTATCTATTCGAATATCAGTAATATCCAAAATGAGGTTTTTCCAGTCATTCAGAGCATGTGATTCGACTTCTTCCGATTTACACCATCTTTTAGTATAGTTATCTAAAGCTTCCTTTAGTACTTCGCGACATTTAATAATATATATCTTGGATGAGATTCTATACTTAGGTCCTTTTTTGAGAAGACCACTGAGCTGTCTGTCTTGGATAATTGAAAAGTCACCTGTAATAACATGACTAGCTGGTTTATATAGGTATTCAGACGTTGCACATTCTCAAGAAGCAGGACATGATTTAAGTATTTTAGGATCTGATGTAACTTTGTTGTAGTTAAAAACGAAATTTCAAAGAGGTCTCTTATATTTGTAACAAATAAGAGGAGGTTCTAAAATTTCAGAATATTGAGGAATGGCATTTTGTACGCGATGATATCGAAAAAAATAGAGATGTTCAGAAGATCAAAGCCTTTGTTTATAAATGGATTTTTTTTATGAATCGTCTTTTAGGGGAGGTGTTTTTAACCATAGCTAGTTTATTTTGTGCGAATGCAACAATGATGTTAAGCCTGAATCAATCAGTGTTTCTTAAGAATGCAACCAGTGCTTCATCCAAGATAGATTTCAATTGAACTGCTGGAACTGAAGAGAGAGCATGTAGCAGTTCATGTCTGCCGTCGTTGCGTGCAATGATCAGTAGATCTTTCAGGGTACGATGTACTCTAGATCTTTTTCTGAGTTTTTTGTTTCGCTTTTTACCGTGAGACCTCTGCATCCGTTTAGTGTTAGGGCGGATTGAAAAAACAAGGAGTTACTTTCTCTGTATTTGGAACCCTTTTTTAACAATTCTCTCAACTTGTCGTTATTAACTATACTAAAAAGGTCACCAGTAATAACGTGTCCATAAGGAGAGTAGTTGAAATCCGATGAAAAACATTCGCAAGGAAGTGGATGTAGTGAGGGATTACTTTACTTACATCAATACACTACAGGAATTGCTTGTAATTGTAAATTTTAGATGCAACTGTTGGTGTGTAGCTATAGGAAATACAAGGCATTTCTTTTCTTTTGAAATATGGTGGGGGTTTTTTTCCGTGACAGTTTTGTGATTCAACATTTGACCAAGATTCAATTTATCAATTTGTTTGCAAATCTTACTTTAATAAAAAGGCCGTTTGTTTTATCTTCTGATTTATCTGATCTAACTGCTTGAAATAAACGAAAAGGAGAAATTTCCAAGATGACTCCTTGTAGTCTGTATTCTGGGGAACGTGTATCGCTTAATGTGAGGTCCTTAGTATATTCGTATATTCCGTGTAAGTTCCGTAAAGGAACAGAGTATAATTTGGTACGAATATGATGCAGGCCCAGAGGCTCATTCAAAAATGGAACCAATTCTTATAAGTATCTCAGGCCTATTATATTTACGAGTGCCATTAATTCTAGGTCAGACTCTTCTTTGTGGTCTGTCGAATAAGCTAGTCACATTTACCAATTGACAACCGGGGCTTGTTAAGTTTCCTATGCTACTAATGTTGTCGTTGCACCCATAGGGCGCTGCAGTGTTAAGATTTTTTTTTATCCAGAACTCTTCTCTGTTGCACCTAAATTACCTGTTGCGTATACATGTGTCCGTAGGTCTACACATACGCAAGAGGTATGTTGCGTATGCATGCGTCTACGCAGGTCAGGACCCCCACCCCGCTTAACAAAAAGGTAGTGTGGATCTATGGCACAATGTTGTAAGGTGGGGATCAAGGTAGCTACCCAATGAAGGAAAAAGAGGGGTTCTAACCTTTGCCTTTGAGAAATAATAAGCGATCTCCCCGTATACTGTCTTGATTCCACTATACAGTATTGGCCATTGAAAATTGTTGACATTATATTAATAATTTTGTATTTTCTCATATTATATAAAGCTATAATGAATAAAAAGTACCCTTATTGCTGATTAATTACTTCTATAATTTTTTATTTCATCTGGACAAATCCTGCCAATCAGACGATGATGCTGCTCAAAGTTATAGCAGTACATAAGAAGACGACATGGAAGAGAAGCATCCCCCAAAGTGACTCAAATTTGACATCTTTCACAAATGATTTGCTTATTAAACTAAATGCCTATTTATTGCGCATTTCTTATTCTTTAATCTGTGCAAGTCATTTGATTTTTCACCTGATGCAATTCGAAAAATATGACGTCAAAATTTTCTTACTCTTTTCTTTGCCCATAGCTAGTCACATGACCTCTAAACACTAGTACTCTTATTACTATCACGTACGGTCCATGAGGTATACAATGGAAATAATGGTCTTTTCTCAAGACGACGAACTGATAATTTCTTCCAAATTAAAATAAAAAACATAATTATTTTAATTATAAAGCTCGCATAATGAATCTGGACCAATTCTGTTCCCTATTTAAAAAAACATCCCTAGCCAAAATGCGACACTGCAGAGTGTAAGGTATCACAGTACTAAATGGGGAATTCCCTTCGGGTACACGGCAAAACATGGCCGCTATTGAAATCTTGTTCCCGACTTTAAAAATAAAATTCTAAAAAAATATAAAGAATTGAAATAATCTAATCATATCACATAAAAGGTCTATCAATAAGAAATTAAAGCACGGATCATTTGTGAAATTATCAACTGTAGCTATGGATGAAAGATCGATCTAAAAGAAGTCATGTGAATTCAAAAATCGCATTTTAGATTTAAGTGCAAAAAATGGATCTAAATCTTCAAGTGGCTAGATCTTTCTAGACTCTGTGGTCACTTTTTCTATAGATGTCATTTTTAAGTATCTCAAACCTTCGTGTACAAAACTTATATAGTGAATCATCTGGGTGAATGTTGTGAGAGACGTAGGATGCAACTGAACAGAGGTGGGTGCTCCATAGACTTCAATGGAAAAGGCATTTAGTACTGTGATACCTGCAAGGATTGTACTTGAAAATGTTACAGAGGGATTTCAGAGCTCATAATGCTAAATAGTAATCTACATCATTGGGACATATACAACATAAATTCAAAACGGGTGCATTATGTGCGAAACGGCGGCAACGGGTACCTGTAGAAATAATGAATATTTCAATACGAAATTCAAGGAGGTGCCTTTTTTGAGAGAAAAAATATTTTCTCCTTCAAGAGATAAATGCGTCTTTTCATAATATATAGAAACGGGCTTTCCAAGATATTTGGGAGAAAATTTTTTTTTTAGCTCACCTGTAGTTTACGGTCTGTATTCCGATTTTAACTTACCCCCTTCATTTTAAGCATCAAACATTGGTCAATTTTCGTGAAGAATTAATGTACTATGTCTAGGATAAAAACCAAAATCAATAAATTGTTATAAAACTTTGTATACATGACCAATTCCTCTGCAATGGTGTAGCCTTCCATAGACAAATGCAGACTATAGCTGAATGGGAGGAGCTTCATTGAATCTCAGTGAATTAATGCGTTGAGCCATCACAAAATGCACCCTTAAGTCATAGTCCCTGCACTTCACGCAGATCATCTGCATGTTTATGTGAAGAAAGAACCATTATGTATGTATTTTCATTCAAATAAGTCATTAGAATAACGAGGTATGTCCGTAAGACAGCGCTACATCGCACGGGGGTCATAAATAGCGGATCTAAGCGTTGATGACCAGTGTGACCAATTCTTTCGCTATGGCTGATTAAAATCTCATTCACTCATCATGATGGCGATTATTTAAAGAGGAGATAATAGACTTCAAGAAAACAAGAAGACTTTTTAAAAATGAAATATTTAAAGTACTTGAAATTTCAATTTTTATTCAAAATAAGTCCAAAATTCACACATTTTCTTGCAAAGAGCAATATTGCATATTACATAATTTCAGCAAAGATTTTTAAAAACGTAACAAGTTCATTAGATAGACAAATAGTGTATCTATGTGCTGATACATGAAAACATATCAATCTTTCATTTGTAGAGATTTTGTATTTCTCACAAAAATGTGGTCATGCATCTCTTTACTGTGAAAATGGAAAGGGGGTACACGTGTATAGATGGTCATAATTTCTTTCATAAAGCGAATTCTGAATTTTGCTAAATCATCTTATGAAGTTTAAGGTCTGTAGTATATAAGAAATTAATATTGTAAAAAAATGAGGTCCTGCAAGGATTGTACTTGAAAATGTTACAGAGGGATTTCAGAGCTCATAATGCTAAATAGTAATCTACATCATTGGGACATATACAACATAAATTCAAAACGGGTGCATTATGTGCGAAACGGCGGCACCGGGTACCTGTAGAAATAATGAATATTTCAATACGAAATTCAAGGAGGTGCCTTTTTTGAGAGAAAAAATATTTTCTCCTTCAAGAGATAAATGCGTCTTTTCATAATATATAGAAACGGGCTTTCCAAGATATTTGGGAGAAAATTTTTTTTTTAGCTCACCTGTAGTTTACGGTCTGTATTCCGATTTTAACTTACCCCCTTCATTTTAAGCATCAAACATTGGTCAATTTTCGTGAAGAATTAATGTACTATGTCTAGGATAAAAACCAAAATCAATAAATTGTTATAAAACTTTGTATACATGACCAATTCCTCTGCAATGGTGTAGCCTTCCATAGACAAATGCAGACTATAGCTGAATGGGAGGAGCTTCATTGAATCTCAGTGAATTAATGCGTTGAGCCATCACAAAATGCACCCTTAAGTCATAGTCCCTGCACTTCACGCAGATCATCTGCATGTTTATGTGAAGAAAGAACCATTATGTATGTATTTTCATTCAAATAAGTCATTAGAATAACGGGGTATGTCCGTAAGACAGCGCTACATCGCACGGGGGTCATAAATAGCGGATCTAAGCGTTGATGACCAGTGTGACCAATTCTTTCGCTATGGCTGATTAAAATCTCATTCACTCATCATGATGGCGATTATTTAAAGAGGAGATAATAGACTTCAAGAAAACAAGAAGACTTTTTAAAAATGAAATATTTAAAGTACTTGAAATTTCAATTTTTATTCAAAATAAGTCCAAAATTCACACATTTTCTTGCAAAGAGCAATATTGCATATTACATAATTTCAGCAAAGATTTTTAAAAACGTAACAAGTTCATTAGATAGACAAATAGTGTATCTATGTGCTGATACATGAAAACATATCAATCTTTCATTTGTAGAGATTTTGTATTTCTCACAAAAATGTGGTCATGCATCTCTTTACTGTGAAAATGGAAAGGGGGTACACGTGTATAGATGGTCATAATTTCTTTCATAAAGCGAATTCTGAATTTTGCTAAATCATCTTATGAAGTTTAAGGTCTGTAGTATATAAGAAATTAATATTGTAAAAAAATGAGGTCCTTCAAGGTATCACAGTACTAAATGGGGAATTCCCTTCGGGTACACGGCAAAACATGGCCGCTATTGAAATCTTGTTCCCGACTTTAAAAATAAAATTCTAAAAAAATATAAAGAATTGAAATAATCTAATCATATCACATAAAAGGTCTATCAATAAGAAATTAAAGCACGGATCATTTGTGAAATTATCAACTGTAGCTATGGATGAAAGATCGATCTAAAAGAAGTCATGTGAATTCAAAAATCGCATTTTAGATTTAAGTGCAAAAAATGGATCTAAATCTTCAAGTGGCTAGATCTTTCTAGACTCTGTGGTCACTTTTTCTATAGATGTCATTTTTAAGTATCTCAAACCTTCGTGTACAAAACTTATATAGTGAATCATCTGGGTGAATGTTGTGAGAGACGTAGGATGCAACTGAACAGAGGTGGGTGCTCCATAGACTTCAATGGAAAAGGCATTTAGTACTGTGATACCTGCAAGGATTGTACTTGAAAATGTTACAGAGGGATTTCAGAGCTCATAATGCTAAATAGTAATCTACATCATTGGGACATATACAACATAAATTCAAAACGGGTGCATTATGTGCGAAACGGCGGCAACGGGTACCTGTAGAAATAATGAATATTTCAATACGAAATTCAAGGAGGTGCCTTTTTTGAGAGAAAAAATATTTTCTCCTTCAAGAGATAAATGCGTCTTTTCATAATATATAGAAACGGGCTTTCCAAGATATTTGGGAGAAAATTTTTTTTTTAGCTCACCTGTAGTTTACGGTCTGTGTTCCGATTTTAACTTACCCCCTTCATTTTAAGCATCAAACATTGGTCAATTTTCGTGAAGAATTAATGTACTATGTCTAGGATAAAAACCAAAATCAATAAATTGTTATAAAACTTTGTATACATGACCAATTCCTCTGCAATGGTGTAGCCTTCCATAGACAAATGCAGACTATAGCTGAATGGGAGGAGCTTCATTGAATCTCAGTGAATTAATGCGTTGAGCCATCACAAAATGCACCCTTAAGTCATAGTCCCTGCACTTCACGCAGATCATCTGCATGTTTATGTGAAGAAAGAACCATTATGTATGTATTTTCATTCAAATAAGTCATTAGAATAACGAGGTATGTCCGTAAGACAGCGCTACATCGCACGGGGGTCATAAATAGCGGATCTAAGCGTTGATGACCAGTGTGACCAATTCTTTCGCTATGGCTGATTAAAATCTCATTCACTCATCATGATGGCGATTATTTAAAGAGGAGATAATAGACTTCAAGAAAACAAGAAGACTTTTTAAAAATGAAATATTTAAAGTACTTGAAATTTCAATTTTTATTCAAAATAAGTCCAAAATTCACACATTTTCTTGCAAAGAGCAATATTGCATATTACATAATTTCAGCAAAGATTTTTAAAAACGTAACAAGTTCATTAGATAGACAAATAGTGTATCTATGTGCTGATACATGAAAACATATCAATCTTTCATTTGTAGAGATTTTGTATTTCTCACAAAAATGTGGTCATGCATCTCTTTACTGTGAAAATGGAAAGGGGGTACACGTGTATAGATGGTCATAATTTCTTTCATAAAGCGAATTCTGAATTTTGCTAAATCATCTTATGAAGTTTAAGGTCTGTAGTATATAAGAAATTAATATTGTAAAAAAATGAGGTCCTTCAAGGATTGTACTTAAAAATGTTACAGAGGGATTTCAGAGCTCATAATGCTAAATAGTAATCTACATCATTGGGACATATACAACATAAATTCAAAACGGGTGCATTATGTGCGAAACGGCGGCAACGGGTACCTGTAGAAATAATGAATATTTCAATACGAAATTCAAGGAGGTGCCTTTTTTGAGAGAAAAAATATTTTCTCCTTCAAGAGATAAATGCGTCTTTTCATAATATATAGAAACGGGCTTTCCAAGATATTTGGGAGAAAATTTTTTTTTTAGCTCACCTGTAGTTTACGGTCTGTATTCCGATTTTAACTTACCCCCTTCATTTTAAGCATCAAACATTGGTCAATTTTCGTGAAGAATTAATGTACTATGTCTAGGATAAAAACCAAAATCAATAAATTGTTATAAAACTTTGTATACATGACCAATTCCTCTGCAATGGTGTAGCCTTCCATAGACAAATGCAGACTATAGCTGAATGGGAGGAGCTTCATTGAATCTCAGTGAATTAATGCGTTGAGCCATCACAAAATGCACCCTTAAGTCATAGTCCCTGCACTTCACGCAGATCATCTGCATGTTTATGTGAAGAAAGAACCATTATGTATGTATTTTCATTCAAATAAGTCATTAGAATAACGAGGTATGTCCGTAAGACAGCGCTACATCGCACGGGGGTCATAAATAGCGGATCTAAGCGTTGATGACCAGTGTGACCAATTCTTTCGCTATGGCTGATTAAAATCTCATTCACTCATCATGATGGCGATTATTTAAAGAGGAGATAATAGACTTCAAGAAAACAAGAAGACTTTTTAAAAATGAAATATTTAAAGTACTTGAAATTTCAATTTTTATTCAAAATAAGTCCAAAATTCACACATTTTCTTGCAAAGAGCAATATTGCATATTACATAATTTCAGCAAAGGTTTTTAAAAACGTAACAAGTTCATTAGATAGACAAATAGTGTATCTATGTGCTGATACATGAAAACATATCAATCTTTCATTTGTAGAGATTTTGTATTTCTCACAAAAATGTGGTCATGCATCTCTTTACTGTGAAAATGGAAAGGGGGTACACGTGTATAGATGGTCATAATTTCTTTCATAAAGCGAATTCTGAATTTTGCTAAATCATCTTATGAAGTTTAAGGTCTGTAGTATATAAGAAATTAATATTGTAAAAAAATGAGGTCCTTCAAGGATTGTACTTGAAAATGTTACAGAGGGATTTCAGAGCTCATAATGCTAAATAGTAATCTACATCATTGGGACATATACAACATAAATTCAAAACGGGTGCATTATGTGCGAAACGGCGGCAACGGGTACCTGTAGAAATAATGAATATTTCAATACGAAATTCAAGGAGGTGCCTTTTTTGAGAGAAAAAATATTTTCTCCTTCAAGAGATAAATGCGTCTTTTCATAATATATAGAAACGGGCTTTCCAAGATATTTGGGAGAAAATTTTTTTTTTAGCTCACCTGTAGTTTACGGTCTGTGTTCCGATTTTAACTTACCCCCTTCATTTTAAGCATCAAACATTGGTCAATTTTCGTGAAGAATTAATGTACTATGTCTAGGATAAAAACCAAAATCAATAAATTGTTATAAAACTTTGTATACATGACCAATTCCTCTGCAATGGTGTAGCCTTCCATAGACAAATGCAGACTATAGCTGAATGGGAGGAGCTTCATTGAATCTCAGTGAATTAATGCGTTGAGCCATCACAAAATGCACCCTTAAGTCATAGTCCCTGCACTTCACGCAGATCATCTGCATGTTTATGTGAAGAAAGAACCATTATGTATGTATTTTCATTCAAATAAGTCATTAGAATAACGAGGTATGTCCGTAAGACAGCGCTACATCGCACGGGGGTCATAAATAGCGGATCTAAGCGTTGATGACCAGTGTGACCAATTCTTTCGCTATGGCTGATTAAAATCTCATTCACTCATCATGATGGCGATTATTTAAAGAGGAGATAATAGACTTCAAGAAAACAAGAAGACTTTTTAAAAATGAAATATTTAAAGTACTTGAAATTTCAATTTTTATTCAAAATAAGTCCAAAATTCACACATTTTCTTGCAAAGAGCAATATTGCATATTACATAATTTCAGCAAAGGTTTTTAAAAACGTAACAAGTTCATTAGATAGACAAATAGTGTATCTATGTGCTGATACATGAAAACATATCAATCTTTCATTTGTAGAGATTTTGTATTTCTCACAAAAATGTGGTCATGCATCTCTTTACTGTGAAAATGGAAAGGGGGTACACGTGTATAGATGGTCATAATTTCTTTCATAAAGCGAATTCTGAATTTTGCTAAATCATCTTATGAAGTTTAAGGTCTGTAGTATATAAGAAATTAATATTGTAAAAAAATGAGGTCCTTCAAGGATTGTACTTGAAAATGTTACAGAGGGATTTCAGAGCTCATAATGCTAAATAGTAATCTACATCATTGGGACATATACAACATAAATTCAAAACGGGTGCATTATGTGCGAAACGGCGGCAACGGGTACCTGTAGAAATAATGAATATTTCAATACGAAATTCAAGGAGGTGCCTTTTTTGAGAGAAAAAATATTTTCTCCTTCAAGAGATAAATGCGTCTTTTCATAATATATAGAAACGGGCTTTCCAAGATATTTGGGAGAAAATTTTTTTTAGCTCAATTGTAGTTTACGGTCTGTATTCCGATTTTAACTTACCCCCTTCATTTTAAGCATCAAACATTGGTCAATTTTCGTGAAGAATTAATGTACTATGTCTAGGATAAAAACCAAAATCAATAAATTGTTATAAAACTTTGTATACATGACCAATTCCTCTGCAATGGTGTAGCCTTCCATAGACAAATGCAGACTATAGCTGAATGGGAGGAGCTTCATTGAATCTCAGTGAATTAATGCGTTGAGCCATCACAAAATGCACCCTTAAGTCATAGTCCCTGCACTTCACGCAGATCATCTGCATGTTTATGTGAAGAAAGAACCATTATGTATGTATTTTCATTCAAATAAGTCATTAGAATAACGAGGTATGTCCGTAAGACAGCGCTACATCGCACGGGGGTCATAAATAGCGGATCTAAGCGTTGATGACCAGTGTGACCAATTCTTTCGCTATGGCTGATTAAAATCTCATTCACTCATCATGATGGCGATTATTTAAAGAGGAGATAATAGACTTCAAGAAAACAAGAAGACTTTTTAAAAATGAAATATTTAAAGTACTTGAAATTTCAATTTTTATTCAAAATAAGTCCAAAATTCACACATTTTCTTGCAAAGAGCAATATTGCATATTACATAATTTCAGCAAAGATTTTTAAAAACGTAACAAGTTCATTAGATAGACAAATAGTGTATCTATGTGCTGATACATGAAAACATATCAATCTTTCATTTGTAGAGATTTTGTATTTCTCACAAAAATGTGGTCATGCATCTCTTTACTGTGAAAATGGAAAGGGGGTACACGTGTATAGATGGTCATAATTTCTTTCATAAAGCGAATTCTGAATTTTGCTAAATCATCTTATGAAGTTTAAGGTCTGTAGTATATAAGAAATTAATATTGTAAAAAAATGAGGTCCTTCAAGGATTGTACTTGAAAATGTTACAGAGGGATTTCAGAGCTCATAATGCTAAATAGTAATCTACATCATTGGGACATATACAACATAAATTCAAAACGGGTGCATTATGTGCGAAACGGCGGCAACGGGTACCTGTAGAAATAATGAATATTTCAATACGAAATTCAAGGAGGTGCCTTTTTTGAGAGAAAAAATATTTTCTCCTTCAAGAGATAAATGCGTCTTTTCATAATATATAGAAACGGGCTTTCCAAGATATTTGGGAGAAAATTTTTTTTTTAGCTCACCTGTAGTTTACGGTCTGTATTCCGATTTTAACTTACCCCCTTCATTTTAAGCATCAAACATTGGTCAATTTTCGTGAAGAATTAATGTACTATGTCTAGGATAAAAACCAAAATCAATAAATTGTTATAAAACTTTGTATACATGACCAATTCCTCTGCAATGGTGTAGCCTTCCATAGACAAATGCAGACTATAGCTGAATGGGAGGAGCTTCATTGAATCTCAGTGAATTAATGCGTTGAGCCATCACAAAATGCACCCTTAAGTCATAGTCCCTGCACTTCACGCAGATCATCTGCATGTTTATGTGAAGAAAGAACCATTATGTATGTATTTTCATTCAAATAAGTCATTAGAATAACGAGGTATGTCCGTAAGACAGCGCTACATCGCACGGGGGTCATAAATAGCGGATCTAAGCGTTGATGACCAGTGTGACCAATTCTTTCGCTATGGCTGATTAAAATCTCATTCACTCATCATGATGGCGATTATTTAAAGAGGAGATAATAGACTTCAAGAAAACAAGAAGACTTTTTAAAAATGAAATATTTAAAGTACTTGAAATTTCAATTTTTATTCAAAATAAGTCCAAAATTCACACATTTTCTTGCAAAGAGCAATATTGCATATTACATAATTTCAGCAAAGATTTTTAAAAACGTAACAAGTTCATTAGATAGACAAATAGTGTATCTATGTGCTGATACATGAAAACATATCAATCTTTCATTTGTAGAGATTTTGTATTTCTCACAAAAATGTGGTCATGCATCTCTTTACTGTGAAAATGGAAAGGGGGTACACGTGTATAGATGGTCATAATTTCTTTCATAAAGCGAATTCTGAATTTTGCTAAATCATCTTATGAAGTTTAAGGTCTGTAGTATATAAGAAATTAATATTGTAAAAAAATGAGGTCCTTCAAGGATTGTACTTGAAAATGTTACAGAGGGATTTCAGAGCTCATAATGCTAAATAGTAATCTACATCATTGGGACATATACAACATAAATTCAAAACGGGTGCATTATGTGCGAAACGGCGGCAACGGGTACCTGTAGAAATAATGAATATTTCAATACGAAATTCAAGGAGGTACCTTTTTTGAGAGAAAAAATATTTTCTCCTTCAAGAGATAAATGCGTCTTTTCATAATATATAGAAACGGGCTTTCCAAGATATTTGGGAGAAAATTTTTTTTTTAGCTCACCTGTAGTTTACGGTCTGTATTCCGATTTTAACTTACCCCCTTCATTTTAAGCATCAAACATTGGTCAATTTTCGTGAAGAATTAATGTACTATGTCTAGGATAAAAACCAAAATCAATAAATTGTTATAAAACTTTGTATACATGACCAATTCCTCTGCAATGGTGTAGCCTTCCATAGACAAATGCAGACTATAGCTGAATGGGAGGAGCTTCATTGAATCTCAGTGAATTAATGCGTTGAGCCATCACAAAATGCACCCTTAAGTCATAGTCCCTGCACTTCACGCAGATCATCTGCATGTTTATGTGAAGAAAGAACCATTATGTATGTATTTTCATTCAAATAAGTCATTAGAATAACGAGGTATGTCCGTAAAACAGCGCTACATCGCACGGGGGTCATAAATAGCGGATCTAAGCGTTGATGACCAGTGTGACCAATTCTTTCGCTATGGCTGATTAAAATCTCATTCACTCATCATGATGGCGATTATTTAAAGAGGAGATAATAGACTTCAAGAAAACAAGAAGACTTTTTAAAAATGAAATATTTAAAGTACTTGAAATTTCAATTTTTATTCAAAATAAGTCCAAAATTCACACATTTTCTTGCAAAGAGCAGTATTGCATATTACATAATTTCAGCAAAGATTTTTAAAAACGTAACAAGTTCATTAGATAGACAAATAGTGTATCTATGTGCTGATACATGAAAACATATCAATCTTTCATTTGTAGAGATTTTGTATTTCTCACAAAAATGTGGTCATGCATCTCTTTACTGTGAAAATGGAAAGGGGGTACACGTGTATAGATGGTCATAATTTCTTTCATAAAGCGAATTCTGAATTTTGCTAAATCATCTTATGAAGTTTAAGGTCTGTAGTATATAAGAAATTAATATTGTAAAAAAATGAGGTCCTTCAAGGATTGTACTTGAAAATGTTACAGAGGGATTTCAGAGCTCATAATGCTAAATAGTAATCTACATCATTGGGACATATACAACATAAATTCAAAACGGGTGCATTATGTGCGAAACGGCGGCAACGGGTACCTGTAGAAATAATGAATATTTCAATACGAAATTCAAGGAGGTGCCTTTTTTGAGAGAAAAAATATTTTCTCCTTCAAGAGATAAATGCGTCTTTTCATAATATATAGAAACGGGCTTTCCAAGATATTTGGGAGAAAATTTTTTTTTAGCTCACCTGTAGTTTACGGTCTGTATTCCGATTTTAACTTACCCCCTTCATTTTAAGCATCAAACATTGGTCAATTTTCGTGAAGAATTAATGTACTATGTCTAGGATAAAAACCAAAATCAATAAATTGTTATAAAACTTTGTATACATGACCAATTCCTCTGCAATGGTGTAGCCTTCCATAGACAAATGCAGACTATAGCTGAATGGGAGGAGCTTCATTGAATCTCAGTGAATTAATGCGTTGAGCCATCACAAAATGCACCCTTAAGTCATAGTCCCTGCACTTCACGCAGATCATCTGCATGTTTATGTGAAGAAAGAACCATTATGTATGTATTTTCATTCAAATAAGTCATTAGAATAACGAGGTATGTCCGTAAGACAGCGCTACATCGCACGGGGGTCATAAATAGCGGATCTAAGCGTTGATGACCAGTGTGACCAATTCTTTCGCTATGGCTGATTAAAATCTCATTCACTCATCATGATGGCGATTATTTAAAGAGGAGATAATAGACTTCAAGAAAACAAGAAGACTTTTTAAAAATGAAATATTTAAAGTACTTGAAATTTCAATTTTTATTCAAAATAAGTCCAAAATTCACACATTTTCTTGCAAAGAGCAATATTGCATATTACATAATTTCAGCAAAGATTTTTAAAAACGTAACAAGTTCATTAGATAGACAAATAGTGTATCTATGTGCTGATACATGAAAACATATCAATCTTTCATTTGTAGAGATTTTGTATTTCTCACAAAAATGTGGTCATGCATCTCTTTACTGTGAAAATGGAAAGGGGGTACACGTGTATAGATGGTCATAATTTCTTTCATAAAGCGAATTCTGAATTTTGCTAAATCATCTTATGAAGTTTAAGGTCTGTAGTATATAAGAAATTAATATTGTAAAAAAATGAGGTCCTTCAAGGATTGTACTTGAAAATGTTACAGAGGGATTTCAGAGCTCATAATGCTAAATAGTAATCTACATCATTGGGACATATACAACATAAATTCAAAACGGGTGCATTATGTGCGAAACGGCGGCAACGGGTACCTGTAGAAATAATGAATATTTCAATACGAAATTCAAGGAGGTGCCTTTTTTGAGAGAAAAAATATTTTCTCCTTCAAGAGATAAATGCGTCTTTTCATAATATATAGAAACGGGCTTTCCAAGATATTTGGGAGAAAATTTTTTTTTTAGCTCACCTGTAGTTTACGGTCTGTATTCCGATTTTAACTTACCCCCTTCATTTTAAGCATCAAACATTGGTCAATTTTCGTGAAGAATTAATGTACTATGTCTAGGATAAAAACCAAAATCAATAAATTGTTATAAAACTTTGTATACATGACCAATTCCTCTGCAATGGTGTAGCCTTCCATAGACAAATGCAGACTATAGCTGAATGGGAGGAGCTTCATTGAATCTCAGTGAATTAATGCGTTGAGCCATCACAAAATGCACCCTTAAGTCATAGTCCCTGCACTTCACGCAGATCATCTGCATGTTTATGTGAAGAAAGAACCATTATGTATGTATTTTCATTCAAATAAGTCATTAGAATAACGAGGTATGTCCGTAAAACAGCGCTACATCGCACGGGGGTCATAAATAGCGGATCTAAGCGTTGATGACCAGTGTGACCAATTCTTTCGCTATGGCTGATTAAAATCTCATTCACTCATCATGATGGCGATTATTTAAAGAGGAGATAATAGACTTCAAGAAAACAAGAAGACTTTTTAAAAATGAAATATTTAAAGTACTTGAAATTTCAATTTTTATTCAAAATAAGTCCAAAATTCACACATTTTCTTGCAAAGAGCAGTATTGCATATTACATAATTTCAGCAAAGATTTTTAAAAACGTAACAAGTTCATTAGATAGACAAATAGTGTATCTATGTGCTGATACATGAAAACATATCAATCTTTCATTTGTAGAGATTTTGTATTTCTCACAAAAATGTGGTCATGCATCTCTTTACTGTGAAAATGGAAAGGGGGTACACGTGTATAGATGGTCATAATTTCTTTCATAAAGCGAATTCTGAATTTTGCTAAATCATCTTATGAAGTTTAAGGTCTGTAGTATATAAGAAATTAATATTGTAAAAAAATGAGGTCCTTCAAGGATTGTACTTGAAAATGTTACAGAGGGATTTCAGAGCTCATAATGCTAAATAGTAATCTACATCATTGGGACACATACAACATAAATTCAAAACGGGTGCATTATGTGCGAAACGGCGGCAACGGGTACCTGTAGAAATAATGAATATTTCAATACGAAATTCAAGGAGGTGCCTTTTTTGAGAGAAAAAATATTTTCTCCTTCAAGAGATAAATGCGTCTTTTCATAATATATAGAAACGGGCTTTCCAAGATATTTGGGAGAAAATTTTTTTTTAGCTCACCTGTAGTTTACGGTCTGTATTCCGATTTTAACTTACCCCCTTCATTTTAAGCATCAAACATTGGTCAATTTTCGTGAAGAATTAATGTACTATGTCTAGGATAAAAACCAAAATCAATAAATTGTTATAAAACTTTGTATACATGACCAAATCCTCTGCAATGGTGTAGCCTTCCATAGACAAATGCAGACTATAGCTGAATGGGAGGAGCTTCATTGAATCTCAGTGAATTAATGCGTTGAGCCATCACAAAATGCACCCTTAAGTCATAGTCCCTGCACTTCACGCAGATCATCTGCATGTTTATGTGAAGAAAGAACCATTATGTATGTATTTTCATTCAAATAAGTCATTAGAATAACGAGGTATGTCCGTAAGACAGCGCTACATCGCACGGGGGTCATAAATAGCGGATCTAAGCGTTGATGACCAGTGTGACCAATTCTTTCGCTATGGCTGATTAAAATCTCATTCACTCATCATGATGGCGATTATTTAAAGAGGAGATAATAGACTTCAAGAAAACAAGAAGACTTTTTAAAAATGAAATATTTAAAGTACTTGAAATTTCAATTTTTATTCAAAATAAGTCCAAAATTCACACATTTTCTTGCAAAGAGCAATATTGCATATTACATAATTTCAGCAAAGATTTTTAAAAACGTAACAAGTTCATTAGATAGACAAATAGTGTATCTATGTGCTGATACATGAAAACATATCAATCTTTCATTTGTAGAGATTTTGTATTTCTCACAAAAATGTGGTCATGCATCTCTTTACTGTGAAAATGGAAAGGGGGTACACGTGTATAGATGGTCATAATTTCTTTCATAAAGCGAATTCTGAATTTTGCTAAATCATCTTATGAAGTTTAAGGTCTGTAGTATATAAGAAATTAATATTGTAAAAAAATGAGGTCCTTCAAGGATTGTACTTGAAAATGTTACAGAGGGATTTCAGAGCTCATAATGCTAAATAGTAATCTACATCATTGGGACATATACAACATAAATTCAAAACGGGTGCATTATGTGCGAAACGGCGGCAACGGGTACCTGTAGAAATAATGAATATTTCAATACGAAATTCAAGGAGGTGCCTTTTTTGAGAGAAAAAATATTTTCTCCTTCAAGAGATAAATGCGTCTTTTCATAATATATAGAAACGGGCTTTCCAAGATATTTGGGAGAAAATTTTTTTTTTAGCTCACCTGTAGTTTACGGTCTGTATTCCGATTTTAACTTACCCCCTTCATTTTAAGCATCAAACATTGGTCAATTTTCGTGAAGAATTAATGTACTATGTCTAGGATAAAAACCAAAATCAATAAATTGTTATAAAACTTTGTATACATGACCAATTCCTCTGCAATGGTGTAGCCTTCCATAGACAAATGCAGACTATAGCTGAATGGGAGGAGCTTCATTGAATCTCAGTGAATTAATGCGTTGAGCCATCACAAAATGCACCCTTAAGTCATAGTCCCTGCACTTCACGCAGATCATCTGCATGTTTATGTGAAGAAAGAACCATTATGTATGTATTTTCATTCAAATAAGTCATTAGAATAACGAGGTATGTCCGTAAAACAGCGCTACATCGCACGGGGGTCATAAATAGCGGATCTAAGCGTTGATGACCAGTGTGACCAATTCTTTCGCTATGGCTGATTAAAATCTCATTCACTCATCATGATGGCGATTATTTAAAGAGGAGATAATAGACTTCAAGAAAACAAGAAGACTTTTTAAAAATGAAATATTTAAAGTACTTGAAATTTCAATTTTTATTCAAAATAAGTCCAAAATTCACACATTTTCTTGCAAAGAGCAGTATTGCATATTACATAATTTCAGCAAAGATTTTTAAAAACGTAACAAGTTCATTAGATAGACAAATAGTGTATCTATGTGCTGATACATGAAAACATATCAATCTTTCATTTGTAGAGATTTTGTATTTCTCACAAAAATGTGGTCATGCATCTCTTTACTGTGAAAATGGAAAGGGGGTACACGTGTATAGATGGTCATAATTTCTTTCATAAAGCGAATTCTGAATTTTGCTAAATCATCTTATGAAGTTTAAGGTCTGTAGTATATAAGAAATTAATATTGTAAAAAAATGAGGTCCTTCAAGGATTGTACTTGAAAATGTTACAGAGGGATTTCAGAGCTCATAATGCTAAATAGTAATCTACATCATTGGGACATATACAACATAAATTCAAAACGGGTGCATTATGTGCGAAACGGCGGCAACGGGTACCTGTAGAAATAATGAATATTTCAATACGAAATTCAAGGAGGTGCCTTTTTTGAGAGAAAAAATATTTTCTCCTTCAAGAGATAAATGCGTCTTTTCATAATATATAGAAACGGGCTTTCCAAGATATTTGGGAGAAAATTTTTTTTTAGCTCACCTGTAGTTTACGGTCTGTATTCCGATTTTAACTTACCCCCTTCATTTTAAGCATCAAACATTGGTCAATTTTCGTGAAGAATTAATGTACTATGTCTAGGATAAAAACCAAAATCAATAAATTGTTATAAAACTTTGTATACATGACCAATTCCTCTGCAATGGTGTAGCCTTCCATAGACAAATGCAGACTATAGCTGAATGGGAGGAGCTTCATTGAATCTCAGTGAATTAATGCGTTGAGCCATCACAAAATGCACCCTTAAGTCATAGTCCCTGCACTTCACGCAGATCATCTGCATGTTTATGTGAAGAAAGAACCATTATGTATGTATTTTCATTCAAATAAGTCATTAGAATAACGAGGTATGTCCGTAAGACAGCGCTACATCGCACGGGGGTCATAAATAGCGGATCTAAGCGTTGATGACCAGTGTGACCAATTCTTTCGCTATGGCTGATTAAAATCTCATTCACTCATCATGATGGCGATTATTTAAAGAGGAGATAATAGACTTCAAGAAAACAAGAAGACTTTTTAAAAATGAAATATTTAAAGTACTTGAAATTTCAATTTTTATTCAAAATAAGTCCAAAATTCACACATTTTCTTGCAAAGAGCAATATTGCATATTACATAATTTCAGCAAAGATTTTTAAAAACGTAACAAGTTCATTAGATAGACAAATAGTGTATCTATGTGCTGATACATGAAAACATATCAATCTTTCATTTGTAGAGATTTTGTATTTCTCACAAAAATGTGGTCATGCATCTCTTTACTGTGAAAATGGAAAGGGGGTACACGTGTATAGATGGTCATAATTTCTTTCATAAAGCGAATTCTGAATTTTGCTAAATCATCTTATGAAGTTTAAGGTCTGTAGTATATAAGAAATTAATATTGTAAAAAAATGAGGTCCTTCAAGGTATCACAGTACTAAATGGGGAATTCCCTTCGGGTACACGGCAAAACATGGCCGCTATTGAAATCTTGTTCCCGACTTTAAAAATAAAATTCTAAAAAAATATAAAGAATTGAAATAATCTAATCATATCACATAAAAGGTCTATCAATAAGAAATTAAAGCACGGATCATTTGTGAAATTATCAACTGTAGCTATGGATGAAAGATCGATCTAAAAGAAGTCATGTGAATTCAAAAATCGCATTTTAGATTTAAGTGCAAAAAATGGATCTAAATCTTCAAGTGGCTAGATCTTTCTAGACTCTGTGGTCACTTTTATTTAGATGTCATTTTTAAGTATCTCAAACCTTCGTGTACAAAACTTATATAGTGAATCATCTGGGTGAATGTTGTGAGAGACGTAGGATGCAACTGAACAGAGGTGGGTGCTCCATAGACTTCAATGGAAAAGGCATTTAGTACTGTGATACCTGCAACCCTTAAAATACTTCGGGATCTAAGTAAATTGAGATTTTAACCTACTTTCATTTTAATGTTTACAAATAATTTCAACACGTGGGTGGGAACGACAGCAGGTGTCTCATTGTTTCTTTCATGCACAGCTCATCAAGGTAAGCAGTACAACTTATCAAGCAGTTTATGAAAAATGCAAATTTTCTCTCTTTCAAACGTTGTGTTTACAAAAGGCACATTATTTAAATCGTCCATGTCGATGAATATCTCAAGAAATACAGGGCCAAGTTCCTGAAGTCACTTGCGTGGGATAGGTATCCATTGCCACAGTACATTTTGTCGGCTGTGATAAAGAGACGTACTACAGCCAAAAGTAGGTTAGCAAAACGTTGCCATACTCCATTGAATGTTTAAATTAAGACAAAAGGTTTTCATATATCAAATTTCAGGTGATTTGATTTTTTGTGTCACACTTATGCCCTTTGCCGTGTGGGATATTTTTGAATATTTTCCCCTGACATGGTCGCCATAGCACTTTCTATGTAGTCATAACCTCAGACAATGCATGGATTTTATATATTGTTTTCATTTTCGTACGTGAACATCGACGGCGGGTGCGGCTAGCCAAACAGGGGATGCTTACTCCTCCCAGGCACCTGGTCCCACCTCTAGCTTCCTAGGGGTCCGTGGATGCTCCATTGGTTTACTATACAGTATTGGCCATTGAAAATTGAACAATTTTAATGAAAGGCATGTGATAGTTGACGTTATATCAATAATGTTTTATTGCTTATATCATATAAATGTTTAACGTCTTCAAATTCTACATATCAATAAGAAGTACTCTTATTGCTGATTACTTCTATAATTCTTGATATTATATGAACAAATCCTGCCAGTCAGACATGCGACTCAAAGTTATAGCAGTACCTTAGAAGATGACATAGAAATGGGGCATGCTCCAAAGTGACCCAAATTTGTCATAATTCTCAAATGATTTGCTTAATAAACTGTGTGTCTATTTGTTGTGTATTTCTTATTCTTTAATCTGAGCAATTTATTTGAATTTCACTTGATGCAATTCGAGAAATATGACGTCAAAGTTTTCTGACCCAAATACAGCACTTAATTTGCCCATAGCTAGTCACATGACATCTTACTCTCACATCCTGTCATACTATGCATATGAGGTATACAATGGAAGCAATGGTATTTTCTCAAGACGACAAGCTAATTATTTCTTCCAAATACCAAAAATCATAGTTATTTTAATTTCAAAGCTCACATAATGAAGCTGGACTCCATCTTTCCCCTATTTAAAAAAAAAATCATCCCTATCCAAATTCCAAATGCGACACTGTGGATACTATGTAGTGTAATCATTAGGTGCTCTATTGTGAGTGCTGTTGATGTTATCGTCAGGATCGTCTTTTTAAAAACTCATTTCGAGATTAATTAAAGTCAGGGCATCTGAAATTATAATCAAGGGAATCAGCATATAGACGATAGGTCTAAAGATCGACAAAACGGCTAGTCAGACAGACATCACTATAGACGAAAAAGATTTTCTTTTAAAGTCTGTAGTACGTAGTACTATGTACGGAACTCGTGTGTACACACGCACAAACTATCTTTACTATGACCATTCAATTTAAGATTATAGTACAGTTTGACATAGTGTGCACATTTCAGTGGAAATGACAATTTTTATATATACAGTTACATATTACAAATATAAAATGAACATTTTTTTATATTTATCAAAATCGAATTCATGTATCTATTTTCAAATGCTTTGATAATTATTTTTATAACTGTGCAGTCAAGACCTGTGAAGCTCCGTTTAATATTTCCGACTACGTGGACAGATGAGTGGGAGACGAGTGCTATGTGTGGGCCTGGCCTGTGTGGACACTGTCGTTGTGTGTGAACACTTCCCGGAGGAGGACAGCGATCAGAGGTATATAATATGTATAATACCTTCAATGGCGTAGCTCTGCTTGAAAAAGTGGAGGGGCACAACATCCCAAAATTTCTAACAAGCAAAAAAAAAAAAAAAAAAAAAAAAAGGGGGGGGGGGGGAGGATGACGAAGAGATTAAAAAATAAATATTGGGTTTTCATGTTCTGTATGCACAAATTTTAACATTTCTGGTGCGATTCTAAATTTTAAGTACATGAATAAATGGCTGGCGAGCGGTAGCGAGCCAGGAATTTTTTTAAGCAAAATATTGACTAATCAGAAAATACTGTCTGTGTCTTCTATCATTAACATACACATGAAATGATATTCTATATACTTTGAGTTAAAGGTATTTTGCAGTTTTTTTTATATCTGTATGACCAAAAATTACGTCAAAAAGTGGGGGGGCACAAACATACTTATGCCCCCACTTTCAAAAGTGGGGGGGGGGGGCACGTCCCCCCCCCCCCCCCCCCCTGCCCCCCCCCCCCCTTGTCCTACGCCAGTGACCTTTATGTACGTGTATATGTACAATTTCCACAGAGTTCATGTGTACTTCAATGTAGATGGCGCTACCGAAATGAATTTATGCCGCGCTGACTACTCTGATATTATAAATTTATAAGGCTTTATTGTCTTTAAATTGTTTATAAAAAGTTAAAATTCATCATGAAAACGTTGTAGCAGATATTGACAATTGTGAAAACGTTGTAACAGTCCACTTCCACAGAGTTCATGTGTACTTGAATGTAGATGGCGCTACTGAATTGAATTTATGCAGCACTGAAAATGTAATTTTTTTTTTTTAAAAAACTACCGAATAATTTTTATTTTTAAAATGTTTTCACGATGAGGCCTTATTCTCTTCAAATTGTTTAGTATACAAAAAAATTAAGACTCATCGTGAAAACTTTTTAAAAATAAAAATTATTCGGTAATTTTTAATATCAAACCGTATATTTTGGTCCTTTGCAATGGATAAATAAATAAATTTTATCTTCCCCTTCCTGGTAGGGAGAATTGACACACGTGAAATATTTAGATCTCAATTTTCACCTAATATGTATAAAATTTCGATGATGTTTTCAAAGATGTTTTACATCTGAATGTTTCTGAATGTAAATATAAGGAATGAGTATCTTATTTTTTGCGTTCATGGCTTTTACACTCTGGTTCTTTCGAGTACGGTGTTCATTAGGGGGACATCGCTTCTTCAAATCTTCGCTCTACGTATACTATATATATCACCAGTCGAAGAATTGAAGTAATGATGCGAAGAATTGAAGTAATGATGCGAAGATTTGAAGAAATGATGCAAAGAAACGATTATTTCTTCAAATCTTCACATCATTCCTTCAAATTTTCGCATCATTACTTCAATTCTTCGCATCATTTCTTCAAATCTTAAAATCCTCGCATCATTTCTTCAATTCTTCAAATCTTCAATTCTTCGCATCATTACTTCAAATCTTAAAATCTTCGCATCATTACTTAAAATCTTCGCATCATTACTTCAAACCTTTAAATCTTCGCATCATTACATTTGTACTTTAAATCTTCAAATCTTCGCATCATTACTTCAAATCTTAGAATCTTCGCATCATTACTTTAAATCTTTATATCTTCGCATCATTACTTTAAATCTTCAAATCTTCGCATCATTACTTTAGATCTTCAAATCTTCGCATCATTACTTCAAATCTTCAATTCTTCGTATCATTACTTAAATTCTTAAAATCTTCAATTCTTAGCATTTTGACTTTGTCAGAAATAATCATTTTTGCACTACACTGCCATCCATAAATTAGTATACACCATTTCTGTTCATTCTGCTGTTAGAAAATACACAGCTTCGAATCTATTGCTGTATAATTCTGAAGATTAAACTTATAGAAATCATTTATAACAAACTTGACCAAAATATTTGCATTTTTTGAATTTTTACTTTTTTTCATATGAAAATGACAATTTTTGAAAAAAAAATTGTGCTGGTGAAAAAAGTATCTTTTTACATTTTTGTTATCACATTTCATATTCTAAAATTATGTGAAGCCAATTATTATGATTTTTTTCAAATTCAGAATTGAAAAATTAGGATAAAGTTATAAAGAGTTAAGAATGATTTCCTTGTTTGTATAGTTATTTATGGATGGCAGTGTATATCTTTCAATAATTCAGTGATATATATATATATGATTTTATGAATTGATTTACTGTATATTAATCATTTTTAAGTAACTTAATGCTTAAATGTATATCTTATGCTAGAATTTTATTAATTTTGAATCTTAATGAATTATTTCCTTTTATTATATAGTCTGTTTATATTCCCACTCTCATTGGCTGAGAACTGTCACATGACGAGTCATTGTCTCATCATATTGACCTGTGAGGGGCGATTTCATCAAATATCACTACCGCGAAAACTCTTGCTTCCGGTTTACCATGAAATATCGAAAACGCGCGAAATTTATATCTGTTACGTCATTGACGTCATTTTGCAAACAGCAGCAAGGACCCTGAAGCTGAGCTCAATTTTTTGAATTTTGGGCCAATCTACGGATTTTGACTCTAAAATATTCTTCATTTGACTCATTGAATGAATTCCATTACGTTCAGGGTAATTCAGCGACAGAAAATGCTGGTATTAACACGTCTTGAAACATTTTCAAAGAAAAGTCGATGTCAGCCATTTCGAAAAGGTACCTTTATAAATACTGATTAAGTCCACTATATAATAAAACAATTGTGGACTTTTCACTCGGTGAATATGGTGTGATATTTTCTGAATTTGAAAATATTGACCTCGGCTGTCGCCTCGGTCAATATTTTCAAATTCAGAAAATATCACACCATATTCACCTCGTTAAAAGTCCATAATTGTATAATGTAAAAATGGAGGGGGTGATTTTCAATTTGCAAATTTTTAAGGAGGTTGACATGCCTGTGTGTAAACCCGATTCAAAATCTTGAATAGAAAAAATTTTGGATTTCTGGCGTAAAACATTTCTTTTTCAATGTCCCATATATAACAAAAGAAGAAAAAGCTACCAAAATGAATGAAACTAACAATACAAAATCACTCAGAAATATATTTATAAAAACAAAGACTATGGGTTAATCATTTCGAAGATATCTCAATTATTAAAATAATTATACTTTACAGTTGAAAAAGCTGTTATATTAACGCATCAAGTTACTTAAAATGATTAATATACTGTAACAGTAAATCAGTTCATAAAATCATATATATCATTGAGTTATTGAAAGATATAGTGCAAAAATGATTATTTTGACAAAGTCAAAATGCGAAGAATTGAAGATTTTAAGAATTTAAGTAATGATGCGAAGAATTGAAGATTTGAAGTAATGATGCGAAGATTTGAAGTAATGATGCGGAGATTTGAAGATTTAAAGTAATGATGCGAAGATTTAAAGATTTAAAGTAATTATGCGAAGATTTTAAGATTTGAAGTAATTATGCGAAGATTTAAAGATTTGAAGTACAAATGTAATGATGCGAAGATTTAAAGATTTGAAGTAATGATGCGAAGATTTGAAGATTTAAAGTAATGATGCGAAGATTTTAAGATTTGATGTAATGATGCGAAAATCTTTAAAGATTTGAAGAATTGAAAAAATGATACGAAGATTTTAAGATTTGAAGAAATGATGCGAAGAATTGAAGTAATGATGCGAAGATTTGAAGGAATGATGCGAAGATTTGAAGAAATAATCGTTTCTTCGCATCATTTCTTCAAATCTTCGCATCATTACTTCAATTCTTCGCATCATTACTTCAAATCTTCGCATCATTACTTCAATTCTTCGACTGGTGATATATAGTAGGGCGAAGATTTGAAGAAGCGATGTCCCCTAATGAACACCGTATTCGAGAACCGCTTCGCGGTTCACGAGATTTTCGCCTGTCGAACCAGAGTGTACAATGTTAAAGCCATGAACGCAAAAAAATTAACACACTCGTTCCTGAATTGAACAACACACCTTTATTGAGCTTTCCGCGGCGCTTAAGTTTAATAATCTTTTCCCGTAAATGTGTCAGAAGTGAGTTGTCGTTTTGGAAATAAGCTATCAGCAGAATATATTCTGCATTTCGAAAAACCGAGGCCATAACCTTCCAAGCTGAAGGAACAGTCTTTGCCTTCTTTGGCCTGGGTGAGTCAGGGTGCTTCCACTGTTGTTTGGTCTCTGGGGGTAAAATGATGTACCCATGTTTCATCCATGTAGTCACGAACTTTGAAGAAAATTGACAGGATCTCCCTCAAAAAGGTTAAGATTAGCACGCAATAAACTGTCAGAAGTCTTGGTACCCAAGCTTTCTTATTTCAAGATCTTTAGTCAGAATGGAATGTACTCTTTTCTGTGAAATGCAAACTGTACTGGCTATATATCTTTCTGTAACTCGTTTGTAACATGTGTAAGTCATAACAAAATCATGGCCTTTACTGATCAATTCTGGAGTTGCAAGAGTGACAGGCCTTCCAGGACGGAGGTCATCCTCAAGGCTCTGTCTGCCGTGCCTAAATTCCGCTACCCACCTTTTCACTGTAGCATTTTCCTAGTGTTGATACCATATATCATAATGGATATCCTTAGGTATTAAACCTTTTTTTACGCATATATTGAATCACTGCCCTTTCGCCGATTTTGTCCATTTTGCAAATTTATTTTAGAGTGTTATCTCGTCGATTTGAATTTACGAAACGAGGCCAGTCCTTGGGTTATTGGCCTTACGTAGTCAGAGAAAAGCAGGACTTGAAAAGAACATCCCTGCGTATCTCCTTCGAAACGAGGCTCACAACATATCAATCAGCCCTCGTATAAGTACAATATGTATATGTTATCAACTTTTTAGCCGAGTTGCAAAACTCGACTCTTAACATTGACTTTGGGATAAAAAGGCCAAAGGTCAAGGTCACAGGACTCAGATGATTGAAATTGGTTTCCGGACAAAATGTCAAGTACGATACATGCTAGAGCAATGAAACTTCATACACTTACTCCCAATGAGTCAAGGATGACACCTAATGATTTTGGGGTCCAAAGGTCAAGGTCACAGGACTTAGATGATTGAAATTGGTTTCCGGACCATAAGTCAAGTAAGATACATACTAGAGCAATGAAAATTCATACACTTATTCCTCATGAGTCAAGGATGACCCCTATTGATTTTGGGGTTCAAAGGTCAGGGTCACAGGACTCGGATGATTGAAATTGGTTTCCGGACCGTAAGTCAAGTACGATACATGCTAGAGCCATGAAACTTCATACACGTACTCCCCATGAGTCAAATATGACCCCTAATGATTTTGGGGTTCAACGGACAAGGTCACAGGACTCAGATGATTGAAATTGGTTTCCGGACCATAAGTCAAGTACGATACATGCTAGAGCAATGAAAATTCATACACTTACTCCCAATGAGTCAAGTATGATCCCCATTGACTTTGTGGTCCAAAGGTCAAGGTCACATGACTCGGATGATTGAAATTGGTTTCCGGACCGTAAGTCAAGTACGATACATGCTAGAGCAATGAAACTTCATACACTTACTCCCCATGAGTCAAGGATGACCCCTATTGATTTTAGGGTTCAAAGGTCAAGGTCACAGGACTCGGATGATTGAAATTGGTTTCCGGACCATAAGTCAAGTACAATACATGCTAGAGCAATGAAATTTCATACACTTACTCCCCATGAGTCAAGGATGACCCCTATTGATTTTGGGGATCAAAGGTCACATGACTCGGATGATTGAAATTGGTTTCCGGACCATAAGTCAAGTACTATACATGCTAGAGCAATGAAACTTCATACATCTACTCCCCATGAGTCAAGGATGACCCCTAATGATTTTGGGTCAAAAGGTCAAAGGTCAGGGTCACAGGACTCAGATGATTGAAATTGGTTTCCGGACCATAAGTCAAGTACGATACTTGCTAGAGCAATGAAACTTCATACACCTACTCCCCATGAGTCAAGAATGACCCATAATGATTTTGGGATCAAAAGATCAAAGGTCAAGGTCACAGTACTCAGATGATTGAAACTGGTTTCCATATTAGAGTCTTATTGCACCTATGATCATGAAACTTGCCAGAAATGTTTTCCATGAATCAAGGATGACCCCTATTGAGTTTTAGGTTAAAAGGTCAAGGTCACAAGAATCTGATTATTGAAAATTGATTCCAGACCATATTATAGAGCCTGTATTGCACCTATGATCATGAAACTTGCCAGAAATATTTCCCATGAATAAAAGAATCCTCCTATTTTGAGGTCAACAGGTCAAGGTCACAAGAATCTGATTATTGAAAATGGTTTCAGGACCATATTTGAGCATGTATTGCACATATGATCATGAAACTTGCCAGAAATGTTTCTCGTGAATCAAGGATGACCCCTATTGATTTTGGGATCAAAAGATCAAAGGTCAAATTCGTAGGACTCTGATAATTAAAAACGGTTTCTGGATTATATATGAATGCGTATCAACCTGAAACGTTCAAGCAATGCCTCCCATCTGTCGAGACCATATATTTTTACAATTCATGTATATTTTAAGTCTGAATATTCATACTTACATTCAAATTTAAATTACAACTCGGCACTTTGCATCCGTGATGCATTTTAAGCTTATTTTTCGATAGATCCATAAAAGCTTTGTTTGCGGTGGAATTTATTTATCAGAAATTTATATTATCATGATTATACTAGACGTATGGCTTCAGACAACGCTTCGCGTCTACTCGCTACTCTGCTAAAACATTCTTATGATGATTTTAAAGTTGTGAGCTAAGACCTACCTGTGTAATTATTTCACTTTCGACATGGAAAATCAAGTCGTCTTGTACATGGATAGATTAAATCAACTCATAGGGAAGATGATAGTTACGTCACTTAACTGATGATTCTGTTTGATAAATATCTATTCTGTAATCATTGTTCGTTTTACAGGGCCTTGGATATGTACTGGCAAAAAGGAGGGAACGCAGCTAACTCCAGCTCTGTGTTAGCCATGCTTGGGGCTAACTCGGAGTATATGGGTAGCTTTGCTAACGATGCTGAAATGAGGTAACCACTAACGACTCAAGGGGATAAACCAAGGATCCCTATTGTTTTCCTAGGGAGGGAAGGGTGTTCCTGACCTCCGTTAACCCCCCTCCCCCCCCCCCCCCCCCCCCCCCGTCAAGATTTGCATATGCGGTGCACCCAGCTGGCTTCTTCTAAAATACTTATGAAAAATAGATTACTATAATAATTACAATATTCAGTTTTTCTCAAGCTTTACAGTCAATAAAATGCCTCGCCTTACCCAAATCAGGATGCCCGTCTGTTCAAATTGAAATCCCCGCATCCCCTCCCCCTTGTAAAAGAGACCCCTTATAAAAGAAAAGAATTGACATTTTTTAAGCTTTCGCTTCTAAGATTACATCCTTTAAAGCCCCTCCTAGCACATCAAATGTTTTCTTTCAGTGACCGTGTAACATGATTTTTTTAATCTTTTCTTGACATTGTTCTTCCAAAGTTGTTGAGATCAGAATAATGTTATCTATTTTGAAATTTTGTTTTCACTTTATTCGTAGTCATTTAAACGACTTGTTGTACAATGCAATCCAAGTATACACTATTTGTATTCATGTTGCTGTTAGAATATGAACAGTTTCGAATCCATTGCTGTATAATTCTGAAGATGAACCTTATAGACGTATCTGCAGTTGCAACAATCTTGACCCCAATATTTGCATTTTCGAATTTTTATTCTTTTTATATAAAAATGACAATTTTAGAAAAGAAACGTGATGCTCAAAAAGTTTCTATTTACATTTTCGTTATCACAATTCATAATTTTGAATTATGTGAAGCCAATTATTATGGATCTTTCAAGTTCAGAATGGAAAAATTAAGATAAACTTATAAAGAATTTAGAATGATTTCCTTGTTTGTATGGCAGTGTATAATGAAAATAGTGACCATGGGATAGGTATTTGAACTCATTCTTGCAGGTTTTTAAAAGACAATTTTAAAAGCTATAATGTGAATATCGAACACTGTCGAACCTACGAGTCTGGTCACGTGACACCAACGTCAGTCATCGTCATAAATTCTCAGAATGGTTCTAGAACAATAATGCATGCTAGCAAGTAAGTTTTCTCCTGTATTATTGTGTATGTCAGAATCAAAAAGACCGAACTTTAGATTGAAAAGATATTATAATGATTTCCTCCTTTTGTTATTATAAATAAATGAAAATAGAACTTTAAGTTCAATGATTGCTATGCGTTAAAATATAAATATGTCAAAAATATGGAATGTATCTAAAATAACAAACCACTGTACAGTATTGAAAGTAATATTTGAGAAAAGCCAAGAAATGATTAAAAAAAAATAAGATTTGGACTTTTTTATATAAAGAAAAGTTCTGCATGCATGCAGTTTTAATTGTCTGTATTTATTATTATGTAACTATTCTCTTTTAAAGAAAACTTCCTGAAGTTATTTCAGACGATTTCAAGAAAATAGATCTGTCTTTGTACAAATGGATTCACTTTGAGGTAAGATTGATTTTCAAACAGTTGAAAAAAATACATCATACTGTAAATCTATTATAGTGAAAATTTGAATTCATAAAATGATCGTTTCAAGAATTCAGTAATCTGCAATATGTAGAAATATTTATGATCGATATATAAACTTTATTCACATAAGTTTTGTATACAAGAGTTATGATACACTCATATTCTCGTTTTCTAGGGTAGACCGAACTTCAATACAGATACTTATGAAATAGTCAATATGTTAAAAATAATAGATGAATTCAATAAAACAGTTGCCATGGAGACCAAAATTGTCACATCAGTAGAATTAGAAAAGGCCTACAGACCAGAGCTTGGTGAGGAAGAATTTTATTTTTGTTTTTGGCTTAGTGCTGTACTTATGTCTATCCATTATCTGTGTGAACAAAACTTTGACTAAAATACTTGTAACAAAAATCATCAACTGAAGGGAAATAGAGCCATTTAAATCTTATGGTTGTTAAAGTTAGAGGTCAAGGTCATTGGTACTAGTAAGATTTTCTGAGAACCCTCCTACAAAAGGTCAGAGGTCAAGGCATGAAAATAGCATGTAATGAATGTATACTGTACAGTTTGTGGTATTCATGTTGTTACTTTCAATGTTTCCATTCTCACCTTATGAACAAGCCATCAATACTTGTTTGTTGTCATAGTTTTCATTCATTGGAGCTACTTTTAATAATGAATCTGTTACTTGTCGATTCTCCACAGATATGCTGACAGACAAGGCAGATTATATATTTGTAAGTAAGGAGTACTCACAGAGGCGAGGCTACAATACGATGGAGGATGCAGCACGGGGACTTACTAACCAATGTAGACAAGGGTTAGTTTAATATAATCTAATTCTGTTCTATAACTGTTAAAAATAAACAATAAATGTTGTCAATTCGAAATGTATCATTTCCAGGTAAGGAAACAAAACTTTAAATGTTTTTTTTTATCCCATCAGAAGAATTTCCTAGACTTTTAACAAGGTTGATCTATTTCTGCATATTGTGACCTTGAGCTTTGATCTCTGATCTTGAATATCATTAAGTATTGTCCCCATAGGCAACTTTTACAAAGATTGATGAATAATTTATATAAACTGTTATTTCTATTCTCGGGTCAAGGTTTTTTGATTATTGCCAATTGTTACCTTGACCTTGAAAATCAGTAGATGTCAGCCTCTCATTCTGGGCAATTCTTGCAATGTTAACTAAATATGAGGTATCTTCAAACACAGAGCCAGTATCATCTGCCCATGGGGAGAGAAAGGGGCAACAGCTATGAGTAAGGGGGGAGAACTTTGTAGCTCCCCATCTTTTCCTCCAGAAAAAGTAACTGACACGCTATGCGCCGGGGACACGTTTGTAGCAGCCACCGTGTACGGGCTGAGTGAAGGACGGAGTTTACAGGAAGCCATTACGTACGGATGCCGAGTGGCTGGCGCCAAGTGTGGAATGACTGGAATCAAGGGAATTAAAGACTTGAAGTTTGACTGACAATGATGTAAAGTGAGAACAGTACTGGTCAATCTCTGTAATTATAGATTTTATGATGAAGAGTTTACAGAATTATTCAGATTTTGTAACTTAAAAGTGGAGAACTTGATTACAAAATTGGTAATCTAGGTTTAATTCATCAACTCTGCTTGTATTTGTCCACCTTATTCTTGTCTGTCTAGACATTCTGTCTAGATGTCTAGACAAGTAAATAACTTGACCACAAGGATTTTATACACATATTCTATAGGCAATTTCTATTCAAGTTGACAAAGGTACATGTACATGTATAATGCAAGTATTGTATATATTAAGGTCACAGAAATCCATGTACTTAAATTCAATGGATTCAGTTTGCTGTATATTTTCCACAAAAATGTGATACGTTTAATTTATGCAAATTTTAAGAATTATAATTAAATCATGATAGTAAAAGCTCACAAGAAACTTAATATTTTTTTATTTTTATGCCCCCGGAATCAAAGATTCGGGGGCATATAGTTTTTGGCCTGTCCGTCTGTTTGTCTGTCTGTTTGTCCGAAAAACTTTAACATTGGACATAACTTTTGAATGGGAAGTGATAGGGCTTTCATATTTCACATGTGTATTCCTTGTGACAAGACCTTTCCATTGATAACAAAATTTTTGACCTCGTGACCTTGACCTTTGACCTACTTTTCAAAAACTTTAACATTGGGCATAACTTTTGAATGGGAAGTGATAGGGCTTTCATATTTCACATGTGTATTCATTGTGACAAGACCTTTCGATACCAAAATTTTTGACCTCGTGACCTTGACCATGACATTTGACCTACTTTTCAAAAACTTTAACATTGGGCATAACTTTTGAATGGGAAGTGATAGGGCTTTCATATTTCACATGTGTATTCCTTGTGACAAGACCTTTCCAAAATTTTTGACCTCATGACCTTGACCTTTGACCTACTTTTCAAAAAACTTTAACATTGGGCATAACTTTTGAATGGGAAGTGATAGGGCTTTCATATTTCACATGTGTATTCCTTGTGACAAGACCTTTCCATTGATACCAAAATTTTTGACCTCGTGACCTTGACCTTTGACCTACTTTTCAAAAACTTATTGGGCATAACTTTTGAATGGGAAGTGATAGGGCTTTCATATTTCACATGTGTATTCATTGTGACAAGACCTTTCCATTGATACCAAAATTTTTGACCTCGTGACCGTGACCTTGGACCTACTTTTCAAAAACTTTAACATTGGGCATAACTTTTGAATGGGAAGTGATAGGGCTTTCATATTTCACATGTGTATTCCTTGTGACAAGACCTTTCCATTGATACCAAAATTTTTGACCTCGTGACCTTGACCTTTGACCTACTTTTCAAAAAACTTTAACATTGGGCATAACTTTTGAATGGGAAATGATAGGGCTTTCATATTTCACATGTGTATTCCTTGTGACAAGACCTTTCCATTGATACCAAAATTTTTGACCTCGTGACCTTGACCTTGACCTTTGACCTACTTTTCAAAAAACTGTAACATTGGGCATAACTTTTGAATGGGAAGTGATAGGGCTTTCATATTTCACATGTGTATTCCTTGTGACAAGACCTTTTCATTGATACCAAATTTTTTGACCTCGTGACCTTGACCTTTGACCTTTTAACCCAGTGATCTCACATACATGTACTTAACAGAAAATATTGTTCATACTAACAAAGATGCCACCGGGGGCATTCGTGTTTCACAAACACAGGCTTTATTAATATATGTTCCAGTCTAGATTGCTTTGTGTGGATGGATATATACATTATATTCTGATAGAACAGACAGTCACAAGCACTGATTGACAACAATGCCCTGGCTTAGTCAGTCAATAGCTAGTGAAATGTACTGAGCCTTAGCAGTATGAATATTCTTAAAGACCAAAGTAAAATTCCTCTTAAAGAAAGAGAGCTCAATGATAAATAATAAGGAATGAAAGCATCAAGGAGTATTTTGACTGATTTTATTTGCATAGATTTAATAGATTGATCTAGCTATCCAACTGATATCACACAATTAAAATCAATAAGTTCTCATTTATTCACCCAATTCTTTATGGCAAAATTATGACATGGATATCTTTTGAGTAACACAACAAGTTTACTACACATACATTTATGTTGGCCAGTTCAAAGGACCTAAGGACACATAAATAGAGTTGTTATAGAGATGAAATATTAAAAAAATATTAATATAATTGCTGAGAAGAAGATGAACTACAGTATAACCAGAAATTTTCATGAGTATCAAATTTCTCCATTTTATGGTAAAATGGGTTGTCTTGATCATTTCGCGAGAATCAGTACAATTTTTCACGATTTTTTAATTACAAACAATATGTACAAATGATGTTACTGTTTCGTACCTTTATTATAGAAGTTTTAGTTACATGTAGTTCTATTATGAGAACACGTTCAATTCACTTTTCGTTATGTCTTATCAGGACAAATGACAATGACACACGTACAATATGAACAAATTTGTGATATACCTTATCAAACACAATTTTTAGCGATTCCATATCACTCATGAATATTTATTAGGAGGAATATCAAGGTAAATCACCCTCAGCTCAAAGCTCTAGCATACAAGTCATTTTAAATAAGACCTCAATTTGAGTACGCATCTTGTGTATGGGACCCTCATCAGGCTTTGTTCATTAGGAAAATAAAGATGGTCCAGTGGAGAGATGCCAGATGGGTTTACCTTAATTATACCCCCTTTTCTAGGGTACATGTATCATCCATGCTTGAAAATCTAGGCTGGAGGTCCTTGAAATAACGTAGAAGTGATGCTAGGCTTTCGATGCTATACAAGATCATTCATGACAAGGCTGCCATTTCGACTGATCAACTGATACAACCTACCAGACTGACAAGACATTCTCATTGTTGACCTTTAGACAAATACAGACTACCAAAATGTTCTTAAGTAATCTCTCTTTCCTCCGACTATTATACAATGGAACCGACTACCTGACAGTGTTGTCTCACTGCCTGACCTTGAATTAGTAATAGTTCACCATATAAAACCATAAGAAAATTGTCAGTTTTTAACCTTTTATTTGTATAAACTTACTTCAGATCTTCATCTGTCTAATCTTTTAATCCACTGTTTTCTTTTCACATCTTGTTAAATTTCTCATACTATCCTCTTTTAAAATACCTTTTTACCTTTTAATAGCATCGCACACCTACTCAGAGTACTCCATTGAAGGGCAAGTAGTATCGATAGATAGATAGAATATAGCAAAAAGTAGTATCTCGTGAAAATTTCTGGTTATACAGTTAGTATAAATAATAAAATATGTGGAGAGAAAGAGATTCTTCATCGAGATAATTGACCCTTCCGAACGTGGGAAAAATTTGAGAAATTCCATGACGTCATAATGCAATTTCGATGTCTGACCGAGGTACGAAGCTTGTTTGTCCGAGGTAAACACATGGTAAAAGCATTGTGACGTCACAAAATTTTGCATTTTTTTCACGCAATCGGAAGGGTCAATTTAAAAGAAAATACTAAAATAATAAATGTACTTATAAAAACTTATTCTTTAAAATTCAATGACTTCAATTCATAAATTTTAAACTTTAACTTGATATGCATTCACAATTACATGTATATTCAGGTCATTATCACATGATTTATAGCATCTTGCTGTAGAAAAAAATACCACACATAACAGTTTTACTTCATATTCATGTACAATATGATACATGTATGTGGGGCTGTAGGTGGACGGACTGGTACTTATTATGTATAAATTAATGTAAAAAAAATTCTACATTAAGATCAAACATACCAAACACATACATTGTACATTTTATATTTGTACTTCATTCATCATATTCATAACACAAAATCATTCCTTTCATTTGCAAATATGTTGTATACATTTCAGATCAGCCGAGCATATTCATTTTTATCATGATAATTGTACACAAGAAATTGTAAATCTCAATATAAACGTAACATTTACACTGCTCAATTATCAGTCATTAGGTGTAATAAATTACATTGCTGCCGTATTAGGGAATTCCATCAGTCTTGCTTGCATTAAGTTAACCTCCCACACTTTTACCGTACACTCGCAGTCGCTTTAATCCACTACACAATTGTATACTATCACAGATTATACATGGTAATAAAGCACTAACCTTCTGTAACCATTTATATGTACATTGTATGTACCATTCATATAACATTTAAAAACCTATTATTTATACACCTATAAACCATTCACACACCATTTATGCACCATTTTTATACCATTTAAATATTATTTAATTATTTATATATTATCTATATTATATACCACCAAGGTCTCATTAGCACAGCGAGCCCTACTATAAATATAATCGTCACAAGCACCATGCCGAGAACATATTCCTGAGGCTCGGCGTCGTAGGAACGGGCTAGCGGGTAGATAAACTCCTGCCAGCAAATATCACGCTGGCACTGATATAGGTAGTCAAACTGGTCATACCTAGAAATATATAAATAAATTTGAAACAATAGCTTGTATAAGACTGTCAATTTTATCTCAGTCACTCTGAATGGATGGTATCATTTGCACAATCACTATGTAATTTTGCAATACATATAAAGAAATACATTGCAGAATATGTCAAATTTGAGCAGGTTTGTGAACAAAAATAGCTCTTTTCATTCTCTAAGTCCTTTGAAATTTAATTTCCTTAGAGAATCAATATGTACACATTTAGGAAGTTAATTATTTTACTTTCTGTGCCCTTTTCTAACACCATTTGACACATCTCCACTTAACATGTTCCACTGATTTTTGTTTGAAAGATTAGCCCACACACAGAGTTATTGCCCCTGTCCAAAGTTCAGTCACAATATTTACTTGTTCTTATTCACTTCATCATTATCACTTATTTACATAAATATTTGAGAAATAAAGTGGAACTCCATTCACCAAATACTATCAAAATCAAAACATAGTTTTATCAATCTGACAAACCAAACGAATAAGGACAGTAATAGAATACTAACGATTGTATGGGATCTGGAGTATTAGCCGGGACTTTTATGAAGCGTACTGTACTGGTTATAGGGAATGGCTCATTGTAGCCTGTAGTGTTACACGTCCCTGAGTCACCGACTGAGCACGACATCTGCCATGTGGAGTTGATGTAGCTTGAAAAGAAAGAAATGCACAACTTGTGTATACAGAAGTTGTATTTTTCAACATCAGTTGAAATGGTGTAGCTTGAATGTGTTGAAAAGATTCATACCGCTTATAATAAAAGCTAGGTAAAAGTGAGGTTACTGGATGGATATACATGTATATATGCACGATCAATGTTCTGCTTTGATTTATTCTGATTCGGTGTACAAACAGCAGAATTTTCATTCTGTTATACCTGATTCTAGCACCAATGATTTCCCGTATAGGTTGATTGTAGGCTTGATCTGACTGCCCGACCCTGGAGAACACTCGTCCTGACTCCCCGTACATTATATCTATTTGAATGCCGCTTATCATGTTAGTACACAGTCCTCCAAGGTTATATGACAACACCACATTGTCTGACTGATAGTAACTCTGTGTACAGAACTCTGTCACATCCTCCCTGTAACAAACATTACACAATACCAAACAGTATTAACACATACATACATACATGTAGACAGGTAAAATATTCTATACAGCATAAACTCATGCCCAAAGCACATGCTACATGTTTGAAATATCATAAAGAAGTACATTGTAATACACACTAAAAGAAATGTCAAAAGTCTCAGCCATTATAACTTTCATTAAGTACTTACATGCAGTACATGATAACTTAAAATGAACATAGGCAAAGCCTACAGGAGAGACTGCAGTGAAGAATTTCAATCTTCAAGAGTGCGTAATTTTGTTCTATTTAAAAAAATTATAATAATAATGGATTAGCTCAAATTTTTATTTCAAATCAGGACTGTTCTGGACATGCATGTGCAGATATGTGTAAACAATAACTTCCTTTTTCCGAATTTTTCCAGACAAAATTTACTACCCAAAGTGTGCATGAATGAGTGAACATAAAGGGGGTTAATAAGGGATTTCCATGTATTTTTTCTTTTTTGGAGACATCTCTTTCGAAAAGTTCGCTACGCAACCTAGCTGCCGTTCAAGCTGCACTATAAAGTCAAACATGCCGATTTTTATTTACCAACATGTCATACCTGACTATTTCTATCCAGTGGGACAGATCCAGATAATTACTGTTTCCAAATCTTCCAATCCTGTCTGCAGACATCAGGTTATTCAGCCGATTTATCACTAATTTTCTGTAACAGAAAAAAATCACATTCATACGTTTAACTTTTTATTCACACTGTTCATTTATTCTACAGGGTAATGAAGCTCTAACAGATGTATACCATTCCTGGGCACCTTGTATCACTCCAAATTTGTGAATTTATGTCAATTTAAGTTTGTTTCAATCTTGGTACTAAGCTCGATTTATGGTACTGTATAAAGTTTTACTGATGCAGATTTTTATCTCAAATTTCTTTTACCATTATCAAAGATTTACCATATGAAATATCATTTGGATCGTCTATGTGCAGTGATGATTCGTTAGTCCGGAATTCGTTACTCCGGAAAATTCATTACTCCGGACGATTTCTCAGGAAACAAACGTGCATAGTGCAAAAATGATCCGATAATCCGGAAATCCGCGTTCCGGATCCAGACGGTAGTTTTCGGGAACGGACGTGCAGATCATACGTTATTTTGTCCCGTTAGTCCGGACGATTATAAGCAACTACGGACGTGTTTTCATAACAATTAATTTTTACCTGGAGAAATCTACACGGACATGTTTTCATAACAATGAATGTTTACCTGGAGAAATCTACACGGACATGTTTTCATAACAATAAATTTTTACCTGGAGAAATTTACCGGAAAACCGGCAGATTAATTAGGTGATGGGATACGCAGCACTAGTAACGGCTTTGGGTACGCGTACTTACGTGGTTATCAAATCTATGCATTAAATAACTTAATTGTTCGCTTCTTTTAGTCACTTTCTTAATTCTTATTGTGACATTTTCAGCTTGTAGCGTTCGATCATTATTTTTAACAGATGCGCGTTCTAAAATCATTTCAAATTAAAGTTGATATTTTTAATTTTAATGTTTGTATCACGATGAAGATGAGAGTGAAGTGAATAGTAGGCCATGTAAAATAAAATCTATGTTTCTCAGACACCGCCGCGCGCTATAATTTGCCGCCGACGAGACGTTTTTATTGAAACTCCAGAAAAAAATATCCGCCGTGTCTCATCCTCGATCGTCGATTAAAAACGAAATATCAATTTATTTCATTGCACATGTTTATTGTTCTTTAAAATCGTCAAAACTGTACCCGATGAATAAATACTTTTAAAAGCCCGTATAAATCGCGGCGCGTTCCGTATTTACGTTACAGGTAAAGACTTTATCCACGCGTCGTTTAAAGGGAATTGTATAAGATATACTAACAACGTGCCGCGGACACTTGGACGGCTGGCTATTCGCGTGTTTAATACATCGAGTATTACATATATTAAAACGTTCGTATAGTTTTCTTTATTGATCTCCACAGCATATGTAAATACCTATGCCGAACAATAGCAAGTGTCCATTGTAATACTTCCGAATCTATTAATAATGACTTTCACGTACCGCCGACGAACGCAAGAGAAACGTAGTTAAATCCTTAAATCTATGAATAAAAGAATGGGCCATGTACATTATTTCATCAGACGGTGGTTAATGCTGAACACTTCATTCGATTTCTAAAGATTCTGCCTCATCTAGACTTGACTTCCGAAGATATACGCTATTGGCCAAATCTTTATTTACCATATGAACGGATCCATCCGAGGAAGTGAGGGGTCGTATTTAATTTGAACTGGGTTTAAACAAGATGTGAGCAAATACTGTAACAGCCGTCGAGTCTCTTACGCGATTCTACTAAATACTCACGGCAATGAAAACATGTCATACTTCGAATATCAAATTTTGAATCAATTAGCTTCTTCCATTCAGACAGATGAGCTACATCTCCCCGTGCTCAGAAGGAATAGGTTATTTTACTTTAAAAAAAAATCAACTTATTTACAGGAGAAAGCCATAAATTTTAATGTACATGTACCATTATTTTGACTGACAGTTCAATTTTGCCTACATGAATAATTTGGGGGGGGGGGGGGGGACAGGACAGATGACTTCTTTGCCTTACATGAATAATAAGAGCACTTTTGATGAAAAAAAAAAAAAAAATAAAAACCCTACCTACCTTGCCACTTTTTTAGACCCAATTATCTGAGAAACATAGAATTTATTTTACATGGCCTTAGCGCTATATTAGATATTAAGGGCTTGTTTTTAGTTAAAAACGGCCGTCAACCGCTCTTGACAGATTATGATTTCCGTATTTTTCAAGAAGAAAAGTGGTAAGTTTCGGTAGGTATTGGTAACTATCGGCGCCCGCGGAGCCTCGATGTTAAGATAAAATTTTATTCTTATTTTAAAGGTAAAAGTAACGCTCTATATTGTTAAGGTTAAAGTAACGCTCTATATTGATCTCAGTGTAATAAAATGGAGGCCTCCCTCCACTTTCGTTTGATCTTTATTCTTGTGCATTTTGTTCTATTAATTTCTAAATTAATATTGTAAAGAAAAAAAAAAAAACAACTCGTATACATTTTTGTATTTATTTTCAATGATGAGAAAAGTATTGACTTCAAGACAATCTTACCAATACAAAAAAGCGAAGACAAAATCCCGGCGCCCGAACCACCTTCCCCTTTTCTACTTTTTAGCGCTCATGCTTTAAAGACATATCTAGAGATTTAGTGATCCATTATTTTCAAGAAATAAACATTTAATCAAACTATCTATGATGAGAAAATATTTGTTTACAAGACAATTTAAGCGTACACACACGCACAAAAAAAAAGGCCGACCCTCCCCCTACGGAATTTCGCGCTCAAGTTTTGACATTTTAACATGATTCAGTAATCCGGAAAATTCGTTAATCCGGACGAATTCCTCGGGAACCAATTCTTCCGGACTAACGAGTCATCACTGTATGTAATCAACATCATTTTATTGTAAATGTGTATAATTCACTGACAATACCATACCTGAGTTCTGTACAGTTGTTTAAGTCCTCCAACGTAAGGCGTATATTACAACTAGAGAAAACATCCTCACCAAAATTGATTGATCTACGTCCAGCATTGAAGCATAGGCCATCAATACCTGTTTATATTTAAAAAAAATTCAACTGGAATTAAATTTTGTTTCGAACTAACATTTCTAACTAGCAATAATAAATCAAACAAGGCAGACTCATACATGTATATGTTTTCAAAATTTTAACTTGCTTTAAAATTCTTTTCCTCCATCTTATATATACATCATGACTTCAAGGCATTAAAGACATAACATGTCCTTTCCTAGTTAATCTTGTATGTATTGTCTATACAGGGTGGCCACAGATTTTGATAAATGAAATTCCCTGAAATTTCCATGGTTTTTCCCGACTCGTACAAGATTTTCCCGACAAAATGCGCACAAGTACTAGTCTATTTTACACTGTTTAAGTTCACATATGTAACTAAAGTTTCTTCACCGTACTACTCATTTCTAGAAATTTGTACTCAACTTTGCATTCAAAGTGTTAATTGGCAAGCGATGCGAGCCAGAGAATTTTGAAGACAGTACATCAGCAATAAAATGTCCTATTTCTTTGTTCAAATGTACAGTGTATATTGTGTATTCCATCAGGTACTCAAACATTCAATGAATAAAATTCCCTGATTTTTCCATGATTTTCATGAAATTTTAAAATTCCCTGATTATTCCCTGCAGGGAATTTTTATTCAACATTTTCCCTGTTTTTTCAAGAGTCTGTGGCCACCCTGCTATAGCCATCATTAAGAGCATGCAAAATTTGAATAGCAGTCATGTTCACATTGATAATATATTGAATAATTTCACCATACATCTGGAGATAAGTACATAAGTACCTGTGTTCCATACAGCGAGTTGTCGTGAGTTATTTGTATTGATGTACCAGAACTCGTTATTAGTAGAGTTTAATACTAACGATCCACTCAGGACAGGCTTTCCGAAGGCATACCCTGAAAATATGTGTGCATACATAAACATTGATACATCTACTGGGGAATTGTTGAGATATCATTGTATGCTTCGTTACAAATCTAAGCCCACAAGAGCAAGACATGAGTCAAACATGCACAACAAATACATAGAGTTTTTAAGTAAACATTGAGGGGAATTGATATGTGTATACTAAGAGGATTTTACATCTAACTTCTGAAAAGATTTTTTTTTTAAATACTGACAGGGTTTTACATGTAATTACCAGGAGGGTTTTAAATGTTAATACTGAGAGAAAGACAGAGAGATTTTCGTGTTAATACTGAAACAGGATTTTGCATGTAAATACTGAAGAGAGGATTTTTAAACATGTGAACAAATACAGTAAATACTGAGAGGTTTTTACATGACATTGTATAATATTGAAAGAATTTTACATGTTAATGCTGAGGGTATTAAACATGTAAATTTTAATATGATTTTATATGTTATCACTGAGAAGATTTTACATATACACAGTGTAAGATGTTTTGTTCAAATCTGTTCAAAAGTTATGGGCATATTTTATTTTTTACAGATAAAGGTACCGGCCAAAAATAAACATGCCCCAAAACCTCCAAATAGGAGGGAATAAAGATATCAAGCTTATCCTACGGTAGAATTGAACTTACCTGGTTTACCAGATCTATCAAAGGCGGTTTGTACATTCCTGTAATTGTCAGATGTCTGTAGAGGATCTCCACCAAAATTATGGTTAAAATCGGCTGAGTATTTCTGGGTAACATCAGAGTTCAGGGGAACGTCCCCTAAGATCACCGTGGCATTCAACTTCAGTATGTCTGACCCACTCCAGTAAAAGTTATACCTACAATTGTAAACATAATGCACTAAACAATTAATGTCTTTGTGTTAGGTAGATATATAGCAGTGCAGCAACTCAAAGGGTATGTTATTCACTGAGGCAACAGGACAAGGTGAATAACATACATGTACATGTATGCTGAGGGTTATCTACTGAACACAAGGTAACTAATTGTTTTATTGTATGATCTTGAAATAAAACAATTAGCTTGATAGCATCCATTACTGTAAAGAATTTATAGGAATCTCTGATGTCGCAAAATATATGCATATGCCGCTACTATTATGACGTCATAACTACAATACTAATTTTAGAAAGATACTGGGGAAAATATGAGTCTCAGAGTTGTTCTAAATTTAGCTCTCTGGAGGTGGTCATTTAATCAGCCAATCAGTGATGGGCATATTCTCCAGTCATACAATAATAACTATTAACCAGATTAACATAGGCCACATATTGGAAACTTTAAAGCAACAACTTGCAAATACAAGCTGCATTGCACTTTGTATCTTCAGACATTATTCACAAAATATTGAATGATGAAGAGTTTATAGTATGGTAGGAATGGAGGTGTCCTGCTTTCCTAACATCTTTGAGTGTCAATGCTGATGACAATTGATGCTGAGGTACATGTATAGCATAAGCTTCCCTCTCATTCATCAAGGTGAGCTAACATTGTTACGTTTCACACATCTCAAGTCTACCGAGTAGATCTTCCGCAATCAATTTTTAAAGTTTTATCTATGAAGGGGAGATAACTCCTAAAAATAACCCTATCAAAATATTCCCTTTTCTGATACCTACCATCATCATGATCATAGTAGATGTACAAAAGTTTTTGCAACATCAAAAGCGAGAGAGAAATATTGAATAATCTATACACACAATTTCAATATTTTGGATGTGATGTCATTCATTATACATCTAATACCTTAACCCAATTACAAGTAACTATGTACGAGTATCTACATGTAAATATACTTTAAGAAGTGTTACGATCTGAAAAGGTTCAATCATGGAAATAAGCAGAAAACACATGAAAATAAACTTTCTGTAAAACTTAATCTAATTACTAGTAAACTAATTGTAAAACTGTGTTTCATTACTTTGAATTTTTTAACATGTCAAAACTTACCTGACGTCTAAAACAACATTTTGGCATGTAGAGCCACTTATAGATGGTGTAGGGGCCCTGGTAAAACCATTGTCAAAAGTACATCGTGTCGGTAGCCCTGATCCTGTCACAGCATCGGGGATACTGTTAAAGTCAGTACAAATGTCATTACCACACGTATCCGAGCATGTGTCGTTTGGCAGCGTGTAGTCAAACAGGCTTGGTGTTGTCACTGGTGATACTGATGTTGTACTTTTCACATAGTTTGGTAAATCTGTTGTCGTTGCACAATGGTAGTTAACAGTCGTCTCTGCAACTCTGTTATCAACTGTGTTACCTACATATAGGAAGGAAAATTAAACTCTCCTGTAAAACTGTTTCTGTTTCTAAATTGTCAATTATTATTTTTTTATAGCGGCATTGGATTTAAAGGAAATACTGATGGGCCAAATAATCCTCAAAGTTTAACCTTTTTACTTATGTTAAGATTTTTTTTCATAACTACAATTACATGTACATTAAAATCTTCTTTTCATCATTTTTTCATAAAAAATGTCATATGAAAAAATAAATTTATATCAATACAATGAATAAATTTTATTTCCAAAACTGTTTATACCTAGTACAGTGAAAGAATTGGGACAAGCAGGATTCCTGATGTTTGATGACTCCATATAGAACCCTGCACTGAAGACACTACCCGAGGTACACATACTCGTTGTAAGCTGGTAGTTACAACTTGTCATTAAATCGTTCAGGTATCGGACAGGAGCCGTCTTCAGGCACTCTCCTCCAAGGATCCTCTGTGGCAGCACGACCGTACCTTTCCTGACAGGGGACGTGCTGTTTTCTGGGAACAGTTTGACAGACTGGACAGAGGCACCCTCTGTGTAATTCCCTCCGACTGAAGTGGTAACTGATGATGACCTATTGGGAAAGATAAACGTTTCTTTCAATTATTGCAGTTTTGAAAGCAAACCAAGTACATTTTATACTACTGTATGTGCACAGTGTTGTTTCTGTAAAAACCATGTCAAAAATAAACAAAAATAAAACACCGCTAAAGACGGTATGGCCGGATTGCAAAGTAAGTTTTTGTCACTAACTTGGTCAAGGTCAATAGGTCAAATAATACAGCATAAACTGAAAGGCAACCTACATGTATAAAATAATAAAATAAAGTTTCTACTGCTCACAGTTCCATAGATTTTGCTTAAACCAGGAATTTTAACCAAAATCCTTAACTAGAAATCTTTGAGTAGGTCAAAGTCCAAGGTCAAGGTCACTAGGTCAAATGTTACGGCATAAATTGAAAGGTCTTGTGATGGACAAGCTTCATGTATAATATAAAGCTTCTACTGCATATAGTTACTTAGATTTTGCCTCAACCAGAAACTTTAACCAAAATCTTTAACTAGGTCAAAGTCCAAGGTCAAGGTCACTAGGTCAAATGTTATGGCATAAATTGAAAGGTCTTGTCGTGGACAAGCTTCATGTATAATATAACGTTTCTACTGAATATAGTTACTTAGATTTTGCCTCAACCAGAAACTTTAACCAAAATCTTTAACTAGGTCAAAGTCCAAGGTCAAGGTCACTAGGTCAAATGTTATGGCATGAATTGAAAGGTCTTGTCATGGGCAAGCTTCATGTATAATGTAAAGTTTCTACTATATATAGTTCCTTAGATTTTGCCTCAACCAGAAACTTTAACCAAAATGTTGACGGCAGACGGACAGAAGGACAGACAGACGGACATCGTCAATTTATAGGCCAGAATTGCTTTGCAATCCGGCCAAAAATTTTAATATTCTTCATCAAATGTTATAAATTTGAGCAAAACACTGGAAAATTCTAAATTTGAGCACTCTGTGTCAATTTACATTAAGACAGTAAATACAAAGAAGTGAATATCTGAATTATTTTAAAGTCATGTTAGTTGAGGACAAAGGAGAGATCACATTACATAACTATTCTCTGTTTTACAGAATCAAAGATGAATCAATGGAGTCAACTTCTGCAAACATCTGTTACATGTATATAATCAGATAATGTTTAACTTTGTCTGTTCACCTTGTCATGACATTAGGTAAAAAATTTGGTGATATCATCATTGAAGGACTTAGCTGAAAGGGGAAGTCTTGATGTCCTACCTCCTTAAAAGAGTTTTTCTTCAAACGTTTTATTTTAAGAAATATGGGTCCTTAGAGCTTACACCGACTCGTTACGGTAGGAGCAAATTAGTTTTAACATCATACATGTATTAAATGTCGGTTGGTAAAAAATTCTTCAATTAAAGTTGATCCTCTAGAAATTTTACAATCAATATTTTACAGAGAAGAGATGACTCCTAAATTATCGGAATAATTCTAAATCTGATGGCTTCAGACTTATTGATAAAACCCTATCATGATATCATATTTTTGTTCATTAGTAATCAAGTACATGTATTAACATAAAAATTTATTTTCTCTCTTTGATGCAATATATCATAATTCAATTTTCTGGTGTAATAACCAACCTATAGCTGTAGAACTCCTCTCCAGTTTTCTGCTTATCAAAATCCTCGGAAGTTCTCACAGCATTTGTGGTAGCGTAGAAAAATCCGAGTAGAGCATTATACTCAAACTGTACACACATCAAGGGGAAGTAGTCTGGCTTGTTAAAATGGGCGGAGTCACAATCCCAGTCAGGGTGGGGTGGGGAGCGACCTCCGGGAAGTCCCTCTATACACGTAGAGAAGGTCAGCTGTTGATCACCGCTACAGTCCTATTACAAATACAAGTGTGATGATGATTAAAAGCGATATTTTATTTGTTTATGAACCAAACAAAAGAGAAAATGATATATACTGAAAATAGTGATGCTGCAATCAAAGATTACAACATCTTACACTAAAAGTACATACATGTATAACCCAGACACAATTTTTCTGTGATAAGTGGTCTAAGCAATATTCATTAGCAGGATTCCAGAGCTACATGTATTTTGGTCTCTAGATTTGTCATATCTGTATGTCTTTATGTTTGTCCTTCGGTTAAAGGATTCCAAAAACACTGAATTATACACCCATGAACACCAAAAGTACCGGTAAGACAGTCATTTCTTACAATTATTTAGATATTGCTTAATATTAGAAATCCTATTTTTGCACGAACATAGCAAATTACAGCATCAAACGTAATTTAACATTGGTAAATTCTTCCTCTAAACATGGATTTGATGTCACAATGGGCTATCCAATTTATTGGAATATAATGCTAGTTGCCTAATGGGTGTTCAGCATGGGAAATCTACTAGTAATGTAAATATTGTTATCTCAATGGAAATAATCAAGAATTATGCTAATTTTAGTGAAAAACTGACAAAATTGTCAGTTCTCATGATAATATGCAAAAGGGGTAGGGCCACGAAGCCGGATATTGGCCCTAATTTTGAACAGTGTACTTCATAGAATTTTTAACTGTGATTTGACATTTTGAAACGTTCTCTACTGTCACTTCATGATGTCATTACAGTTATATGGTACTATATTTGGTGATATTTTTCTTTTCATTAAAAGCGGTGAACATTCGTGTATTTTCATGAGAGATATCAAGTATTCCCCATGAAGTTTATTTCTAGAGAAAAATCGAGGGCCGATTTAGGGGTCTCGTGGCCCTACCCCTTTACAATTTTTTGTTTCCATAGACTCAGATTAAACCAATAGCATACTTAACATTGGAAGCGTTTTATTCCTTACTTTTTACGTATTTGTACATGTAAGTAAGATTGATTAAAATACTAACATTGTCACAACAGCAGTTGATATCACACAGACCTCTGGAGTGGTCACAAGGACAAGGTGACACGTCAACATAGGCAGGGTTCTGGTACTGTCTCTCACTGTTCACATTCAGGGGGTCTGTAATTAATATAGTATTCCATGTATTGATTTATCTCACAGAGCTTTATCAAACTATAGACAGTACAGTATCTGAAGTGAAATTTATTTTTACATGCACATCAGTCTTGGTTGACAAAAGAATGACATTACATGTAATATTATTTAAAATTCTGTCTTTACCCTAACAAACAGTGAAAGGAGCTGTTAAGATAAGGCGTAAAATCTGCCCTGAAAAGTGGAATTTTGAAAATTGAAATTTCAAAAACTTTTTCTCATAAAATCTATACCTATACGGCTAATTTTTGGGTCAAAACTTATCTTTCCCTCCTAGAAATCAACAGAGAACGGAAAAGTTTTATCAAGTTTTACCCCCCCCCCCCCCCCCTTGATATGCGGAAAGCCACTTTTACTTGAGGTGTATGTCCATGATACCAATTTTTTGGCAAAGTGGGGTTCTGTCGGGGGGAAACACTACCCCAGGGACGAATAACCAAAAATGGAAAGGCAGTCACATTTTTTTAGAATCGACGTTTTTGACCATAAAATATAGCACATTTGACTATTTTCCTCTTTAATCCATCAAAAATGTATTCTAAATATGATTGAATGAAATATACAAGAATTAGGAACGAAATAAGCAAGAGTGATGTTTATTTCTCCGCAAATGTGTATTTCTTTAATGAAATGAAAAACATGTAAAAGCTCTGCAAGTACATTATATTTCAATAATTAATGATGTTTTTCTCTATACCTATGATTCGCCATGCCGAAGAAATAAGTCACAAGATTCAGGGCTAAATACGGCCCTTATCTTAACAGCTCCTTCCTACCCTTTCCAATGTGAGTTAAAACTGTATTATTAACATTCCATCTTTCAGTATACACATTTACTTCCCATTCTAGACGATATATGACATTAAAGCATTATGAGGAAATAAAATTCCTGAAGAAACATCATACTGGAAGCATGTTTTCCCTGAATTTTATGCCGATTTCCATAGAATCTCAATTTAATATAGTAACTGTCAGAAAATGAGGTACATATAACTTAGCTTCAATTTTTCGAACGTGGATTATATTAGACATTTTACCATTTTGACACAAGAGTTCATTATCCTTGAAGGTCTTCATTATAATATGCACTATTTATCTTGCCATTGCACTAAAATATGCGATTGTGATACACAATTGGCTTGCGCTACAGCAGTTTATGGGAAGGAATTGAAGCCCTCTCGCACACAAAAACAACCGAATAGGAACAACATGTGAGACAGGCAAAATATTGAAGCTACATGTAACTCTACATTTTGAACGAACCGAATAACTATGTTGCCCTTGCTTTGGACCAGAGGGAATGATTAAAGATGAGAACATGTAACACACCTGTAGCGTCTGCGTAGTTAATGGATTTATTGACGGTAAGGTCCACTAAAGTCAGTGTGGCTGTGTTGAAGTTTGATGGGAGATTTGTTGTACAGCAGCTAGTGACCACATACTCCCTGGTGTTAACAGTGGCCGCTATGTTACGATTCACCTGAACTCTCTGATGGAAAATATTCTGAAAATGACATTTTAATACTAAATGTAGATAGAATATATAATTGAATTGTTACAATTGCCTATCAAACAACAGCAAACTTACATGTAAGTATATCAAAGTGGAATTAAACAAAATGTTTTTCATAAAAAAACAGATGTCTCCCCCTCCAAGTTACTTTGACCTTGGGCCAAAATGCAAAATGATGTGAAACCTTTGAGTCATGGGCAACATCATACTAAAACATGAAAGTGATTCATTACATTGTTTGAGGTAAAGCCCAAACATGATTGGCATATACAATTTCATTATAAGCATATTTAAAGAAATTGACATTGGTCACATGACCTTGGATATAGGTGATCTGAAACCTACACTCACTGACGAGGGTTAAGCACCCGAAACATGCATGTCTGGTTCATGCTGCAAATTTATCTGCTTTTAAATGATGCTATTGAATTTGAAGACGTTTAACATTGTATGGATCATGAGCAACAAAAAACTGAATTAGTGATTGGATACACGGTTCAAAATATAAAGCCTAAACATTATTAGCATAGACAATTTCAGCCTGGACATGCTTAGCATATACAATTTCATTACCAAAGTAAGAAGCTACCTTACCCATGTGACCTTGGGACAATGTGATACGAAACATTTAGTCCTTAGAAACAACATACTAAAATATGAAAACAATTGTAAGAAGGGTTCAGGAGATATAGCCCAGACAATATTAGTATGTACAATTTCATTAAAAAGAACTAAATGATCTTGACCTTGGGCACATGACCTTGGGTCAAGATGATAAGAAACCCTCCAATCCTGAGCAACAGCATTCTATAGTATAAGAGTGATCCTGTATACGATTCCACAGATATAGCCCAGACTCAATAGCATTTACAATTTCATTAAAAAATGTAATACTTGACCTTAGTCGTATGACCTTGGATCAAGGTGGTGTGAAACCTTTGGGTCATCAGCACCATCATACTAAAATATGACGTGATCCGATCACGGTTCAAAAGATTAAGCCTGGACAAAATACATGTAACAAATACAATTTCATTTAAAATATACTAATTGACCTTGACTTTGGTCACATGACCTTGAGTCAACGTGATGTGAAACAACATACTAAAATATGACGGTGATCTGATAAATAGTTAAAAGAGATACAACCCCAATGGGATAGCATGTACAATATCATTAAAATGTACTTAGTAACTTTGACCTTGATCAAATGACCATGGGTCCAGGTGAAACCTTTTGGTCATGACTAAATACATTCTTAAACTTGAAAGCAATCCAGTATGCGGTCCAAGGGATAAAGCCTAAACAAGAATGTATCTACAATTTCATTAACCAGACTTGTCAGAATGACAACATAGCTCGACGGTGGCAACCATATGTAAATTGCAACAACAACAAAAAGTAGGTAAAATTTCAAGGTCAAGGTCACTAGGTCAAAATTTATGGTACGGCATGAAAGGTCTTATCACAAGGAATGCACATGTGAAATATCAAAGCCCTATCACTTACCATTCAAAAAATATGGCCCAAGTTAAAGTTTTTGAAAAGTAGGTAAAATTTCAAGGTCAAGGTCACTAGGTCAAAATTTATGGTACGGCATGAAAGGTCTTATCACAAGGAATGCACATGTGAAATATCAAAGCCCTATCACTTACCAATCAAAAAATATGGCCAAGGTTAAAGTTTTTCAAAAGTAGGTCAATCTCCAAGGTCAAGGTCACAAGGTCATAAATTTTGGTATCCATGGAAAGGTCTTGTCACAAGGAATACACATGTGAAATATCAAAGCCCTATCACTTACCATTCAAAAAATATGGCCAAGGTTAAAGTTTTTCAAAAGTAGGTCAATCTCCAAGGTCAAGGTCACAAGGTCAAAAATTTTGGTATCCATGGAAAGGTCTTGTCACAAGGAATACACATGTGGAATATCAAAGCCCTATCACTTACCATTCAAAAAATATGGCCAAGGTTAAAGTTTTTCAAAAGTAGGTCAATCTCCAAGGTCAAGGTCACAAAGTCAAAAATTTTGGTATCCATGGAAGGTCTTGTCACAAGGAATACACATGTGGAATATCAGAACCCTATCTGTATTTGTTTAAAAGTTATAAGCAAAAAATTCAAATTCAAAAAATATGGCCAAGGTTAAAGTTTTTCAAAAGTAGGTCAATCTCCAAGGTCAAGGTCACAAAGTCAAAAATTTTGGTATCCATGGAAAGGTCTTGTCACAAGGAATGCACATGTGAAATATCAAAGCCCTATCACTTACCATTCAAAAAATATGGCCAAGGTTAAAGTTTTTCAAAAGTAGGTCAATCTCCAAGGTCAAGGTCACAAGGTCAAAAATTTTGGTATCCATGGAAAGGTCTTGTCACAAGGAATACACATGTAAAATATCAAAGCCCTATCACTTACCATTCAAAAAATATGGCCAAGGTTAAAGTTTTTCAAAAGTAGGTCAATCTCCAAGGTCAAGGTCACAAGGTCAAAAATTTTGGTATCCATGGAAAGGTCTTGTCACAAGGAATGCACATGTGAAATATGAAAGCCCAATCTGTATTGGTTTAAAAGTTATAAGCAAGGTTAAAGTTTTTGTGCACGCGCACGCAGACGCAGACGCCAACGCCAACGCCAACGCCAATGCCGACACCGGGGGTATGACAATAGCTCTCCGGACATTCGTCCCGGCGAGCTAAAAATGTAGTAAGTGACCTTGGCCTTGGGTCAAGGTGATGTGAAGTCTTCGGGTCATAAGCAAAAACATACTAAAATCTGAAAGTGATCCGGCTCAAGAGATATAGCCCGGACAAGAATGTATGCACAATATCATTAAAAATGCACTAAGTGACCTTGACCTTGGTCACATGACCTTGGGGCAAGGTGATGTGAAACCTACGGGTCATAAGCAACAACATACTTAGATATGAAAGTGATCCAGCGAACGGTTCAAGAGATATAGCTCGTACAGGAATGTATGCATAATTTCATTAAAAATGCACTAAGTGACCTTGACCTTGGTCACATGACCTTGGGTCAAGGTGATGTGAAACCAACAGATCATAAGCAACAACATACTAAAATATGAAAGTGATCCGGCAAATGGTTCAAGAGATATAGCCCGGACAGGAATGTATGCATAATTTCATTAAAAATGCACTGAGTGACCTTGACCTTGGTCACATGACCTTGGGTCAAGGTGATGTGAAACCTAAGGGTCATAAGCAACAACATACTAAAATATTAAAGTTATCCGGCAAACGATTCAAGAGATATAGCTCGGACAGGAATGTATGCATACTTTCATTAAAAATGCACTAAGTGACCTTGACCTAAGTCACATGACCTTGGGTCAAGGTGATGTGAAACCTTCGGGTCATAAGCAACAACATACTAAAATATGAAAGTGATCCGGCAAACGGTTCAAGAGATATAGTCCGGACAGGAATTTATGCATAATTTCATTAAAAATGCACTAAGTGACCTTGACCTTGGGTCAAGGTGATGTGAAACCTTCAGGTCATAAGCAACAACATACTAAAATATGAAAGTGATCGGGCAAACGGTTCAGGAGATATAGCCCGGACACGATGTGTGACAGACGGACAGACGACGAAGGCAAAACCAATATGTCTCCTCCCCGTTGGGGGGGAGACATAATAACGGTACTAGACTTAATAGAGCCCATTATTGGCTGTGATCAATAACTTGAATAACATGAATAAGGGAGTAAAATCCAAAATATTTGGGATTACCTTCATGACAAGGCTTGTTATGTCACAAGACAAAGATTAATCCAAGACTCAAGTGTTAGTGTTTTCAATGATTAATTTTCATCGTTTTATGCCTTGCTACGATTTTGCATTTAATGGCATATGCATAAAATGCATAATTTATTGAAGTAATAAATACAGTAAATAGCCACATATTTCTCTTTAAAAATAAATTGAAGTGATCAATACATGTGTATAGGCTTACATCATTTGGCTGTAAGGGTCCTACATCTAATACACCCCAATCTGGTGTCGTTGCGGATGGGGGACCTGTCAGATGTAAAGGAAAATAGAATGAAAGATTGTAATATCCTATTGCATAGTACTAGACTACAAATACATGTAGGTGTGGGAAAGAGGTAGCAAAACAAATTAAACTTCTTGTCATGTTTATTTGGATTCAAATTCTTAAATCTAGGTCAAGATAAAACAACTTGATTTCTTAATTGCAAATTAAGTTTTACTGTGAAGCATCGCTTAGATTATGCTATCATCAATGGTTTGAAGACATAAAATCTATGATTCAATAGCCTCAAATAGAACGACATTGGACAATAAAACTGCTTGTTGCACATGACATGAATTAGAATTATAATTAAGGGTTGGATGGAAAAGAAAATGACCATTCAATGTTGCAATGCTTGCTGGCATAATTGTAATATCATAATCTTTATTGTTTGTCAATGAACTTACTGGTCAGTGCCCCTATTTTACATGGAGGACTGGTCACAGCATTGTAAGCACTGGTCAGATCTGTGTACAGATCAGTAACCATGGTAGCATAATGTACATAAACTTACTGGTCGGTGCCCCTGTTGTACAAGGCAGACTGGTCACAGCATTGAAAGAACTGTGTACCATTCAGTAACCATGGTAACATAATGTACATAAACTTACTGGTCGGTGCCCCTGTTGTGCATGGTGGACTGGTCACAGCATTGTAAGCACTGGTTAGATCTGTGTATAGATCTGCACGGCACAATAAAGTAATGGACGGTTGGCTGGCAGGTGGTCGTGTTAACTCTAGTAGTAACTTAAAATAAAGGGAAAACATGCACTGTAGATTCTAGAATATCTCATTCATGTGCAGATATAGCAATTTCTTATATAATTTTAGAATAATTATTAGTTGAGTAAACAAGAAGTGTTTGTGAAACACTATGCTCACATCAGCAGCTTTTAGAACAAGACAGTCTATGTGCAAGGTCAAGGTCACTGGATCTCTTTTTCTGTTAACAATCAATGGGGATACGAAACATAAACTTACGATCTTAAAATAGTAAAAAAACATAGGGTAATCAAAGATTACATAGCTCACCTATACAGGTTTTTGTCAGAAACCAGGTTAAAGTCTTTGAAAAGTAGGTCAAAGTCCAAGGTCAAGGTCACTAGGTCAAAGGTCAAGGTCTCAAATGAAAGGTCTTGCCACAAGGTATCTACATGTGAAATATCAAAGCCCTACCCCTTATAGTTCAAGAGATATAGCCCAGGTTAAAGTTTTGTCTACAGACGACGACAATGACAACGACAACGACGCCGAGGGTATGGCATTAGTTCTCCGGACTTTTTCGTCCCGGCTAGCTAAAAAGAAGAAGTATCTCAGGGTAAGGCAATATAAACTCTAAGATCAAGGTCACTAGGTCAAATAATACAAAAATGTAGATGAAACAGCCAATGTACAATATAAAATATAAAAACTGGCAGGTGGCAAGAATACTCTGCAACAGCAGGTGGGAGCAGTTGGTGAATGAGTTCTGTGCAATACATGTACATACATGTATAACATCAATACAGACAACTGACCCAATAGAGGGCTGCATGGTGCCCAAACGGAAAGAAAGAAAGTATTATACAGCATGTACATGTATAAGTATGCTTACAGAGAACTTGGTGGATGTGGTGACCACATTCTGTGGGTACAAGTTCAAAGACGGACTGTTCAATCTTACAAATACTGTGTTTCCTGTAATCAGAATGAATAAAATTTACATGTAGTTTCTATTAACAAGAGTCTATCTGGTTTCAATACAGGGCCATTTAACCATTCACTTGTATTATAGACTTAATGCATTACATCATCAAATATTTACAATATCTATAAATGATACATGTATATCCCAGTACATTTGATGAAATTTAATGATCATCTTTTCCAAATTTCTTAAGTCTGATAATTATCATAATTCCAGCAGGATTTCAAATCTTGATTCATCAATCTTTAAATCCCTTGGAATATTTACATAAATGTACATATACTGTTTACCTGTAGTATAACCAGGAGCATTACATGTTATTGTTGTCTGTATACTCCCTGAAGTGTAGGTGTAACTTATCTGAAAAACATAGCATCGCGCAGCAATTAATCTCTTACATGTGTACAACCTTATCAGGTAATTACCTGTTGAAAGTCATGAAATATCTTCATTTATATGGCTTAGATTATACAGAATTTACATGTATATCTTTTCTAACTAACAACTATAGATGACTACTATTAAAACAAATACTGCGAGATTTAATGTCAGCCTTACAATAAATGCAAGTCAGAGTGGTCAGGATCCTCCCCCACCGCTACCACCTTAAACACTTCTATCGTAAAAGAACGTTTTAAATGTGGCATTTCTTGGTTTGGTTTTGTTTTCACATTTACTAGGTACTCATCAATACCATTGTTTTACCTATTTTCACATTTACTAGGTACTCATCAATACCATTGTTTTACCTATTTTCACATTTACTAGGTACTCATCAATACCATTGTTTTACCTATTTTCACATTTACTAGGTACTCATCAATACCATTGTTTACCTATTTTCACATTTACTAGGTACTCATCAATACCATTGTTTTACCTATTTTGACATTTACTAGGTACTCATCAATACCATTGTTTTACCTATTTTCACATTTACTACGTACTCATCAATACCATTGTTTTACCTATTTTCACATTTACTAGGTACTCATCAATACCATTGTTTTACCTATTTTCACATTTACTAGGTACTCATCAATACCATTGTTTTACCTATTTTCACATTTACTACGTACTCATCAATACCATTGTTTTACCTATTTTCACATTTACTAGGTACTCATCAATACCATTGTTTTACCTATTTTCACATTTACTAGGTACTCATCAATACCATTGTTTTACCTATTTTCACATTTACTAGGTACTCATCAATACCGTTGTTTTACCTATTTTCACATTTACTAGGTACTCATCAATACCATTGTTTTACCTATTTTCACATTTACTAGGTACTCATCAATACCATTTTTTTACCTATTTTCACATTTACTAGGTACCCATCCACACCAGTTTTACCTATTTTTCTTGCTGTTAAGGAAAACCTACCGCTTCATGATCATGCTTCTTATCTCTCAGGTACAACTACGGGTAACCATGGTAACTAAAGGCTCATTGGGTGATATTGGACCTCCACATACATGTAACAACAAAACTTACCTCTGAGGAAAAACTCCCAGCTGACACGGTAACCAGGGGAACATTCAGAGATATGGTGCCACCACCTGGAAAACATGATACCATGATGATTCACAAGTACAAAAGAGAATCATGACTCAGCCCAGGGTCATAAGTAAGTCTCAATTTATCATTTTGCTGAAAAATCAAAGTCTCAATTCATCATTTTGCTGAAAAATCAGAGTTTTGATATGAATCGTACAGAAAGTCAACAATTTGGGCACAGTGTGTGTTTGCAGTCCTAATGCAGAGATCTGGCCATAATTATCATAGAGTCATGCATTAGAATACTGTATAACCAGAAATTTTCGTGAGTACAAATGTATTAAATTTCGCAATCTTATGGTAAAATAGGACGTCTTTTTTTTCGCGAGTATAATTTTTCGCAATTCCTGATTTACAAATAAATATGAACACATGATGGTACTGTTTTGTACTTTTCATTACTGAATTTTTAGTTAAGTCTATCTAAGAATACACTCATTTCACTTAACTTAACATTTAATTATAAAAAAGTGAAGAATGAAATATTCAAAATAAGAACAAAATGCAACTGATATACAAAAGGATATACCTTATAAAACACAATTTTTTGCGGGAATATATTTTCACGATTCCAAATCATTCGCAAATTGGCAAAAATTAGTATCTCGCAAACATTTCTGGGTATACGGTACATCATCATGAGTCCAACGTCGCTGTAAACAAAGAAATATTGACTCCTCATTTCAAGGTTACAACACTATACTTACCACCAGTAACACTACATGTAACTTGAGTTGCTGCTGCTGTAGGATCAGAGAATTCCACGGTGAACGTCTGTGTTATAGTCGTGTCTGCTGTAACTCGTATCTGTCCGCTATTGGTGCATATACTGATTGTAGGTTGGTTAAGTATGGTAAGAGACCTGTTATAAAGGAAAATTAAACAGTAAGAGATTTGTTATAGACAGGGAAACTTGTGTATTTGAAGACATTATATAGACAGGGAAAATTGTCAATTATTTATTTTTTCCAATCTCAAAGGCCCCTGCCCCAGTCCCCAAAATGGTTGAAAGAGCACTGTTTTCAAAAAGATGGATGTATCTACATTTACATGTACTGATGTAGTACGAGAATATACCCCTGATAAAGGCCAGGAGACTAAAAATCCATGTATTTGTCGTAATGAATGTTTGTGTTTTATTTGAATAATCCTTCTGTCTGTATAATCAAGGAAACAGCTGATTTTACTTCAATAGTTTTTTCATAATTTCAGAAATTCTGTAAGTATGGTTATTTTCACTGGGGGAAAATTTCGCAATTACTACATCATGACATTTTGCGTTGGGGAAATATTCGCGATAAAAATATCTTTCCCATAGTAAGAATGCAGCGGTGATATTTTCACGTGGGGAAAATTTTTGGGAAATCCCTTGATTTGCAAAAAACGCAAAAATTACCCCCACGCAAAAATTTCCACGTTTATAGTATGACTGATTCTTTTCTGGCTTATACATGTAAATACATGTAGATTTGTTATTCATAAACTACATACACAGGCGGACTAATTGATGTCTGTCTAGTGAACTGAGTGACCCCGGCTTGTTGTGATACTCCGTAACATCTTATGTCTACAGTTCTACCAGCTCCTAGGTTTCTAAAAATAGAGAACAGGAAAATGAAAAAAATAGCAATCCAAGGAATGCTTGTGTCGCCTGCGAAGCGGTTTGATTATTATTCTAGAAAGTGGATCAAAATTATTGGTATCAGTAGAAAAGTCTTGTCAAATGAAATTCAATTGAAATATCAGACCTCTTAATTACAAATTAAAAGATATGGTCATTTTTCTCAAATTTTCAGAAAAGAGTGCCAATCACCTAGGTCAAGGTCACTACATAAAAATTGGTAACAAAACGGTCTCATCATAAGAAATATTAAAGACCTATCACCTACCAATTAAAAGATATATACAACCTTAATTTCTTAGAAAAGAAGGTCAAATAGCTAGGTCAAGGTCAAAAGGCAAAAAATTATGGTAAGTGTAGAAAGGCATTGTTACAAGGAAAATACATGTGAAATATCAAAGCCCTATCACCTTCCAATCAAAAGATATAGCCAATTTTACTTTTCTTGAAAAGTAGGTCAAATATCTAGGTCAATGTCACAAGGTCAAATATTATGGTCTATGTAGAAAGGTCTTGTCACAAGGAATACACATGTGAAATACCAAAGCCCTATCACTTACCAGTCAAAAGATATATACTAGTGTTGTATAATCGGAAAAAATTCATAATCGATTATCGGTTTATAATCGGAGAGGATTTTAATCGATTATTTCGATTTAATCGGAAATAATTCTTTCTTGTTTTTACAGAAAGAAATATGACAAGTAATGTATAAACTTCACCAAATATTATGCTAATATACATAGCAAAATGTCCAGAAAGAACTCCAACCAGAGAATGATAAAATCCTGTCTAGTAAATGAAATATTTTGTCAAGATCAGAGCAGTAATGGTTGACTTTACACGGCATATGCAGGGATGGGGGAGGGGGGTGTTCCATACGACTCGAGAGTTAACTCAAGATTTTGCTCATTCAAGGAATCAAGCAATATCTTCGTAGTAACAGTACTGTGAAATTCACTGACCTTGTCCTTCTTACAAAGCTCAGGAGTTCGGCATAAAAACTAAAAAAGTTTTTTTTTTCTAGACGAGTCGATATTGACGTATCGCAGGCTCGTATCGCATCTGACGTTGTTGAAGTTTTCTATAGCCTAGGAGTACTTGTCATTACTATTAAATTCAATGAGAATCCTAATTCCATCCATTGTATGCCTTAGAGTGTGTATCCTTTTCAAATTATTTACGCTACGCCCGGAACTTCAACTCGTAGAAACGACCGTTGATCTACTTTCGTTTTATTCGTACTTGTCATACGCAAATTCGACCGAAAACTATGTCATTCTTTTTCATGTTGAATATTTCCGATTATAATCGATTCTTAAAAACATAATCGATTAATCGAAATCGAAGGGTATTAGCGATGATGTCGCCGATGTCGGCGATAATCGTTACAACACTAATATATACAATCTTAATTATTTTGAAAAGTAGGTCAGATATGTAGGTCCAGGTACTTAGGTAAAAAAATTATGGTTTGTGTAAAATGGCGTTGTTACAAGGAATACATGTGAAATATCAAAGCCCTATCACTAACCAATCAAAAGATATAGCGAATCTTATCTTTGTTTCAAAAGTAGGTCAAATATCTAGGTCAAATTCACAAGGTTAAAAAATTAGGGTATGTGTAGAAAGGTCTTGCCACAAGGAATACACATGTGAAATATCAAAGCCCTATCACTTACCAATCAAAAGATATAGCGAATCTTATCTTTGTTTCAAAAGTAGGTCAAATATCTAGGTCAAGGTCACAAGGTTAAAAAATTAGGGTATGTGTAGAAAGGTCTTGCCACAAGGAATGCACATGTGAAATATCAAAGCCCTATCACTTACCAATCAAAAGATATTGCAAATCTTATCTTTTTTCAAAAGTAGGTCAAATACCTAGGTCAAGGTCACAAGGTCAAAAATTATGGTATGTGTAGAAAGGTCTTGCCACAAGGATTGCATGTGTGAAATATCAAGGTCCTAACACTTACAAATCAAAAGATATATCCATTCTTAATTTTTTTGAAAAGTAGGTCAAATAAGTAGGTCAAGGTCACTAGGTCAAAAATTATGGTATGTGTAAGAAGGTCTTGTCACAAGGAATACACATGTGAAATATCAAAGCCCTATCACCTACCAATCAAAAGTTATGGGCTGTGACACCCAAAGTGTGACAGACAGACAGACGGACAGACGGACAACGGACAAAGTGATCCCTAAGTGTCGCTATGCTTTGCAGGCGACACAAAAAACAAATCTGACAAAGGCAGAAAGTCCATCTGCACATCTTTTAATGGCCAGTTATGTTAAACAAGGGTTGAGGAATATTTTTTGTAACAATATAACAATCCTATCTTTGCTATGGTAAATACCAGTATAAAGCTATATACATTTTACATTTGTACATGTACTATAGTTTGTTAACTGTAGATCAAAGGTCAAGTTTAGTTTATATGTACCTCATCAAAACTTATTATTCGTACATCACATGTACCAACAGAATAGTCTAAACAAGCATGCTAAATACACAAATGTAGGGGTTTCTGTTTTTTTCTATACACAGACATACAAGTACAATTATTACAGTTATTTCTTCTATCTTTCATTTGACATTTGCAAATATTTTGTAGTTTCCTTGATCTTCATTTTCAAAATTGGTGATTTTCCAAGCGACACTGACATAATTAAGTTATAATACAATGTAAATATCTTACGTTATTTGAACATTGCCAGCCCTTGCGGTATTTGTCAGTGTTATTGTTGAGAAGTCACCGCTGCTGAATCCATCAGCTATATAGCTAACCTCACAAGTCACAGCAACCTGTACCAAAATAATATTACACGTCAGATTAAAGAGCAACTTTACCTGACCATCCTAACCATGTATTGTACTGTAGTAGGTATATTAAGATATATCAACTGAGCTGCAAAGACAGTGAGTCCAATAAAAATTAATGTGCCTATTTTTCTTCCTTTAAACATATTTTGAAATTCAGATACTCTCATTTATTCATGTGTAATTATAAATAAAATTACTATGATACAAGATGTTAGGAGTCTGACATATTTATTTTATTTACATTAAAGCAGGGTTGAATTTCAGCGGCTATAGCAGACAGTCTGGTACTAACTAATTGTGCATTGTCAGAGCCTCTCGCTTACCTGTCCTATGATGTCCACAGGTGAGGGAGGTGTAGCATCATTGACCTGTCCTACAATTTTCACAGGTGAGGGAGGTACAGAATCACTTACCTGTCCCACGATCTACACAGGTGAGGGAGGTACAGCATCACTTACCTGTCCTACAATGTCCACAGGTGTGGGAGGTGTAGCATCACTTACCTGCCTTACAATGTCCACAACTGTAGGAGGAACAGCATCACTTACCTGTCCTACAATGTCCACAGGTGTGGGAGGAACAGCATCACTTACCTGCCTTACAATGTCCACAACTGTAGGAGGAACAGCATCACTTACCTGTCCTACAATGTCCACAGGTGTGGGAGGAACAGCATCACTTACCTGTCCTACAATGTCCACAGGTGTGGGAGGTACATCCTCACTTACCTGTCCTACAATGTCCACAGGTGTGGGAGGTACAGCATCACTTACCTGTCCTACAATGTCCCCTGGTGTGGGAGGTACAGCCTCACTTACCTGTCCTACAATGTCCACAGGTGTGGGAGGTACAGCATCACTTACCTGTCCTACAATGTCCACAGGTGTGGGAGGTACAGCATCACTTACCTGTCCTACAATGTCCCCTGGTGTGGGAGGTACAGCCTCCCTCACCTGTCCTACAATGCCAACAGAAGTTGGAGGAACAGCATCACTTACCTGTCCTACAATGTCCACAGGTGTGGGAGGAACAGCATCACTTACCTGTCCTACTATGTCCACAGGTGTGGGAGGTACAGCATCACTTACCTGTCCTACAATGTCCACAGGTGTGGGAGGAACAGCATCACTGATAGCGTCAATGAGAATAGGAATGTTCCCTACAGAACCTTGTGTGAATGTATATGATGTTAAATTGCTGGTTGTGGACCCAATAACAGTCCTTCCTGAAATAGATCATGGAAACATAACTTGTATAATATATAAGAGGAAAATAATAGAGAGTGCAGCTCAGTTTGTGATGTGTACTAATAGATAGAAATGTCTCCAAAAAAAGAAAAATAGATGAAAGCCCCTTACATGTATCTACTTTATGTATCTCCATTACTGCTAGTGCTGTATACTGATATTGGAATATTAAAGAGTATCGATATTTTGAGATACGCAGTCAAGTATGTATTTCTATCTTCAGCAGTTCAGGGGTGCTTACTTTTGTTCAATTAAAACAAAATAATGGACTGGTTAGCTAGAATTTTTTTTTCAAATCCAAACTGTTCTTACGGAAACGTGTGCGCCCTCAAAACGTAAATATACATGCATGTTCACCTGACAAATTATTTTTTCTCCAGACATTTAAATGTCCGCATAACAGGTTGGGACTGACCACAATATATCGATGCTATGGTGTATATGTACGACTGTCCTTCAAACCAGTGACTGTAATGGTTCTGGTTTTGCGTGACTCAGTGTTTGAAACAAAGGAGATTATCAATTTGGGCCCTTACATTTTCGCTTATTCTTTTTGAAATAGTCTGAATGGTCTTTTTATAAACATAGGTAATCACAGATTACGAAGCTCACCTCGTGACAGCAAAATTCAATTCAAACATATTTCTTAGTATATGTATATTGGCTTTTAAAGGCAAAACCACTCAAGCAGAAAAAGTAGGTCAAGGTCATTTTATGAAAGTTTGATCAAAGATACATCCAATATGCAAGTTTGGTATATGTAGCAGTTATACTTTGCTCAATATTGGCTTTATAGAGCAAAATCACTCAAGCGGAAAAAGTAGGTCAAGGTCATTTTATGAAAGATTGATCAAAGATACATCCAATATGCAAGTTTGGTACATGTATCACTTATACTTTGCTCAATATTGGCTTTTAAAGGCAAAATCACTCAAGCGGAAAAAGTAGGTCGAGGTCATTTTATGAAAGTTTGATCAAAGATACATCTAATATGCAAGTTTGGAACATCTAGCACTTATACTTTGCTCAATATTGGCTTTTAAAGGCAAAATTACTCAAGCGGAAAAAGTAGGTCAAGGTCATTTTATGAAAGTTTGATCAAAGATACATCCAATATGCAAGTTTGGTACATGTAGCACTTATACTTTGCTCAATATTGGCTTTTAAAATCGAAATCACTCAAGTGGAAAAAGTAGGTCAGATGCTGCATCCAATGCATGGGTCCATCTCGGCATCCAAAGATGAAACACTTGTGCAAGTTTGGTTACTGTAGCATCAGTACTTTGTCAGATACTGAGCTACCCCAAACTTCTTATCCAAATCACTCAAGTGGAAAATGTAGGTCAGATGCTGCATCCAATGCATGGGTTCACCTCAGCATCCAAAGATGAATCACTTGTGCAAGTTTGGTTACTGTAGCATCAGTACTTTGTCAGATACTGAGCTACCCCAAACTTCTTAACCAAATCACTCAAGCGGAAAATGTAGGTCAGATGCTGCATCCGATGCATGGGTTCACCTCAGCATCCAAAGATGAATCACTTGTGCAAGTTTGGTTACTTTAGCATTAGTACTTTGTCAGATACTGAGCTACCCCAAACTTCTTAACCGGACGCGGACGCAGACGCATGGGGTTATAGCATAAGCTCACTCAACTTCGTCGAGGTGAGCTAATAAAAATTAAATTAAATTCAAGAATCTTATTTTCACAAAACATAAATTGTGCTTCTATAAAAAGAAGAGCCCTTATCTAGGGGTTGAAGCATTTACGTTTGGGCCTCCAAAACAAATATAGCTTTGGCAATGTTCGTTGGTGAATTTTGTCATTTTTAGCTCACCTCGACGAAGTTGAGTGAGCTTATGCTATAACCCCACGCGTCCGCGTCCGTGTCCGCGTCCGTGTCCGCGTCCGTGTCCGCGTCCACGTCCGGTTAAGAAGTTTGGGGTAGCTCAGTATCTGACAAAGTACTAATGCTACAGTAACCAAACTTGCACAAGTGATTCATCTTTGGATGTTGAGGTGAACCCATGCATCGGATGCAGCATCTGACCTACATTTTCCGCTTGAGTGACTTGGTTAAGAAGTTTGGGGTAGCTCAGTATCTGACAAAGTACTAATGCTACAGTAACCAAACTGGCACAAGTGATTCATCTTTGGATGCTGAGGTGAACCCATGCATCGTATGCAGCATCTGACCTATATTTTCCGCTTGAGTGACTTGGTTAAGAAGTTTGGGGTAGCTCAGTATCTGACAAAGTACTGATGCTACAGTAACCAAACTTGCACAAGTGATTCATCTTTGGATGCTGAGGTGAACCCATGCATCAGATGCAGCATCTGACCTACATTTTCCGCTTGAGTGACTTGGTTAAGAAGTTTGGGGTAGCTCAGTATCTGACAAAGTACTGATGCTACAGTAACCAAACTTGCACAAGTGATACATCTTTGGATGCTGAGGTGAACCCATGCATCGGATGCAGCATCTGACCTACATTTTCCGCTTGAGTGATTTGGATAAGAAGTTTGGGGTAGCTCAGTATCTAACAAAGTACTAATGCTACAGTAACCAAACTTGCACAAGTGATTCATCTTTGGATGCCGAGATGGACCCATGCATCGGATGCAGCATCTGACCTACTTTTTCCGCTTGAGTGATTTTGCCTTTAAAAGCCAATATTGAGCAAAGTATAAGTGATACATGTACCAAACTTGCATATTGGATGTATCTTTGATCAATCTTTCATAAGATGACCTTGACCTACTTTTTCCGCTTGAGTGATTTTGCCTTTAAAAGCCAATATTGAGCAAAGTATAACTGCTACATGTACCAAACTTGCATATTGGATGTATATTTGATCAAACTTTCATAAAATGACCTTGACCTACTTTTTCCGCTTAAGTGATTTTGCCTTTAAAAGCCAATATTGAGCAAAGTATAAGTGATACATGTACCAAACTTGCATATTGGATGTATCTTTGATCAATCTTTCATAAAATGACCTTGACCTACTTTTTCCGCTTGAGTGATTTTGCTCTAAAAAGCCAATATTGAGCAAAGTATAAGTGCTACATGTACCAAACTTGCATATTGGATGTATCTTTGATCAAACTTTCATAAAATGACCTTGACCTACTTTTTCTGCTTGAGTGGTTTTGCCTTTAAAAGCCAATATACATGTACTAAGAAATATGTTTGAATTGAATTTTGCTGTCACGAGGTGAGCTTTGTAATCTGTGATTACCTATGTTTGTTTTGGCTGTTGCAAGATCAAAGTCAAGGTCACGTGAAATGAAAGTTATAATGGTGGATTAGAGCGTAAAGTAAGAAACAACAGGGAAATTTGAAGGCTGAGTAATGCGGGTCAAATTTGTATTGCCATATATTGCGATATTTGATAGTATCGAGATTCTGACGATTTTCATTTTCCTACCTCAATTTTGGTTTAAAAATTTTATTTAAAAATCTGTAAATGTCATCATGATAAAATAATGGACATGTGCAGACAAATTTGACTGTCCTTCTGTAACATTCAAAGTCAATCATACATGTACATGCATGGATATCCGGTTGAAAGAAATTAAAATTTATCCAAGTATTTTAAACGTAATAATTCTGCTGGGACATCAGCAGACACTCTTGGACAGACAGTGCAAAAAGTCACTAAGAAACTTAAACTTCATTTAAAGTACCCTTATCAAATAAATTACAAGAAATTAAGGCAAATGTCCATAAATTTCAGTTAGTATACCAATGATTGACATGTACAGTGTGTTGACGTACAATTTTAAAGGCCGAGCAAGCATTATTTATTTCTTGGAATAATATTAGGCTGTGTAGCATAGTATGGGCACTTCGTCGTGATTAAAAGTGGCTAGTCAGAAAATAGCTGTCTAAGCTGTTGGGGGCGGGGGTGGCTGGCACGCTCAAGGCTATGAATATGGTTTGTCATGCCTACAGGATATTTTAGAGTTAAAATTGTTTATTTCAAAACTAAGGCTTTAAGCTTTATACCCTTAACACTTTAACGGTCGTTAATTATACAAAGTATATAATATTTTTTTCAAATAATCCAGTGGCCAGACATGTAATTTGATTTCCCTTTTGAAAGTCCTTGTAACAACGAATATTCGAATACGAATAGAATACATGTCATGAATTCATGAATATTCGAATACCAATTTCAGTTATTCGTTTCAGCTCTAATTGTAAGTATATGGAATTGATACCCTCGTATTCTCTATGTCAGCATGATGTCACACAAAGGATCAATTAGAGATGTGCACAAAGAAGTTCCGAAAATAGTTGGGATTTAATCTTGGTGTTTATCATGGAGCATAGTGTATGGAAATTGCGTTATATCTAGAATATAACGTTTATATCAAGGACAAAACTACTAGAATTCATTGAAGGACCCAGTGATGAATTAGCTCTTAGCTCCTCAAACCCCAATATAAAAGGAGTTTTGATGAAGGAGCAAACAAAATCACGGATTTTTCATAGGGCACAATGAAAAATCTAGAGGCATATCCCCCTGAAAAGATTGCGGAAATTCGGTCATGTGACCAGTCTGACATCAAGAATGGTATGAACTCTTTTTCGCAGAAAATGCTCAGATGGAATAAGAATATTTCACCATTTTTGTACAAAGAAATGAAAAGGTTTGTTGTCTATCTTATTTGTTGCAAAGATACTGAGTTAAATAATAAAATCATCCTAATTTCCCTGTTCTACTTTCTGCTAACATCTCATGCGTAAAGAACGACTTACCAAAATGGCGGCGGCTAGACTCCGGTGCGTTTGCATTATACCGGAGTCTTGTAAGCAGGACTACAATATCTTGTGGTCAGTCCCAACCTGCATAATAGTCTATTGGCAGTAGACTATTATGCGGACATTTACAAAAGTCTGGAAAAAATTGTTAGGTGAACCTTTTTAATTCTATTAGAGGACAAAGTCTGTGTCGCAGGCGCGGACGTAGTCCTCTTGAAAATAACACGTGCAAATAAATAGGAAAAATGCTGGTTTCAAATGTTAATTCTGTACAAATTCTGTATAACCTACAAACTCAGCCGAGCGGTTTCGCCAGAGTCTCGGGGCTTACTACTCAACCCATGTATTTTCGGAATCATCATCGGTGACTTCCGGTCTACATGGATGGAGGATTATTGGACAACCTGTTTTCAACGGTATATACAAAGTCAATAATTTAATTGAATCCATTGAATCATGCTTTACTTACATGTACTTGATAATATGTGACTTGAAACCGTTTCATCTTACTGCCATCTTTAACGAGTTACGACTAATACGTCATGACGTCATTATGCAACGTCATTATTACGTCAGAATGCAACGTAATCATGTAGCAGGAAAAACGTTGTTTCGCGGACTATCTGTACATTAGCTAAATCTTTCGCCCGACCCTCACGTTGTGTCTATTCCGTTGTCTTTTGTTGGGGGGGGAGGGTTGTATGTGGAAAAACGTGTGGGACGGGCGAAATATTGAAGCTATCTGTAAATATGTGTATGCAGAATTGGTAAAATTTTCAAGAAACTGTCAGACCGATTCTACACCGAGTTCTCTCTCAGTTGTAGCTAAATGACCAGAGGCGGGTTTGTTTGAATTTGTTTTTGTTTGGTTTTATTTATTTGTTTGATTTTTTTTTTTTTTTGTTTTTTGGGGGAAGAGGGGGGGGTGTTTTTTGCTGCTGAGGTGAAGTTGAGGGAGCAAATATATGTGAAAAATACTGAAATTTTATGTAGAGAAGGTTAAAAGTATCTCCCTCATCCCACAAAAACTTAAAATTTCTGAAGAAATATTCATTGAAATTCACGTTTAATATACCATATTCTCTTCTTGGAGTATGATTTTTTTTTAATTTCTCCTTTTTATTTCGTTTACATTTATTTACTTATTTTCATATTTATTTGTTTATCAGTACTAGCTATCACTGGTATTATAGCGAGCGGAGCTCGCTGCAAAGGCCCGAAGGGCCTTTGCGAGCGAAGCTCGCCCTTATGGTAACGCGTATACACTTACTTTAGTGAGAAAATATGCTAAATCAAAGAATGAGAATGTACTACTATGCTTTCAAAAACTTTCGTCCCCTCGCAGACAGAGTTACTGCGGAGATGCTGAATATTGCCATTTAATTTTTTTTTCGACTCCGAGTATACGTATATGTTATACTCAATTTTTGTTTACAAGTTAAATTTATTGACATAATTTTTCGTAAAGCAGATTACGAAATAGCATCGACAACTCGGCGTAACCGCGGAATCTTTTTAGGAAAGCCGACATCTTCGTTTGAGTATTTTGTTTACTGTGCTTCTATGACGTCATTGACGTCATCGCGCCAAATTCTTAATGTCACTTTGACGTTGTAAGATTTTCCTTTAATGGACGCATTTTGCTTGACGTAAACGCTTCTAAAAAGGTCAATAAACCGGCCAAAGTATTCCCATGGGCGATTTTGTGATCAATCCGGATGGCTTCACGTTATTAAGTTTCTCAATCCAGAACACTTCTCGGATTTTACGATAATATCTGGAGGCATCCGAACATTTCTCTAAAATTATAATTTTGATGTCCGATATTAAAGTGGTTTTCTTTATTGAAATGTTATGAAACAGGCTTTGGACGATTGTATCTGACATCGGCGAGATGGATTTATTTTCTTTTGGGCGATATGCAATGAGTTATTTATTTTCATTTAACCGTTTTATAACAAAATTAAAATGGCTTGAAATAAAAAAAATCACATGTAGGAAATATAACCATGTCTGTTTATAAATCCTTTGTCTGACCAGTTCTAGCTGAGCTCTTTAAACTAGATCGTTGATATAAAGTTTCAAAATCATACACCTTTTGTGTTTGCTCGTATTTTTCTGTAAATTTGACTGGAATCCCCCCCCCCCTCAACCTAATCTAATATTTGCCGGTCAAGGCCAAAACAGGAACGTACAAAGAACCATATTTCAAGCCCCCCCCCCCTTAATATGTTCATCTGCTGGTCTAGACCAGTTTTATAAATGCCTCTTTGTTTCCACTCGCCTTATACTGCCTTTTTTTTTTTTTTTTTTTTTTTTGGCAATCACCAAACAGAAAGTTTTGTAAGATAGGATAAACCGTCATAGTCTAAAATCATATTTATTTTCTCTCCGCTCGCACAAAAAGGCTTTGCCTTGATTCATATTATTTACATGCTCATTTATCTTATATTTCTAATTAAAAAATTTACATTTTCAATTTTTGAAGTAGTCATTTTCAATGTCACCCTGCGTCCTCACTATGGCTTTGCCATAATTCATATTAAATAAAAAATAATTTGACAACTTTCATGTTGTAGCATGCATAGTCTCTGCATAATGTTAACTGAACAGTTTACTATAAGTTTTACGGTACCTTGGCCGTTACAAACTGTTGTACACAAGATAGTTAAAGAGAGGAGGGTGAGAAGTATTTTATGCGACATAAAAGAACGATGAATTGCTGTTTTCAGCATTGTAAAGAAGGAAAATCGTCAGCTGGTCGAAAAGTCCGCCATCTATAAACAATATGAAACTACGATAGTTGAACTTTGTTACAGGAGCTCTGATTGGTTCCTGTGAAAATCGGTCCTCAGTTTGTCCAATAGAAACAAGGATTAGACAATCATGAAAGGGGAACAACTCTTGAAAAGTGACATGTGCGAGCAAAGGGAGTTTTTCGAATTTCCTCTGAAACTGTAAAATGGTAGAGCTCTTGAAGTCGAATTTTGAAGATAACTTTCAAGGAATAGAATCATCAATAAGAAGAGCTGATTTTATAGGTAATATAAATGTTTTCTATACATTTTTTACCCAGGACAAATCGCGTCAAAACAAAATGATAAGGAAAAAAATAAAATAAATGAACAAGAATTGAAAAAAGTGACCGTGTTAAGGGTTTACTTAACATTATAATTGCGAGTAAGGAAAATTTTGTAAAATCTAAAAGTGCGTAAATATTTGAATACGGTTATTTTCATTTTTCGGAGTGCTGTCATTTTTTAAATAGTGGGGTAATATTCATGCCTGTGTACACAAAATAAAAAATAAAAATAATCAAATTTATAGCATATTATATGTTTAAGTGTCATCCTATCAATAACTGATTTTTCCTTAATAAAATATTTACGCACTTTTAGATTTTATGAAATTTAAATGATGTTTAGTCAACCCTTAATATATTCCAGGAAAATGACCCTGTAAATATAGCTGGGCAAATGAAAATAAAGTATGTTACTGTCCGCGCGGCTCACTTCTGAAACTGGATAAACGCTATTTTGAATACTTTGTCGTACATATCTATCTCTCGTTACTGTTCGCCCTCTCTCGAGTACTCTGAACAGGGTGCGCTGCTATTAAAATACAGATAAAAAGTAAATATGATAGTCGAAAATTTCAAAGGCGTGAAAAGTTTGATAGGATTAAGGTGTTAGAAGAAGTAAAAGTTCTGAAGAACAGTATTCACAATTAAAAGATAAAAGCCAAGATATCTAAGGTCTGACTTAACGAAATTGGCACCATTCAATAGATCTCGTTTAGTCGTAAATTTCAGTATAAGTTATATGATAGTCAGTGCTTGCTATCAAACATTACAGACAAAACTATTTTTAGATGGGCGATTTCCCATGCTAATATTTCCCATGACGCCGTGCCGCTGTCCATAGACTCTATGTTCAACTCGGCGACGTCATACTAAAATTTAACATTGAAAACATCCCATCTAAAAAGTATTTTGTCTCTATCATATGATTGCATAAACTCACGACCATATATCATATACCAAAATTTACGACTAAGCGAGATCTATTGAATTGTATTAATTTCATTTAAACTTTTGCGTTACAAAGGATTCAAAATATCGTTTATCCAGTTTCCAAAGTGAGCCGCGCGGACAGTAGGCAAGGGGTGCTCCTGTTTGTACATATCATGCCATAGAATTCTTAGACACCACTAGAATATATTTAGTCCGTGAGCCAGAGGGGTTGGTCGGTACCATCTGGGGTGAATAAATCTGATGTTGATATTATGATAGATATACCCAAGAGGTTTCAGAAAATGCATGATAGCATTTGATCAAAGGTAGCTAAACGGGTAAACAAGAGTTATTGCCCTTGCGTACTTGCCAAATGATGATTTTTTTCTGGAAAAAAATTATAACTTAAATATGGATGGTGATTTTAAAAATTGAAAAGTGTAAATATGTAGTATTTTTTGTTCTCATTCAGATGAAATAAGTTGCATGTTCCAATTCCTATTTTTATTGTGTATTTTGGGGTAAATAAGTCCAATTTTGGCTAAATTTCACAGAAATTTAAGGAATTTTGATTTATTCTTACTTCTCAGTTCCTCAATATTGCATATGATCGTCCAATGATTATGTTAAAACATATCTTAATTCTCCTCTTTCAAATGAGATGGATTTAATATTCTTATTTTTATTTGCAAAATCCTCGAAATTGGCGTTTTTATACAGAAAACTGATTTTCAATTAGAAATCTCAGATTTCTGTATATCAATTTAAAGAACCCTTATTAATTATGAAAGCAATGATGGAAAGCTATTTTCTAATGTAACTTTTCACACTCTTTCAAATTATATATGTTTACTTACATTTCATTCAAAATAAAAGTGTTTTTCTGGAAAAAAAACGTATTTTTTTCATTTAAAAATCGCTGATTATTGGAGAATATTTATTGAATCGATAGACATTCTTAAAATGATAGCAGGAATGTATTTTCAACTGTAATTATTTAGCTTCACTTATGAATGACATGTTTGATACATAAAAGGACTTAGGTATATTTTCCACTTAATTTAGGGGCAAAATGCCTGTTTTTTGTCTAAAAATAACAAATTTCCGGGAAAATTCTATTAATTCATCATCTTAGCTAAAATTATAGATTTAAAGCAATTATCATTTAGAAAGTAATCATCTTGTCAGATGATTGTGAACTTAAAAGTGATTATTCATTAAATCCAACATTTTCGGATAAAAATATGCATTTTTTTACGCAAAATCCACTTATTTTGAGAAAAACAATATTAGCTCTTTTAATCTGCCTAAATTGATATATTTTAGTTTTGATATTATGCTGTTTCTTATTATAAATGGATAGGAATGTCATTTGATAACTGAAATTTAATAATTATCTTATTTTGGGGCAAAAAACCTAATTAATGTGCAAAAATAATTGATTTTTGTGAATATTTTTAAAAAAAATTATTTTTTATTTTATCAAAGCAGGAGAGGTTTCATATAATTTGATGGCATAAAAGTGATAAAGTTTAATGAGTTAGAGGAGATTTCCTTGATTATCTTGCTATTTTGGGGGGAAAATCTCAATTTTTATTTAAATATCGCTGATTTCTGGAAAATCTGTATTACTATGAAATGTGTCATTATTATTTATATTCAAAAGTGTTCATGGGTATATTATAGTTTGTCCTTGTATGTCATTTGTATTTCAAGTATCCTCCATTAATTTAATTGGTATTTCTGGGCAAAAAATATGTTTTATGAAAAATCACAGTCTAAATCAAGAAAAATTACGTCTCATATTTCAAACTATGACTATTATTTTCCTAACTTACTTATGAAATTATTCTTATCTTGTGAAATGTTACTATTAGTATGTTTTGGGTAAAAGATGGAAAAGCAAGCACTTAATAAGCAAAATGTGATAAAACACATTTCGAGGTTATTTATTGCTAGATTTTTTAGAATAAAAGCTTGCTTTTCTTTGTGACCTGTGAAGACCTTATGTGCCAAAGGCACGAAGGAGATACGTTACAGGTTTCTTTGTGACCTAATATTTAATAATATATATTTTACCTCAAATATAACAATATTACACAAAATTGAAGAGAAGTGATAAATGAGTTTAGAAAGAATAAACAATTAAATAGGAAATACAGAATATTATAGTCCTACTTTGAAATATGAGACTTTCTATAGTAATTTTCTTGATTTAGGCTATATATTTATATAAAAACATATTGTTTGCCCCAAAATACCAATTAAATTAACAGAGGATACTTGAAATATATATGACTTACAAGGACAAACTATGATATACCCAGGAACACTTTCGAATATAAATAATAATGACACATTTCATAGTAATAAAGATTTTCCAGAAATCAGCGATATTTAAATGAAAATTGAGATTTCCCCCCCTAAATAGCAAGATAATAAAAGAAATCTCCTCTAACTCATTACACTTTATCACTTTTATGCCATCAAATTATATGAGACCTCTCCTGCTTTGATAAAATAAAAAATAAAAATTTCAAAAGATGTTCACAGAAATAAGTGATTTTTGCAAGTTAATTAGATTTTTTGCCCCAAAATAACATATGAATTAATTTTCAGTTATCAAATGACATTCATATCCATTTATAATAAGAAACAGCATAATATCAAAGCTAGAATATATCAATTTAGGCAGATTAAAAGAGCTAGTACTTATTTTCTCAAAATAAGTGGTTTTTGCATAAAAAATACATATATTATCCAAAAATGTTGGTTTTAATGAATAATTACTTTTAAGTTCACAATCATCTGACAAGATGATTACTTTCTTAATGATGATTGCTTTAAATCTATAATTTAAGCTAAGATGATGAATTAATAGAATTTTCCCAGAAATTTGTTATTTTTTAGACAAAAAAACAGGCATTTTGCCCAAAAATTAAGTAGAAATACACATTTTATGTTTCAAATATGTAGTTCATGAATGAACCTAAATAATTACAGTTGAAACAATATTCCTGCTATCATTTCAAGAAATTCTTTAGATTCAATAAATATTCTCCAGAAATCAGCGATTTTTGGATGAAAAATACGTGTATTCCCCAAAACACTTTAATTTTGAATGAAATATCAATAAAACATATATAATCTGAAAAGTTAAATTAGAAAACAGCTTTCAATCATTGCTTGCATAATAAGATAGGGTTCTTTAAATTAATATACAGAAATCGAAGATTTCTAATTGAAAATACAGTTTTCTGTATAAAAACTCAAAATCGAAGATTTCGCAAAAAAATAAGAATATAAAATATATTTCATTTGAAAGAGGAAACTTCAAAGATGTTTTTAAAATCATCATTGGACAATCATATGCAATATTGAGGAACTGAGTAGGAGGAATAACTTAAAATTTTATCGAATTTCTTTGAAATTTTGCAAAAATTCGACTTTTTTACCCCAAAACACACAGTAAAAATAGGAATGGGAAATTGAAACTTATTTCATCTAAAAGAACACCAAAAATACTACATATTCACACTTTTCAATCTTTAAAATCATCAACCGTATAAAAGTTATAATTTGTTTCCTATATTCATTGATTTTCAACTAAAAAACAAGGTTTTTCCCCCAAAAAACTGTCTTAGCTACCTATTATTCGTTGCTATCATACATTTTAAAATACTACAGATATCCATCTATCAGAATATATTGGTGTCGTTTATTCACCTCGGATGGTACCAATGACCCCGAATTTGGGGGTCTGGCTCACGGACTAATTTACTTTAATTAGTTGGGGAAAGGTACCGATCGAGCTTATATACCTTGATTGGGCTAATATACCTCAATCTTGCTAATCAACCTGACTTTTTAGCTCACCTGAGTGAAGCTCAAGTGAGCTATTGTCATAGCGCACCGTCTGTCCATCGTCCGGCGTAAACTTTTTTACATTTTCGACATCTCCTCTGCAACCGCTGCACGGAATTTCACGGAACCTTACAGGAAGCAAGAACTCAAGGTCCTCTACCAAGTTTGTGTTTTTTGTGCCGATCAGTCAACAAATATAGCCACTGAGGGCTCTGATAGGCTGACACATTTTCGACATCTCCTCTGCAACCACGTCACAGAATTTCATAAAACCTCACAGGAAGCAAGGTCGCGAGGTCCTCTACCGAGTTTGTGTTTTTTGTTCTGATCTAGTGTTGTATAATCGGACAAATTTCATAATCGATTGTTGGTTTATAATCGGAGAAGATTTTAATCAATTATTTCGATTTAATCGGAAATAAATTTTACTTGCTTTTACAGAAAAGAATATGACAAGTAATGATAAAACTTCACTTATTCATAGTAAAATGTCTAGAAAGAACTCTAACCACAGAATGATAAAATCCTGTCTAGTAAATGAAATAATTTGTTAAGATCACAGCAGTTATAGAGCCAAAACAAATATGTGATTGTAATACTTATGCTTATAGTCGGCAACTTTACATGGCAGATGCAGAGTTTTTTTGTTTTTTATTTTTTTTGGGGGGGGGGGGGGGTTGTCTCCATTCGACCCAAGAGCAAGGTTTTTGCTCATTCAGTGAGGGATAAAACAATATCTTCGTGTAGTTTAGGCTGGCCTTGTCCTTCTGACAAAGCTCTGGAGTTCGGCGTAAAAAGTTTTTTTTTTCCTAGCCGAGTAGATATTGACGTATCGAATCTGACGTTGAAGTTTTCTATTAGAGTACTTGACATTGCTATTAAATTCAATGAGAATCCTAATTCCATCCATTGTATGCCTTAGAAAGTGTATTCTTTTCGAATTATTTATGCTATGACCGTACATATGTAATTTTAACTCGTGGAAACGATCGTCGATTTACTTTCGTTTTATTCGTACGTATTACACGCGTATTCGACCAAGAACTATGTCATTCTTTTGTAGGTTGTATATTTCCGATTATAATCGATTCTTGAAAACACAATCGAGTAATCGAAATCGAAGGGTATTAGCGATGATGTCGCCGATGTCGGCGATAATCGTTACAACACTATTCTGATCAATCAACAAATATGGCCGCCAAGGGCTCTGATTGACTGACTCATTTTCGTCATCTCCTCTGAAACCACTGCACAAAATTTCATAAAATCTTACAGGAAGCAAGTACTCAAGGTCCTCTACCAAGTTTGTGTTTTTTTGTGCTGATCGTTTAACAAATATGGCCGCCAAGGGCTCTGATTGGCTGACACATTTTCGACATCTCCTCTGCAACTGCTGAACAGAATTTCATGAAGCCTTACAGGAAGCAAGTACTCAAGGTCCTCTACCAAGTTTGTGTTTTTCGTGACGATCGGTCAACAAATATGGACACCGAGGGCTCTGATTGGCTGACACATTTTCAGCATCTCCTTTGTAACCTCTGCACAGAAACCTTAAAGGAAGCAAGTACTCAGGTCCTCTACGAAGTTTGTGTTTTTGTGCTGATTGTTTAACAAATATGGCTTTCGATGGCTCTGATTGGCTGACACATTTTTGACTTCTCCTCTGCAACAGCTGCACAGAATTTCATGAAACCTTAAAGGAAACAAGTACTCAAGGTCCTCTATCAAGTTTGTGTTTTTCATGCCGTTCGGTCAACAAATATGGCATCTTTTTCCCTCCAAATTATATTTGGGTGCAAAATCGTACAAGCAAACAATATTTAAAAAGCAACTATGCCTGAAAACTTTCTAGATTTAGAGAAATCTCACCCAGTATATTCAGGAAAATAGAGGTATATTTTCTCAGTAATCATTCACTTTTCAGGTATGTTTCTTTTGTAAACATTACTTCTTTTATAAGGAACTAATGCGATTTTGCACAAAAAATAATTTTGAGAATGATTGAATTTTTTACTATAGAAAATTATCAGATTGATTAGCCCAATTGAGGTACATGTATAGTAGCTCAATCGAGGTATATTAGCTCGATTGGTACCTTTCCCCACCCTGTTGATAATTAATATGAATCTAGGCATTGCCTATAGGCAATGCCTAGATTCATATTAATTATCAAAGTAAAAATATTCTGCCTATGAGGGAGCGTAGCATGTTTACTTTTGATAAGCACCCGTTTGTCTAATCATCTACTGTACCAATTTATTTACCTACCAATTTATTAAAATTCTGTAGATTTTGAATTCGTAATTCAGTCGTTTGTATACATAATATAATTATCCTATATCATAAATAAAGTTATTTCTTCAGATCATGAACATCAGACTTCAAGTGCAAAGTCAGAGTGAGCATGCTTCTGCTTGAATGAACTTTGCTGCATGATTGGATTACTACGAAACATGTAGTACACCACATGTATACGTTTGCTTTTGAAAATTCTCACGTCAACAGAAAAAATTACATCTAAATACTTGATGTCGTTTTCATGTTTTATTTAGTTGTGTTTAAAAGTTGGATCTTATTTTTATATTACATGTATGTTAACGTGGAAAATCGAACACTCTCAAATTACTATTAGCATGTGTGACACTTGAATGGAAGACAGACGTAGTCTGTTACTTATGTGTCGAAATCCTGAATGAAGATTTCCCTTATTTAAGTTTTTCTTTCATATTTGATATAGACTGCGATTAATCAAATTTGAATATGTGAATATAATTACATATCAAACTTATATCTATGTACTAGCAGAGTGTGCGAATGAAACCAAAAATCCACAGGACATTTGTCCTGTAGTTCAATGAAATTTCTTAAAGCCTACCAGACAAAGCTAGAAAATACCGAACAATTACAAAATGGTTTATTACAAATTTGCTGTTTGTAATACATAATAGAAAAAATTGAGAGAGACTGAAAAGTATACAAAATTTTTCTAAAAATTACTAAAGTAGTACTCATGAACATTGTTTAAATATCCCTGATACGTAACGGCACATGTTCAGTATCTCTATAAATTGTCAATGGGTACAGTATCTATTGGTACAAATTTCTTTAGAATTCATTTACAAAATACGAATAAAGTGGGCATGTGGCCATTCATAACTCGCACCGTTACGTGGTGCAATGCATAAAAATATACGAGACACACTGTGATTTCACTGAAATAATTATCGTTGTACATGTTTATAGACAGATTTTAGTCAGGACAATGTAATTTTTTAAATATGTTCAACAGAATTAATACTATTGAATACTTCACATTTAACCTACGATCAATTGTGACAATATGACGGATACTTTTTTATTCTGAAGTTGAAAGAGCGCAGCGATGTCGGAGAAACAAATAAATGTCTTAAAGTTTATTGCAAATCAAATATTGTTTTTGGTATGTTTAAAGGAAAATGCTGTGTTAAAATCTTGGAACAAAAATCATCGGACTTTTTGTCCGGCTCAGAACTAGAAACTGTCGGACATTTACTAGTAAAATATCCACAAGAGATCGCACGCAATCCGTCGCTTTTTGTAAACTCTGTGTACTAGTTTATACAAATGTAGATATAACAGTTACAATGAAGTAGGTCACTGTGAAGGACGCGTAATAAATAGTTTTTGTAATTAGTAATTACATATTGCATACCTGTAAGACGCGATTTGATTGGCTAAACGAAAGATGAATGGAACTCAACCCTTAACGAGTGTACTCCAGACCCTGACGACAAAGGAGAAAGGGGAATGGTTTTAATCAGACTGGAATACTCAGTACCAAGTTATAAAATAGTTCAGATTAGAAATTGGAATTAAAAAATGAGAGAAGAGTTTAATTGAAATTAAATTAAAGAAAAATCATAATTTATCAAATTTGCTGCACTCTACTCTTAGGCAGGGACGGGTAGTTTCCGATATATATCACATTTCCTTCCTCATTTTTTTTTCAAATTTTTGAGTGGTGAGTGATACATGTAGGGCGTTCATATTTCATACGTGCATTATGTATTATCCACTCTTAATGGTTACAATGTCCACAGCTTTATTGTTAGTTGTATTTCAAATTACATGGAGCCCTTTAGAAAATTATCATAGAACATGTAGAAGAGAAATACACATTTTATAAATTAACAAATAATATAAATCAGCATTTCATGGTAGGAAGCAAAAGCATAGTTAGGATATTTCTTCACAGATATCATATAGCTTGCAGACAAAGAGAGATAACCCTTGTCAAAAACATTTCTCAGGCCAAGGTGATAGAATATAATCAGATGTTTAACTTGACTTGTTGCTGTAGTTTTAACGTGTTTATTATATTTCCAGCACTTGATACAGAGTTTTCTGGTTTGTTCCTTTCAAACAAGTTAAAACCAAGGTAAGCACTAGTACAATGTATCTGAAAAAGACATTTATTTGATATAAAATTCAAAGATCAATGTTAATGTTGACATCCTTTTATCCTAACAATTATCTGATTTATATCATTATTATGCAATATGCATAAATTTTATTGGCTTATGTAACCTCATAAATCAATTGCCTATGATCAAAGGAAACCTCTAAGTACTGAAAATCAGTGTAGGTCAAGGTTATACTCTAATGAAAGGTCAAGGTTACATACATTTGTTTCTAGAGTCGTGTTCTTTAATTATTGAACTTTCTGGTTTGCTGTTTTGCAGTCTCTTTGATACTAGCCAGGAGAGATATGATAAGCTTCGTGTTGGAGCACAGCAGTTTACTATTACTCAAATAGGTAAGCAAGCATGCAATGCTATGTGTACACTACATTTAAATACTTTGTGTTATAAGAGAGGTTGAACTAAACTAGTACATGTAAAAGTATGTGTAGCACTACATGTATTTGCAAAAGTTAAGACCTGACCACTCACCATACTTAATTTTAATTGTAGTTTTCACAAAAACTCACTAGTCTGACACCTCAGACATCTAGAAATTTTGCCAGGCTAGTAGAAATTGTCTAAAAACAAAGCAGTCGGCCAGTAGAATTTGTAATCTGGTTAGTCGTTTGAAAGCTTTTCATGAAGACTGTATAAACATGATAACATGTGATAAATGGACATAAGTTTTGAAATAAAGGGGAGGGGCAAAAGTCAGCTATTTTTGGCCCCAATTTTTGCGATTTTCAAATATTGTTTTCTAACTGATTTCCATATTTCAAATAATTGTTGAGATATTTATATTTACTGAATTTACTGAATTAGTGTCGAAAATAGATATTCTAAATTTATATGAGTGATATTTCCCGCCAAAATTGGACATTTTTACTGAAAATAGTAGTGAAATGATAGGAGATTGGATTCCAACACATAGTACATCATGGTACATTGTAAATTATCGTACATAAAGCAAGTGTGTGTAACGAAATCATGCTTTGCATGTACATTTGCAATGTTAAAAGGAATATCCCATAAAAGTTTGAACTTGTTACAAGCGCTTGCTCAGGGACATACAATTGAAGGTATGCTTGTCTATTGGCGGAAAATCTTAATTTCTATTGTGAAGTAATAGAACTGAATTTTCAATGTTTTTACCCCAAAAATGAGGATCATCAAGAAATAATGTAAAATTAGTACTGTTTTGTTTACAAGAAGCATATGGAAGAAGAAAAAAATGCTTTTTCAAAAATTCGGACTCGGGTCAAATATGGTCACTTTTGCCCCTACCCCTTTTTGGGTGTTACAAAAAATGTTACACAGTACTACATGTATATGATTAACCAAATAGGTAGTTGTCTAACAATGTTTTATATATAATGATATTATGTTCATTATAAAAAGCACAAAAAAAGGCACAAGTCACTGTGGCAAATATTATATATGTATATATTGTTTTATGTTTTATAGGTCTTGCCACATTTGAGAAGGATAAAGTTGAGAACAAGTAAGTATGTTTTCTTTTTCTGGTCCATACTTTATACACATGAAGATTGGAGAAGGTTAATAATGAGTAAACCATGCGTTCTTCCAGAGAAGGTGTGAGGTGGTCAGGCCACCCTGGTAAAACATTCTTATTGTACAATTTCTGAACATAGATTTATGAAGGATTTCTAGTTTGACTGCTCTAGTGGACTCAACAGATCAGATGCCTGTTTCACAAAAATACTTAAAACAAATTTGAGGAATTTTCATAACTTTTGATTTCTTAGCACTTCTTATACAGTCCAGGAGAATACTAAAAACAGTAATATTACTTAAAAATGTAATATTACCGTTAACAATAATCCCTGATATTATTGAAAACAGTAATGTTGCCACCTTATATTACATCTTTCTGTAATATAGACAAAGCAACGTCTTAAAGCTAAAAGCACAGCTTTTATCATACAATTCTTTCATTCAAGAACAAATTCATTAGATATGATCAATTTTTTTACCAAAAAGTGAAGATAATGTCCACTAAGAATTTATTTTTCACATTTTCTTCTTTTTGATATCACATTTTCTTCAAATATGTAGAGGAAAAAATTTTCCTGATGTTTTAAACAATTTTTCAGTGTACATTTGAATGAGATACAACTCCTAATCACTCTGATTTCTCCCCGAATCCACTGGTATAAGAGCGAACTGACCATCTAAATAGTATTACTGCTTACAGTAATATAAAGAGAAAAATTTCCAAGAAAGATAACTCCAATTTAAGTTATATTATCATTTTTAGTAATATTACCGTTTTCAGTATTCTCTTGGACTGTTATAAAGTAAAAGTCACGATGTTTTGTATTTGAATTTATATTTAGTATGTAGAAATGATATAAGAAAGCACAATATAATCTGAATTGAAAAATATTTGAAGCTTTTATTTGATGATGAAAGTTACAAAAAATTCCCCAAATTTTTAGGAAGTATTTTTGTAAAACAGGCTTCAGAAGCTGATGCTACATGTATATAGTAGTCATTTCTTAAAATCAATGTCTTTATACGTCGTATTAACCATTTTATGAAATAATAGTAATCACTCTTCTGTTTATAGATGTAAAGGAAATCAAACAATGAGTAAACACGTCAAAGATTGCGTGACACTGTAAAGTTTAGCGATTCCTAAATGAATTATAATAAGTGTAACTATATGAAATATTTACAGGTACCATGTTACCGCCTACAATGCCTATCTTTTCCCTCCGGAGTTTGGGCCGCTCGATACAAGATTCACAATACAGGTGAGTACTTTAAGATAAGGATTTAGAATAATGTCTTTTCTGACAATTGAAGATTATTACTACAATGTAGTATTTTAGTGATACATGTACATGTAAAAGTTCAGATATAAAGTTAAGAGTATTATCTTGCAGGCATCCAGTTTTGGTTTCCACAGGCAGCATAATTTTGATTTCAACAAAGTGAGTTAAACTTTACTAAGTCTTATATGAATAATCCTAAAGTTTTTATCGTAAATACTTTCATTTCTTATCTTCTGAAAAATTCACTTATTTTGTGAAGTACGTTACGCATGTAACTTAGTAATTACTGTAAATGTTTTGTACTTCACCAGTACATGTATCACTCTTGATATTTTTTGCAAAGCCAAGGGGGACTATTATTTATCTGTCTGTCCATCCTTCTGTCAATCAATCTGTTGGTCCGTCCTTCCAATCCATCCATCTTTAGATTGTTTTTCTGTACACTGGATAGCAATATTGATACATACAATGTCATGTAGCTTAGTCTTTGATAGTAACAGAGCAAGTGACTTATTTGGTAAACTTTATTCTTTTTCAAACTTGCTGGAATGTTCAAGTAAAAGGTCAGTTAAAATACCTGTTCTTGAACAGTATGTTGAATTGCTATCTATATATATATTTCTTTTTCATAGTTCAACTTGTAGTTGTACATAAGGTTTTTTTGGATATCTCTAACTATTTATTATTATAATTATTCTATGTACATTGTATTGTAGTATGTGTACGAGGGTTTGTCTTTTATGAATGAAAGGGAAGAAGCCATGGCCAGGAGATATTTCAGTGACCAAGTCATCTTCCAGTCAGTGGAAAGGTACCATACTTCTATATGATAACAGATACATTTGTAAAGTTATACCTTACTCAAAAACAAAACAATAATCTGTGGACAAAAGGGGGGGGGGGAGGTTGTCACAAAGAGGAAATATTTACTCATTGATGGCAAGGTTAAAAGCAAGACACACTCAAATAAGACACTTTCAAAGCAATTCGGTTAACCACGGTTCCAGCTTTGGTCGGTTCAATTCGGTACTTTACGGATTTCGTTTTGGTTTTTCACCCAATGAAATACATGTATGTTGTTTCACTGACTTCTTGATTGTAAACGTGCACCTGTTTGTTTGACAGGTGGAGTCTAAGACGTCTTCTGAGTGTTCTAGTTTGAATGTTGAATGTTTATAAAATCTCAAAGAAAAGTGCTTTCAAAGCAGAAAAATAAAAAAGAATTACTTGTTGGGCCATGTAAAATTAATTCTATGTTTCTCAGATAATTGGGTCTTAAAAAAGTGGCAAGGTAGGTAGGGTTTTTATTTTTTGTTTTTTTTCCATCAAGAGTACTCTTATTATTCATGTAAAGCAAAAAATTGCATGCCCTATCTAATTCCCCCATTATTCATATAAGGCAAAAAAATCTTATGCTGCCCCCCCCCCCCCCCCCCCCCCCCCCCCGTTTTTCTTCATAGAAAACGGTCTTTGAATCATCAGTCAAAATAATGGTACATGTACATTAAGATTTATGCCTTTCTCCTGCAAATAAGTTGATTTTTTTAAAAAGTAAAATAGCCTATTCCTTCTCAGAACGGGGAGACGTAGCTCATCTGTCTGAATGGAAGAAGCTAATAGATACAAATATACAAATATAGGAAGTATGACATGTTTTGATTGCCATGAGTACATTAGTAGAATCGCGTAAGAGACTCGACGTGTATTATTTGCTCACACCTTATTAAAACCCCAGTTCAAATTAAATAAGACCCCTCACTTCCTAGGATGGATCCGTTCATATGGTCAAAAATGTGGCTGATAGCGTATATCCTCGACTTTAGAAATCGAATGAAGTGAGCATTAACCATCGTCTGATAAAATAATGTACACGGGTACAATATACATTCTTTTATTCATAGATTTAAGGATTTAACTACGTTTCTCTTGCGTTCGTTGGCGGTCCTTGCTTATACTTTTTACAACGTGAACGTCATTATTAATAGATTCGGAAGTATTACAATGGACACTTGCTATTGTTCGGCATTGGTTTTAACATATATGCTGTAGAGATCAATAAAGAAAACTATACCAACGTTCTAATAAATGTAATACTCGATGTTTAAATGTCTGCGACACGTGTCGGCACGTTCTTAGTATATCCTATACAATTCCCTTTAAATGGCGCGTGGATAAAGTCTTTACCCGTAACGTTAATACGGAACGCGCCGTGATTTATACAGGCTTTTAAAAGTATTTATTCATCGGGTACTGTTTGGACGATTTTACAGGACGATAAATATGTTCAATGAATAAATGGATACTATGTTTTTAATCGCGATCGGGATGATGCATAGTGGATATTTTTTTCTGAAGTTGCAATAAAAACGTTTCATCGGCGGCAAATTATAGTGCGCGGCGGTGTCTGAGAAACATAGATTTTATTTTACATGGCCTTGATTTGTTATTCTTACCATTATTTCACTCTTTTATGGAATTAAACAACACAACTAAAACTGAACCGAAAAAAAAGAGAAGGGCAGTCCATTTTCCTGAACCAAACTGAACCTACTAGAGGCTGAACCATGACGGCCCTACAAGACATCCCCAAGCAAGATGCACCTCCTTAATAAGACACTCCAAACAAGATGCACCTTAAACAAGACATCTTAAACAAGACATCTTAAACAAGACATCACCAAAACAAGATATCACAAACAAAACATATCCAAAACAAGACATAACCAAAACAAGACATAACCAAAACAAGACATAACCAAAACAAGATATCACAAACAAGATATCACAAACAAAACATATCCAAAACAAGACATATCCAAAACAAGACATAACCAAAACAAGACATAACCAAAACAAGACATAACCAAAACAAGATATCACAAACAAGACATATCCAAAACAAGATATAACCAAAACAAGATATCACAAACAAGACATATCCAAAACAAGACATCACAAACAAGACATCACAAACAAGACATCACAAACAAGACATATCCAAAACAAGACATCACCAAAACAAGATATCACAAACAAAACATATCCAAAACAAGACATAACCAAAACAAGACATAACCAAAACAAGACATAACCAAAACAAGATATCACAAACAAAACATATCCAAAACAAGATATATCCAAAACAAGATATCCAAAACAAGACATCACAAACAAAACATATCCAAAACAAGACATCACCAAAACAAGACATCACAAATAAGACATATCCAAAACAAGACATCACAAACAAGACATATCCAAAACAAGACATATCCAAAACAAGACATCACAAATAAGACATATCCAAAAAAAGACATATCCAAAACAAGACATCACCAAAACAAGACATCACAAACAAGATATCACAAACAAGATATCACCAAAACAAGATATCACAAACAAGATATCACAAACAAGACATCACCAAAACAAGATATCACAAACAAGACATAACAAAAACAAGACATATCCAAAACAAGACATCTTAAACAAGACATCACCAAAACAAGACATCACCAAAACAATATATCACAAACAAGATATATCCAAAACAAGACATCACCAAAAGAAGATATCACAAACAAGACATAACCAAAACAAGACATATCCAAAACAAGACATCTTAAACAAGACATCACCAAAACAAGATATCACCAAAAGAAGATATCACAAACAAGACATAACCAAAACAACACATATCCAAAACAAGACATCACCAAAACAAGACTTCACAAACAAGACATCACAAACAAGACATCACAAACAAGACATATCCAAAACAAGACACCTAAACAAGACATATCCAAAACAAGACATAACCAAAACAAGACATCACAAAAAAGACATTACAAAGACATGGACAAAACATGACATCAAAAACAAGACATCACCAAAACAAGATGTCACAAACAAGACATTATCAAAACTAGACATTCCAAATAAGACATAACCAAAACAAGACACACTCCAAAGTAAGACATCAAAAACAAGACATATCCAAAACAAGACATCTCAAACCAGACATAATAAAATCAAGACGTTTCAAACAAGACATCCAAAACAAGACATCACAAACTAGACATATCCAAAACAAGTAACAAAAACAAGACACCACAAACAAGACATTATCAAAACAAGACATTATCAAAACAAGACATCACAAGCAAGACATAATCAAAACAAGACATAACCAAACAAGACATAATCAAAACAAGACATAACCAAACAAGACATAATCAAAACAAGACGTAACCAAAACAAGTAACAAAAACAATACACCACAAACAAGACATTATCAAAACAAGACATCACAATCAACACATAACCAAAATAAGACATCAGAAGTAAGACATAATCAAAACAAGACATAACCAAACAAGACATAATCAAAACAAGACGTAGCCAAAACAAGACATAACAAAAACAAGACACCACAAACAAGACATTATCAAAACAAGTCATTATCAAAACAAGACATCACAAACAAGACATTATCAAAACTAGACATCCCAAATAAGACATAACCAAAACAAGACACACTCCAAAGTAAGACTCACCCAATGCAAGGCATACCCAAACTAGACACACCCTGCATAAAACACTCCAAATGCAATTCACACTCCTGCTAGACACACCAAAAGCAAATACACAAAGTGAAACAAAATTAAATCAAGACACTATGAAATAAAGACATTCCTAAAGTAAGATACTGCCAAAGTAAGACAATCAAAGCAAGATACACTACATGCAAGACACGCCTAAAACAAGACACATCAAAAACAAAGATACTAAAAGCAAGAAACACCAAAATCAAGACACTATGAAATAAAGACATTCCTAAAGTAAGATACTGCCAAAGTAAGACAATCAAAGCAAGATACACTACATGCAAGACACGCCTCAAACAAGACACATCAAAAACAAAGATACTAAAAGCAAGAAACACCAAAATCAAGACACTATGAAATAAAGACATTCCTAAAGTAAGATACTGCCAAAGTAAGACAATCAAAGCAAGATACACTACATGCAAGACACGCCTCAAACAAGACACATCAAAAACAAAGATACTAAAAGCAAGAAACACCAAAATCAAGACACTATGAAATAAAGACATTCCTAAAGTAAGATACTGCCAAAGAAAGACAATCAAAGCAAGATACACTACATGCAAGACACGCCTCAAACAAGACACATCCAAAACAAAGATACTAAAAGCAAGAAACACCAAAATCAAGACACTATGAAATAAAGACATTCCTAAAGTAAGATACTGCCAAAGTAAGACAATCAAAGCAAGATACACTACATGCAAGACACGCCTCAAACAAGACACATCCAAAACAAAGATACTAAAAGCAAGAAACACCAAAATCAAGACACTATGAAATAAAGACATTCCTAAAGTAAGATACTGCCAAAGTAAGACAATCAAAGCAAGATACACTACATGCAAGACACGCCTCAAACAAGACACATCAAAAACAAAGATACTAAAAGCAAGAAACACCAAAATCAAGACACTATGAAAGCAAGACATTCCTAAAGTAAGATACTGCCAAATTAAGACAATCAAAGCAAGACACACTACATGCAAGACACGCCTCAAACAAGACACATCAAAAACAAAGATACTAAAAGCAAGAAACACCAAAATCAAGACACTCTCTAAGCATGACACACCCAAAGCAAGACACTTCCAAAGAAAGACAAACTTGAAGCAAGACATGCCTCAAGCAAGACACACTAAAAGCAAGATACTCAAAGCAAGACACCAAAATCAAGACACTCTCTAAGCAAGACACACCTAAAGCAAGACACTTCCAAAGAAAGACAAACTTGAAGCAAGACATGCCTCAAGCAAGACACACCTTATTCAAATCAAGACACTCCAAAAGCAAGACACACACACAAATCAAGATACTCACAAATCAATACACATCCAAAGCATGGTGCACCCAAAGCAAGACACAATAAGAGCATGGTTACAGCAAGATTCTCCAGCAAGACTTAGATGAAAAATGTAAAAAAAAAGAAATGGTTAGAAATGGCAAGTTTAGATTGAACCTTCGACCATTATCATGTTTAAACACAGTATATCTTGGTTGTGTTTGTGTTTTACAGAGACATTGATGAGACCGCGATACTGTCTGTTTGTTCTCAGCTGTCTGAGTGGTTTGTTAGCAGTACGGTTTGTGTTTTACAGGGACATTGACAAGACTGTGATACCGTCTGTTTGTTTTCTGGTATATGAGTGATTTGTTGACAGTAATGTTTTTGTTTTTCAGAGATATGGATGAGACTGTGATACAGTCTGTTTGTTCTCAGCTATCTGAGTGGTATGTTAGCCGTACGGTTTGTGTTTTACAGGGACGTTGATGAGACTGTGATACCGACTGTTTGTTCTCAGCTGAGTGGTACATGTATGTTAACAGTACGGTTTGTGTTTTACAGAGACATTGATGAGACTGTGATACCGTCTGTTTGTTTTCAGCTATCTGAGTGGTTTGTTAACAATACGGTTTGTGTTTTACAGGGACATTGATGAGACTGTGATACAGTCTGTTTGTTTTCAGCTATCTGAGTGGTTTGTTAACAATACAGTTTGTGTTTTACACGGACATTGATGAGACTGTGATACAGTCTGTTTCTTCTCAGCTATCTGAGTGGTACATGTATGTAAACAGTATGGTTTGTGTTTTACAGAGACATTGATGAGACTGTGATACAGTCTGTTTGTTCTCAGCTATCTGAGTGGTACATTTATTTTAACAGTACGGTTTGTGTTTTACAGGGACATTGATGAGACTGTGATACCGTCTGTTTGTTCTCTGGTATATTAGTGGTATGTTAACAGTACGGTTTGTGTTTTACAGAGATATTGATGAGACTGTGATACTGTCTGTTTGTTCTCGGGTATCCGAGTGGTATGTTAACAGTACGGTTTGTGTTTTACAGAGACATTGATGAGACTGTGATACCGTCTGTTTGTTGTCAGGTATCGGAGTGGTATGTTAACAGTACGGTTTGTGTTTTACAGAGACATTGACGAGACTGTGATACCGTCTGTTTGTTCTCTGGTATCCGAGTGGTATGTTAACTGTACGGTTTGTGTTTTACAGAGACATTGATGAGACTGTGATACCGTCTGTTTGTTCTCTGGTATCCGAGTGGTATGTTAACTGTACGGTTTGTGTTTTACAGAGACATTGATGAGACTGTGATACCGTCTGTTTGTTCTCTGGTATCCGAGTGGTATGTTAACTGTACGGTTTGTGCTTTACAGAGACATTGATGAGACTGTGATACATTCTGTTTGTTTTCTGGTATATTAGTGGTATGTTAACAGTATGGTTTGTGTTTTACAGAGTCTGAGAGATATCGACGAAACTGTGATACCGTCTGTTTGTTCTCTGGTATATTAGTGGTATGTTAACAGTACGGTTTGTGTTTTACAGGGACATTGATGAGACTGTGATACAGTCTGTTTGTTCTCTGGTATCTGAGTGGTATGTTAACTGTACGGTTTGTGTTTTACAGAGATATTGATGAGACTGTGATACATTCTGTTTGTTCTCTGGTATATTAGTGATTTGTTGACAGTAATGTTTTTGTTTTTCAGAGATATCGACGAGACTGCGATACAGTCTGTTTGCTCTCAGGTATCTGAGTGGTATGTTAGCAGTAAGGAAGGCCAAGTCTTATACATAAAGAAAGATAAAGGTAAGAGGAGATATGTCATCTTTTCACATACAGTCATGTTATTCTAAATGTGTGATCCATTGCTTATTCTAATGTGTGATCCATTGCATCTGATCATTCTGTTATACCATTACATAAATATACAATGGAGATAGTGAGTACATGTAAAGGTGACAATAGGCATTCACTCCCTGTTATATATATAAACTACTTTTAAACTGTAAGGGATATGGCTATGATGATGATGTTTAACATATAGATTCCTATGTCATAAATGAATCGGTTTAGAGAAAAATGTCCTGTCGGGGGTATAATTCGTTACTTTAAGGGCAGTTCTAGTTTAAATCTGAATAATTATACTTACATTCAAGTTTTGCAACTCGGCACTTTGCATCTTTGATGCATTTTAAGCTTATAATTAGATTGGTTTTTCTTCAACCTTATTTTATTTTATTGCACTTTGAAGAAACTAGGCTTAAAGCTTGCCTATTTTATTTATACTTTATAACAATTATTTAGATGAAACTTAAAATATGTAGATCTTGAGTGTGATGAGTTACAGATAAAGAACATGTATTCTCAGAGATATGTTTATGGTGACAAGTTAAGGATGTGTCACTTTACAAATACTTCGTATACTTGTCAAGGACTTACTGTTGTGTAATGACCTTAAACCCAGGTCATGTCTGCAAGGTCAAATCCAAACTTAAAAGAAAAAACTAAAATACGTATTTATTTGGCAATACTTTTTGCTAACTTTGATAAATTAGAAGTAAATTTATGCAGTAGAAGAAACAGCCATTCCCAGCTTATCGGATTATCGTGAGTTCAACATCAACAGACGTTGTGTGGGTGATGCAATGCATAGTCAGGAATCTGGACCAACCAATACCTAGTAATAATAAATAGTTCAAGCTTTAGTGACCAGGTTATCTGGTTATGTAACATGGGATACCTTTATTCTCATCTAACTATAAGTTTTATGTCAACCAGTTTGTGTTGGTGATACATCTGAGGATGCTTATTACTAGTACCATACTGCATCTGACCCATTTTTCACACTTGAGAGACTAGGTTAGATAAAATTGGGCACATCCATTTCCAGCTTGTTGCTACATACATGTATATCAGTTCTAAAGCCTAACTTGTTTCATTCTGAAGAAACTAACTACTGTTACAGTAACAGTGCAATACACGTACAAGGTTTGAATGCTGGTAAGGTAAAGTTGCTGTCATCTTTGATGGTTCTGTGTCTTAATCTCTTTTAAGGATTCGAATTATGTTTTACAAAGTTGTTGCCTAGGACCCAAGGGTGTGTCATGACCCTGGTCCAAAGTTTTCCGATTTTTTTCCCCTCAGAACTGTTGCCCTTGACTCTAGATTTCGAAAATAAATTTCAAAAGTGAGGTGTTTCAATTGCATTTGTCATTGTTCACAAATTGAAAATAAGACTTTGAAAGAAACTTCTTATTTTCATAACATATTGAATGAATTACATTGTGTTACACTATAGTCAGATACATAACATAACATATTGAATGAATTACATTGTGTTACACTATAGTCAAATACATAACATAACATATTGAATGAATTACATTGTGTTACACTATAGTCGGATACATATAGTCGGATACATAAAATAACATATTGAATGAATTACATTGTGTTACACTATAGTCGGATACATAACATAACATATTGAATGAATTACATTGTGTTACACTATAGTCAAATACATAACATAACATATTGAATGGATTACATTGTGTTACACTATAGTCGGATACATAACATATTGAATGAATTACATTGTGTTACACTATAGTCAGATACATAACATAACATATTGAATGGATTACATTGTGTTACACTATAGTCGGATACATAACATAACATATTAAATGGATTACATTGCGTTACACTATAGTCAGATACATAACATGACATATTGAATGAATTACATTGTGTTACACTATAGTCAGATACATAACATAACATATTGAATGAATTACATTGTGTTACACTATAGTCAGATACTCGCCAAATGGGAAATGTCTCTGTAAAGAAAATACATTGTTACAGTATCTCAATTAATTAACACTAAAGACTTTGTACATACAGTAATACATTACTATTTATCTGTACAGGTACCCAGAGACTGAAGAACTATGTGTTACATTCAGAACTGATGAACAGGTTTCCTTTAATCCTTGTAACCATAGACAAAGACGGCAGTGTAAGTCTGGTCACTTAGATTTCCATTCTGCATCAATGTCTATCCTGTACATACATGTTTTTATAAGTTCCGGTTGTGAAGTACAGAGAAAAAAAATTGAGAAAAAATTTAAATAAGTGATTATACATTTATACTAAGTGTAAATGGAGGGAATTGAAAATTATAGAATGATTGAATTGCGTGGTATCATTTCATCAAAAGCATGTATGCTGACTTTTCTATTTTGTTGTAATCAGATACTTGTGGAAAGGGTGTCAGAGGAAACTCGAGCTGCCAAAGAACAGGAGAGAAAAAATTCAAAGAATACAAAAGAAGACAAGTGTGTTTGTTTTATCTATGTCATGTATTGGCACATACATGTATGTTAAGATTTTGCTTTCTCTGTCCCTATGTTATTCTGTCATGTTTCCAGATGATATATGATTGGCAGTGGTTCCTGATACAAACATTTGAGAGGATTCATATACATGTATGTAGACCGGAGTCTCCTCATACAAACAAGCTAATGGTCGTGCGATGAGTCGTAGTTAATTACTATCTCACTGCATTTTTTTCTGACCAATTTGAGTTCAGATCGTATCTCTTTTTTTCGTCAATATGACCCAAAATGAAAGTTTATATACATGTAGTTTGAAAGATACATTGTAAATGAACTCCCAAGTACATGTAATGTACTTCAACATAACTTGTGAATAAACTTGTTTCTCCACAATTAATTAATTTCAACAAGCTACCTGATTTGCATGACCATGGGCGGATCCAGGATTTTTTTTCAGGAGGGGTCCTAAAATCCGAATTTTTTGATGAGAAAAAAAAAACCACAAAAGAAATTTTATTTATTAATAAAATAGGTAACTGGAGAGCAATGGCGAGCAAAAAGCTCAAAATCATGAATTTTCACATCGTAGTACTTGATTATTGATTGTTTGTTTGCTTTGGTTCCTGTTTTATCCTGATTTTGTATGCCTTCGGGTTCTGATTTTCTGAATTATCGATTTTGTGCTGTAAACAGGGAAATGGTCATTATCCATATTTGTCATCTAATATGTATATACAACAAATGGCGAGCGAAAGCGAGCCAGCGAATTTTTTTTCCGAGAATTGGAATAAAATCCACTATTCGTGTCTTTTTCAGTTTCTTTTCGTTTTCTTAGTGCCCTTGTTTATTGGCCTAGGTGTAATGTATATGTGTTGTATACAGGAAAGCACAGCATCATTTGAAAGTATTGTACATGCATTTGATAAATTATGGCAAGCGGTAGCGAGCCAGAGAAAAATTTTGAAATGCTGACGACAAAATATTATCAAAATGAAAGATTTCTTATACAAATTCATTATACATTTTTCAAATATTATGACAACAAAAGGGAATTGGGACTTAATCTTATGAAATATGTATATAAAAAAAATTAGCTATGCTTCGAAAATTCCAGGGGGGGGGGGTCCGGACCCCCCCGACCCCCCCTCTGGATCCGTGCTTGATGACTGTTACAAACCAACTACATGTAGGTCTACAGCTCTAATGTCCATATCTGGAGTCACTACCTATACTATATGGTTAGTTATCAGACGTGAAAGAAGCCTATTACACCTTCTAGCAGGCTTTTACATTATATAGACAATAAATGTCATCATTTTTAGCTCTACTGGTCTCTGACCAGTCGAGCTTATGTCATCACCCTTCGTCCGGCGTCCGTCCGTCTGTCCGTAAACAATTCTTGTGCTCGCAACTCCTCTCAAACCATAGGTGATAGAAAGTTAATTCTTTTTGCATCCTACTTGGTATGTGGTCTAGTTGTGCACCTGACATTTGGTTTCAGCCCCTGACCCCCAGGGTCTTAGAAAATGGGCGTGGTTATGAAAATCTATGTAATGTTGTGCTCGCAACTCCTCTGACACTATAAATGATGGAGACTTAATTCTTTTTGCAATATGATGGGTCTGTGGTCTGGTTGTGCACCTGATATTCTGTTTGAGCCCCTGACCCCCAGGCTCTTAGAAAATGGGTGTGGTCATTTTCTTCTATGTAACTCTATGTAATCTTGTGCTAGCAACTCCTCTGACACTATAAATGATGGAGACTTAATTCTTTTTGCAATATGTTGGGTCTGTGGTCTAGTTGTGCACCTGATTTTTTTTTAACCCCTGACCCCCAGGGTCTTAGAAATGGGTGTGGTCATTTTCTCCTATATAACTCTACATGTATGTAATCTTGTGCTCACAACTCCTCTGATACTATAAATGATGGAGACTTAATTCTTTTTGCAATATGATGGGTCTGTGGTCTAGTTGTGCACCTGATGTTTTGTTTGAGCCCCTGACCCCCAGGGTCTTAGAAATGGGTGTAGTCATTTTCTCCTATATAACTCTATGTAATCTTGTGCTCACAACTACTCTGACACTATAAATGATGGAGACTTAATTCTTTTTGCAATATGATGGGTCTGTGGTCTTGTTGTGCACCTGATATTTTGTTTGATCCCCTGACCCCCAGAGTCTTGGAAAATGGGTGTGGTCATTTTCTCCTATATAATTCTATGTAATCTTGTGCTCGCAACTCCTCTGACACTATAAATGATGGAGACTTAATTCTTTTTGCAATATGTTGGGTCTGTGGTCTAGTTGTGCACCTGATATTTTGTTTGAGCCCCTGACCCCAGGGTCTTAGAAATGGGTGTGATCATTTTCTCCTATATAACTCTATGTAATCTTGTGCTCACAACTACTCTGACACTATAAATGATGGAGACTTAATTCTTTTTGCAATATGTTGGGTCTGTGGTCTAGTTGTGCACCTGATATTTTGTTTGAGCCCCTGACCCCAGGGTCTTAGAAATGGGTGTGATCATTTTCTCCTATATAACTATGTAATCTTGTGCTCACAACTTCTCTGACACTATAAATGATGGAGACTTAATTCTTTTTGCAATATGATGGGTCTGTGGTCTAGTTGTGCACCTTATATTTTGTTTGAGCCCCTGACCCCCAGGGTCTTAGAAAATGGGTGTGGTCATTTTCTCCTAATATTATCACTCTATGTAATCTTGTGCTCGCAACTCCGCTGACACTATAAATAAGGAGACTTAATTCTTTTTGCAATATGATGGGTCTGTGGTCTAGATGTGCACTTGATATTTTGTTTGCGTCCCTGACCCCCAGGGTCTTAGAAATGGGTGTGGTCATTTTCTCCTATATAACTTTATGTAATCTTGTGTTCGCAACTCCTCTGACACTATAAATGGTGGAGACTTAATTCTTTTTGCAATATGATGGGTCTGTGGTTTTGTTGTGCACCTGATATTTTGTTTGAGCCCCTGACCCCCAGGGTCTTAGAAAATGGGTGTGGTCATTTTCTCCTATATAACTCCATGTAATCGTGCACTCACAACTTCTCTGACATTATAAATGATGGAGACTTAATTCTTTTTGCAATATGATGGGTCTGTGGTCTAGTTGTGTCATTGATAGTTCATTTGAGCTAGAAGCCCCTGGCCCCTAGGATCTTGGAAAATGGGTGTGGCATTCTTTTTTGAAATACTATATATTGGATATTATAAATTATATGAGTGATATTCTAGTTGCAGTCTAATGGATATGTTGTTTTGTTATGCTACTTTTAATTTGTTAGAGCACCTGCTCCCTATGGTCTTTGGTTTAAAAAAAAAGAAAGGAAATTGATGTTTTAAAGAAAAAACAACCAGGAGAGTTACAGTCTCGTCAGAGACTTCTGGTTGTTTTGTTACGGGTATGCTACACACAGCAAGTGCATTTATCGTACATGTAATGCTCGTTAGCGCATTACATGTGATAAATGCACTTGCTGTGTGTTGCACACCCGTTACAAAACACAAATTATGACATTTATTCTATATACTGTATATGCACCATAGTTGTCCGTTTCATTCTTCAATTTCTTGTTTTCTGAAATTGCTTTTTCTAGGTAAAAGGGCAACGTTAAAATTCATCTAACCGCGGGTTTAGTTTGCAGGTTAGAACAGCCGTCGTGGCATGTTTCTTTAGATCTTATGCATTGTGACGTCACGAGTGTTTAAAATACACAAATTGAAGTACATTCCTTTTAATAGTAACATACATGTATCAGGGAATTACATTGCCCGTGCATATATACCAATATAATGAACAGCCTGTCAAACAATACATTTAATTAAGGGCCAATACATCAAAGGGCCAATACATCGCAGGGTCAAGCCTCATATACTGTGAGACAAAAAGAAAATAGAATTCCATTTATCAACAAAATAAACATTTTGAAATCTTGTAACATAGGTATCTTAATATACACCTTAAAGATTTTTTATTAGTACTTTCAGCACAGTCATTTAAAAATGTATGATCTATTATTTATTCCAGAGTTCTTAATGACTTACTAGGATTTTCTAGAGTTTTCAAAGTACTTAAAGAATGTAAAAAAGTAAGTACATGGAATAGATAAATGACATTTTATTTCAATTTGGATTTTTTCCCCAATTATCTCTGGATTTAAACAATTATATTAGAAATATTTAAAAAAAAAAAAAAAAAAAAAAAGATAGTGATCATGTTGTTAAAAAATCTATCCCTGCCATAATATGCATTGTACAGCAAAGAAAGCCATGTAAACATTTTACTGTTCAGTGGTTTATATACATACAGGTATCACCTTGGTATTGTTCAAACATGAGTGAGTGATGTGTTTTACTTATTGAATCATCAAGCAACTTGCGATACATGTATGTATACAAACTTGCTTATTTTAAATTCATATTTTTAGGCATTTTTTAATAAACTGACTTTTTAATAACATTGCTCTTGAACTACAATTTCCATTTTCAGCCTCTGCTAGGTCATAACATGTTACTGGATTTACTGCTAGTCTACCACAAGTTTTATAAACCACTTCCAGGTAAGTACAGTCTATGTATTTTGTGTGAAATATTCAAATTTAAATATCATTAATAAGTATACCACTGATATTCTTAATTTCAAGTTTTATGCGTGTTAGCTCTCATATACAGTAACTCAAATGAGTTTTTATGGTGTTAAATGTATGTTTAATCATTTGAAAAGATTGCATCTTGAAATTATGCCTCTGGGTTTCTGTTTTATAGCTTCCTTGATTACCATTAAGCTTGAGTTTGACCTCTATCTGCATTATGTCCTATAGGATCTCTGCTTATGAAATTCATCAATTTTAATCCCCCTTTAGATTTTCGGTTATTTAATGGAATGTGTCAGTTAAAATCTTTACTTTATGTAATACATGTATGTATCATATCAGTGTTTGCTCATATGATTACTTTGATATATATAAGTTTGTAATATTGTTACTTGTTTTCAGTTAAGTACAGTGAGTTTAAGTCATCCCTCCATGAATTGTTTCCTGTGATATATGATACTAAACACATAGCTAATGTACTGAGAAAGGTAAGTCAAGTAAAGACACTTATTAGTGTACATAAATGTATATGAAGCTTGTTTGAGGGATACAAAATATGTATGTTAATAGTGCTTTAGTTCTTAATTGTTCTATCGATAGGCTGTTAAAGTAGGGAATAACTATCCTCTGATGTTATGCCTACAACTGGCAAATGCTTAGAACTTGGAATCACAGACTGAGATTTTCTGTCCGTACGCTAGAGGAGCCAAAAAGACGGAGACAGCTTGATAATATCAGCATTTATAGACAGCTATCATAATATCAGATTCTAGTTATTTCCATTCTAATGTAATCACTAACTTTGCAAATAAAAGTGAGCATGAAATGAGCAAATTTCATATAATATCCATATCTAAGAAGCGTGCAACCAATAAAATTCAATGTTATTTTGTTGTTGCATTAGAATTGTACATCTTCTATTTGTGATTTGAATATACATGTAGCTTTATTGAACTACAAAATTACAGATAGTATTACACTGAATTTCCAAATTGGGTTCCAGAAGGACATTCTTGTATATAAACATAATAAATATGGTATGATGTTAAAAGCTATAGTATATTTGATAATGATAAGAGAAAAGTTAGAGGTAGAGTTTTGAGAGGCCCTTAATTCCTTGTATTGTCATTTTTCTAGTTTATAGAGAGAAACTGATTTTATGACATGTTTTGCAGAGTCTTAAAGAAGAATCAAATTTAGATTTACAGACATCATTAGGAGAATTGTACAAAAAACTACAGAGGTAAGGCAGAATTATGTCTCCCCCCCCCCCCCCCCCCCCAACGGGGAGGAGACATATTGGTTTTGCCTTCGTCGTCCGTCTGTCACACATCGTGTCCAGACTATATCTCTTGAACCGTTTGCCCGATCACTTTCATATTTTAGTATGTTGTTGCTTATGACCCGAAGGTTTCACATCACCTTGACCCAAGGTCATGTGACCAAGGTCAAGGTCACTTAGTGCATTTTTAATGAAATTATGCATACATTCCTGTCCGGGCTATATCTCTTGAACTGTTTGCCGGATCACTTTCATATTTTAGTATGTTGTTGCTTATGACCCGAAGGTTTCACATCACCTTGACCCAAGGTCATGTGACCAAGGTCAAGGTCACTTAGTGCATTTTTAAAGAAATTATGAATACATTCCTGTCCTGACTATATCTCTTGAACTGTTTGCCGGATCACTTTCATATTTTAGTATGTTGTTGCTTACAACCCAAAGACTTCACATCACCTTGACCCAAGGTCATGTGACCAAGGTCAAGGTCACTTAGTGCATTTTTAAAGAAATTATGAATACATTCCTGGCCGGGCTATATCTCTTGAACCGTTTACCGGATCTCTTTCATATTTTAGTATGTTATTGCTTATGACCCAAAGATTTCACATCACCTTGACCAAAGGTCATGTGACCAAGGTCAAGGTCACTTAGTGCATTTTTATTGAAATTATGCATACATTCCTGTCCGGGCTATATCTCTTGAACTGTTTGCCGGATAACTTTCATATTTTAGTATGTTGTTGCTTACAACCCAAAGACTTCACATCACCTTGACCCAAGGTCATGTGACCAAGGTCAAGGTCACTTAGTGCATTTTTAAAGAAATTATGAATACATTCCTGTCCGGGCTATATCTCTTGAACCGTTTACCGGATCACTTTCATATTTTAGTATGTTATTGCTTATGACCCAAAGATTTCACATCACCTTGACCCAAGGTCATGTGACCAAGGTCAAGGTCACTTAGTGCATTTTTAATGAAATTATGCATACATTCATGTCCAAGCTAGATCTCTTGAACTGTTTGCCCGATCACTTTCATATTTTAGTATGTTGTTGCTTATGACCCGAAGGTTTTGCATCACATTGACCCAAGGTCATGTGACCAAGGTCAAGGTCATGTAGTACAATTTTAATGAAATTGTACATGCATTCCTGTTCGGGCTATATCTCTTGAACCGTTTGCACGATCGCTTTATATTTTAGTATGTTGTTGCTTATGACCCGAAGGTACACATCACGTTGACTCAAGATCATGTGACCAAGGTCAAGGTCAATTAGTATACATGTATTTTAAATGAAATTGTATTTGTTATGTGTATTATGTCCAGGCTTAATCTTTTGAACTGTAATCGGATCATTTGATATTTTAGTATGATGGTGCTGATGACCCAAAGGTTTCACACCACCTTGATCCAAAGTCATATTACTAAGGTCAAGGTCAAATATTACATTTTTTAATGAAATTGTAAATACTATTGAGTCTGGACTATATCTGTGGAATCGTATACTGGATCGCTCTGACACTTTAGAATGCTGTTGCTCAGGATTGGAAGGTTTCTTATCATCTTGACCCAAGGTCATGTGCCAAAGGTCAAGATCATTTAATTCTTTTTAATGAAATTGTACGTACTAATCTTGTCTGGGCTATATCTGCTGAACCCTTCTTACAATTGTTTTCATATTTTAATACGTTGTTTCTCAGGACTAAATGTTTCTTATCACATTGTCCCAAGGTCACATGATTAAGGTCACTTCTTACTTTGGTAATGAAATTGTATATGCTAATCATGTCCAGGCTGAAATTGTTATGCTTATGTTTAGGCTTTATATTTTGAATCGTGTATCCAATCACTGATTCAGTTTTTTGTTGCGCATGATCCATACAATGTATTTTTCAGATCACCTATATCCAAGGTCATGTGACCAAAGTCAATTTCACTAAATATGAAATTGTATATGCTAATCATGTTTGGGCTTTACCTCAAACAATACAATGAATCACTTTCATGTTTGAGTATGATGTTGCCCATGACTCAAAGGTTTCACATCATCTTGGCCCAAGGTCAAAGTAACTTAGAGGGAGGGGGGAGACATCTGTTTTTTTCTGAAAAACATTTGATTTAATTTAGATTTATTTTATGAACTTTGATGTCCGGACTGTATGCTGGGTGAGCTTATACTATACCCCATGCAAGTTTGGTTAAGAAGTTAGGGGTAGCTCAGTATCTGAAAAAGTACTGATGCTACAGTAACCAAACTTGCACATGTGATTTATCTTTCGATGTTAGGATGGACCAATAAATCAGATGCAGCATTTTATATTCTTTCCACTGGAGTGATTTTGCTTTTAAAAGCTAATATTTTCTACTTGTAACAAACTTGCAAAATGGATGTATCTTTGATCAAACTTTTATAAGATGACCTTTACCTACTTTTTCTGCTCGAGTGATTTTGCTCATTGAGCAAGTATTAATGTTACATGTACAAAACTTGGATCTTGAATGTATCTTCCAACAAAAATTCATAAAATGACCTTGACCTACATTTTCAGCTGGGGTGATTTTGCTTAAATTAAAGTCAACATTAGATAAAGTATAAGTATTGACAGCAGTATAAGTGCTACATGTATGAAACTTCTGTATTGTATGTATCTTTGATTAAACTTTCATAAATTTACCATGAAAAAATGTTTAATTGAATTTTGCTGCTATGATAACATACTGCCGCGTGGTGAGCTTTGTATTCTGTGCTTACCTATGTTTTTATATCGGCTATAATACTGAAGAAATATGCCACCTATGGACATTAATTTTGGACATACATATCATATTTTCGAAAACAACTGTAGTGACTGGAATACAATCATTCATCATGTTCATATACCAAATAATGTACAAAAATTACAGGATTTTGTCTGTGTATGTTACTGTGTGACATGTAAATGCCATTGAATATACAGGTATAGTTTGAACGTTATTTTTGTGTCGCCTTTGAAGCATAGCGACACTAAGGGATCACTTTGTCCGTCTGTCAGTTTGTCTGTCACACTTGGATGTCACACCCAATATAAAAGTGATTCTTAAGTGTCACTATGTGTAGCAGGCGACACATGCATTCCTTGGAATGATTTTGACTGTTTATGAAATGTTATATCTTTCAGTCCTCTTGGCCTACAAACTGTTATACACACTCCTTCAGTAGAGTTATCAGAAGATTGTGAAGGCTATGGTAAGATAAACTAGCATGTACTCTGATCATAGTCTTATAGCCTATCTTATACATGATTTAATTTTCACCTTTGACTCCTATCCTCTATCTAGAAGTTTTGTTCATCTGTTGTAAGTAAGAATGAAAGTAAACAATATGTATAATGAAAAAAAAAACACTTAAAACTTGAAGAAAAAATGAATGAATTCAGACTTTGTCATTGCTTGACTTGTGTGTTTGTGATCTTGGCAAGCAGTTTAATTTTTGAAAGCTTTACTCCTTCCCTACCTAGTAATAGTGAGCGGAGCTCGCTGCAAAGGCCCAAAGGGCCTTTGCGAGCGAAGCTTGCCCTTATGGTAACGCGTATACACATATCTTATTGAGAAAATAAGCTGAATAAAAGAATGAGAATGTACTACTATGCTTTCAAAAGCTTTCGTCCCCTCGCAGACAGAGTTGCTGCGGAGATGCTGGATAATCATGATAATGCCATTTTTTAAATTTTTTTTTCGACTCCAAGTAGATGTATATGTTATACTCAATTTTTGTTTATAAGTTAAATTTATTGAAAATATTTTTCGTAAATCAGGTAACGATAAAGCATCAACAAGGCGCATAACCACGGGAAATCCGACATTTCCGGTTTTAAACAAGACGTTTCGCTCTGATTGCTTTTCTTGTCTCGGGTGGTTTCGTACTGTCAAAAGTCGGAATATGTTTGTTTTTTTTCTTTTGTTCTTAAGTAATTTATTTTCAGCTAGCCTAAACATTATTCTTACAAAATAAAAATGAATTATAAAGAACCATATTTTTAAAGAACCATATTTTAAGCCCCCCCCCCCCCCCCTGAAAATGTTCATCTGCTGGTCTAGATCAATTTTACAAATGCTTCCGTGTTTCCACTCGCCTTATACTACCTTTTTTGGCAATCATCAAACAGAAAGTTTTGTAAGATAAGATAAGCCATCAAAGTCAAAGTAAAAAAGAAAGATCTTTTTTTATTTTATATAATCATATCTATTTTCTCTCCGCTCGTACAAAAAGGCTTTGCCTTGATTCATATTACATGTAACATGGCACATGAGACAAGATAGAAGATTAAGTCAATATGATATTATAAATCTTTACAAACCATAAATTACAGGTGATGAGCATACTCCCCATGAGGCAGGTTATGATGCTTATATGTGTGGATGTGGTAAGTTGATGTGCGTAATGTGAAAACTCTTTTGTATTTATAACATATACAATGTATGTGTGGATACGTATCAGTGCTGTATATTGATATTGGAATATTGAAGAGTATCGATATTTTGAGATTTTCAATATGTATGGATACACAAATACTGAGTATCGATACTTTCAATACATTTTATGAAAAAAATTAAGTCCTAAATTTTAAATTAGTTTTTGGTCCTTATTTTTATATTTCTTCTGAATCTTCTCTGATCACATTAACGTTTAGACAATCTAGTCCTGCGTACAAGATTCTGGTATACTGCTTACGCTCTGCAGTCTTGTAGACACCGCCATTTTGGTAAGCCCGTCTTTACGCATCGGATGTTAGCGGAAACTAGAACAGGGAAATTACAATGATTATAGCATTGACAGCGAGTAAGATTACATTGAAAGGATGGATAATATATCAAATTATTATTTACTAACCTTTGAAATGTTATATAAAGTCCAACACTTTAATAGTGTAATCTTGTCATTATCTGACCACATTGGATTCACCAGTGGAATTTAGCGATACGAAAAACTTGAGCCCGAGTTTTCATTCATATCATTAGATTTCAAACAAATAACATATTTGATCAACGAATTATTCACAATAATAATAATTATAATTTAATTTGACCATACAAAGATAAGAAAATGGTGTTTGTTTAAAATACAGGTGAAATAAATATGTTTTATGCTAGGCAAAATCCTTCTTTGCCATTTAAGAGCTGACAGATATAACCTTGCATCTCGCAGCAAGGTTATATGTTATAGAACTATAGACATACGAGTTCAAATATTCCAATAAATTGGGTTGCCAATATGACGTCATGTCCAAGTTTTGAACATAGGGAGAATTTACTAACTAGACTAAACGTTAGAATACTTTTGACGCTGTAATTTGCCATGTTTGTGATGTTCATGCAAAAATTAGGTGTCTAATTTTTAGCAAAAATGTAAATATAAGAGATGACTGTCTTGGTTTTGGTGTAAAATTCTCGATTCACAGAATTTGCACTTGACCTCCCAGCTTAGTTAAGGAGGTCTGAAAGCATAGATTTTTTCACATATATGTGTTAGGGCTTTTATATTTCATACATACATTTACCATAACATGTAGTACTACTAAATTTTGATACCATGACATTTGACCTAGTGACCTTGACTTTGAACTTTGACCTCATAGTGATATTTTGGTTATTAAGTTCTTAAAAGGAATATCTCTTCAAGTATAAGTGATAGGGCTTTCATATTTTATGCTTCATTTTGATATTTGATCTAGTGACGTCGACCTTGACTTCGAACTTTGACCTTATACATGTAGTAATGTTTTTGTGAAGAAGTTCTTAAAGTGAATATTTCTTCAAGTATAAGTGTTGGGGCTTTAATATTTCATACACACAAGTATCATAACAAGTAGTACTCCAAGACATTTGACCTAGTCACCTTGACCTTTGACCTTCTTTTAAACTACAAGAGGTAAGTCTTTGATTTTTCACATATAGATTCTGACTTCATGAACAGAGCTTCATTTGATACCTTTGACTTGGTGACAATGAACTTTATTTTTTATGAAATTGCAATTTTACTATCAAAAACCTCCATGACAAGCAATGTTGTCTTCTGACAAGTCTATTCCTAATAGGATTCAACATACAGTGTACTAAGTACTATATTTTCACCCAGAAGCATTTTATTCAAATTGAACAATTGAATGTTATGTCATGATTGAATTGAATGTTATGTCATAAGAGAAAAACGTCCTGCAAGGGGTATAATTGGTCACTTTAGGGCAGTTCTACGAGTTATCTTTATTATTTTCTTTTTCAGTTTACCTTAGATTGTGCCATATCATAACTTTCAGGAATTATAGGTAAGTATTGAATCATCAGAGCTAGTTTCAATTGTTGTTAACAAAGTTTGACTTGAGAATGTTTCTCTAAATGTTCCACAGTTCATGGATTGAAGGTTTATTGGTTTGAGCTGCTATTATAATTTTTAAATATATCATCATGTCAACAAAGTATAAATGAGTAAGATTTTATATTCTTTTTAAGATCCAGTGAGGTTGTTCCGTGTGGGTTTAGAAGGTATTTAGTGGAGACAGAATCGTTCAGAAATTGTGTCAACTTAATAAGGGCAGATGTTTATCATATGGTATGTTAGTCAAAGGGGTAGGGCCACGAAGCCCCTAAATCGGTCCTGTTTATTATCATTAGGATTGATTGAATATTTTTTGTGATTTGATACTTTGTAAACTTCTTTTTTAAATTATGTGCTGAGATTTTGTAAATAATGCATTTATCAGTAGCTTTAAGCCATTTAAAAACCCCAAAAATTGACAATTTTCCGTGGGATTGTTGCAAAATCTCTATGTTTCTTTAACATTAGCAGTGGCCACATGCATTAAGAAACATGAAAAAAATACAAATGAAAGATAATCACTATATCTTCTTGTCTTAAAAGTTAACTTTTCTGTTTCTCAGACGCATGTGGCCACACAGAAATTTGCCACCAAAGACACTTTTTTGAGCATTTTTGGCTGGATTGCAAAGCAATTCCGGTCTATAGATTGACGATGTCCGTCTGTCTGTCCGTCCGTCTGTCGTCAACATTTTGGTTAAAGTTTCTGGTTGAAGCAAAATCTCAGGAACTGTATGCAGTAGAAACTTTATATTATACATGAAGGTTGCCCATGACAAGACCTTTCAATTTATGCTGTAACGTTTGACCTAGTGACCTTGACCTTGGACTTTGACCTAGTTTACCATGTTTTGTCAATAAAGTCAAAATATCGTCACTTGATGACGTCTTAAGACTTGTATGGTGCTTCGGTTGGTGATATGTTCCTTTCATTAAAAGTGGGAAACAGTCTTTATATTTTATGTGATATATCAAGTATCTATCATTGAGTTTAATTTTGAGGAAAATTGCAGGGCTGTTTTAGGGGCTTTGTTGCCCTACCTCTTTCTTTTACCAATTTTCAGCTGTACTTATCAAATACCAAACAAGCTTAGTATGCTATTTCCTTTTGCTGTTTGTCTGTCTGTCAATTTGTTAGTTTGTTTGTCTGTCAAGTATGGGTATTCAATTGTTGTGTGAACAACTCCTGGAACTATTAATGATAGAAAAGTTATTCTTTCATCATGTTCTTATTATCATACTTTCAGAATCTTGAAGGTGAAGACCCACAAGCACATCGGCCATTACTGTTTGTCCAGTCTAAAGAGTACTCATATACACTAGATCAAACACAGGTAACTATGACTGTATGTCCAGTCTAAAAAGTACTCATATACACTAGATCAAACACAGGTAACTATGACTGTATGTCCAGTCTAAAAAGTACTCATATACCCTAGATCAAACACAGGTAACTATGACTGTATGTCCAGTCTAAAAAGTACTCATATACACTAGATCAAACACAGGTAACTATGACTGTATGTCCAGTCTAAAAAGTACTCATATACCCTAGATCAAACACAGGTAACTATCACTGTACGTCCAGTCTAAAAAGTACTCATATACACTAGATCAAACACAGGTAACTATTACGGTATGTCCAGTCTAAAAAGTACTCATATACACTAGATCAAACACAGGTGATCATTACTGTATGTCCAGTCTAAAAAGTACTCATATACCCTAGATCAAACACAGGTAACTATCACTGTATGTCCAGTCTAAAAAGTACTCATATACACTATATCAAACACAGGTTACTATTACGGTATGTCCAGTCTAAAAAGTACTCATACATGTATACACTAGATCAAACACCGGTAACTATTACGGTATGTCCAGTCTAAAAAGTACTCATATACACTAGATCAAACACAGGTGATCATTACTGTATGTCCAGTCTAAAAAGTACTCATATACCCTAGATCAAACACAGGTAACTATCACTGTATGTCCAGTCTAAAAAGTACTCATATACACTATATCAAACACAGGTTACTATTACGGTATGTCCAGTCTAAAAAGTACTCATATACACTAGATCAAACACAGGTAACTATTACTGTATGTCCAGTCTAAAAAGTACTCACATACACTAGATCAAACACAGGTAACTATTACTGTATGGCCAGTCTGAAGAGTACTCATGTACACTAGATCAAACACAGGTAACTATTATTGTATGTCCAGTCTAAAAAGTACTCATATAAACTAGATAAAACACAGGTAACCATTACTGTTTGTCCAGTCTAAAAAGTACTCATATACACTAGATCAAACACAGGTAACTATTACGGTATGTCCAGTCTAAAAAGTACTCATATACACTAGATCAAACACAGGTAACCATTACTGTATGTCCAGTCTAAAAAGTACTCATATACACTAGATCAAACACAGGTAACTATTACTGTATGTCCAGTCTAAAAAGTACTCATATACACTAGATCAAACACAGGTAACTATTACTGTATGGCCAGTGTAAAAAGTACTCATATACACTAGATCAAACACGGGTAACTATTACTTCATGTCCAGTCTAAAAAGTACTCATATACACTAGATCAAACACAGGTAACTATTACTGTATGTCCAGTCTAAAAAGTACTCATATACACTAGATCAAACACGGGTAACTATTACTTCATGTCCAGATTAAAAAGTACTCATATACACTAGATCAAACACAGGTAACTATTACTGTATGGCCAGTGTAAAAAGTACTCATATACACTAGATCAAACACAGGTACCTATTACTGTATGGCCAGTGTAAAAAGTACTCATATACACTAGATCAAACACGGGTAACTATTACTTCATGTCCAGTCTAAAAAGTACTCATATACACTAGATCAAACACAGGTAACTATTACGGTATGTCCAGTCTAAAAAGTACTCATATACACTAGATCAAACACAGGTAACTATTACGGTATGTCCAGTCTAAAAAGTACTCATATACACTAGATCAAACACAGGTAACCATTACTGTATGTCCAGTCTAAAAAGTACTCATATACACTAGATCAAACACAGGTAACTATTACTGTATGTCCAGTCTAAAAAGTACTCATATACACTAGATCAAACACAGGTAACTATTACTGTATGGCCAGTGTAAAAAGTACTCATATACACTAGATCAAACACGGGTAACTATTACTTCATGTCCAGTCTAAAAAGTACTCATATACACTAGATCAAACACAGGTAACTATACGGTATGTCCAGTCTAAAAAGTACTCATATACACTAGATCAAACACAGGTAACTATTACGGTATGTCCAGTCTAAAAAGTACTCATATACACTAGATCAAACACAGGTAACCATTACTGTATGTCCAGTCTAAAAAGTGTTCCATACACTAGATCAAACACAGGTAACCATTACTGTTTGTCCAGTCGAAAAAGTGCTCCATACACTAGATCAAACACAGGTAACTATAACTGTTTGTCCAGTCTAAAAAGTACTCATATACACTAGATCAAACACAGGTGACCATTACTGTTTTCCAGTATAAAAAGAACTTGTATACCCTGAATCAAACACAGGTAACCATTACTGTTTGTCCAGTCTAAAAAGTACTCATATACCCTGGATCAAACACAGGTAACCATTACTGTTTGTCCAGTCTAAAAAGTACTCATATACCCTGGATCAAACACAGGTAACCATTACTGTTTGTCCAGTCTAAAAAGTACTCATATACCCTGGATCAAACACAGGTAACTATTACTATATGTCCAGTCTAAAAAGTACTCATATACACTAGATTAAACACAAGTAACCATTACTGTATGTCCAGTCTAAAAAGTACTCATATACCCTGGATCAAACACAGGTAACCATTACTTCATGTCCAGTCTAATTAATATTCATATACACTAGATCAAACACAGGTAACCATTACTTTATGTCCAGTCTAAAAAGTACTCATATATCCTGGATCAAACACAGGTAACCATTACTGTTTGTCCAGTCTAAAAAGAACTCATATACCCTGGATCAAATACGGAACAAATGTAACCATTACTGTTTGTCCAGTCTAAAAGAAGTTGTATACCCTGGATCAAACACAGGTAACTATTACTGTATGTCCAGTCTAAAAAGTACTCAAATATCCTGGATCAAACACAGGTAACTATTACTGTACATGTATGTCCAGTCTAAAAAGTACTCATATACCCTTGATCAAACACAGGTAACTACATGTATTACTGTATGTCCAGTCTAAAAAGTACTTTATACACTAGATCAATCACAGGTAACTTTTACTTCATGTCCAGTCTAAAAAGTACTCACATACACTAGATCAAACACAGGTAACTATTACTGTATGTCCAGTCTGAAGAGTACTCATATACACTAGATCAAACACAGGTAACTATTATTGTATGTCCAGTCTAAAAAGTACTCATATAAACTAGATAAAACACAGGTAACCATTACTGTTTGTCCAGTCTAAAAAGTACTCATATACACTAGATCAAACACAGGTAACTATTACGGTATGTCCAGTCTAAAAAGTACTCATATACACTAGATCAAACACAGGTAACCATTACTGTATGTCCAGTCTAAAAAGTACTCATATACACTAGATCAAACACAGGTAACTATTACTGTATGTCCAGTCTAAAAAGTACTCATATACACTAGATCAAACACAGGTAACTATTACTGTATGGCCAGTGTAAAAAGTACTCATATACACTAGATCAAACACGGGTAACTATTACTTCATGTCCAGTCTAAAAAGTACTCATATACACTAGATCAAACACAGGTAACTATTACTGTTTGTCCAGTCTAAAAAGTACTCATATACACTAGATCAAACACGGGTAACTATTACTTCATGTCCAGTCTAAAAAGTACTCATATACACTAGATCAAACACAGGTAACTATTACTGTATGGCCAGTGTAAAAAGTACTCATATACACTAGATCAAACACAGGTACCTATTACTGTATGGCCAGTGTAAAAAGTACTCATATACACTAGATCAAACACGGGTAACTATTACTTCATGTCCAGTCTAAAAAGTACTCATATACACTAGATCAAACACAGGTAACTATTACTGTATGGCCAGTGTAAAAAGTACTCATATACACTAGATCAAACACAGGTAACTATTACTGTATGGCCAGTGTAAAAAGTACTCATATACACTAGATCAAACACGGGTAACTATTACTTCATGTCCAGTCTAAAGAGTACTCTATACACTAGATCAAACACAGGTAACCATTACTGTTTGTCCAGTCTAAAAAGTACTCATATACACTAGATCAAACACAGGTAACTATTACTGTATGTCCAGTCTAAAAAGTACTCATATACACTAGATCAAACAAATGTAACTATTACTGTATGGCCAGTGTAAAAAGTACTCATATACACTAGATCAAACACGGGTAACTATTACTTCATGTCCAGTCTAAAAAGTACTCATATACACTAGATCAAACACAGGTAACTATAACTGTATGTCCAGTCTAAAAAGTACTCATATACACTAGATCAAACACGGGTAACTATTACTTCATGTCCAGTCTAAAAAGTACTCATATACACTAGATCAAACACAGGTAACTATTACTGTATGGCCAGTGTAAAAAGTACTCATATACACTAGATCAAACACAGGTAACTATTACTGTATGGCCAGTGTAAAAAGTACTCATATACACTAGATCAAACACGGGTAACTATTACTTCATGTCCAGTCTAAAAAGTACTCATATACACTAGATCAAACATGGGTAACTATTACTTCATGTCCAGTCTAAAAAGTACTCATATACACTAGATCAAACACAGGTAACTATTACTGTATGTCCAGTCTAAAAAGTACTCTATACACTAGATCAAACACAGGTAACTATTACTTCATGTCCAGTCTAAAAAGTACTCATATACACTAGATCAAACACAGGTAACTATTACTGTATGTCCAGTCTAAAAAGTACTCATATACACTAGATCAAACACGGGTAACTATTACTTCATGTCCAGTCTAAAAAGTACTCATATACACTAGATAAAACACAGGTAACTATTACTATATGGCCAGTGTAAAAAGTACTCATATACACTAGATCAAACACAGGTAACTATTACTGTATGGCCAGTGTAAAAAGTACTCATAAACACTAGATCAAACACGGGTAACTATTACTTCATGTCCAGTCTAAAGAGTACTCTATACACTAGATCAAACACAGGTAACCATTACTGTTTGTCCAGTCTAAAAAGTACTCATATACACTAGATCAAACACAGGTAACTATTACTGTATGTCCAGTCTAAAAAGTACTCATATACACTAGATCAAACACAGGTAACTATTACTGTATGTCCAGTCTAAAAAGTACTCATATACACTAGATCAAACACAGGTAACTATTACTGTTTGTCCAGTCTAAAAAGTACTCATATACACTAGATCAAACACAGGTAACTATTACGGTATGTCCAGTCTAAAAAGTACTCATATACACTAGATCAAACACAGGTAACCATTACTGTATGTCCAGTCTAAAAAGTGTTCCATACACTAGATCAAACACAGGTAACCATTACTGTTTGTCCAGTCGAAAAAGTGCTCCATACACTAGATCAAACACAGGTAACTATAACTGTTTGTCCAGTCTAAAAAGTACTCATATACACTAGATCAAACACAGGTGACCATTACTGTTTTCCAGTATAAAAAGAACTTGTATACCCTGAATCAAACACAGGTAACCATTACTGTTTGTCCAGTCTAAAAAGTACTCATATACCCTGGATCAAACACAGGTAACCATTACTGTTTGTCCAGTCTAAAAAGTACTCATATACCCTTGATCAAACACAGGTAACCATTACTGTTTGTCCAGTCTAAAAAGTACTCATATACCCTGGATCAAACACAGGTAACTATTACTATATGTCCAGTCTAAAAAGTACTCATATACACTAGATTAAACACAAGTAACCATTACTGTATGTCCAGTCTAAAAAGTACTCATATACCCTGGATCAAACACAGGTAACCATTACTTCATGTCCAGTCTAAAAAAATATTCATATACACTAGATCAAACACAGGTAACCATTACTTTATGTCCAGTCTAAAAAGTACTCATATATCCTGGATCAAACACAGGTAACCATTACTGTTTGTCCAGTCTAAAAAGAACTCATATACCCTGGATCAAATACGGAACAAATGTAACCATTACTGTTTGTCCAGTCTAAAAGAAGTTGTATACCCTGGATCAAACACAGGTAACCATTACTGTATGTCCAGTCTAAAAACAACTCATATACCCTGGATAAAACACAGGTAACTATTACTGTATGTCCAGTCTAAAAAGTACTCAAATATCCTGGATCAAACACAGGTAACTATTACTGTACATGTATGTCCAGTCTAAAAAGTACTCATATACCCTAGATCAAACACAGGTAACTACATGTATTACTGTATGTCCAGTCTAAAAAGTACTTTATACACTAGATCAATCACAGGTAACTTTTACTTCATGTCCAGTCTAAAAAGTACTCACATACACTAGATCAAACACAGGTAACTATTACTGTATGTCCAGTCTGAAGGGTACTCATATACACTAGATCAAACACAGGTAACTATTATTGTATGTCCAGTCTAAAAAGTACTAATATAAACTAGATAAAACACAGGTAACCATCACTGTTTGTCCAGTCGAAAAAGTACTCATATACACTAGATCAAACACAGGTAACTATTACGGTATGTCCAGTCTAAAAAGTACTCATATACACTAGATCAAACACAGGTAACTATTACTGTATGGCCAGTGTAAAAAGTACTCATATACACTAGATCAAACACGGGTAACTATTACTTCATGTCCAGTCTAAAAAGTACTCATATACACTAGATCAAACACAGGTAACTATTACTGTATGTCCAGTCTAAAAAGTACTCATATACACTAGATCAAACACGGGTAACTATTACTTCATGTCCAGTCTAAAAAGTACTCATATACACTAGATCAAACACAGGTAACTATTACTGTATGGCCAGTGTAAAAAGTACTCATATACACTAGATCAAACACAGGTAACTATTACTGTATGGCCAGTGTAAAAAGTACTCATATACACTAGATCAAACACGGGTAACTATTACTTCATGTCCAGTCTAAAGAGTACTCTATACACTAGATCAAACACAGGTAACCATTACTGTTTGTCCAGTCTAAAAAGTACTCATATACACTAGATCAAACACAGGTAACTATTACTGTATGTCCAGTCTAAAAGTACTCATATACACTAGATCAAACACAGGTAACTATTACTGTATGTCCAGTCTAAAAAGTACTCATATACACTAGATCAAACACAGGTAACTATTACTGTATGTCCAGTCTAAAAAGTACTCATATACACGAGATCAAACACAGGTAACTATTACTGTATGTCCAGTCTAAAAAGTACTCATATACACTAGATCAAACACAGGTAACTATTACTGTTTGTCCAGTTTAAAAAGTACTCATATACACTAGATCAAACACAGGTAACTATTACTGTATGTCCAGTCTTAATAGTACTCATATTCACTAGATCAAACACAGGTAACCATTACTTTTTGTCCAGTCTAAAAAGTACTCATATACACTAGATCAAACACAGGTAACCATTACTGTTTGTCCAGTCTAAAAAGTACTCTATACACTAGATTTGTCCAGTTTAAAAAGTACTCTATACACTAGATATGTCCAGTCTAAAAAGTATTCTATACACTAAATCAAACACAGGTAACTTTAATTATGATTTCTGTATTTCCTGTTTAAGCAGTTCTAGTGTATGAAGAATAAACACGGACATCTATAATTGTAGAATGAATTATGAGAAACACTTTTAAAAAGGACCTTGTTTCTTATCTTGCATATACACAGTGACTTGAATCTTAGAGAGGGGATTGGGCATGTTTCTTTTTGGAGCTTAGTAACACGATAATGAAATTCTTTTATAAAAACATAGGTAATCACAGATTACGAAGCTCACCTCGTGACAGCAAAATTCAATTCAAACATTTTTCTTAGTACATGTATATTGGCTTTTAAAGGCAAAACCACTCAAGCAGAAAAAATAGGTCAAGGTCATTTTATGAAAGTTTGATCAAAGATACATCCAATTTGCAAGTTTGGTACATGTAGCAGTTATACTTTGCTCAATATTGGCTTTATAGAGCAAAATCACTCAAGCGGAAAAAGTAGGTCAAGGTCATTTTATGAAAGATTGATCAAAGATACATCCAATATGCAAGTTTGGTACATGTATCACTTATACTTTGCTCAATATTGGCTTTTAAAGGCAAAATCACTCAAGCGGAAAAAGTAGGTCAAGGTCATTTTATGAAAAATTGATCAAAGATACATCCAATATGCAAGTTTGGAACATCTAGCACTTATACTTTGCTCAATATTGGCTTTTAAAGGCAAAATCACTCAAGCGGAAAAAGTAGGTCGAGGTCATTTTATGAAAAATTGATCAAAGATACATCCAATATGCAAGTTTGGAACATCTAGCACTTATACTTTGCTCAATATTGGCTTTTAAAGGCAAAATCACTCAAGCGGAAAAAGTAGGTCAAGGTAATTTTATGAAAGTTTGATCAAAGATACATCCAATATGCAAGTTTGGTACATGTAGCACTTATACTTTGCTCAATATTGGCTTTTAAAAGCAAAATCACTCAAGTGGAAAAATTAGGTCAGATGCTGCATTCGATGCATGGGTTCACCTCAGCATCCAAAGATGAATCACTTGTGCAAGTTTGGTAACTGTAGCATTAGTACTTTGTCAGATACTGAGCTACCCCAAACTTCTTAACCAAGTCACTCAAGCGGAAAATGTAGGTCAAATGCTGCATCCGATGCATGGGTTCACCTCCGCATCCAAAGATGAATCACTTGTGCAAGTTTGGTTACTGTAGCATCAGTACTTTGTCAGATACTGAGCTACCCCAAACTTCTTAACCAAGTCACTCAAGCGGAAAATGTAGGTCAGATGCTGCATCTGATGCATGGGTTCACCTCCGCATCCAAAGATGAATCACTTGTGCAAGTTTGGTTACTGTAGAATCAGTACTTTGTCAGATACTGAGCTACCCCAAACTTCTTAACCAAGTCACTCAAGCGGAAAATGTAGGTCAGATGCTGCATACAATGCATGGGTTCACCTCAGCATCCAAAGATGAATCACTTGTGCCAGTTTGGTTACTGTAGCATTAGTACTTTGTCAGATACTGAGCTACCCCAAACTTCTTAACCAAGTCACTCAAGCGGAAAATGTAGGTCAGATGCTGCATCTGATGCATGGGTTCACCTCAGCATCCAAAGATGAATCACTTGTGCCAGTTTGGTTACTGTAGCATTAGTACTTTGTCAGATACTGAGCTACCCCAAACTTCTTAACCGGACGCGGACACGGACGCGGACGCGGACGCGGACGCGTGGGGTTATAGCATAAGCTCACTCAACTTCGTCGAGGTGAGCTAAAAAGAAAGGGATCTAAGGAAAGGAAGTTGGTTCGTGACTGTTCAGTTTTGTTTTTAGCTTCCCAATATTTATAACTTTTTCTCACACATATTTAATCATTACAATGGTTCACTAAGTCATCTTCTATCCCAAGCTTTCCATCATTAGCTCACCTCAACGAAGTTGAGTGAGCTTATGCTATAACCCCACGCGTCCGCGTCCGTGTCCGCGTCCGTGTCCGCGTCCGCGTCCGGTTAAGAAGTTTGGGGTAGCTCAGTATCTGACAAAGTACTAATGCTACAGTAACCAAACTTGCACAAGTGATTCATCTTTGGATGCTGAGGTGAACCCATGCATCAGATGCAGCATCTGACCTACATTTTCCACTTGATTGACTTGGTTAAGAAGTTTGGGGTAGCTCAGTATCTGACAAAGTACTAATGCTACAGTAACCAAACTTGCACAAGTGATTCATCTTTGGATGCTGAGGTGAACCCATGCATCAGATGCAGCATCTGACCTACATTTTCCGCTTGAGTGACTTGGTTAAGAAGTTTGGGGTAGCTCAGTATCTGACAAAGTACTGATGCTACAGTAACCAAACTTGCACAAGTGATTCATCTTTGGATGCTGAGGTGAACCCATGCATCGGATGCAGCATCTGACCTACATTTTCTGCTTGAGTGAATTGGTTAAGAAGTTTGGGGTAGCTCAGTATCTGACAAAGTACTGATGCTACAGTAACCAAACTTGCACAAGTGATTCATCTTTGGATGCTGAGGTGAACCCATGCATCGTATGCAGCATCTGACCTACATTTTCCGCTTGAGTGACTTGGTTAAGAAGTTTGGGGTAGCTCAGTATCTGACAAAGTACTGATGCTACAGTAACCAAACTTGCACAAGTGATTCATCTTTGGATGCTGAGGTGAACCCATGCATCGGATGCAGCATCTGACCTACATTTTCCGCTTGAGTGATTTGGATAAGAAGTTTGGGGTAGCTCAGTATCTGACAAAGTACTAATGCTACAGTCACCAAACTTGCACAAGTGATTCATCTTTGGATGCCGAGATGGAACCATGCATCAGATGCAGCATCTGACCTACTTTTTCCACTTGAGTGATTTCGCTTTTAAAAGCCAATATTGAGCAAAGTATAAGTGCTACATGTACCAAAATTGCATATTGGATGTATCTTTGATCAAACTTTCATAAAATGACCTTGACCTACTTTTTCCGCTTGAGTGATTTTGCCTTTAAAAGCCAATATTGAGCAAAGTATAAGTGCTAGATGTTCCAAACTTGCATATTAGATGTATCTTTGATCAAACTTTCAAAAAATGACCTCGACCTACTTTTTCCACTTGAGTGATTTTGCCTTTAAAAGCCAATATTGAGCAAAGTATAAGTGATACATGTACCAAACTTGCATATTGGATGTATCTTTGATCAATCTTTCATAAAATGACCTTGACCTACTTTTTCCGCTTGAATGATTTTGCTCTATAAAGCCAATATTGAGCAAAGTATAACTGCTATATGTACCAAACTTGCATATTGGATGTATCTTTGATCAAACTTTCATAAAATGACCTTGACCTACTTTTTCTGCTTGAGTGGTTTTGCCTTTAAAAGCTAATATACATGTACTAAGAAATATGTTTGAATTGAATTTTGCTGTCACGAGGTGAGCTTCGTAATCTGTGATTACCTATGTTTTTTACTAGAGGTTATTCTGCCCATATGTTTTGTATTTTATTTCCGTTCCAGCTTGCTAGATGGTTCTCGCCTTACGGTACTGTAGACGTTAAACTACAAAGTAGATACTCTGCTCTGGTGGCTACAGGGAATACATATTGGTAAGTAATACAGTTTATAATATATGTCAGTGGCGGATCCAGCACCAACTTTGCCAGGGGGTCAAGGGGCGAATTTGCTGATTTGTACTGAAAATTGGCCAACATACAGTATATACCTGTTTTTGGAAATATTTGGGTTAGTGCCGGGGAGGGGGGAGCCCCCTCCGCACCCCCCTGAATCAGCCACTGTATGTATACTTCATCGAGGGTATCTTGGTCGAAATATGATAACCATTATGCAAAAATTATTTGCTAAATTCTCTCAAGTTAATTTTTACACTATTTAAGTTTAAACATGAGCTTGAATTATTTATAGCTGACAAGGAAATCACGGTAAGGAAGTGTAGTAAGATGTCTGTAATTTGTCTTTTCAGCTCTAAAGATATACGCCGGGCTTTCCAAAAACATAAGAACATCAGAGTATTTAAGTATAACGCATGGAAACACTCTCCTCTTATACGACCCTTACTGGTGTGAGTAATTTACTATATATAAGCTTTATTTTCATGTATTTTAAAAGAGTATTCCTATAGATTTTTAAAATAAGAATTCACATGGTAACCACATAATTATGTTTTTGTCAAATCTTCATGAAACTTGGTATGCCGACATGTATTCTAGTAAGGTTAACAATGATACATGTACAAGAAGTGATCTTGATATTGGAGGTTGAACTACTTTTCGGGTAACAGCTATTATACTTACAAAAGATGCTGACAGGGGCATATGCGTTTCATAAACACAGCGTATTTATAACAGAAATGAATAACTGTTACAGTTACTGCATTCTCTTTCAGAGCTGGAACACTTGTGACTAGTGGACTTTGTATGTGGGCATTAATGTCAAACAGAAAATCAACCTCCTGATAACAACATACATTATCTCTTCCATGTGAATTTTTTATCCTGGAAATTTTGTCTGTCATGTTTACATCGAATCATGGGATTATGTATTCCATGATCACTTTGTATCATGGGAAGGACTTTGGAAATAAGTTTTTACGTGGTGATATTCAATTGTACATGACTGAGATGGTGACATGAACAATATAATGTATGATGGAGTAAAAGAGAATTGTTACAGTAGTGTTCGAGAGGATAACAGTGTAGATACTGTTTTTGTTTTGTTTCCATAGAAATAGAATTAAAAATTAAATTTTATAAGTAAAACAGAACATTGAATTTTTCTTTTATCCAGAGTATACTTTCCCTTTGATACAGTGTTTAGGAGCTATAACTGTACAAGATATGTTATCTCCCCTTGAGTAGCCTGTCATGAAGGGCTGTTTCTCTCTCTGGGACTTAGAGGCAGGATAATTGGGTCTTTTCCAAATACTGAGTTACCTCCCAGTTGTGCTGGTATCTGACGTCAAGTAATTATGAGATAATCAAATTCCATGGAAACCAGCTTAAAATTCAGGGAATTGGGGGCTACAAATATAATATTTTTAAAGGAATATAATGACATCACAATGTTTTATGTAAGATATCTTCAGAAACAGAACATGGACCTGTAAAAGTGAAAAGACCAAGCTCATTCGGTTCATGTATACTATTATGTAGAATATTTATATTTGTCATGTTTCGTCTTGCCCAACAGAACCTATATTGTAAATGATACATGTATATTATACAAGATATTGTGTGGAATGTATACAACAAGAGATACAACTTGTGTCAAAGGTCAAAAGTTCAAGGTCACTGAAGGCGGATACAGTGTCCTCATGATCAATACTTTACAACATTAAAAATCCACCAAAGTTAGAAGACTTGCAAGTGGAAAAAGAAAGGGCATTTGTAGTGTCTGATTCCACCTGGATAAAGAAACTGTTACTATATCAGGACTCGATTCGTAAACATGATTTATTTCGTTTTATTTAAGAAATAAAAAATGACAAGCCGGGCTCTATTGTCTCATAATGCCCGAGCGTCCTCAGCCAATCACATTTATTACCGAGCCGCGCCAGCGGCGAGGTGATAAATGTGATTGGCTGAGGACGCGAGGGCATTATGAGACAATAGAGCCCGGCTTGTCATTTTTTATTTCTATTCTAATGATGACCAAACTTGGACCTTACGACAAAATCGATTCTTGGTAAAAACCAGTTCCTGCCGGTTTATCTGTTTTCAGAAAATGGGTAGGCGTGGCTTATCGCTACAGGGCCTATATTGGAGAATAGAGCCCGGCTCGCGTCTGTTGTCTTAATAGGGAAAAGGAATCAAGTCATATTAGAATGTTTTTTACAAACCTAGTATATATCATAAATATGGGATTGTGATTGGTTGGAATGAATCACAAGTAAACTTACATTTTTGATTGTACCTGCATTTAGATAATTTTCTGTAAGATTATAAGATAGTTTTCCTTTTAGTAAAATTGAAAGGTTACAATGATATTACAAATATATGTTCCCAAATGTACAACAACAGTTTAACCTTCAGTGAACTGAACAAACCCCCCACTTTAATTTAATTCAGCTACATCATGCATGTAACTTTAAATGTATTTTACATCAAGTTTGATTTGGGGCGGGGATTAAAATCCTTTAAAGTTAAGCATTTAAATCTGCATGTTATGAAAGAAAATCCAAGGCAACATGTGTTGTATTGGCAAATATTGCATTTTAATTTGTTTGTATGAATTTGTCATCTCAAAGATTACATAATCAATCATACAAAACGCAGAAAATCGTTTTCTCAATAACAAAATTACCATTCCGCTTAACGATAGCATGCGCGGATATAGACATTTTCCGGGGGGAGGGGGGAGTCGTCAAGGGTTCCAGCCAATGGTTCTGATAAAAATTATACGTAAAAACGGGGAAAATCAGTATTCCAGGGGAAGGGTGTTTTGGTCCTTCCACCACCCTCTTAGATCCGCGCTTGCGACAGTATGTTTCCAATAAGGTAAATGTATGATTAAAGTGTCTTTTTCTGAAAATAATCAGTTATCAAAAAGCGCCTGGACGAAATAAGTAATGTTGATTTCAGTTTTTTAAACACAAAAAACCCTATGTATTCTTATTGTTTGAGGATAGTTCACGCAGGACTTGTAAGTAAATAACGCCTGTGTTTGTGAAACAGGAATGCCCCCGGTGGCATCTTTGTTAATATAAACACTATTTTCTGTTAAGTACATGTATGTGAAAGGTCAAGGTCAGGGTCACTGGGTTCAAAGGTCAAGGTCACCAGTGGCGGATCTAGGATTTCAGAAAAGGGGGGAGGGGCCAAGATTTCAGCTCGAAGAAGATTCTTCACGTAAAAACTGACAAGCAAAAAAAAAAAAAAAAAAAAAAAAAAAAAAAAAAAAAAAAAAAGGTCGAGTCGAAGAGCGTGAACCTCAAGACTGATGATCTAATTAAGACGTGGGGAGGGGGAGGGGAGTTGATTTGATTCATTTACTTTAGTTTATAGGTAGACCGGCGAGCGTAGCGAGCCAAAATTTTTTTTTTATATATATATAGATATGAAGTTTTCATTTGTTTTCAAACTTAGTCATCCATACATGTATATACAACTACAACTTTATTCTATATTGGCGAGCGGAGCGAGCCGTAAAATTTTTGGAATAGATGGTTACTTTTTGTTATAAGAATACAATCTCTCTCTCATTTTCCATGCTCCATTTTTGTTTGACCAATTGGGGAAGGTTTTGAAGATTAGGTCATTACAACCCCACTATCCACCTGTCTAACCTGGTTAGATCGGCCCATGAAAATGAAGCATTTGGTAATTATTCAAGTGTTAATTTGATTTTGAATTTTGTATATGTTTATGACATATGAATCCGTTCAAACACGATGACAAAGAAAGTCGAAGACAAAGTGAAGACGAAAAATTAGACAACTACATGTAATGACAAATTTAGTGCGGCGAGCGAAGCGAGCCGAAAATTTCCCCAAAAGTAAAGAGAATGAGCATAAAAAGAATACTCTGAATCAATAACTTTGGGTGAAAAAGGGGGGGGGCCCGGGCCCCCTGGGCCCCCCTCTAAATCCGCCACTGGTCACGAGGTCAAAACTTTTGTTATAAATGGAAAGGTCTTGTCACAAGGAATACACTTGTGAAATATGAATGCCATATCACTTACCATTCAAAAGATATGCCCAATGTTAAAGTTTTTGAAAAGTTAGTCAAAGGTCAAGGTCACGAGGTCAACAATTTTGGTATCAATGGAAAGGTCTTGTCACAAGGAATACACACGTGAAATATGAAAGCCCTATCACTTACCATTCAAAAGTTCTGCCCAATGTTAAAGTTTTTTGAAAAGTAGGTCAAAGGTCAAGGTCACGAGGTCAACAATTTTGGTATCAATGGAAAGGTCGTGTCACAAGGAATACACATGTGAAATATGAAAGCCCTATCACTTCCCATTCAAAAGTTATGCCCAATGTTAAAGTTTTTCGGACAAACAGACAGACAAACAGACGGACAGGCCAAAAACTATATGCCCCCGAATCTTTGATTCCGGGGGCATAAAAAAATCAGAAGAAGAATTTTATCTTCTGTCAATCATTCATTATGTTCTTTATTCTTTATTCCGTCATAAACTTTAGAAAGTCATAAAATGCATTATTCCATAATACAATTAATAAATAATTCAAAGTGTCAAGATATTTCTTTTGTTTGAATTTATCTCTGGTAATAAAAAACTGAAAATGTCGTAATTCTGCTGGAATCAAACATTAGAATTGTAGATTTTAATCTCTCCTTCAGACCGTCTCGGATCTTTATGGGAATTGGTAATCAGCACTTCTAACTCAGATTTATAGTTCAGCTAGAAAAATAAAAGTATTGCTTTCAATTTTATCGACGCAAATCATCAGAATTGGTTGGGTCACATTGCAAGTTTGTGAAATATATGGTTTAAACGATTGTTAAAATAGTGATTGCTAGTCTGCATTTCCCCTCTGATACAAGATAAAAAGAGAAGTTCTAAAGAATTCCTCTTTAACTTCACCAAGGAATGTGGCAATTTAGTTTACCATGGGTTACAGTACAGTACGTAGACTTATGCCTCGTTTACACGGAGAGTTTGTTGCGCAATAAACGTAAATTTGTTGCGCAATAAATTTGTTTTGCGTTCACACGACAAAATTTATTGCGCAATAAATTTTCGATTTGTTTCGTAATAACTTTATTCCGCAACAAATTCTGCCGTGTAAACGCTAAGCGAAACTGTTGCGCAATAAATCTGACGCATGCGCATCAACATGACAATTGAAAGAGATTGTTATGCTTACGAATATAACTACTCGACGTGTTTATTTTTACGATTCTTTTGAGAGATTCCGATTTTTCGTATATATAAGAACGCTTTTCTTTAAGTCTGGGCTCCTTTTAGAGAATGACGTCACAATTGAATGACGTCATGCTCTAGACTGAAATGACAAATAAATAAATGAACTACATCCCAAAATAGTCTTAAAATTGACTTTACGAAAATTATTCAACAATTTTTCCTTAAGGTGTTCGTTGTACACTTTTCTTCATGATTCTTGTGCATGTTCATTGGCATTTTATTGCGCAATAGTTTCGGTCTCGTGTGAACGCAAAAAAGCTTATTGCGAAACAAATTTGTTGCGCAATAAAGTTATTGCGAAATAAATTTATTGCGCAACCGTGTGAACGAGGCATTAGTAGAGTATATCTATGACAAACGAAAGTCGCTAGGCAGGGTTAATGGTCATTTTTGACATTTTAGGCGTGACCTTTACCTCTGGCCTTGAAAATCAACAGAGTTGTTTCGTCAGTAGGAGGTTTTCCTCCGGGTACTCCGGTTTCCTCCTGCTCCTTGGACCCCCTCACGCCAACATCTGAGCCAACGTGAGACATTAATATAAGTTGTGTTACTTGTTTGTTAAACGTTGTAAAATAAATAAAGTTTATAAAAGTTGTTTCGTCATAGTGAACCAGTGAGAACATTTTTCGTAAACGAACCAAGGAATCTTACTACATTTAGCCATTCTTAAAAAAAGTAAAATTCTGCAACATTCCCCCATTCCTTTGATTTTCATTGAAGTGTGAAACGAATTTTAAAAGAAATATTGATGTCCATAAAGTTTACTTAAAACCCATCGAGAGAGAGGCATATGTGAAAATGTAGGGTTGTAACTTTGTATTGGCCGGTACTAGTCCCATATAATGCCATCCATAAATAACTACACTTTTTTTTACCCTATCCTTCTCTTAGATGGTTAAAACATACATATAAGACAACTTTTGATTTAATTAGCAGATAATGAGTATATATAATATATCACTTTATTAGAAGTAAGACATATATATTTGGAGTACATGGAATGAAAGAGTGAGTGAAAGAGAATGCTAGAAAAATTTCCTGAAAATGTCATTTTTTTCTATATGTAATTATGTCTTTTCGGATGAAAAAAAAATTATAAAAAAAAAAATAACTACATAAACAAGGAATACAAGCTAGTGTATCCTAATTTTTCCATTACATTCATGTAATTGACTTCTCATACTTAAAATTTTAAATAATGATAACGAATGTAAATAGAAACTTTTTTCATCACTGCACAATTTTTTTCCAAAATCTGTCATTTTTATCTAAAAAAAGAATAAAAATTTTAGAATGTAAATATTTGGGTCATGTGTTTTCACAAATAATTTCTGTAAGGTTCATCTTCAGAATTAAACAGCAAGTGGATTCGAAAGTGTTCATTTTCTAATAGCAACATGAACAAAAAATGGTGTATACTAAATAATGGGTGGCAGTGTATATGCAATCTTTCAAACTTTTACTATCCGGTTTTATGTGTAATTGGGGGGGGGGGGGGGACTTTTTCAGATGATTTACAATGGAAGGAGTACTAGTATTTCAGCAAATTGACAGAACTTCACAACGTTAAGGTAACGATGTATTTTCAATTATAATTTCCAATTATTTTACTATTTATATGAAATGTAAAGGAATCAAAACAAAACAGAATTTCGGTCATTGTGCTATGACCGAAAAAAAATTGCGTATTCCACATAATTCATTAATCTCCGGCGTAGAAAAAAATGTCGTAGTTCAATATTACGAACACCTACTATTGATAAGTAAGTGTCCGTTTATTTTGTATTTGTATCCTATTTGTCTGACCTATGCCGTGTAGATCTTGCGCACAAAAAAAGTAAAAATTTTAAAAGCCTTTGACAATTACTTAATGCGTTAATTTTCTCGGGAACAGATCCGTATCATAGAGTCAAACGATACAAACTTTTTCGAATTGATATGTAATTTGTGACAAGGTTATAATTTGTTCGGATGGTAGCGAAACGAGATTTAAATTTTGATGTTTTCGTAAACAAATTTCTGTAATTGTATGTAAATTTTGATTTGTGACTCTGAAGTTTCTTTTATTTTCACAGACGGTAAATGCAATGAGTGGATCATACATCTATACAGTAATGGGTAGATAAAGACGGTAAGAACATTGTTTTATAATACGAATACCCTTTTCTGTATAATTTTTCATGAATTGTCTTGCTTCGTTAAGTTACGTTATATCTCAGTTAAGTTCAGTGGCGTGGCTGTGTTCTTAAAATATGAGAGGCATGACTTCTCATAATTGGATATAGGAGACATATTATTAGATACTACTATTTCGTAGTTCCCTATAAATGACCAGAAAATTTTTGTGATTTTCATGACCCCTTAATCGGAGATTCGGTAGCATTATAGTTTTTGGTCTGTCCGTTCGTCTGTCAGTCTTTTTGCAAAAAAATTAACCTTAATCGGCTATAATTATTAACGGTGAGAGTTTCACTTGTGTGTACGTTGTGGTAAGAGACTGTTCTTTTAGTATTTTTTTTTTTAACTAGCAGCATTAAACTTGGTTTTTACATTTGAAAATCTTTAATCTTTTTCAACGGTAATTGATAGGGCTTGAATATTTCAAGTGATATTGAATTCATGTTCTCTACCAAAAAGGAGGCGTTTTTCCCCGATCCATCAAAAGTTTTGGCTCTGATTGGATGGTACATTTAATTTTGGACCAATTCACATGTTATTTCACTTAACAGAATTTTAAAAGAATTAAGTCCAATGGTAAGTTGTGCTTTTCTGATCTTATCCGTTTCATCGGTTTTGCTTTATGGATTGCAAAAGATACGCGCACACACACTCTTTATCCATGCTTCAATAAAGCATTTTACAACAGCGTAGTTATAGATTTGTTGAAAGTTATCTAATTCCTGCCTAATATTATGATTGTATTATTATTTAAGGTAAGCTTTAAGTAGTGTCGGAACATTTTGTAAAGGAATTGTAGCTACGTGTCGATAGTAACAAACGAATAGTATGAGGCTTAGGCTCGCCCAATTAATTCACAATTAACTCTCCATTGTCCGATTACGTTGATAAAACGGTCAATAGTAAGAGTCAATTCGTACGCAATCAATTCGCATTGTATAACGATCCTTTTGGTGTGTCAGTTTTGTTTTTACATTTTAGTTCGAAGTCCTATGAAGTATTATGGCACGAGTCGAGCCACGACATCTCGGCTGTTTCTTGTTTTGAACATTTTCTTCAAAGAAATACCAATATTTAAACTAGAAACATTTTTGATTGCGTTCGACCATTCTTTGGGATTTAAAATCAAAAGTGAACGCCGTGTATGTTTATTTTTGTGCTATTTAAACGTTTTTCGTATATAGTTAGGAATAAACTTGTTTACGTAGACTTTTTACGCGGACGTTTCTTATTTACCCAAGGAAAAATTAAGCAATTACCATGTGATTTGACAATTAACTCGTCAGATGTATTATAACCGTGAACACTGCAGATTGTTCTGTACAGTTTCTACTTATTGTCAAGATATTGGAAAATAACATAATGGTTGTCAAAGGTAAGATACTGCAAATTATTCCATCAACTTTGTCAGAGCTGTCAAAATTAAAAAGAAAATTCAACAATGTCGGGTAATGATCATATTACATTAGCTTCCTTCCCATCATAGTTAGCAAAACGGAAACCAGAAGTGACAAAGTCTGTTACAAACGATCATCTTCCTTCGTCTATTTGAATTTCGATACAGCATCTGGAATTTATTTCTTTATAAGTTTAAGAACGAATGACTTAATTCTCTATGAGATCTATGTCGCCCGAACGTATAGGGTCAATTTGTTCGCCCTATATTTGTCTGTCTGTCCGATTGTCACACTTTCATTTTGGTGATTAAGACTTATTTGATTTACGTTATGCTTTCATCTAAAGGTCACCCATGATGCTACTGAGCGTGGGTATCCGAGGAAGTATTTCTATGTCAATTTAGAAGGTGTAAGAAACCTATTGATTGTATAAGTAAAAGGTAGAAATTTGGATAATACGGAATTGTTCCAACTATTTACCTTCTTAAAGAAAATTTCAAACCAATTTTACTGCACCAGACACGTGTTTCGGATAGTAAATCACCTTCAGTGATGCCTCCAGCCAAGTGATTTTCAGACAGCCAAAAGTAATTTCAGTAAAATTAAATTTCTCTTCCATATACCTGTATGCTCTGATAAAATTTTGTGTCTTTTTTTTTCTATTAACGAAGTTGGCTTATACCGTGTCTTTGCGATACAGTACTCTTGAAAGATTTATCTTCTGTAAGTCCTTACACTTCTTATTTGAATTATGTCCTAACGTCTGCTATCATAAATTAGTTGATATATTCTTTCTTTCAATCTTCAAATTTTCAACAATTTATGCACGTCTGCCAATGTTCACGTCAAATCTACAGAACGTCTTTTATGTTGTATGTCATGTCAAGGTCATCTATGACGTTGCAATACGAGTTGCCGATCAGTTTCAGTTTCAGTTAAAACAGCATTGCTAGACAATGCCAAAGAAAAAAAAGTTGTGAAGCAAGCACTCTACCACCTAAGTACGTCTGTGTGTTTACATTACGTATCTTTACTATGTTTACAGAGACCATATACACTCTGTCTTAAGTAAGAATTCGTGTCATTACAAAATATCAAAGGGGTTTACCTAAAAAATGGCACTTGAAAAACTCCCGATTTCTAATTAGTCCTGTCATTGTGACCCAGTTAAATGGTCTATCCTCGACTTTAAAATTCCTGCTCAGAATAGAAAAAGACAGTAAATTGCAAATGCTAGTAAATTTTCATGTTGCACAGCTTCAACGCATTTTGTCATGCCTGCTTTTCCATTTATTTGATTGTCTGTCCGTCAGTTTGTACGAACATTTCTAAAACGTACGTTTCGTATTTTGGTTTAAATTCATCATAATTCTTTCCCTTCTCAACTTCTGGAAAAAGAGGGATGAGTGCAGGAACACCACTTGGCATTTGTCACGTTTGTCTAGATTTGCGGAAGGGGGGGGGGTGTTGCGGGTTGGTTGTAGAATTTTCCGAAGCCACGAGTTAGAGGCAATCTCTCTTTCTTGGCTGATCTGGAACACCCCCACCTTAATAGTTTTCTGGATTTGCGAATACATTTTTTGTACCTTTGCAATTTTTTCAGCTTATATTTCATATTAAACTATGCTATATATATTTTCTTTTTCAATTTAATACTCTACTTTATACTTATTTGTTGAATAAAGATTAAGCTTTAGTTAAGAAATGTCTTAAATGAAGATAAGAAATAGGTGTGTTAATTATGGCAAGAATTTCATTCATATTTTCCTTGGCACTATTTTCTACTTGAATTTACGACCACATCTCCCTGTAAGGTATTTATCATGTATTACTATTATACTTAATCCACAATTCAATTGGATTTGGATTAACATAATTACCGAATTATTGACTTTTTTACCATACAAGAATACATACTTAATAAGTATAATCTGAAGTGATTTGTTTACCTGGCATTCATTTGAAACATACGAAAAGTTCATGCGAGGATTTTTGCAAATAATTTGTTTTCGTGTATTTTGAAAATGGCCGACCTTGCTTTGGTAAGTTGTTAGTTGTTGTGAAATCTCTCTCTCTCTCTCTCTCTCTCTCTCTGTCTGTCTGTCTCTCTCTCTCATGATAAGAAAGTTATGCAATTTTTAATGAAACAATAGAAAACCATTGAACATACACAGTTTAGGCCTTAGTGTCATAGATCAGAAACTTGCCTTGCGGCAGACGTACGGCTGTCTGTGATTTTGGGTTTCGTGTGGCAACGGCAATATTTCACATGCATTTGCCGCAATCTGCAAACTATGCGAAATCTGAAAATATAGCGAGTCAGTCTTGCGGATAACGCTGTCTTACGACAACCTTCAAATATATTTAAGTGTAAATTGAATGAAGTTTGTATTTCACCATGTATTTCACGCATATAAAATTCTGAATTTAGTTAATATTGAATTATAGGAAGGGGATTAATATAAGACTTTATTCTTGTTTCCCTATCCTTGTAATCTATACATTTACCATTGTCATCATATATATGTGAAATTGAAATAAATACAGTTAAAAAAAACCCTTCAAATATGGCTAATAGGACACAAAGATAACTCGCATGTTGAGATTTAGACTGCGACGAGCTTCCAACATTTTGAAGCATGTATAAGGTCAAGGTCGATCGACATGGTAAGTCTTTTTATCATATCAGCAGCAAATATACAAATGTATGCTGTTTCCTATGACATACTAAAATAAACATGCAGTTATTTAAAGGAGTATATATATGGTTTATATAGTAAAGTGGCCCCCTAAAATCGACTTCTCCAAAATCAAATTTTGCTATCATTTTTAGAGAGATAACTATCTATTTAATGAGAAAAATGATATAAAACTTTTCTCGCTTTTTTAAAACATAAAAAAAATAAATTGCATAAATATCATGAAAACCGGTTTTCACGAAAAATAGCATATTTTTTATTATTCCCATTGAGATTACATCGAGTAGGATCGTGAACAACTATTTCCTTTTGCATGCACTTAGAGACGTGTAAAGGTAACAACATATCAAAATGTAAAAGTTGTTCAGATGTCCGCTCGATAGTCGAAAATGAGCCTGAAAATAACGTTTTTTTTTTTCAAAATATTGACAAAACACTTATACCATTATTGAAGCCCATATTCTAAGAAACCGAGAGAGGAAGTTTAAGTTTATATATTATTTCATTTTAGTAGCGTACATTTAAGAATAAATGTTGGAATTCTGACGAAACATAATAAAACAAGATTTATCTAACATTTGACTTTACATTTGTAACACCAGAAGCAAGAGTTAAAACTCTGAAATTCACATGTATAGATCTAAACCCTGTAACAAAAGAAATTTAAATCAGCATCAGTTCTTATAACATACTTGTACTTCTCAATGTGAAATATCCTTTAAAAGACGACGGGAAAAAATAAAAGATGAAAGGTTTTATCTTGACTGTAGAGCGTTGAAATTTCGATTTTTTCTGGAGCAGACCGTTTGTTAGGAGTAATTTATTGATGCTATATTTGCATAAAAGTTTGCGATGTAATAAATTTTCAATAAACTGTTTCACTTTAACCTTTAAATGAAATATTCACCGTTAATTTCTCGCGTACCTTATTGATTTTTCACGTTTATTGCTGGGTAAATTTGAAAAAAAGTGAACTTATATAATATTTGATGGGTATTTGTTCCTTACGAAAAGCAAGTTGGGATTATCGTTTTCTATACACAGTGCTAACACACTTCAAGTACAATCAAAGACTCCAAATACCATGGATGAGTTTGTGTATTTGCTTTCATTATTTAAGGTGTTCGGCTGTGTGGTTGCGTAGCAAAGTCGTATCGTAAAAGGGTTTGTTCGCACTTTTACCATATACTCGTTCCTTAGACCAACGCAACGATGTACTGGATGTTCGAAGTACCATGGGTACACAATTTGTACTTATCATATATGTTCTTAAAAGTGGTTTAATGTAACAGGTATAATCATAGCTAAGTTGAGATTTTCACGGAGCAGAAGCCGGAATGACTCTTCCCATACACTTTAATCTGACCCCCCCCCCCCTTCCTTACATTTCTTTACTTCTTGTTTATTGGAATACTGGTATGTACAACGATTTTTTTTTTAAAGATATTGGTTCCAAATTTCTGATGTCAGTGTAAGATAATTTTGATCCAGCTGCTAACCTTGTAGTCTTAAATGAACCTTTGTTCTGGCTTTATATACAATTTAATATATACGTTAATATAATAGATAACTTCAGTACACACGAGCAAAATTTGTGAAGCAAAGTCCGGATTCTGGGAATCAAACAGAAAAAAGGTGTGTTTTTTTTTTCAGAGAACAGCAACTCCGCGTTACTTAGGCCCCTGCGATTTGCTGTTTGGATGGTCATCTGACAGTGAGGGGGATCTTTTACACTACAATTGTGCATTCTTCAGCCTTTGGGTAACCTGAAAAGTGGGAGGGTTGTGCGCACGTAATCCGGATAAATGCGTCATTTGCTACTTGATTGGCAGATGGCCGTCCTCAGTCGGCACCGATTACCCATTGTTCTCGTTGATTTATTTATGTTTCTATGTCGTATGTCTCTTTTGCTTCTTCTGCTGCGCTTGTATGCTCTGTTTTTTCACATCGGGTGTTTTGGATGTATTGCTTTGGGTACTGTAACCGAGTCTGGTTGGAGATTCCCCCCTTTTTTTTCAATGTTTAGTGTATTAACTTAGATGTCATTTTATATAAATGTACACGTATATAAAGAACTTTAGTCAAACAAAAATAAATGAATAATAGTAAATAAATAAATAAATGAAAATAAATATAGAGAAAAACGCACAGGACAAAAAAAAACAAGAACAACATACAAAAGTGCAATTACATCATCAAGAGAGAGAGAGAGAGAGAGAGAGAGAGAGAGAGAGAAGGAAAGAAAAAGAGAGAGAAAGAGAGAAAGAAAATTAAACTTTAAAAGAGACCAATACATTGACAACAGAACTAAACAAACAAAACAGAAATGATTAATAAATAGGTAAACCAATGTTAACCATCACGAAGTTATTTAGTAAATCATGTCATTATTTTGTCTTCATTCTTCATTTGATACATCTTTGATATATTTTTTTCTTATTTCACTCTTGCCATGTTCTTTTCAAGTTGCCACGAGTGACAAGCCAAAATTTAGCAATGTTTTACTGCTACTGTATTACCTTTCAGATTTCAAGTGAAAGTGTCTACAAAAAAAATCGATTGGTCGTCGGATCATTTTTCATTTGTGTACTAATGAAGGATTTAAACAAATACTGATTTAAACGATTGAATGGTTTGAAATACCCTGCACACACGGAAATGAAACCTGCGGGATGATCTCTCGGCAAACAACTTGTCATTTGGTGATGTGTTCAGACAAAGATCAATGAATTTGATTGGATTCTTCGTCTTTAGAATCTGAAGGTAGAGCGTCAATTTATCTCCTTCTGGAGCGCTTTCTTATTTGGATTACACGATGGCTTTGTTTTGTGCAATGATCGATTCGGTGATTATTGGTGAAACCGGGCACTAGAAAACACTATAATGATACTGGAAAATCTTTAAAGAATATTTTTTATCATCGAAATTGGATAAAAGTATCAAAGCCATAATTATGGAGAACAGAATGAGCACACCTGTGTTCTCAACACGATCGAACACTCCCATGCACGATATGCCTAACGCCTTCTCTAGACCAGACATAAGTATGTCCTCGATCGGAAGGAGTAACAGTGCCTTATCGTCTCGTCACAGCGAAAGTTTGTTTCGTCAAAATGAGACTTCGTTTCGCCGCAGCGAAAGTTCGTTGTCTCGTTTTCCTAAAGTAGAAGGAAACATTAGCAAAGACGACAGCTTGAAACTGTATAACATGAGAAAAAGAATCCAGAGAGACCCACATAAAGCAATTTCTATCGATGAATCTCCGATCATGCTACTTCCGAAAGCACGCATGCGCACTGACTTTGATATAAACCACGTCAATCGACGATTTTTTGTGGTGCCTCAGGAGGACTTCACTTCTTTCCATTTGTCAACTTTTCCATTTTCTCCCCCACCTGATACCGGAACACCTCGCTCTTTTTCCCGCCTTTCCTTCAAATCTAGAAGGCATTCTCGGAGTGACGCCGACAGCGGGTTTGGATCGATGAAAAGATGTGTGACATTTGATGAACTCAGTATCGGTTTCTCTACAATATCGAAATCGCTGGACGATATCGAGCGTGTGTCGAATTCAGAGGAATCGATTCGAGGATGTGACAACAATAACGAACAGGAACCGGAAATACATACTATTATTCTCGACGACGGTGAAGAGGCTCCCGAATATATTGACAATTTTGCGGACGACGTTTTCGCTGTTCCAATTCCGCCAAAAATTCCAAAGAAATCTGAAAAACGTGAATGTTCGTTGACAGAGGCTGATATAGAAAGGTGTCATCAACAAAGCTGTGAGATTTGTAAAGGTTTTATGGACGAACGTCAAAGAATTCAGCGGTATTTTGGAGGAATAGAATCTTTCTTGGATTGGCTTTTCTCTAAATGGGGAAAGGTAAGAACTTGTCTTATTTCATCTTGTCAACTTATAAGAATTTGATTTCAATTTATTGAAAAATGACAAATAAAGAGATCTACTTTAAAAACAATTCTATTACGCGTTACGTTTCATAATCAAAATTTGTTGTTTCTCAATCAGGCATCATTATCGATTATAGGAATCGTAAACAACTATCGATCGATAATCGATTACAAGCCACTGTTGGTAATGATTATATATGTGTGGATACGGAAGAATATTACTTATGAAATAATGTAGATGGCGCCATCGTGTGTAAATGAATGTAAAATTTTAAAAAGAGACAAAAGGGCTGAAAATCGTATATCAATGTTCCATATAAAACGAAGTTTGATATTTACCACACACATGCCGACTTTGCAAGCAAATTTAATGATTAATTTTATGAACATATACTAATGTACATGTACTACTGTACTATTGTTTAAACGTGCATTCTGATTGGTTGAGCGATAAAAAAAACTGCATGATTGCAGGTGCTATGACGTCATACGCTCCAAAAACCAGGCGTTTTCTAGCTTGTCATACATGTAGCATTCGAATAGGCTTACATTACTGATGTTTTACGAAAACTGACAGGGCATCGGCGGATCTCATGTGGGATATACTTTCAGTTCAACGATACCCTGTCAGCCTTTGTAAACCTAACATCGTGTTTATTTTTGGTCTCATTTCTGATATCTACTTTCTGAAATGCTTATGGGTATCAATGCTGCATTCATTCATTCATTCATTCATTCATTCGTTCATTCATTTACCTGAGGAACTACTTTAACACTTTTTGATCTTTAATACACTACTACTGATGCGTTCTACTAATTACAAGCATATTATGTTTTGTTTAAAACGCATACTTAAATTGAATTATTTCCTTCCGAAATCAAATGAAAAATATAGAATTATTCCTGTGACCTACTATTCGTTTCATGACAACTATTTTGCCCAAATGTGCATATGGTATATTTAACTCGTGTATTTTACCTCAACTTGAGTTACCTTTCTTTTTACACGTAAATTGTGGAATGTCTGTCTGTATGTGTACCTGTTCTCTTGTTCTGGACATACATTAGTTCTATTTCGCTCTCGCCATGGAATGACACAGACATAGAAAGGTGTCCGTCCTTTTGTCAAACATTCCAGATGATAACTACACGGGCAGGAACACGTTACGTCGCCTTACAGTACCGTTGTCAGAAGTATTTAAAGTTCTGCACTTAAAACCGTCCGTTGACATTTTGCCACAGGTAAGGATATGAAGGAAACCATCCGTTGTCGTGACAATGAGCATGTGTTTAAAGTATGATTTTCGTATAAACGTTGAAATTATAGAAGTAATACACTCGAAAATTCAATGGGGGGTAGTCATAACACTAAGCTATTGGTTTATATGCTTTTCTGGTACTGATATACAGTTTGAAAAGAGGAGATTTAGTTGGCGTCCTTTGATCACCACGTCCTGCACATGTGTTATTCTTCCTTTTACTTGAAATCTTTGAATATTCAGATTATCATATTCCAGAAATATACTAATAATAAATATCAAATCTATATAATGCTCCTCTGGTAGTGCCATGATGACTAATTCAATTTTGGACCACTTTTTTGGGACTTTTCTAAAATTAGTCCGTTGTCAATCCATGTTGCGAAAGTTCCGTCCGTTGTCAGATGTCCGTTGTCTGCTTTGATATTTTAATGGATGGAATGATACTATGACACCTGTACTTATCATTTTAATTCATCAATCAATACGCACAATTTAATTTTCAACCAATTTAGAATGGAGACTGATTTGCCCAGAATTGAATTCGCCGAATCATCCGTTTTGTTAAGATATCCTTAACGTTAAATTTTATTCGTCCCGTCTTAAATTCATCCTCTGGGCTATGGGTGAAAAGGGCAAAATATAAATGGAGGCGAAAATTTGACTGTATACAGTATCTTACTTTATAAGTGTATTATAAACCGGTGTAATGCAGTAGTTTTCTCAAAGGAAAATTTGCTATATAAGAGGTTTCTTCCCCTTGGAGATATTCCACTATATATTAGACTTTCCTCATATTAGCATGGATTTTCCCCATAGAGAAGAAATGTTATATAACCATTTTAAAAACATGAGGGGGGGGGGGGGGGGGGGGTACGTGACACTCACACACATCTATGGGGTTTTAGACAAATTCATATATTCAGACAAACACATATATACAGACAAACACATTCATCAACAGACACACTCCTACAGAAAGAAATACATAGACAGACGGATAGGCAGGTAGACAGACATACACAGATGTACTCACACACACACACACACACAAACAAAAACATTTATTGACTTTGATATCAGTAAATCCACATTTTATCAAAGCATGCAAGACAGACGGAATATCAGACTAGGCCAATATCTCTTTCTTGACAAAAACCTCTCGTCAAGTCAAGGAGATAGACACACATAGTCAAGCACTCACAGAAAAACAGACACAGGGAGAAACAAAAAGAGATTCACATAGACAGATTCAAAGACAGACACTGATAAAAACACAGACATGAACTTCCTGAAAGACATACACAGACATGCGCAAAACGATAGACTGACAGACACAGGGTATACACAGACATAAGCAAAAACAAACGGACAGACAGCCATGTATATATATATACTCACACACAAACACAAAAGACACAGACAGATGTACTCACTCACAGACAGACATACATGCTAACAAACGCGGACAAAAGAATTCACTCGCAGGCAGACGGAGACACCGATATCGACGCTGACATAAAAAAGACACACGAACTTATATACAGACAAACACAAATGTAAATAACATACCAACTACAATTTAAATCATCACCTGAGATATACATGTAAGGTCTATATCATACCCCTATCGAAGATCTCTATTGAATGCAAAATTATAAATTTAATGTTTCAAAGAGAAAATACAAACCATTAATGGTAGGCGAGGGAAATCTGCTTTAGGGGACTTCAAAGATTACAATGATTTTTTTTTTTTCGCGGGGGGGGGGGTTCCAGTAAGTGTATAGCAGTTATAGGGAGCTACTATGGGCAAGATTATAATGGCCATTTATTACAAGTATTTTATTACTTTGTACGTTTGTATTTATTTTTGTGCATTTGATATCCATTTTGTCCCTTCGTGTGCCTAATAACCTATCTGTAGGTAAGAAGCTTATTGTTTCTGGAAAAAAAGCATGCGAAAATTCTAGATCAAAGAGCGATTTTATGTAAAGAACATTCGGAACAATTACGTGATAAAGGCTGAGGTTATCAAAATGTCTTCAATGACCGAAAATTGATGTCTTTGTTTTTAACGCTATATACATGTATGACTTCAAAATCCCTTTAACGATTATTGTTTAATTGATCAATGTATACATTCATGAACTCATCCTACACCTCTTCAATTTCATGAATCATATTTTCAATTTTAAATCTATTCTATACGATCTATGTTCACGTAACCTGAAAATTATATGATATCCTCCTTTACAGCTTTACAAAAACAGAGAGCTGAATACTTTAAGAATTAACTAAGCTAATTTTATTGCTCTGCCTTAGAATCGAAAAGAAGATTCAATTCCCCATTCATGCCCTAATACCGTTAAGAGTCATGACAACGGACCATATCTTCTTGGTTTGTCATAACAACGGACATTCTTTATCAAATAATCAAAGTATACAATAAATATACAATGTAAAAGACGTTCATTCACATATATTGTTTGTATAATGTTGTCGATAATTTTCTACATAGAATTGGTATATAAAGTCAAATGATTAAGAGACAGGATAGTTTTCCTGTTCAAATTTCCGTTTTCGTCGCTGACAGTAGGTCATCGCCAATCAGATCTCCTCATAACATAAAAGGAGTTTAATTCATTTCATGGTAATAATGTATTACTGAAGTGTGTGGCTACCCCCCGTTGAATTTTTAAATGAAATCACCGGTTACCTAATGATTTATTTGTGATTTTACTGAAATTTTGTCGATACTTTTCATGACAACGGATGGTTTCCAACATATCCTCACCTGTTGCATAATGTCAACGGACGGTTTTAAGTGCAGAACTTTAAATACTTCTGACAACGGTACTGTAAGGCGACGTAACGTGTTCCTGCCCGTGAACTATATAGCTATATGAACCTTTCATCTATCAAAACGGGAAATTTGGATATGTGTCTACTTATAAGGCGGGAAAGAAAGGTCAATCAAAGACTTCTAGACTCAAAGGTCAAGGTCACTGTTATGAAAAGGGACAGGGGATCCCTATAGAGAAGACATTGATATCTCATTCTCAAACTTGACACATACATGATTGTATTATGAATGAGAAGTCCGTAATGCTTTACTCCTATCTCAGGAGACATTATAGTTCCTAATGGTGAAACGGGGGGATGTAAAAGTTTCCGTTCCATCTGTCTGACCGTCTGTCTGTGAAACTTTGGTTTTCATCATTTCATGACATTTCTATATGAAACCCCACGATACAGATAAATTATAGTACATGAATGAAACTTGCTGTGGAACTTTAGAGCATCCTACTTCTTCATGAGTTATTGTACTTCGAAAAGATGGTTTTCTGGGGGATTTCTGTAACCGTTACGGATATTTCAATGAAACTTGGTGTGGAGCTTCAGAGTGACAGGTTATTGATAAGATTTGACTACGGTCGCTGCTGACCTTCTTATTTATGAGTTATAATTTTCCTTTCAAGAAAATTGGTTTTCGGGCCTTTTCCCTGCATAGTGGTGATGGGTAACAGATCAGGTTTGATGGTTGCTGTTGACCTTATTTCACACAAGTTGCTGTCGTTTGAAGAAATTTGGCTACAGCATTGTTACATGTACATGTATATGTATTTTTTGAAAAATCCCACCTTGGGAATGTTCGGGGAAATGTTTGCTTTAGCATTACTCAGTATATATGCTGTTAAAGTTTGTGCTGCAGTGCATATGTCATACATGCTGTGAGTTATTTGATATTACTGACAGCCCCGTCTATGATTCTGTCTCTATGTTGCATTTGCACATGATGCAACTATTTAGCAGTTCAAAATACAACAGTATTGAATTAATAAATCTCGACTGATCTACGGCTTCTATGGACCTAGGGCATACAAACGGTATAGTATTTCTAGTTAAATGACTTTTAAATACCCCGAATCACTGATCCCTCCCGTGGTATATCAGTTAATATTCACCTCTATATGACAATATGGCACGCGCCATCACTCATATACAGCTAGAACAAAACCCTGACCACCCGCTTGCTATAATCTTCCACTGGAAATCTTGATGGAATTCCGATATGGTACTGTCTTTTTACTACGACCTCTATAAGGTGAATATAAGGAAATATGTAGTAAACATCCATTCAAATCTAAATTGGTTGCTTATGTACTGTTTAAATTGAAAAGAACTTAACAAAAAGATGAAAAACCGGGTTTGATTTGAAAATAATGGAAACAAATATCGAATTCCATTTCCATCAAGTTGTTAAAAAATTGAATGAATGATATTCCAATATTTTTTTTCTGAAGATGAGGAAAGATGGGCCATAAAAAACCGGTTGGCTGCAATGAGCAATTTTAAAAACATCAAAAATAATTCCGAGGAAAGCATGTGTCGCCTGCGAAACATACCGACACTCAGGAATCACTTTTAGAGGGTGTGACATCCAAGTCTGACAGACAGGCGGACAGACAGACAGACGGACAACGGACAAAGTGATCCCTACGTGTCGCTTTGCTTCGCAGGCGACACAAAAATTGAGTAATACGCATCGTTTGCATTTCAATAATCTTTACAATCGTTTGAATTTAAGGAAAATAATCAAAATACAAAGTTACATGTTCCTGTAAGGCATGGTCCATTTGATATTCAGGGGGGAGGGGGCTTGGCTTGGGTTTTTTGTCGGAGCAAGATTTTTTTTTCGCCCCGGACCGGGGCAAATTAATTTTTTTCTGGCAAAGTTGGAGCAAGGAAATTTTTTTAACAAAGTGATGCGCATATTAAGAATGTTTGTGTTTTATCAATAGAAATTATTTATATTTTTACTCAAAACTGTAAATATTAATAGATTAGTTTATTTTTATGCAAGTATTCAATTCACTTTTAAACAGAAAGATAAAAGATTTTTACAATGCAATTCTCAATATTTTATATAAGGCACATGTATATATGTGTAAAGAGGGTCTGAGGGGAAGGTCTCCTAGACAATTTTTAAATGTTACTAAGAATTGTAAATTGGTGAATAACTGAAGTTCTCCTTCCAAGCTCACAAGAACATGACTCTATAGGATACATGCAACATGTATTAACAGCAATACATAAATATGGATAATTTGGCAATATATTTTAGCTTTTAAGGAAGCCCTTTTTCATTCACATACATGTATAACTTTTGATATCTTCAAATATCTGAACTTAAAATGCTATTTGTAAACTATGGCGAGCGAAGCGAGCCAAAAAAAATTTTATACACTTTGATAACTGCGGCGAGCGAAGCGAGCCGGAAAATTTTCAAGAATTTTAGCGAAATTTTATGGTAATTCTTCAAATTCAGATTATTTGTAAGAGCAAGATTATTTTTTTCTGTCACACCATAAGCAAATTTATTTTTTCATCAAAATTGAGAGCAAAATTATTTTTTTCGAAAAAAACCCAAGCCCCCCCCCCCCCCCCCCAGAATATCAAATGGACCATGCCTAAGCATTAGCATACCAAGTGTATATGTAGTAGTTCCTTATGAAAGAAATTGTGGGGAGGGGGTAAAAACACTTTAAGCTGGACGTCTGGTTTGACTGGACCTCAAACTCTAGATTCGCTTATTACTAGTATTTCATCTCTGTTCATAAATTTACGTAATAGGTCAATAGACTAATAGTTATTTTCCAAAAAGGGAAAGAGTCAAAGTTACATTTAGTACATGATGCTGGCATTCGGTAAAACCGCGGCACCCTTTAATAATTTCAATCAATAGCGCTTGCATATATAGTGCAGTCTAAAATCAGTTCATGTCAGCGTATTAAACAGCACTGATTTATTAGAATCACAGTTTGTAATGTATATGGAGTGTTTATTCATACGGTATGGCTTGTTGTTCACACGGATTCTTGTTATAGTAAAATGGGCGTTATACACATTTTGACGTTGTGACCTTAAAGTATATTGAATGTATCTGAAATCTTGTATGGAGTTTCTATTTTCAGTTTTGATTGGAAAGGGAATGTATTGGTTTTCAATTGTTATTATCGTGGTAAAAACTTTGCATGTGGCTTAAAGTTGTCGGACATATTGTTGAGGGGTATCGCTTTTTAGCGCGTGGAAAGAGAAGATATATCGCCTGTATTTGAATAAACAATGCCCGGTAATGTGTTTTCTGTAGATTAAAGCTATATACCCTTCTCGTCATTATATGATTGGGACTCTTTGTATTTTAGAACTGATTACTGGGATTACCATTTGAAAGAGCTTAGTTCTCCGTTCCTTTAAAACTCATATATACTTTAAAATACTTTGTCGACGCGCCCAGAGATCAGAAAGGAGCATAACACAAACGGTGTAAACAATATCATACAGTATCAACGTTAGAATCAGAGGAATCTCGAAAATTTAGAAATATGTTTGAAGTATCTGGTGGGATTTATTTGTATGAAATATGTCATGGCGATTACATCGGTTTGAGAGGGAAATGACGGAATAGATACTCGATTCGAGAGTTTATATTGATCTGTTTAAGGAGTTAAATTGGACAGGAAGTTGAAATTTATGTTTTCTGATAGAATGGATGCTTGACAAATATATGTGAATAATCATGGTGTTCGATGACTCCAAGCTCCTGGCTTGGATAGCGGATGGATATAAACATAAGCTGTTTGCCCGAGATCCGGAGAAGCCGAGCGAAGAAGCCGAAATTCGTCCCTCGGCCTCGGATAATTTCGCTCTGCTGCCCGAGGATCAGATCAATGATTTCGCCGAGGTTAGAGTGATAACTCCGGAACCTTTAAAGGACCACAGGAGAGTACAAAGTGCCACACATCAAAGAGTGTACCACGCCCCAAGTCGCCCGGGCACAGCCCCTGCTCATTATAGAAGTCCCTATGCCCAACGTGGAGTACAGTCTCGTGCTTCCACACCAGGCGGGCTTCGTCCACCTAGTGGGAGATCACAGGCCAGTAGTACAGGTACAGGGACTACAAAATGGAATATTCAAGCAGCGAACGAGCTAAGAAAGGGATTTACACTTGTGAACAGACTTTACGAACGGAAATATGCTAAAAACCGAATCAACCTCCATCCCGCCGGGCCGGATCCTGACTTCCGGTATTTTGACCGTCACTCTAGGTGTTACGGGTACACCCATATGCACAGTGAGTTACTGCGCGATGTCCCTAGCCAGGCCTGTGATGAACATCCATGTACGGGTTACAGCCGGCCAGTGTCGTCACTGTCGTCTGCTTCTAGCCGCTCTCATTACTGGAATGACCCTGAGACTATGGAGCAGCCACAGCGTTATATTAACTACATCCGACCAAAGTCATCCCCTTCTACGGTATATGTATTTCTTTGGTAGAGCTTTTTTTTCTTCAAATTTTTCGCCTCAGAAAATTTACTTGTCAGTATTATTTGTTGTTGTCACCGTATCAAAAAGACAACTTTCATAACATCGTATCATTGCCATTGTAACAATGTGTCATTGCCATCGTAACATCGTGTCATCGCCGTTGTAACATCGTGTCATTGCAATTGTAACATCATGTTATTACCTTTGAAAAATCATGTCATTGCAGTAACTTCGTGTCATTGTCAATATAACATCGTGTCATGACCATTGTAACATCGTATCATTGACATAGTAACATCGTGTCGTTGCCAAAGTAACATCGTGTCATTGCCATTGAAATATTTTGTTATTACCATTGTAAGACCTTGCCATTGCAAATTTATAAGATCGTGTCATTGCCGGTTTATAAGATCGTGTCATTGCCATTATAACATCGTGTCATGACATTATAACATCCTGTCGTTGCCATTTTAACATCGTGCCATTGCAATTATAACATCGTGTCATTGCCATTGTAACATTGTATCATTGCCATTGCAACTTCGTGTCATTGCCATTATAACATCGTGTTATCGCCACTGTAACGGGTCATCGCTATTGTAACATCGTGTCATTGTCATTATAACATCGTGTCATTTCCATTATAATACCAGTGACATTGTGTCATAGCCTTTATAATATCGTGCATTGCAATTATAACATCGTGTCATTGCCATTGTAACATCGTGTCATTGCCATTTTAACTTCGTGTCATTTCCATTATAACATCGTGTTATCGCCACTGTAACGGGTCATTGCTATTGAAACATCGTGTCATTGTCATTATAACATCGTGTCATTTCCATTATAATACCAGTGACATTGTGTCATAGCCTTTATAATATCGTGCATTGCAATTATAACATCGTGTCATTGCCATTGTAACATCGTGTCATTGCCATTTTAACTTCGTGTCATTTCCATTATAACATCGTGTTATCGCCATTACAACGTGTCACTGCTATTGTAACATCGTGTCATTGCAGTTTTAACATCGTGTTAACGCCATTATAACGTGTCATTGTCATTATAGCATCGTTTCATTGCCATTATAACATCGTGTTATCGCCATTATAATGTGTCATTGCTATTGTAACATCATGTCGTTGCCTTTAAAACATCGTGTCATTTCCATTATAATACCAGTGACATTGTGTCATTGCCTTTATAACATCTTGTCATTGCAATTAAAACATCGTGTCATTGCAATTATAACATCGTGTCATTGCCATTATAGCATCGTGTCAATGCAATTTTAACATTGTGCCATTGCCATTGTAACATCATGCCTTTGCTATTATAACATCATGTTATTGTTATTATTATATCATGTTATTGCCATTATAAGATCGTGTCATTGCCATAATTCAACATGGTCATATTGCCAGTATAAGATAGTGCCATGGCAATTAAAATATCGTGTCATTGTCATTAAAAGATCTTGTCGTTGCCATTATAAAATCGTGTCATTGCCGTTTTAACATCATGTCATTGTCATTATAACATCGTGACATTGTCATTGACATTGTAACATTATTTCATTGACATTGTAACATCGTGTCATTGCCATTATAAAATCGTGTTTTTGTCATTATAACACCGTGCCATTGCCATTATAACATCGTGCCATTGCCATTGCAACATTGTGTCATCGCCATTATAACATCGTGTCATTGACATTGACATAAAAAAACTCCGTGTAATGTCTTAGTAACACAATTTTATGGTCATGATGGCATAATTTTATTTCCATCGTAACATTAAGTCATTGTCAAATTGTTTCATTGGCAACATAACACCATGTCATTTTCTTTGTAGCATTGTTTCATTGTCATGGTTATTTCATGTCTCATCGCAATGTTCAAAGTTTCATTCACATCGCTTCACCTTGATATTTTCATCGCCGGTAGAAATGTTTCATTGCCATCGTCACTTTGTGACTTGACCATCGCAAATACTTATAAACAGTTTCTGTTCAAATCGATGTGGAGTAGTTCTTCCATATCTACATGTATCATATATATATTCGGTCTTCTCTTAATGACGCCTGATTGTTCGTATTTTCAAAACGTGTCCAAGGACATTTGTTATATTACACCTTCAGCATATCTTTAACTTCAGGTTTTTTAAGATTAGCAAGCTAAACCGATTTTATATGGGAACGAAATGCAGTTATGACGTAAATGTAATATGAATAAGATATATCCGTATTTTTACTAATCCGATTTATTCTATAGGTTAGTCCATGAACTGGGGGAGAACAAAAATATCCCGATCTTACTTCATTTATTATATAAATTTATCTAATTTCTCGTAATTCTTTTGGTATTTTGATTAAAACAACTTATTGTAAGTCTAGATAAGATCTTCTGACTTTGCAGCGGTACGAAAAACAAAATTGAAACGATTTGGTTTTGTCGGAAGAAGGCGGACGTTCAACGCATTTTCATATTAGATTTTATTGTCGCAGTCGATACCAATGTTTAACAATAAAGCAATCTATAGAAGTCCCTGTAGATTTCTATATAATTATATACATAGATTGTGTTATTTGATCGTTATCGATGATTGTATTAATATGATAGAGCACGATCAAGGACTTCATAAACCGATACACGACTACAATAATAGATATGGAATGTAGGGGTGGTTGGTCTTACGTTCACATGGATTCAATCTAATTTATTTAGCTCGTTAGTATCTACAGAAAATATCTACCTGACGATAAGCTAATTAATGTTGATTAAACAGTTAATTAAACAATACAATAATATCAGATACGGTGATTAAGTTATGACCACAAAGGAGTGGATCCTCTACGTACTTAGGGTGTAAGGCTACAGATTGCGATATATGGGTAAGGTCATGCGTGATCCGTCACTAATAGATAGAGCAAGGTTATCAAAGTTCAAGGCCAGAAATTGGTTTAAACAGTATTTATTTGAAAAAACATAATACATGTGACTAAATATAAACAACATAAGATTGGCCAGAAATTGAAATAAGATATGCGCTGATCGATCTATGTAACGGGGTCAGAACCCAATCCCTTTTATGGATTTTGTCATTTTTTTCTGATCCTTTTATCAAAATTAAAGCCCCCTCCCCCGGTCCCACCCCAAAATAATTCTCGGTATGCACGATCAGGCTTGTAGAGGAAAGGGTACGTTGTTTGACAATATTAGTAGTCAGAAATGAAACACGACAGGGCTCTCGGCCGAAATTTGCCCCCCCCCCCCCCCCGCCGCCCCAAAAGTAGTATGTTTTCCTCCTAAACTTGGAAATAAATTCCCCAGTTTGCCAAGATACTTTGATAGTGCCCACAATTTCGCATTTATGCTTAAACATGCGGGCTAAATCAAATGAGTTAAAGAATATCCTGACGATAATCTCAACAGCACTCACAATAGAGCACCAAATTGAGCAAGCTAGAGGTTCTAAATGGTAAAATCAAAGGCTTCAGTGCCCCAGTTATAGAATCGATCTGATCTTAATTTAATGTAGTACTTTGGATTTTGATCCTATGACAGTAGTAAATAATTTCTTCTTTGTCAGTAAAATTGCATAATCTCCCCCCCCCCCCTTCCCAGGGTACGAGTACTATTCCTCAAAAACACATAGACTGCCCATAGGCGGAAAGATCGTCCGGGTATTCGTATGCGCTACTAGAAAAAATTTTAGAGGCACATATGAATAATTGCCAGGCGATCTTCAGGCCTGTGAGACTGCCTAGCAGAAATATACATGTTATAATAATGATAATTCTTTCAAGATTTTTGGGTACAAAGTCATATTGCATTTGAACGAGCTAAGCTAGTAACATCGATGTTCCATGAACACAATTATTGAAGCTACAAATGTTTTGCTTCTTGAAATCCATTAAATTTGTTTCGACAGGAAATTTACATCAATGAAAGTTTGCTCCATCATTTTCTATTTTCATTTCAGAGGAAAGAGTTGACCAGTGCTTCCAGACCCACGGTATGTAGAATCTACTTTCAGATTAGATGATTTAGATGTTCAATATTGGACTAAAGTGAAGGGATCACTCAATCACATGTGGCGTCCGTCGGTCGGCATGTCTGTCTCTGGTGGTCACAGTTTTAACATGATTGATATGTACAAGTACTATGTATTATTCTTAGCTTTCATCAAACTTGCAGGGATCGATACTCCTAGTAAAGAATAATGAGACTCGATCAACACTTAATTAGGGTCAAGGTCATCTGAAAGGTCAAGGTTAAGCATGTAAAAGGCGACATATCGTTCTATGCGTCATAGGCGACGTTGATGATATATTGCCTTCCATAAAGTGTAGAATCATTTGCTGAAGTTAAAATAGTCACGTTTTCGGAAATTGGTAATTTGGAAGATAGAATAGCCACGGTGTTTGATTTTTTTTTTCATGTCATTTATATTGGTATCTAATGCATTTTTTAAAAGCAGAATAGATTGATTCTCAATAACTTCAATTTTCAGTCACTTCGAGGAAGACGTCCACGGTTTTGTAACATTGTCCGGCAAAAAGAGCTACACGAGCGTGATAAGGGGGAATCCCCTACATTCCGGGATGCTGATTACGATTATTACAGACAGCATGCAAACGGGCCGCTTATATCCCGCTGGAGAAAACACAGCCAAGCAAGGTATTTATAATTTGTTTATTTATTTACTTAGTTATCGTTTATTTTTTACAAGTATTCATTTATTTTCATTACAATAAAATAAAAGGTATAATAATTGTCCTATGACATTTTAAAATTAAAATTTTAAACATGCAGTAACGACTTTCGATGTTGGTGTATTCTAAAATAAAGCAACTTCCAAATTGCCAGGTTGTATATAAAGTTTGTAGGATTTTTTTTTTCTAATTTTATTCGCGTATTCACATCGTACTAAGTGCAATTTAATCCCATTTACCATATTTTAATGTTTTTCTTACAAAGTTCCTGAACCGATTCGGGTTCGATTAACTTTTTAGATTGGAAAACTGATTTTCAAATTTATATAAATCAATCGAAAATAATAATTCTTCAATTTGAAAGTCGTAATCAGCCACAAATAAGGGACATTTAAAGATATTGGCCAGGGTTGATGGTAAACAGATGAAATAAATTCTAGTCACTATAATTACATTTAGAAGAGCGAACAAAAGAGGTTTGCCCCCTGGTAGATTCCGAATAATTGTTCGAAATAAGTCCAGAAAAAAACCCACTTAGTCAACCAATTATTACGATTTCAATTTGCTGTTAAAAGCACATTTTATCTTTTTTTTCGATAAGAAGGACCTGCGTTAAAAAAAAAGAAACTAAAAAGTGAGTTTGGTTGATCTCGGGATATATATTACCCTCCTGTTTGGATATTTGATTTTACAATGATGTTTTCCCGTAATAGTAACCACCAAGAGGAGGTTGTCAATCAAAACTTGACGGACATTGTAGAACCGTAAGTCTTACCATGAATCGCACGATGACTTTTTTTTCTAACAAAACCACACTCCTTTTTTCTGGGTTGTCTGATGCATATGTGAAACATTTGTTTCACATTTTCAAAAGGTTTCACATTTTCATCAAAAATGCAATTTTTTGTCCATTCTAATCCTTCATCACTGAAATCATTGAGAAAGTCGATCTTAACCCTTCTGTTCTGATTAGTCGTAATTTTTATTAACCTCACAAAATCACTGTAAAGGTAGCAATGTGTTTCACATTAAAGCAGTCTGTAAACAGGTAAAAACGGTCTTTACCATTGTTGAATATTTTTGCAAATATAAAACTAGATACGTATTTTTAAAAGGGTCTCAATCACGTTTGAATGTTTTACCAGAGTATCGCTAAACTCCAAAAAGGCATTGGACATTTGGTTGTTTATGGGAGAGAGCGTTTCATTCCGGACAAGCTATGTGTTAAAGCTCGGATATCGATATCACAGGTGATTCTGGTCTTTGTTGTTGGAAGATGGCGACGCTTGTTTGCTTTTTTACAGAATGAGAGATTGGCCATGAGCTACTTTATAAGTTATTTCGTATTTTGGCCTGAAAAGTCCAGAAAGTGAGAATAGAAAACCAATACCGATTGGCTTACTCTAACGATTTCAAATGCCTTTTTATGACACAGAAGGAGATGTTTGAATGGGAGCTTGAAATCAAATTTAGTATAATACATGTAGGAGTCCCCTTCGGCGTTGCCGGTAGGGGACTAATAAACCAAAGTTACAAGCACTTGCACATTGTGACATGCGCACGTTCTTGTATTGTTGTGAGTACACAGATTAAATGGAGCTAATGTAAGAGGGGCATGAGTTTAACAATTACGCTTATTGCAAGGTTTTGTTTGATATCAAAAGACACCATTCATACAGTTTTGCCACAGAAATGCTTCACCTTTTAATTCATTTAATTAAGTAACATAGAATAAGACACATAACATTATTCAATTTTGCATATAAGAGAAAACAAATTTGAGTTGCAATAACATCTCCCACTGTAATATTTCACAGAATGTACGATGAAGGGTACTCTACAATTCTGTAAAGGATTGGGATGTATCATCGGTATCACACGTATTTGATTCATCTCTGAAAATACATGTAAAAATCCTATTATCAAGGTATAAGAAATGGAAGTGGCCCGAGTATCGAACCCTGAGGAACCCCTGCCCTTATTATATGTATATCAGAAAAAGTGCCATCTTAACTCGCCTGTTGTGGCAAATCGCACCATTGAAGTTTGATTAAGGATGCAGTAGTAGCAGTATGTTTGCATTGTGGACAAGATCAGAACCTTGCTTTCTTCGGAGATGTAATTCACGATCATTGAACATAGTCCCAAAATTACAATGATGTCACCCGTCGCATCTAAATGTATAGTTAAGGCGACAAAAATTCAAATTTATTTTTGGTTAGATTATTTTCTCAGCTATTTTTGAACAATATTGAAATGTTCACATTTGCACACGATTTGTAGTGTTAACAATTTGCATATATATCTATTTCTACAGGCAAGCATTCCATCCCAGGTCAAAGTAAGTTGACTTACAGCGCATGCCCATTTAATATTTTCCCGTTTGACCATTACCCACGGCGGATTGTGCATGATTCAACCCTTCTTACCTATGTCCAATTTGCTTTTTGTGTCGCCTGCGAAGCATAGCGACACTTAGGGATCACTTTGTCCGTTGTCCGTCTGTCCGTCTGTCAGTCAGTCAGTCCGTCCGTCTGTCTGTCTGTCACACTTTGGGTGTCACACCCCATAACTTTTCATTGGTAAGTGATAGGGCTTTGATATTTCACATGTGTATTCCTTGTGACAAGACCTTTCTACACATACCAAAATTTTTGACCTTGTGACCTTGACCTAGATATTTGACCTACTTTTCAAAAAATCTAAGATTGGCTATATCTTTTGATTGGTAAGTGATAGGGCTTTGATATTTCACATGTGTAATCTTTGTGACAAGACCTTTCTAAACATACCAAAAGTTTTGACCTCATGACCTTGACCTAGATATTTGACCTACTTTTCAAAAATATCTAAGGTTGGCTATATCTCTTGATTGGTAAGTGATAGGGCTTTGATATTTCACATGTGTAATCTTTGTGACTAGACCTTTCTACGCATACCATAATTTTAGACCTCATGACCTTGACCTAGATATTTGACCTACTTTTCAAAAGATCTTAGATTGGCTATATCTTTAGATTGGTAAGTGATAGGGCTTTGATATTTCACATGTGTTTTCCCTGTAACATGCCTTTCTACACATACTATAATTTTTGACCTTGTGACCTTGACCTAGATATTTGACCTACTTTTCAAAAAATCTTAGATTGGCGATATCTTTTGATTGGTGGGCTTTGATATTTCACATTTGTATTCCTTATGAAAAGACCTTTCTTAACATTCCATAATTTTTTACCTAGTGACCTTGCCCTTGATATTTGACCTTTTTCAATAAAAAAAAAATCCGCCTCGCAGGCGACACAAGCATTCCTTGGATTGCTATTTTTTATTTACCTTCAAATGCTAGAAAATTGCATGGTGGCCAGATTTTATTACAGAATCGTTTCTCCTTAGAAAAGCAGCAATCCGCCCCCCCCCCCCCTCCTTTTTTTTTTTTTTTTTTTTTTGCTTTTTGATCATGCATGTGGTTTTTTTAAAATTGTTTAAGGAGTAAGCTTTTCATGATTCAATCTTGTGGGAGTATAGAAAGCTGATCTGGTTTGTCCGTCCGTTTGTCTTTTTAGAAATTGTACCTCTCTTAATTGCTATGGTTATGGGATGCTTGATTTTATTTAAATCATGATATGCCGAAGATAAAAGATTTCGTATAATAGCGCTCCTTATAAGGCAAGATTTGTATCTATGTAATACTATGTTTTTAATTTAAGTATGTATATGATTTTCGCTTTAATTTTTGATTTGTTTGATACTTGAATGCTTGGGTATGGGATATTTGTAGCATTTTACTTGTATTTTTGTGGCGCTTGGACTTTTTCCAGAAGATAGGTGCTGTAGAACCATGGATGTCTGTCCATCTTAAACATGGGAAAACTCAATTTAAATGAAGATTTTTTACATGTAATGATCAGCCTGTTGTGATCTTTACTCTAAGAATGTAACGTAAACTTTGTTCTGATAATATTTCACTCATACGACTCGCTGTGTTAAAATGAAACTCCTTCAAATTCTGTAATTAAGTTTAAATCTTTACTATTTTTATATTTATTTGTAGGAGTGACGAAGGAGGTACAGAGGGTAGGCCTGGTTCACCCTCCTCACACGCGGGAGACGACGGCGAAGACAAGGAAAACCGTTTGCAATCCAACAGAGGTATGGCTGATAGGATTTTATGAATTAGTTTTCATCAAAGTCAGTACACATAATTAAAGCATTTAATATAAATAATTATTTTCACTGTTTTGGTTTGCTGAATGATTGCATATATGTGATGCTATAGCAGCATATTCATGAAATAATGAAAAAAGATATATATTCACATACAAATTCCGTCACTGATGACGTCACATTTTTATGTGCTCGGTTTGAATGTGTTCACCTGCATGTTTTGACAGCATCACCGACTCCTGCCGATACTGGAACAATCGTTCCCACCATTATAGATTTCCCAGAGAGTAAGTCGGACAATAATTTGGATTCGCCCCAGCACCCTTCTATAGATATTCGGGTGGTTATCACCGGTATACACACTTTATGCACATTTTGGTTGAATGTTGCCATGACGATAACACAGCGAGTGCAGTTCCTTTGAATTTTACCTCATTATTGCACATAACTCTACCTGCTCTGTTTGATATTGTGATTTGACTTAACCATCTCTAACATTTTTAACAACAACAAACTACTAGTAAATATAAGAAAAAATACACGGTCAAGAATTTTGAGTCGACAAAATTCTTTTGACTTCTCTGCAGAAGCGCAGTACTTCCGTTATCGTCGATTCTCGTAACGATAGACCAGTGTATAGAATCAGAAAATTTGTATCCACTGTACAATAATGAAAAATAAGAAGGAGTCGTACGTTGTCTTAAAAACAAATGCAAGACTGAATTAAATAATTGCAAGACTGTTCGCAACCGTTCAAATGAAAATTCTAATGATTTTTCTTTACCTTCTCGACTTTGAGACTATATAACTGATAGGTACTTCTATTAATCTATTATTACTGAACAATTTGTAAAAAAAAGGAGTAAAAAGCCGAAAACGTTATTATAACATATGCCGCATTTATATTTGATTTGTTGTGCTTATTTGCATTAATTCTTAATGTTTTTTATATAATCAATGCATTATTGATGTTTTTGCTTTATTTATACATTATTGTCTTGCTTCAGTAAAAAGTTGTGTTTGCGTGACATTTATTTTTTCTTATTAAATTTTCGAATATTTCAATGAACGTATAAACTTGAATTAACATGTTAATATAACTCTCCCAGATTTAATAAAATCCTGCTTTATAACCTTGTTATTACCCAATTCTATCCTTTTCTATCAATATTAACTAAAATCATCCAAAGTAATACCCATTCTCCATTGAAAATTTCCTTCTGTATTTTTCAAAGTCAATTTCCAATTTCTAAATAAAATGAATTTTATGATGATTAATAAAACGTCCATTTATCATAAATATATATATACCAAAGAGTATCTATTTACAAATTATCATACTTGTAAAACGTATATTTATTGCTGGGCTATAAGTTTTAATATCAATGATTAAAAATCGTGTTAATGGTGTATGATGAATCCTTTTTAGGGAAGCCTCAGCCTGCAGATGACTCTAAAAAGGTGAGTATAGTTTCTTTGTTTAATTTAATCTTTGTTGTAGTAAGGGGTAAGGGTGATGGGGAACCTTGTACTTTATATGTCAATACAAAAGCCTGTCTATTATTTCTGATTGTTAATTTTATTTTTGTAAACCAGAGGATATATATCCAGGAATTATGTCTCCCCCCCCCCCCCAACGGGGAGGAGACATATTGGTTTTGCCTTCGTCGTCCGTCTGTCCGTCTGTCACACATCGTGTCCGGGCTATATCTCCTGAACCGTTTGCCCGATCACTTTCATATTTTAGTATGTTGTTGCTTATGACCCGATGGTTTCACATCACCATGACCCAAGGTCATGTGACCAAGGTCAAGGTCACTTGGTGCATTTTTAATGAAATTATGCATACATTCCTGTCCGGGCTATATCTCTTGAACCGTTTGCCGGATCACTTTTATATTTTAGTATGTTGTTGCTTATGACCCGATGGTTTCACATCACCATGACCCAAGGTCATGTGACCAAGGTCAAGGTCACTTAGTGCATTTTTAATGAAATTATGCATACATTCCTGTCCGGGCTATATCTCTTGAACCGTTTGCCGGATCACTTTTATATTTTAGTATGTTGTTGCTTATGACCCGAAGGTTTCACATCACCATGACCCAAGGTCATGTGACCAAGGTCAAGGTCACTTAGTGCATTTTTAATGAAATTGTGCATACATTCCTGTCCGGGCTATATCTCTTGAACCGTTTGCCGGATAACTTTCATATTTTAGTATGTTGCAATTGTTGCTTTTGACCCGTAGGTTTCACATCACTTTGACCCAAGGTCATATGACCAAGGTCAAGGTCACTTAGTGCATTTTTAATGAAATTATGCATACATTCCTATCCGGGCTATATCTCTTGAACCGTTTGCCGGATAACTTTCATATTTTAGTATGTTGTTGCTTATGACCCGTAGGTTTCACATCACCTTGACCCAAGGTCATGTGACCAAGGTCAAGGTCACTCAGTGTATTTTTAATGAAATTATACATACATACCTGTCTGGGCTATATCTCTTGAACCGTCTGCCGGATCACTTTCATATTTTAGTATGTTGTTGCTTATGACCGGTAGGTTTCATATCCTCTTGACCCAAGGTCATGTGACCAAGGTCAAGGTCACTTAGTGCATTTTTAATGAAATTGTGCATACATTCCTGTCCGGGCTATATCTCTTGAACCGTTTGCCGGATAACTTTCATATTTTAGTATGTTGTTGCTTATGACCCGTAGGTTTCACATCACCTTGACCCAAGGTCATGTGACCAAGGTCAAGGTCACTCAGTGCATTTTAATGAAATTATGCATACATACCTGTCTGGGCTATATCTCTTGAACCGTCTGCTGGATCACTTTCATATTTTAGTATGTTGTTGCTTATGACCGGTAGGTTTCATATCACCTTGACACAAGGTCATGTGACCAAGGTCAAGGTCACTTAGTGCATTTTTAATGAAATTGTGCGTACATTCCTGTCCGGGCTATATCTCTTGAACCGTTTGCCGGATAACTTTCATATTTTAGTATGTTGTTGCTTATGACCTGTAGGTTTCACATCACCTTGACCCAAGGTCATGTGACCAAGGTCAAGGTCACTCAGTGCAGTTTTAATGAAATTATGCATACATTCCTGTCCAGGCTATATCTCTTGAACCGTTTGCCGGATCACTTTCATATTTTAGTATGTTGTTGCTTATGACCCGTAGGTTTCACATCACCTTGACCCAAGGTCATGTGACCAAGGTCAAGGTCACTTAGTGCATTTTTAATGAAACTGTACATACATTCCAGTCCGTGCTATATCCCTTGAACCGTTTGCCGGATAACTTTCATATTTTAGTATGTTGTTGCTTATCACGTAAAGGTTTCACATCACCATGACCCAAGGTCATGTGACCAAGGTCAAGGTCAATTAGTATATTTTAAATGAAATTGTATTTGTTACATGTATTATGTCCAGGCTTAATCTTTTGAACCATGATCGGATCACGTCATATTTTAGTATGATGGTGCTGATGACCCAAAGGTTTCACACCTCCTTGATCAAAGGTCATATGACTAATGTCAAGTATTACATTTTTTAATGAAATTGTAAATGCTATTGAGTCTGGGCTATATCTGTGGAATCGTATACTGGATCACTCTTATACTATAGTATGCTGTTGCACAGGATTGGAGGGTTTCTTATCATCTTGACCCAAGGTCATGTGCCCAAGGTCAAGATCATTTAGTTCTTTTTAATGAAATTGTACGTACTAATATTGTCTGGGCTATATCTCCTGAACCCTTCTTACAATTGTTTTCATATTTTAGTATGCTGTTTCTAAGGACTAAATGTTTCTTATCACAGTGTCCCAAGGTCACATGGTTAAGGTAGCTTCTTACTTTGGTAATGAAATTGTACATGCTAAGCATGTCCAGGCTGAAATTGTCTATGCTAATAATGTTTAGGCTTTGAATTTTGAACCGTGTATCCAATCACTAATTCAGTTTTTTGTTGCTGATCATGATCCATACAATGCTTAACGTCTTCAAATTCAATAGCATCATTTAAGAGCAGATAAGTTTGCAGCATGGACCAGACATGCATGTTTCGGGTACTTAACCCTCGTCAGTGAGTGTAGGTTTCAGATCACCTATATCCAAGGTCATGTGACCAAAGTCAATTTCTTTAAATATGCTTATAATGAAATTGTATATGCCAATCATGTTTGGGCTTTACCTCAAACAATGTAATGAATCACTTGCATGTTTTAGTATGATGTTGCCCATGACTCAAAGGACATCATTTTGCATTTTGGCCTAAGGTCAAAGTAACTTAGAGGGAGGGGGGAGACATCTGTTTTTTTATGAAAAACATTTTGTTTAATTTAGAAAAAAAATTAAGTTAATTTACACCGCCTATGTGGACCTGAATCATATTTTACAGAATTGTTGGCCAAGACCCAAGGATGAGTCTTGACCTTGAGTCTTGACCTTGATCAAAGGTCAAGGTCAGTAATGTAGGCTGAAAAATCTTGCCCAGATCATTATTTTCATTGCCTGCACGGATCTGAATATTTATTAACAGAATTGTTGCGCAGGACCCAATGCTAAAAGGTCAAGATCACAATGCTTGCGGGTTGAAAAGCTTCTTTCGTCGATAATTGTTCACTGCTTGGATGGATTTGAATATTTCACAAATTCTGTGTCAAGGATTCAAATATATCTTATGACTTTGAACCAAGGTCAAATGTCAAGGTGATACGTCACTTGGTTAGGAAGATTTTTGAAAGCGTTCTAGGTAAATTTTCAGAATTTGGGTTATGCCGGTTGGGAAGATATATCGCTCGGCGATCAAAAAACCAGTTCCTTATGGCCTTTCTTTCAATTGGTACCAACTTTTTAGGTCGTGACCTTTTGTATAGAAGCTTCATATTTGAGTTTGATCTACTATTAGGATGACAGATTTTATAACAGAGATAGCTTGCTCCATTTTTGTATTTTTTGAAAAATAGTTCGATGTTGCACCCGTCTACCACTGCGGGGGCATATGTTTGACTATAGTCATCAATATTATACATACCCCTTTATGATATTTCCTATTGATTGTATAATTGATCCTGCTATAAGCCGCCTAGGGTAGGAACAAGTAGTGTTACTTATTTAGACAATGTTTCATTGATTGATTTTTCCCTTGTGCAATTACCGTACGCCTGGATTTCCAATAAATGTTTTATCAGCAGCCGGGTTGTAGGGATAGTTAGGTATGGAAGGATTTCTTTTTCGTCATTAAAGGTGTCTGGCACCGTGAGAAATTCACGACAGGTGTATAATGTGAAAGAAATGAAGCTATACTTGTCTACAGGGAGCACATGTAATACTGTATACATATAATAACGCTTTCTTGAAATAAATGTCTATCGGATGCTACGTACCCTTTTGGGAATAACTTTAAAAAGTGTTTTCTTTTGTACTGTTGATGATTCCTTATATGTACGCGGAACGGTGCCAGGAAAGAGGGAAATTGAAAAAAGGACATTTGACCGCTTGACGAGTGAAAAATGAAACTAGTCATTTTGAATATTTATGTGTGAATAATTTCTCTATTTTATTTCATTGAATTATAGAAAACTATTTCAACCCCTGTGTCCACTCGTAGTCTTAACGACGACATACAGAATACTCCCGTACAACCCCCGCCAACCCCGGAACCCGCCAGTCCTAAGGAGGAGAAAAGTCTCTCCCCCGCGAGAATCCCGCAGGAGACGGAGGGAGACCGTGAACAGCGGGAGACTGATAAAGACAAGGACGCTCAGGGAGACGTGGAGAAGGAGAGTAAGAAAAGGGCGCCTATACAAAAGAAGGAGAGAAAACCTGTTGAAAGAATACGCAAAACTAAACCGGAAATGGAGGTCAAGGACAAGCCTATAGGTGCCACGCCCCCTCCCGTACCTAAAACGGAACCAGAGGAAAGGTGAGTACTATTATACATTGTATTACTTTTTCGATTACAAAGTACAAATGTACTAGTATTGAAAGATAGATGCGAAAATGAATGAAATGCAGTACCGTATAACAAACGCTTTTATGCAGATTTGCAGGTATAAAGCCTCTTCTGTTTCGATTACCCGAAAGAATCACAGAAGTCAACTTGCGTACATCTCATATATCTATCAATAAGTGATATCTATCAATTTCTCAAATTTCTAAATTTCTTTATTTTGTTAGATATATTTGATACACATCAGTATGCTATTTATCAAATCTATTTCATAGAAACGCCTTTTCTCGTTTTTTTTTCACAGATAAATTTTGATTAAGCATTTGTGTTGCGACTGTATAGATGTTTAAAATTGAAATTGCGAAAGAGCAGACAACTCTTGATTCCTGAAATCATTTTTGTGTCGCCTGCGAAGCATAGCGACACTTAGGGATCACTTTGTCCGTTGTCCGTCCGTCCGTCCGTCTGTCTGTCTGTCACACTTTGGGTGTCACAGCCCATAACTTTTGAACGGTAAGTGATAGGGCTTTGATATTTCACATGTGTATTCCTTGTGACAAGACCTTTCTACACATACCAAAATTTTTGACCTAGTGACCTTGACCTACATATTTGACCTACTTTTCGAAAAAAATAAGAATGCTTATATCTTTTGATTGGTAAGGGATAGGGCTTTGATATTTCACACATGTATTCCTTGTGACAAGACCTTTGTACACATACCATAATTTTCGACCTTGTGACCTTGACCTAGATATTTGACCTACTTTTCAAAAAAGTTAAAATTTGCATTATCTTTTGAATGGTTAGTGATAGGACTTTGAAATTTCACTTGTGTATTGGTTGTAACAAGACCTTTCTACACATACCATAATTTTTGACGTACTGACCTTGACCTACATATTTGACCTACTTTAAAAAAAATTAATATTGTATATATCTTTTGATTGGTAAGTGATAGGGCTTTGAAATTTCACTTGTGTATTCCTTGTAACAAGACCTTTCTGCACATACAATAATTTTTGACCTTGTGACCTTGACCTAGATATTTTACCTACTTTTCAAAAAAGTTGGGATTCGCTATATCTTTTGAAAGGTTAGTGATGGGGCTTTGATATTTCACATGTGTATTCTTTGTGACAAGACCTTTATAAACATACCATAAATTTTGATCTAGTGACCTTGACCTAGATATTTGACCTTTTTTCTTAGAATTGCGTATATCTTTTGATTGCTAAGTGATAGGGCTTTAATATTTCACGCATATATTTCATATGATGTGACCTTTGTTTTGTTACCAAAATATTTACGCAGTGACCTTGACCTAGTTGATTGACACTATTTTCTGAAAATTTGAGATTGACCATATCTTTCAGTTGGTAAGTAAGAGGTCTGATATTTCACATATGAATTTCATTAGATTTTTATAGTGATATCAGTAATTTTGAACCATGTGATCCACCTCCTAGAATAAGCCGCTTCGCAGGCGACACAAGCATTCCTTGGATTGCTATTTTTCTAAAAGAGTAGAAGAACGACAACTCTTAAAAGATTTTGCAAAATTGCGAAGGGGGAGACAATTTGCGTTCATTGGTCCGACTTTTGAATACTATCTTATAATTTGTTTAAACAGATAAATTTAAAGGGAAGCAATCGTCTTTCTGACAAGAATTAAATAGTTTTCTTATTTATTTTTCATATTAGGATAATAAATGACCGTGAAATGTCAGAGGGTAATGTTGGTTAAGTAAACGCCTTCGCGTAACGTTTGATCTCTCCTAACAGCAACTTACATACACTTGCAAAGAAACAATATACATTAGAATCTACCAAACGAAACAAATAGCAATACGTAAGAAAAAATAAAAGAAATTTACTCATTAATTGAAAATGTATTTATTACAATTCACCCGTTCATATTCATTTACAGAGTAAATCTCTTAAATAAATCCAACACGCCACATTCTAGGTTGCTCCGTTTTAGAACTGTACTGTACGTAAAATGTTTACTTTATTGTTAGGGAGTTAAATAGAAGAAAGCAAATATGAATACACCAATTTTCCTATAGATAAAAATCACTAGAGTAAAGGGACTTGCTCGATTTTTAAATTTCAATGCAAAGAATACTTCTTTACATTTATGTTCGGTGTTCCACGTAAGGTAAGGGTTTATTTATTGCACTGTAATATAAAGTTGTGTAAATGTAGTTATAACTATTACATGTATACGGTTTGCATTTTGCCAGGTTGAAAATATTTTGTTACTTTCTTTTAGACATTTGTCATCATAATTTATACGTTTATCTTATGAATCGCAACAGGTTATGTCTCCTCCGTTACATTTGCTTTTGAAATTTTGACGAATAATGTGAATTTTCCATTTACTTGACATGCAAGAAAAGCAATCGCGACAGATGAATTTATACCTCTTTATAAACTACATAGGATCCGTCCTCCAAGATGTTTTTGGCATTTGTGCCACATGTACTTGTTTAGTGTCCACCCCACTCTATAATACCCCACCCTTTCACGGTGGGGATATGAGTGTACAGTATCATTTGTGACTTTGAGCGTCAAACAGAAAAAAACTGCATTTTAATGAAAACGGTGGCTTGCTTGTTTTCAATTTAAGAATTTATTTTAATTTCGATCATGTATTTAATGGGAATGCTTTTGAAATAAGTTTTAATCAATATGAAATTCGCATTACAAATTAGGGAAAAGAAACAAATTAGGGAAAAGAAACATATTTTGAGGGAGGGGGGAGGGGGGGGGGGGGGGGGCGAGCGAGGGCCTGGCTAGACATTTTGTTTCAAATCTGTTTCTTAACAAAGGGCCATGTTTCAACCCCAGTAAAAATGTTTTAAAGTGGAGATGTGGTGATTTTTTTTTAATTTTATTACTGCAAGAGAAACCCCCAATCTTTATTACCTGACCGGAGACCCACAAATTGTTAACTGCCTATTTTTTTCTCCGGTTAGAGCTGTGGCGGAAATGTTCTTGCTATGTGCCATTCATCATATCTGAAAACACTCTTAAATCTGAAAGTTTTGTTTAGGCTTTACAAGACACATTTATGTCTCCAAGGCGAGAAAATAGTGCTCCATAGAATGCATACACGATACTGTCACTTATTATATGTTCAAATGACAAGGGCTGTTTTCGGTGATATTTAAAGTCAATATATAGAATCGAGCGAGCCTTTTTAGTACCTCTTCAATTTAAATTTCCAACGTTTGAGATCTCTCCGTATAAATCGTCTGTATATAATGAGGTGTGCAGAAAATTACAAGATCGGGGAGGTGTCACTCAGGGAGACCCCACTTAATGCTGCTAACTATTTGTCAATCGATAGTAAAACCCATGTCTGAAATGAAAAAAAAAATGCTTTAAACTTTACGACTCTAAGAATTCGAAAGATAGATCTTAGACTACCTTTTAAAAAAAGTTTTGAAAAATGCCATTTCTTGCCTATACTGGAAATGTATTTTCTAACTTTCAATTCTGAATCATTAAAAGTGAGCACATGACATGTACAAGTATCTGAACTCTTTGCAGAGAATGGAAGTCACTCAACTTTTTTTCTCGCCGATTTTTTTCTGGAGGGGTGGGAAAGGGCAATAATGACCTTTAAATACTTTTTATATGTAAAAATCTTTTTCACAGTATATTGTTTTAATAGAAATCAGACTCTCTAAATCATGTAACTTCATATTGTGTTTTTGCGCATGCCAAGGAATCAAACATGCGTGTTTTAATCATTGAAAGGTCTAGATATCATAAGAAGTTTAATTGCCATAAAACCTAGACGCTTGTAACACTTAGGGTGTCAATGTAATTGCATTTTATTAGTTCCAAGTGGAAAGTCTTGGTAATTCAAAGCACGTCACGATATTTACATTGGAAGGTGAAGAACAGAAATGGTTCCATTTGGAGTGAATTGTCTGTTTACTTTGTACACAAATATGGCAGATGTAAATAATTCAATCTATGTACACCCTATAACTTTGAAATTGGATAGAATCCTTCTTTTTCGTGACATCTACATGAATGTATTTACGGGCAAAAGAGTAACGGTGTATTCATTATTAGTTCATTCATAATCATAATATGGCTAAGAGAGAAGAAGGGAAGGGAATGGATTTTTGGGGGAAAAAATATAGAATTTCATTCCCTGTAATGATATGGCTTTTTTTAATTCTCTCTTTTCATATCTTATCGTGTATTGGCTTTATTCTTGAATTGTACAATATAACAATACCAGTAAGTTTTGTTTTATTTCATAGCAAAGCCAAGGATATAACAGTTGAACTTGATTTGCCCAGTTTACCTACAGTGGAACCAGAGAAAAAGAAGAAAAGAGAGAAGAAAAAACCAGAAAAACATCTGATATCACAACCTAAATATGAGGAACAACCCAAACAAGATCCTGAGGTAAGGAGGATAAGTCATGTATGGTCATCATAAAATCGCTCACTCCAGAGTTATTCAGCTACTAGCACCCTTTGGTTTTCTAGATCTCATGTATGGTCATCATAAAATCGCTCATTCCAGAGTTATTCGGCTACTTGCACCCTTTGGTTTTCTAGATCTCATGTATGGTCATCATAAAATCGCTCACTCCAGAGTTATTCAGCTACTAGCACCCTTTGGTTTTCTAGATCTCATGTATGGTCATCATAAAATCGCTCACTCCAGAGTTATTCAGCTACTTGCACCCTTTGGTTTTCTAGATCTCATGTATGGTCATCATAAAATCGCTCATTCCAGAGTTATTCGGCTACTTGCACCCTTTGGTTTTCTAGATCTCATGTATGGTCATCATAAAATCGCTCACTCCAGAGTTATTCAGCTACTAGCACCCTTTGGTTTTCTAGATCTCATGTATGGTCATCATAAAATCGCTCATTCCAGAGTTATTCGGCTACTTGCACCCTTTGGTTTTCTAGATCTCATGTATGGTCATCATAAAATCGCTCACTCCAGAGTTATTCAGCTACTAGCACCCTTTGGTTTTCTAGATCTCATGTATGGTCATCATAAAATCGCTCACTCCAGAGTTATTCAGCTACTAGCACCCTTTGGTTTTCTAGATCTCATGTATGGTCATCATAAAATCGCTCACTCCAGAGTTATTCAGCTACTTGCACCCTTTGGTTTTCTAGATCTCATGTATGGTCATCATAAAATCGCTAACTCCAGAGTTATTCAGCTACTAGCACCCTTTGGTTTTCTAGATCTCATGTATGGTCATCATAAAATCGCTCACTCCAGAGTTATTCGGCTGCTTGCACCTTTGGTTTTCTAGATCTCAAATAAAACTATCAAATGCAATTAATTTCTTTTTTTTTCATGTTGGCTACAATGCAATGTGGCACATATCCGTATACGACGGTCAAATTTATATCTTGAGTACAATTCTAGCTATGGGGATTAGGATTTTGTCCGTCGTTCGTCTGTATGGAAGTCATATCTAAGTACATGTATATGTATTTTTCACTTTAGAGTTTTATGTGTACCCACTTTGATAGATCCAAAATATGAATCGGGTGATTTTGATTTTTACTTGCGAGCATTATTGTACATTTATGTTCCCGATTATTGCCAATGCTCCAGAAAATTTCATTAAAAGTTATATTTATTGAATGACATTTTTATGACATACGATTAAATCATGTCTCAGCACCATAATCTACAATACATGTAGAGATAGGTAAATCTCCCTTCATGTCGGTGCCTAGATATAACACGGCGTGATACCTGTCGATGTTACCTGCCTATACACCCCTGACATACATGTATCTAGATTGATTACCAGATATATTGATTATCTAAGTCAAAGATAAACAATCATTACTTGTACCTGGGATTCCTTTTTTTGGAGAAGTGACAAACTTATTTATTGTCGCCTGTAAACTGCTTGTTATACAGTATCTTCATGTATATTATACACGTCAGGCGGTTTCTTTCACTTTTGTAATTAAAGGACTATAATTATAATGATAAGTTAGTACGTATCTGTAGTGCAGTGTTTACATTGTATTTCTTTTTTTAACATAATATCGACCTGTGTGAGGATTTACATCTCGGGATCCTGTTTCAAAATTCAAGCAAATCATATTTATTTGGAGAGATGAAATAAATTCAAATATTTGACAGAGTATTTACTGAAAATGTTAAAAAATATTTAAAAACTGTTACTATAATTGTGAAAATGAAAGAAGTTCATCATGTAGAAGGAAATTAGTGGTTCATGAACTTTTCAATAAAATATTTCAGCTTATAAAAATTTCATAATATTCCAATTTTTGTATGTTTAAAAAAATTCCAGAACACAAATTTGTGATATCATTATTAAAATACTGCCAGTTTCCATGGTAACTAAATTTATCTTTTCTACCTTTATAGGCAGCAATAGATGAAGAGATTAAACAGAGAATAAAGACGTTTGAGATGAACATAGCAGATATGGGTGTTGGAGATGAATCACCAAGGGTAGGTCAAAGTTCAAGGTCAAATCTTAAATCTATAATCTTTATAGGAGATAAACTACTTCTGTAGAAATACAAACTTAATATAAGAAACAATACAAAGTGATAAACAGATTAACAAAAAAGTCAAAATAGATGCAATTAACCCTGCTTTATTATAAACCATTTGTATTTCTGAAACTTTGAATTTTCTACCCTATTGTACAGAAAGTCGTAGCGAAGCCGGCATGGGTAACAGGGAGACTGGCTCTATCACAGCAGTCCAGCAGATTTGAACTTCCCATGGATATTGTCAGATTAGAAAGTAAGTTCAAATATTTGTATTTGTATTAAAAATATGTACATAACATTACGTACAGAATCATTGTCTCTCATTTCAACATACCTGTATATTCAAAATGAAACATTTTGGTAATAATTTTGTATCATTACCTCTGCCTTATCAAAGAGTTTCAGCATTGTGCAATTTCAAATTCTGTAGGGGGCATGGGTCTTTTATTCTGCAGTTGGCATCTTAATTTTCGATCATTTGACCTTGACTGTGACCTGAATATTTGCAATATCTGCTTCACATCAAAGGCCTTCATTGTTTTTTGTTAAGCAAATTTGTACAGAGGACTGAGCATGATGAAACCTTCTCAATATAATCAAAATTTTTAAAACATTTAATTCTTTAACTTGACCTTTGATCTATATTTGAAGCAGCAAGCTTTAACCAAATCTTAAGAATTGACTCAAGAACATCTTGCAGGATGTCAGTCTTTGCTGCTTTTCTTGTTTATATTAAGCTCACAATTACATTCATTGAAAAGGTTTAAGGTTACATTTAATGAAAACTGTCAAGGTCACTTTTCATGAAAACTGTCAAGGTCACTTTTCATGAAAACTTTCAAGGCCACATTCAGTTAAAACTGTCAATGAAGGTCAATTAAGGTCACATTCAAGGTCGTGTTTAATGAAAAGTGTCAAGGTCACATTCACTTAAGAAATGACTGTAATAATTTTTCTGTCTATCGATGTATAGACAAAAACCGATGCACAAACTACATGTATATAATCCGCTTCGCGGATTATATTGTTTGTGCATCAGTTTTTGTCTATACATCGATAGACAGAAAAATTATTACAGTCATTTCTTATAATTTAATTAAATCACTATTTAATCATCTAGTTTATTTTGCAATTGAAGTCATTTTAGCGTGGTTGATTTTCAGGTTCAAAACTGGCGACGTGATATTTGAACAGGCCTAACGTAGCGGCACTCGCCGTTAGTGACGTCATAATAGGTGACATTGTCTATACAGCTATAGATAAAATTTCACGCCGTACGTTTGTATAGGCGTTATACAGACATTACGGGAATAGTTAAATTATTTGAAATTGTCAAGGTAATATTTAATGAAAACTGTCGAGGTCACATTCAGTGAAAGCTGTCAAGGTCACTTTTAATGAAAACTGTCAAGGTCACATTCAGTTAAAACTTTGATAGACACATTTAAGGAAAACTGTCAAGGTAGCATATAATGAAAACTATCAAGGTCACATTTAATGAAAAGTTAAAACTGTCAAGGTCAAATTTAATGAAGATCGACTGACAAGGTCACATTCAATTAAATGGTCAAAGTGACATCAATTAAAAACTGTCTAGGTCATGAAATAATGGTCTCACTGCCAATGTACGTAATTTGTAGTTTCCCTACATAAAACCTACATTCTTATGAAAAAAAAAATTCTCAAAAAACATTTCAAATTATTATTTTACAGACATGAGTCCATTAGATTACATCAAGGAATTCTGTATAATCACACGGAGAAGGAAGAAGCTGTACTCGGATATATTCAGCAAACATAAAGACAGCACTAAAGCAAATACTATACCTGTCAAGGTACGATAATATATATTCTAATATGACTTGAAATTTTCTCCCCATATGTACCATAGAACTCGCCTGGTGTTAAATCTCCCACAAACTTCCAGCGCACTAAGCTCCGCCCACTCACGTGCTATATTAGAATAGAAATAACAACTAGCTAGCCGTTATTCATTGTCCAGTAATTCCACTCGTCACATGAACCAATCAATTTATCTACTCGCCGCTTCGCGGGTCGGTGATAATTTAATTTGTCCATGCGACTCGTGGAATTACTGGACAATAAACCACGGCCAGCTAGTTGTTATTTCTTAAATAATATATCTGTCAAGGTATGATAATATATAATACTATATTAACCTGTCAACGTATGATAATATATAATAATATATCTGTCAAGGTATGATTATATATAATACTATACCTGTCAAGGTACGATAATATATAATACCATACCTGTCAAGGTATGATAATGTATAATACTATATATACCTGTCAAGGTATGATAATATATAATACTATACCTGTCAAGGTATGATAATATATAATACTATACCTGTCAAGGTATGATAATATTTAATACTATACCTGTCAAGGGATGATAAGATAAAATGTCTGTATTTGGCACAATAATAATTAATTGTGCTCAAATTAAATACCTGCTAATTTAAGGTACAAGTACTTATGAATAAATTCACTCATTTTACTGTCAACTTTTGTAGGAACTGGAGAGAGCTGTAAAGTCTGTTTTGGTTAATACCATTACAACAGAGCACTACAAGGAATTAGCGGATATGTTAGAAATCGACGAAAATACCCGAATAGACATCGCTACCTTCTCAGCAATATCTGCTTTAGCAGAGAGACTCCTATGTACATCGTTCATGGTGTAAGTTGTTAATTTGTAAAAACCTTTTTTCTTGTAAAATTTGTTCAACTGAGCGAAAATTTAACGATTATCACTGTTGTGCCTTTATGTCACTTTTTAGCTCGACTGCACTTTAGTGCAAAAGAGCTATTGCAATACCCCCGGCGTCGGCGTCGGCGTCCGCGTCGGCGTCCGCGTTGGCGTCCGCGTCGGCGTCGTCCGAACTAGATGATAAGGTAAATGTTAAGATTACACATTTACCTTTCCTATATTCATATTCTGTTGGTTTTTTTTGTTGCAAATGTTTAATTATACATCATTTAATATATCCAGATGAGGATATAGCCCCTGGGGTTGGGATTTTTAAAATTATTTCAAATGATAAGGCAAATGTTGAGATGATAAGGTAAATGTTAAGATAGCAATAAAGTCTTTAAAAGCCAATATTGAGCAAAGTATAAGTGCTACATGTACCAAACTTACATATTTGATGTATCTTTGATCAAACTTTCAAAAAATGACCTTGACCTACTTTTTTCCGCTTGAATGATTTTGCCTTTAAAAGCCAATATTGAGCAAAGTATAAGTGCTACATGTACCAAACTTGCATATTGGATGTATCTTTGATCAAACTTTCATAAAATGACCTTGACCTACTTTTTTCCGCTTGAATGATTTTACCTTTAAAAGCCAATATTGAGCAAAGTATAAGTGCTACATGTACCAAACTTGCATATTGGATGTATCTTTGATCAAACTTTCATAAAATGACCTTGACCTACTTTTTTCCGCTTGAATGATTTTGCCTTTAAAAGCCAATATTGAGCAAAGTATAAGTGCTACATGAACCAAACTTACATATTTGATGTATCTTTGATCAAACTTTCAAAAAATGACCTTGACCTACTTTTTTCCGCTTGAATGATTTTGCCTTTAAAAGCCAATATTGAGCAAAGTATAAGTGCTACATGTACCAAACTTGCATATTTGATGTATCTTTGATCAAACTTTCATAAAATGAACTTGACCTACTTTTTTCCGCTTGAATGATTTTGCCTTTAAAAGCCAATATTGAGCAAAGTATAAGTGCTACATGAACCAAACTTACATATTTGATGTATCTTTGATCAAACTTTCAAAAAATGACCTTGACCTACTTTTTCCCGCTTGAATGATTTTGCCTTTCAAAGCCAATATTGAGCAAAGTATAAGTGCTACATGTACCAAACTTGCATATTGGATGTATCTCTGATCAAACTGTCATAAAATGACCTTGACCTACTTTTTCCGCTTGAATTATTTTACCTTTAAAAGCCAATATTGAGAAAAGTATAAGTGCTACATGCACCAGACTTGCATATTGGATGCATCTTGGGTTAGACTATTGAAATATGACCTTGACCTACTTTTTCCGCTTCAGTGATTTTGCTTTAAATTGGCAATATTGAGCTAACTATAAGTGCTACATGCACCAGACTTGCATATTGGATGCATCTTGGGTTTGACTATTGAAATCTGACCTTGACCTACTTTTTCTGCTTCAGTGATTTATGATGAGATATATGTTGTTGCCTGAGAAAGGGAGTTTAAATAAATTGGCTGTCATGAGAGATATTATGCTATGCAGTCGAGCATTAGGTGACTCTGGCAACTATTTTTTCATTTGTTTTAAAGTCTTCATATCATTAACGATCACACTTAGTCTGCTACATGACTATATCAAGTACATGTATATTGATTTACACTGTCTCTTAAGTCTTTAAAAGTCTCTTAATGAGAGAAAAGCTATGTATGCGAAAATTTATAATGTAATACAACAACACATCAACACTCAGTTTTTAGGAGATTTGTTTCTGTGTGAAAAGTAATCAAATGCCATTCTACTGGTACATGTACATGTATGTAATCTATTGAATGAACATGCAACTACATGTAGGTAATGCTATTATAGTTAAAAGTCCCTGCAAAAATTTGTAAGCAATTTAGTCAATAATATCTTCATACATGTATGCACTAAATTTGGAAAATGTAATGTATAAAAGATTAATTGTAGAAATATCAGCTGGTATAGGCAAAGAAATGAATGTTTTCATGTTTGACATAAAATGTAGATTGAAATGAATTTTTTGCGTTATTTCAGGTCACGTGATCAGGTAGACATGCCACAGAAGGAGGATATTGAGTGTGCGGACTTTAGTGCTTTAGACTGGAAACTTAACGGCGTACACGTCAAACCGCAAATGTATAAACTACTTAAACAGCTGAGCTAACTCACGGAAACTTAACATTATACACGTCAAACCGCAAATGTATAAACTACTTAAACAGTGAGCTAGCTTTTTATGATCACTTCATCTAAAGACGTGCTAAATTTAAACAATCACAGCAATTGTTTATGGAAAATACTTACAAACTGAAATTAATGCTGAATCGAGACATATAGTTTCATAGCATAGCAAAGAAAATGTCTTTCAGCATCACGGTGTGAGTGAATACGGAATACATCTCAGCTGGCTGAAATATATAGTTTTATATGTGACGAGAAAGAAGACTTAATCTAGACAGACCTAACAAACTATATACAGAATAGTATGGTACCCACTGGTGGGATCCTATATATAGTATTGATGAAAAATGTTATGATACAATAACATTACTGCATAAACATGTAAATGGACTACAGCAATTTTATTTTGTGATATTAAGAATTAAAAATTTAAGTAAAGCGAAACTTTAAAAACAGGTATTATGTAGCAATTGTTCGTAATACATGTATAGTAATTCAGAATTTCCCAGCAATAAGTGTGAATGCCATGTATGTTCCTAATCTTTATTAACAAAAAATGGTTCAGAAAACTTTGTAATAATTACATGTGTTCAGAATTTATGAAAGTGACTTTGAATTTTCATGGTTTTTTTTTTCTGGAATTTAGGAATGAAAAATAATTACTACAAATTCCAAGTTTGTCTTTCCAGTAAAAGTGGATAAGACATACAATATACAATATACATGTATACAATGTATGTACTAGTATATGATACAATTGTTATTCAAAATCAAAATGCCAGAATCAATTTAGATTACAGCTCCTATAATAAATAAATTGAAGCAATTAAGTTTTGTTATTAGCTGTGAATTTTTTTTTTTAATTTTCTTTCCTTTACCATAAGTTATACATGTGAATAGCCCTTTAACAAATATAAAATGTAAACTTAACATTATTTCTTATAACATTTAATTTATTAAAAAAAAAATTCTATTTTTTTCAGTTCTATCTGTACTTACTCTCCATTATATGTACTTGTTGTAAAGGTCTCAGAATCTTTTTGAGATTATCCACTGCCTAATTTTTTTTTAAAGTCTTTTTAAACTCGTGAACTTTTTATATTTATATGCACTGTATATTGATGTTTGGAATTGAACATTTTCTGTCCCAAAAAGATCACTTATAGCAGGGTTTACCTTTTTCTAAAAGGGGGATTCAGTTTTCTTTAACATTTTTGTATGTTGTAATTTATTATTAAAAGCATATCTGTGATACATGTTATACCGTCCTCGTACCTGTATGATTTTATTGGAACAAACTAAAAATATCCAGAAAAACTGCAAAGTTCAAGGTCACATTAATAATCTCTGATTTTGCGTTTTGCATTCTCTTTATGCTGAATATCTATGCAATATTTCATATGATAATTGCAAGAGTAAATTTAATGTGCTATTTTCTTAGAGTATTCTTAATTTTTTCAAAATTCTTTTGGTATCATTGTGTTTAGAGACAGAAAAAATCTCTTTGTAAAACTCTGCATGAGAAATACAAATGGAATATATTAATAATTTGAATATCTTTACTACATGTAAATACATGTACATGATTGTATATTGTTTCAGAAAATAATTATCACACATGTAGCAAAGTTGAGTCGAGTTAATTTTCGATCACCTTTTCTAATACAGTGTTCTTGTCGGTTTGTTAAATACAGTACATAATACTCAATAATTGCAATTCCTACATTAGCTATTTATAATACAATGTATGTTCTATGTATTTAGAAATAGCAATTCTTGAATGATGACGGTTATTTTTGCATTTGATCGTAGCGTTATATGTATGCATAAAAGTTTATGTTTATCAGAATCACTGTGATAAATTCTGGAGGTATTCTATTTGTATTCAGTATCAATTGTATGGTTAATTGCAACATGAATTCATTGCAAAAAATAAAAAATAAAACGTAGCACGTAATCAAATAGTGTCTTCTTCCTCCTTTATCCCCTTTTTCATGTCAGATTTCATATTCCTCTCTTTCAGTTTCTGCAACTTTGAAATTGATTTTCACAACTGAAGTGTATATACATCTATGATCCTTATTTTGGACATGAAACCCTGAAATAAATAAGTCCCATGTACATGTACTTAAACATTGTTTACAAGCTACACAGAGGACCTTGTTTAATAACCAGAAGTCTCTGACGAGACTGTAGCTCTCCTGGTTGTTTTTTCTAAAACATCAATTTCCTTTCTTTTTTTTTTTAAACCAAGACCATAGGGAGCAGGCGCTCTAACAAATTATAAGTAGCATGACAAAACTACATATCCATTATACTGCAACTATAATAGCACTCATATAATTCATAATATCCGAGATAAAGTATTTCTAAAAAGAATGTCACACCCATTTTCCAAGATCCTAGGGGCCAAGGACTGCTAGCTCAAATGAACTACCAATGACACATCAAGACTTGGATAAAGAATTAACTCCCCATCATAAATAGCTTTAAACGAGAAGAGAGCACAACTATATAGGAAAAATTACCGCACCCATTTTCAAAGACCCTAGGGGTATAAGGCTAAAACAAAATATCAGGTGCACATCTATGCCACAGACCAATCATTGCAAAAAGAATTAATTCTACATCATTTATAGTGTCAGAGGAGTTGCAAGCACAAGATTACATTTACTTATATAGGAAAAATGACCACACCCATTTCTGAGACCCTAAGGGTCAGGGGCTAAAACATAAAAACAGGTGCACAACTAGACCAGAGACCCATAATATTGCAATAAGAATTTAGTCAGAGGAGTTGTGAGCACAAGATTACATAGAGTTATATAGGAGAAAATGACCACACCCATTTCTATGACCCTGGGGGTCAGGGGCTCAAACAAAATATCAGCACAACCAGACCGCAGACCCATCACATTGCAGAAAGAATTAAGTCTCCATCATTTATAGTGTCAGAGGAGTTGCGAGCACAAGATTACATAGAGTTGTATAGTAGAAAATGACCACACCCATTTCTAAGACCCTTGGGGTCGGGGGCTCAAACAAAATATCAGGTGCACATCAAGATCACAGACCCATCATACTGCAAAAAGAATTAAGTCTTCATCATTTATATTGTCAGAGGAGTTGAGAGCACAGATTATATAGAGTTATATAGGAGAAAATGACCACACCCATTTCTAAGACCCTGGGGGTCAGGGGCTCAAACAAAATATCAGGTGCACAATGAGACTACAGACCCATCATATTGCAAAAAGAATTAAGTCTCCATCATTTATAAAGTCAGAGGAGTTGCGAACACAAGATTACATAGAGTATATAGGAGAAAATGACCACACCCATTTCTAAGACCCTGGGGGTCAGGGGGCTCAAACAAAATATCAGGTGCACAACAAGACCACAGACCCATCATATTGCAAAAAGATTTAAGTCTCCATCATTTATAGTGTCAGAGGAGTTGCGAACACAAGGTTATATAGAGTTATATAGGAGAAAATGACCACACCCATTTCTAAGACCCTGGGGGTCAGGGGCTCAAACAAAATATCAGGTGCACAACTAGACTACAGACCCATCATATTGCAAAAAGAATTAAGTCTCCATCATTTATAGTGTCAGAGGAGTTGCGAGCACAAGATTACATAGAGTTATATAGGAGAAAATGACCACACCCATTTCTAAGACCCTGGGGGTCAGGGGGCTCAAACAAAATATCAGGTGCACAACAAGACCACAGACCCATCATATTGCAAAAAGATTTAAGTCTCCATCATTTATAGTGTCAGAGGAGTTGCGAACACAAGGTTATATAGAGTTATATAGGAGAAAATGACCACACCCATTTCTAAGACCCTGGGGGTCAGGGGGCTCAAACAAAATAGCAGGTGCACAAAAAGACCACAGACCCATCATATTGCAAAAAAAATTAAGTCTCCATCATTTATAGTGTCAGAGGAGTTGTCCGGACAAGATTACATAGAATTTAATGACCATGCCCATTTTCTAAGACCATGGGGGTCAGGGACTGAAACTAAATGTCAGGTGCACAACTAGACCATGGACCAAGTAAAATGCAAAAAGAATCAACTTTCTATCTCTAACAGTTTCAGAGGAGTTGTCCGGACAAGATTACATAGAATTTAATGACCACGCCTATTTTCTAAGACCTTGGGGGTCAGGGAGTGAAACTAAATGTCAGGTGCACAACTAGACCATGGTCCAAGTAAAATGCAAAAAGAATTAACTTTCTATCTCTTACAGTTTCAGAGGAGTTGTCCGGACAAGAATTGTTTACGGACAGACGGACAGACAGACAGACGGACAGACGGACAGACTTACAGACGGACAGACGGACGGACGCCGGACAAAGGGTGATCGCATAAGCTCGACTGGTCTGAGACCAGTAGAGCTAAAAAGGACCTTGTTTATAAAATTATATGCATTTGTCTCGAGTCTACCATTAGTTTTGGTTGTGTTTGAGAAGTCAAACAACTTTCTCGGTCAATCAGACCCACTGGTGGCCATTTTGTTTGTGATTTTCTCTCTTGAGCTTGAAAGCATGCTTTAATAGTCTTTAATGTCTTGGCCTAAAAAGGCTACAGTAACTATGGATTTCTCAATGTACAACATTCTTTGAGAAAGGCATTGAACAGTAGACTACAACTCTCTGTACTGATTAAACTCTTTAATATCAATGTCTACATAATCAGACAACAGTATTAGAGATGTAATATTTGAACATGTGAAATCCCTGAGGAAGGGCTAAACAATCTAAGAACAGTCAAATCAGACATGGCATTATTAATTGTTCTAAACAACATAGACTGTAAGGTATCTGGTATAGAACACTCAGTACCACCTAGTACACAACATGTAGTTATTGATTTCTTTACTTCTCTTTGTTGTACGACTTGGTAAACTAACTACACCGTGAAATAAACGTAAATATTGCTTAATTGGCTGGACTTATTCAAGCAATACTACCCTGATTTAAAAACAATACAGTACTCTTAATCGTTTCATAATAGCATCAATCAAAATCAAATACATGAAAATTGGTAAAAACAACAATTAAAAACCCAGAAATTTAATTTATCCACTTTAGGAAAATAAAAAACAAGTGGCTGAAACATATTATAAACCAACAGAAACTGAAAACTAAAATGAAATTCTTTCACAAAGATATTCATGAGACAGATAAAGATGAAAATGTGGTCAGCGCATAAATTTTCTGCTCATAATGAGGCTTGGTTTCATTGCAAAATATTCAGTATAATTCATTTCTTTTAGAAGCAGATGTAACTGATATTTATTCACCAAATACAGATTGAAATATATCTTTGTTACAACACCTAGCACCTGTACTACATGTACAAAATGTATATGACTTACAGATATACATCTATGTTATATAAGTGTGTAAGAAGGGGTCTATTGGAAAGCAGAATGACACAAGAAAAACAGCAGAAATCAATCATCAAGGTAAAGAAATCGGCATAAATATCCTCAATATTGCATCCTACCTTTTTAAGGTCAGAATGTTTTTTTAGAAATCAACAACCCATGAATGACATATGTCTAAAACGCAAAAACTTGCTTATGTATCTACATGTATGTATACATATCAACAAAAACAACATAACAAAAATAAACCAAGATATGAAATACGGGTAGATATGTAAACAAGAATGCTCAAGAACAGGCAAGGGAAATGTGTGACCCTTAGTATGTTACCTTCACCTTGTAGATGACCTTGAACTATTTGACTCAAATGTTTTGACCTCGACAATTGGGTTTACATGACCATGCCTGTACGCTTCATTGAGAATGAAAACAAAATGACAAGTTAAAGTTATTTCCATATGTTCGATCCTAAATATGTGACCTTGAGCCTAATTGGGTGTTAGGTCTCAACATGCTTGACTGTCCTTGAATGTTGGCAGGAAGCTTGATGCATTAAAAAGAGAAACTACCCATACATGTAAACATGTGACTATCAGACAGACGGAGTGACATTCAAATGTACAGACAGAGTGATGCCAGACAAAGTAATCCCTACATATCACTTTTGCTTTTTAGATAACATAATAATTATTATAACAAACAACAAATTAATGAAATAATAAATGCCGCTGAACACATAAGGACCTAACTTCTTGTTCAAATACATGTATATGTACATGTATGTTATTATCACTGATTCTCTGTTATGGCTTACAATAACAAATAACCATTTAACATGCTAACTGTGACGAGATAATATTTACGCTACATTTACCAAAATCTAATGGCTAAAATTGTACATCTATGGGATATTATCATTCTTGGGAAATCATAACTATTGTTAATATCAAGTTTGAGGATAGTATTACATAAAATTTTATGGCAACCATGTGAATTCCATGAATGTATCTAAAATTAATAATGTAGCTGATGCTGTGATTTATCATTATTTATAATTCACAATGTTTCTATAAGCGGCAGAACATAACATAAAATAAAATGAAAGTTAAATAATTGAGGTAGAGACATCACAGTGCAAAATGTAATTAAATTTCCTAGATCAGAATTTAAATAAACTATCAATTTAAAATCAACAAGAAAATCTTCCAAGATTTCTTTTCATATTTTTCAGGAAAGGGACTTTCTCGTGCTTCGTTTTTCAAAATCAACAGTAGACTTGAGCTGCAATATAATCATGTGCATGAGGTAACATTAATATGAAAGTCATAGGCTATAACAACTCGTAGCAAAAAGTTGAATTGCAGCCATTAGCCCTAAGAAAGTAAAAATTCAAGAAGTGTCTTTTCAGTCTAGGAAAAAAACAGTACATACAGTAGATGAAATATTGTATGTAATGTAATTTTTCCTCTACTAAAAGGAAACTGCCTGAATTCTAATGTTCTAAAATCTATATCTCATGTAACTGCAACCAAAAACAAAACCCCCAAAACAAAACAACAACAACAAAAAACAAAGCGGGTGAAAAGCTACAGTAAATTTAAAAGCTTTTAGATAAATTTTCACTTTACAAGTACATGTATAAGGTCTATATCAAAATCGTTTTTCCCCCAATTACTCAGGTTTGAGTTTTTGCATACTTTGAAATCTTATAAAGAGGGAGATCTCTCTCCTTGGCACTTGAAAAAGAGGGAGATTGCATGTGAACCCATTTTGCTGCATTTTAAATGAATCACAGCATCTTGCACAAAACTAATTTTTAAATAATTAATTTCATTGCATTCTATACATCTTTTCTAGCATTTTGTCTTGCAATTTCTCATTAAATGCTCTAAATGTCCCAATCTAGAAGATTAGTCTTAAAAAGTTTGGTAAATACATGTATGCCAAAAGAGGGAGAAAGATGGTGATTGGGCCAAAATGAGGGAGATTTTGGCATCCCTCGAGGGAGGAATGACAAGGAGGGAGATGAGGTCAAAAAGAGGGAGTCTCCCTCCAAAAGAGGGAGAGTTGACAGGTATGGTTTTTGATATAAACACACAAAAGAGCAAAATAAAATCAGATTATCAAAGTACATGTAGTTCAGTGGTAGTCTAGAGCATAATAGAGTTCACATGAACCAATTCTGATCATGACCATATGATTTAGATGACTATGTCACTGACATACAGTAAAACAATGTGAAAGTTATTGTAAAGATTAGATAAACATTATAAAAGCTGAATAGGTACCATAAATGCAATACAAACTATGGATGTTCTTTTTGACAATATTCATAGGATACAAACAGTGTAGATTCCAAAGCTTTTGACCAATTTCTAGAAATGAAAAGCAAGATAGCTAAAAAATAAAACACCGCTAAAGACGGTATGGCCGGATTGCAAAGTAAGTTTTTGTCACCAACTGGGTCAAGGTCACTAAATCAAATATTACAGCATACATTGAGAGGTATTGTCAGAGGCAACCTACATGTATAATATAAAGTTTCTACTGTATACAGTCCCTTAGATTTTGCTTAAACCAGGAACTTTAACCAAAGTCTTTGAGTAGGTCAAAGTCCAAGGTCAAGGTCACTAGGTCCAATGTTACGGCATAAATTAAAAGGTCTCGTCATGGGCAACCTAAATGTATAATATAAGGTTTAAACTGCATACAGTTCCTTAGATTTTGCTTAAACCAAGAACTTTAACCAAAATCTTTAATTAGGTCAAAGTTCAAGGTCAAGGTCACTGGGTCAAATGTTACGGCATAAATTGAAAGGTCTCATCATGGGCAACCTATATGTATAATATAAGGTTTCTACTGCATACAGTTCCATAGATTTTGCTTAAACCAGGAACTTTAACCAAAATCTTTAACTAGGTCAAAGTCCAAGGTCAAGGTCACTAGGTCAAATGTTACGGCATAAATTGAAAGATCTCGTCATGGGCAACATACATGTATAATATAAAGTTTCTACTGCATACAGTTCCATAGATTTTGCTTAAACCAGGAACTTTAACCAAAATCTTTAACTAGGTCAAAGTCCAAGGTCAAGGTCACTAGGTCAAATGTTAGGGCATAAATTGAAAGGTCTCGTCATGGGCAACCTAAATGTATAATATAAGGTTTAAACTGCATACAGTTCCTTAGATTTTGCTTAAACCAAGAACTTTAACCAAAATCTTTAACTAGGTCAAAGTTCAAGGTCAAGGTCACTGGGTCAAATGTTACGGCATAAATTGAAAGGTCTCATCATGGGCAACCTATATGTATAATATAAGGTTTCTACTGCATACAGTTCCTTAGATTTTGCTTAAACCAGGAACTTTAACCAAAATCTTTAACTAGGTCAAAGTCCAAGGTCAAGGTCACTAGGTCAAATGTTACGGCATAAATTGAAAGATCTCGTCATGGACAACAAACATGTATAATATAAAGTTTCTACTGCATACAGTTCCATAGATTTTGCTTAAACCAGGAACTTTAACCAAAATCTTTAACTAGGTCAAAGTCCAAGGTCAAGGTCACTAGGTCAAATGTTACCGCAGAAATTGAAAGGTCTTGTCATGGGCAACCTTCATGTATAATATAAAGTTTCTACTGCATATAGTTCCTTAGATTTTGCCTCAACCAGAAACTTTAACCAAAATGTTGACGGCAGACGGACAGACAGACAGACGGACATCGTCAATCTATAGACCGGAATTGCTTTGCAATCCGGCCAATTATGTTACGTCAAGCTAATGTATCTATAGGCACTAACAGGTTAAAAAACATGTAATGAACAATATGTCTAGGGTACTATGAAGTCAATTTATATATAATAAACGGCAAGATACTGAGACACAGTATTATATTACGACAAGGCAATTCTAACTAAAAATCATCTGAGATCCATGGATTATTTGTCAGTAATATAAAATCATAAAATCTATGATATACAAAAATATCAAATCTGGAGATATATCAAATACTAAATCTGAAAGGCTAAGGTAGTATTGTAATTCAATAAAATACATGAAGCACGTATACAAACATTAATGAATGATACAATAAATGGATGAAACCAGCGCCATTTAAACACCATTACCACAGAATGTCCCCTGTAAATGTTACTATGCCATAAATACATTTGTAAATTAATGTCTTTTTTTTTATGAAATTCCAATGCACATGTATAGTGTCACATCAACTTTGAAGGGGAGGGGGTTATTGTAAAATTCAATTTAAAAAAAAATGTTTTATTTTGTTGGATAAAAGAAGCAAACTTTTTATGTTTTGATTTTCACAAAATGGTACAACAGTTTGTTCTCCATCATATGATAAAAAGATCATCACAAAGTTATATTTTCATAATAAATCAATTTACAGAAAGCTAAAATCTCTTGACTGTTAAAATAGCTAAAGCCTTAAGAGTGAAATTTATTTCTCCCATATTCACAGAGGTTTCCTCATAAAATGTGCAAAATGATGGATTACACAAAAGGATGGATGATAAGCTACACGTGAAATTGTTAACTATGATGTAATCTTCAGCCTGGAAACGTGAATGGTAACTATAGTTGTTTTAGACCTTTCTCAGACAAACAGAGAAAAATAATCAATCATCAATTATTGACACGGAAATCCAATCCTTGTGTCCAAAAAACTTGTTATGATACATCAATGGATAATTTCCTTGTCAATGATCACACCCGGCAATAGATTCTGTTAATCAATTTATCAAAAGCCAGAAGCATTTCACTCCACACAATCTTACAGTACTTCTGAATAGTAGCAACACCGGTAATCTAATCATATTTCGTTGTTGTTCAATGACAGAATTTTTTTGAATACTTAATACAGTAAATAGCCCTAGAAAAAAGTTTGGTCAATCACTTACAATTTTACCAATATATTTTTTTAAGCTTTCAATGCTATCATATAAATACAAGCAAACCAATAGCAAATTTGGCAAATTACATTTATAATAAACTAACGAATAATAAAAGTCAAAAAACCCTATCGTGTGACCAGAGTCATGGTGGTATTTAAAATATTTCATAAAATCATGCCTTGACATAAGATCTATGCTCAAAATGTTTTTTTGTAAAAATATTAAATGAATTCAATGTATATAAATTAGTCATGGCAAAGGCTGACTTGTGGACAGAGAGACAGACATACAAAGAGACAGACATACTATCTTACATATTAAATATTACATACAAACATTTGGTAATTTAAAGTTTGTTTTATAGCAGGCAATACAATAAATTCTGTCCATAGTTTGAATAGGAAATAGATTTCAATTGACAGATTTCAAATAAAGTCAACGTATAATCTTACACAGGATAAAGGCTTAAAGCATTATGATAATCCTTATTTTATTTACTAAGTAGCACCTATTATGACATAGAGGTTATATAGGAGGTAGGGGAACAAGAAAGGCCAGGCTATCTGCTAAGAGCACCTATGTGTAAAACTACTATATGGAAAGGAACACACTTATCAAAGTACATTCAGAAACACATCAAAAGAATATGGTAAGATATGCACCATTGATTCTGCACTTGTGAAATCACCATTGTGAATATCAATATCTTTTAGTCTTTGCAGAATATTTCGAATAAATTTATCTTTCAGTTCATTTACGTTTGAATTTGTAGCTGATGCAATTTTTAATGAGGCCTTTTATCACAAAATGAAACTTCATGTATGTGTAACTCTGTGTAAAATTTAGGAACCACTAAGTCAAACTATTTACAGAAGAAATGCACCTTTGTTTGGCTTGATAACTTGTGTTTCGTGAATATTTTTAGTAAAGTTACACTCTTTGTCACCTATTCATCACGTCAAATCAGTGTACTATGATTAAATCTTAAAGTGAAAGATGAAATAAATTTACAAGTATTTTCAATTATGGAGAGACAGACAAGCTAAAAGCTGTCATACATGTATGTAATTCGTTCAAGCATATAAAATATATTTTCCATGCAAATAAATACAACCCAGCGTAAATATGTAAATAAACAAAGGTAAAAATAATGCTTGGAATGTAAAATGATAATTCTTATAAACTTTGAACTACAAAAAATATCATAAATATAAACCCTTAATAAACCTTCATATCCCTGAAATATCTTATTTTTCAAATTCTTCAAGCCTCACTCGTCTCTTTGTAATATTACCGTAGGAATCCTCAGCAAGCACAGAGACAATTTCTGTACCGTCCGGTAAATGCCGCAGTCTAGAGAGTTTTAATGTAAACTGTATGGGTGGACTTTCCTTTAGGAACTCCCAGTGATGAAAGACGACCCCCTGGGGCTCTGACCTGACTTCTACAAGCCGAATTCCTGATGAACACTTTATTGTGGGTCTGAAAATGTTATTCCAATAAAAATTTCAGCACATCTGAATATGTTGTAAAAGTTACATGCATTTCACTTAGTTTTCTGTTGTACATTGTTTAAGTTTGTAATTTGAATCAGAATACCTTTAAAGTACATGTAAATGAATTTTGCCAATATTTTTTGAAAATTTTTCATAGAATACAAATTGTTCACTATACCCTTCAAACACTGGTTGCTTCTTCGGATCATCTGGATTAGGTACGTTAAACCACCTATAAACAAAGAACACAAGTATATGTACATCGTTGCACTTCAAATGAAAAAATAGAATGAAGAAACTGAAACAAAATTTTGATGATTACTAGACAAAGATAAAGTTTACACTTTGATATTTTTTTTTTCATAATACTAGAAATTCGATGCATTTTTAAAATGAAATTATAAAACAATAAAATAGCAATCCAAGGAATGCTTTTGTCGCCTGCGAAGCTAATTTTTTTTTTATTGAAAGTAGGTCAAATATCAAGGGCAAGGTCACTAGGTAAAAAATTATGGAATATTTAGAAAGGTCTTTTCAAAAGGAAAACAAATGTGAAATATCAAAGCCCTATCACTAACCATTCAAAAGATATAGCCAATGTTAGATTTTATGAAAAGTAGGTCAAATATCTAGGTCAAGGTCACGAGGTCAAAAATTATGGTATGTGTAGAAAGGTCTTGTCACAAGGAATACACATGTGAAATATCAAAGCCCTATCACTTACCAATCAAAAGATATAGCCAATCTTAGATTTTTTGAAAAGTAGGTAAAATATCTAGGTCAAGGTCAAAAGGTAAAAATTATGGTATGTGTAGAAAGGTCTTATCACAAGGAATACACGTGAAATATCAAAGCCCTATCACTTAGACACTTACCAATCAAAAGTTATGGGGTGTGACACCCAAGTGTGACAGACAGACGGACTGACAGACAGACGGACAGACAGACAAAGTGATCCCTAAGTGTCGCTGTGCTTCGCAGGCGACACAAAAGTTATGGGGTGTGACACCCAAGTGTGACAGACAGACGGACAGACAGACAGACAGACGGACAGACTACGGACAAAGTGATCCCTAAGTGTCGCTGTGCTTCGCAGGCGACACAAAAGTTATGGGGTGTGACACCCAAGTGTGACAGACAGACGGACAGACAGACAACGGACAAAGTGATCCCTAAGTGTCGCTGTGCTTCGCAGGCGACACAAAAATTATGATTTTTTTCATATTGATTTATGTCAAGTACAGAGCCAATAGATTCACAAATGTTTCTTCCTTCAAAACATATTACAAAGCAAAAATTCCCCTAGAATTGCAGAAAAAAAATGATTTATTACAAGAAATGTAACTTACTTGTGGAAATTCAACAATACTGCAGATGATCTGTACCAATGTGCACCTCCATCTTTGATGTGGAATTGTGGGTTATTGAGGGGCTCCTCAGGGGAGTTGGGCAGAGTAGACGGTATGGTTGCTATTGGCGACGGAGGAGTGGAGGAGGTACTCACTGATGAACACGAACTCTGTCTCTCTATATAATACAGAAAAATATAGACGATGTAATAAACCGACACATTAAGTTAAACTATGCTTATACTTACATGTACGTATTCCTGCATTCCAAAAAATACAAGTGATTCTGAGGTGATATAATTCTAGGCGTATATATCAGTAAGGTCATTTGACATTCACAAACAAAATGAAAGAAATCTTCCCTCTTTCATATTGGTCTGAAATGCAACACAGTTTGATATAGGAACAGGACTAAGGAGGGATACATGTACTTTTTCATATTAAACTCAGGTAAAGGTCATGGTCCCTCATACTCTCAGCATTTATTATGTACATTGTATTTCAGAATCTAAGAAAACTCATTATAGAAAGGTCAGAATCTAAGGAAATCACTTGTTATTTTCAAACATATTTTACTGAAAGTAAAACAATTTTCCATATTCAATTGATTTTTTTGGACATCATATACCTACCTTGAACAAAAAATAACAAGAACTGTAATGTAAGTACCTCTTTTGGTATGAGTTTTGGCCAGAAGTTTCCCGTCTGACCCTAATAAAAGATCAGTGACTAATTCAAATTCTCCCCGTTGAGATAGAGTTTGATGTCGTTCTGTTCCGTCATAGTTCTTAACACTTAACGTCAATGTTGATGGCACTTTAGGTTGGAAGCTCGACTCTACTTTAACGATCACCGGTGGAGGGGCAATATAAGATTTGCTGCCTGAAGAGTTAGGCTGAAAATATAACCAATCACATTTCATGTTTTAGATGTACATGTAAACTACAGCAATCAGAGGAAGGGTGAAATTGTTAGATCTGTGATTTTTGTTAACCTCAATTCATTCCTACAATTATATATGACAGTATGTACATGTAATTATGGTAATTGCCCATGTGGCTGGATTATCAATTTATAACAAATCAGATGGAAAATAATTTTATCTTTTCAAACAAAATTACTTCCGGTTCCTAAGTTGAAATTCAGTTTAGATGATGTTGACATAAAATCATTCAGGACTTCCAAACTTAATTTTACAATTTTATTAATATTCTTACTTTTAACAGTGTTCAAAATAAAAATCTTATCTAATTATCTCTTTGTTGGAAATCAAGGTTGTGAAACACATCATATCTTAAGTCATGTGTGCATGTATCTGTCCTATAATTCTCTTCACTCCAGACAGAGATATCTACAGATTTACCCGTTCTGAAACAACTCTGTCTCGCATCCCTGGATGTTTGTCTCTAACCCCCTCTTGTGATGCAATTGACGTCTATGTACATGTAGGTTTAGTAGTGTTTAACGTCACATGAAGCAACATTTAATGCAAAACAAGCATTGTTTATTTATGAATTATGTAAAAATATATGGGTGAGAGAAAAATAATCTATCACCCCTTTGTACAGGGACAGAAAAATCCCATCCTCACATCAAAGATTTGCAATGTCCACAACTCAGCAAGCCTCCCCGTGGACTGCAAAATCTTTGATACTTGGGTGGGATTACCCTGTCCCTGTACAAAGGGGTGATGGATTCTATTACTCTCACATTGATATGATACTGAGACATCTTTCTTCCTTCATAAGTTACAATCAACCATATCAAGTTTGCTTACTTTATGGACTGGACTTCCAAAACAGATGTCTTTTTTACTGCATATTTTTTTGATGGCATCGTTTATACTGCTGCCTGAGAAGCTCTCCATGCTGCTTGTTGATGACGTCAGAGACGACCTGTCTTGGCTGCTACTACGACTCGCTTGTCGACTGTGACCTTTACTGACCTTTGACCTCTGAACGGTGAACACTTTATGAATATCGTCAAAGCCCCTGGCCATGATGCCTGAGGGTGTGTGAGCTAGATCAAACGTGTGTCCGAGTTCATGAAGAGACGCACCAAGACCAGTGGCAAAATTAGCCCAGTAAAACTCCCTGAAAAATAATCAATCTGTGTATGGTAACCAGATGCATTTAAAAACATCACCATGGGGTTTATATGAAGGCATTGCAAAATACAAGTATGCAGTGAAACATCAAACCCATTACAGTTTTTTTTAGTGCTCCCATAATCATATTGCACTTGCAAACAGAGTACATAAGAATTCTTTTACCAATTTTTTTTGTTACCTGAAATTCTGGTTTTTTGGGGTCTTCTTTACCTCCAATTTTGCTTACCTGTATAGTTTTTGTAATATTGTTTACCTGTAATATTGTTAACCTGTAACTTTGTTTACCCGTAATTCTGTTTACCTGTAGTCTTGCTTATCTGTAATTTTGTTTAGCTTACATTTCTTGACCTGTAATATTGATAACTGGTAGTCTTGTTAACCTGTAATTATATTGTTTACCTGTAGTTTTGTTCTCGTTAACCTGTAACATTGCTTACCTGTAGTCTTGTTCTTGTTAACCTGTAATATTGTTTACCTGTCGTCTTGTATTCTTTAACCTGTAATATTGTTTACCTGTAGTCTTGTTCTCGTTAACCTGTAATATTGTTTACCTGTAGTCTTGTATTCTTTAACCTGTAATATTGTTTACCTGTAGTCTTGTTCTCGTTAACCTGTAATATTGTTTACCTGTAGTCTTGTTCATGTTAACCTGTAATATTGTTTACCTGTAAACTTGTAATATTGCTTACCTGTAAGCACTGTCATCCATGAATTTTCTCCTATCTATTTTCCTGCTGTCTGTGAATCGTGCATGAATTTCACTAACATCCCTGGCCCATGTATGTAAATTCCCTGTACCGAACAAAGCCAGACCGCCTCCACCTGTAAATATACAAAACATTAAAGTAAAATAGTAAATAATTACAGTAACTGTTTACATAACCTGTGATAAAATACTAATGAAATATTTCACTTGAATTACAAGCAAGGTACACTGTATTGACTAATAAAGAGAAGTAGTTCATTTGTTATCCTGCAAGTGAAGAGGAAATTTGTTTAAACCCAATCTGGAAACGTTATTGTCTCCTTATCAACTGCATATCGTGAATTGTGAGACATGACCTCATGCAGAGTTTAAACCAGGGTTGATATTCGTTGTCAAAACATCAGAAAGAACAACATTATCAGATTTTTTTATGACTGTCCAAAATTAATATAATCTTACACCATCATGAGGGAGGGATGGCGATTTCTCAACCCGAGTGTACAAATTTTGCAAGTCCATGACCAGGCTTGCCGAGTCATGGACAAGCAAAGTTTTCTCACAAGGGTTGAGAATTAGCCATCCCTTCCTCACGGTGGTGTTTGTTTGTTTTTCTCCCACGTTATCGACTATCTAGAGTGTCTGTCACCAGTCACCAGTTTGCCTTTCTTCCATAACGTCGCTTTGGTAGCGATGACGTCAGAGGGTGAGATCGATGACGTCAGAGGGTGAGATCGATTTACTTCACCCCAAGGAAATTTGAGAGTTCTCAGTCTCAAGAGGGAAAAATTCATTAGTTTTATGTGTTTAGGATCTAAAGATAATGGAGATGGTACAGAAATGGTATTTATCTCAGAGCGAGAGAACAAACTGAAAATCTAATTAATTACATATCAAAAGGGTAATGAGAATAACATCAAAAGAAAATCATCATGTGGTTGTACAAATGTAACTAATCATGATGTACAGTAAAGCAAAATAAATTCTATAAATACACACCTAGTGCCGTGTGTCCCTTCGTATGTCTAAGTATTTCACTGTGACTTTTTGGAGTTTCGTTAACCGGTGGAATGTAACGTGTGAAAGACATAAAACAAAACCATTTACATCGATCTTTCTGAGACAGACTTGAAGCCATCAGTTCTCTGGCAAAATGTGTCCAAAGTTCATTACCACTCATAAGGTGTGCTTGTTCCTTTGATAAATTACTGCGAAATATATGGCACAAAGGTTCAAAACTATGATCAAGTTCCAGTTGGAAGGTTTTCATTCCAAATTGGTGTTCCTTCATCTTTTCTGCTGTGAAAGTTTGAATCAGCATGGCAGCTAATGAAATTCTTTCGACAGCGCTCTGCATTGAACAATCTTCCTCTTCAGGACCTTGGAAACTCCCATCATCCTCTGAACATATGATGTAGACAGGACGGACAAAAAATGGAATATTTGGCACTTCACGAAATAACTTAAAGACAAGTATTTCTGTCTGATACTGGATATTAATTATATTTTCACCTACAACAAGTTTAACAAACGCCTTGAACATGCCCTCTATAACCGGCCATTTTATACTTGTGCACTGTCGATCTGATACGTTCCAAATGTTTATGTGACCATCGTCATTGGAAGAATCTATGTCACCAACGATCATCGGAAGATGAAAGCTCAGTGTCTGTCTATTTGTTACATTATGAATATTAATTTTCATAATTCTGTGTATCACACTTGCATAGTCCTGAAAAAGATAATATTGTCTATTATCTCAAGAACAAACTTTCTGTATAGTCATAAAACAATAATACAGAGACTTTTACTAGTTAACAGTCATTTAAAGGGACGCATCTACTATGTTTGCTTAATGCTGACAAAGTAGACAAAACTTCATTTTATTTTTATTCTGAAGAGATATGTGCTGACATGGGACAGTTGAGTCATAGGATCATGTAAACTTGGCGATAGCAACATTGTTACATTGTATCCCATTACTGTTGACTATGATGGTAGAATTGTTTGTTCCAGTGGTGTTACTAATCATGCTAATATCTTTATCTTCCAGCTGAGCATTGTACATGTTATATATGAGACTGGTATTCCATTAATGTTAAATTATGAAAAAAAAAATTTTTTTTTTGCAGATACTGGTATTCCTGTATCATATGTACCGGTATTGCTAAATTTACAATACTGGAATACTAGTATTGTTAATCATTAAATACTACTGTCCTGTTCACTAAATCCAGAGCACCCTGTTTTGGCGATTTATTCTGTCGTCTGAAGAATTTTGCTATAAATTATTGCTTCCAAGAATCGACCTCCTTTGGTCGTAACTGGAAATTAACTTCAACTTACCCTATCAGCTGCCTTCAAAGCGCAATATGAAAACATAGGGTAATCACAGATTACGAAGCTCACCTCGTGACAGCAAAATTCAATTCAAACATATTTCTTAGTACATGTATATTGGCTTTTAAAGGCAAAACCACTCAAGCAGAAAAGGTAGGTCAAGGTCATTTTATGAAAGTTTGATCAAAGATACATCCAATATGCAAGTTTGGTACATGTAGCAGTTATACTTTGCTCAATATTGGCTTTATAAAGCAAAATCACTCAAGCGGAAAAAGTAGGTCATGGTCATTTTATGAAAGATTGATCAAAGATACATCCAATATGCAAGTTTGGTACATGTATCACTTATACTTTGCTCAATATTGGCTTTTAAAGGCAAAATCACTCAAGCGGAAAAAGTAGGTCGAGGTCATTTTATGAAAGTTTGATCAAAGATATATCTTATATGCAAGTTTGGAACATCTAGCACTTATACTTTGCTCAATATTGGCTTTATAAAGCAAAATCACTCAAGCGGAAAAAGTAGGTCAAGGTCATTTTATGAAAGATTGATCAAAGATACATCCAATATGCAAGTTTGGTACATGTATCACTTATACTTTGCTCAATATTGGCTTTTAAAGGCAAAATCACTCAAGCGGAAAAAGTAGGTCGAGGTCATTTTATGAAAGTTTGATCAAAGATACATCTAATATGCAAGTTTGGAACATCTAGCACTTATACTTTGCTCAATATTGGCTTTTAAAGGCAAAATCACTCAAGCGGAAAAAGTAGGTCAAGGTCATTTTATGAAAGTTTGATCAAAGATACATCAAATATGCAAGTTTGGTACATGTAGCACTTATACTCTGCTTAATATTGGCTTTTAAAAGCGAAATCACTCGAGTGGAAAAAGTAGGTCAGATGCTGCATCCGATGCATGGGTCCATCTCGGCATCCAAAGATGAATCACCTGTGCAAGTTTGGTTACTGTAGCATTAGTACTTTGTCAGATACTGAGCTACCCCAAACTTCTTAACCAAGTCACTCAAGCGGAAAATGTAGGTCAGATGCTGCATCCGATGCATGGGTTCACCTCAGCATCCAAAGATGAATCGCTTGTGCAAGTTTGGTTACTGTAGCATCAGTACTTTGTCAGATACTGAGCTACCCCAAACTTCTTAACCAAGTCACTCAAGCGGAAAATGTAGGTCAGATGCTGCATCCGATGCATGGGTTCACCTCAGCATCCAAAGATGAATCGCTTGTGCAAGTTTGGTTACTGTAGCATCAGTACTTTGTCAGATACTGAGCTACCCCAAACTTCTTAACCAAGTCACTCAAGCGGAAAATGCAGGTCAGATGCTGCATACGATGCATGGGTTCACCTCAGCATCCAAAGATGAATCACTTGTGCCAGTTTGGTTACTGTAGCATTAGTACTTTGTCAGATACTGAGCTACCCCAAACTTCTTAACCGGACGCGGACACGGACGCGGACGCGTGGGGTTATAGCATAAGCTCACTCAACTTCGTCGAGGTGAGCTAAAAATGAAATGTCTACGGGGAATTCCCATGTTAATTTCAAGCCGCCGCCATATTGTTCTTCGTGTCAACAATAGTAAACAGTGACGTCAAAGCCTCAGACGTCACACATTTTCAGCGATTTTACTATAGAAAATCCCCGTAGACCTTTTATTTTCCGTGCTATTTCTAACTTAACTGACACACAGCCAAAACAATGGTATTTTCTGTTACGACTAAAGGAGTACTTTAAAATTGATATCTTTTTGGAAGATGACATTACCATATTTTAGAGAAAACAGGGAAAACAGGGTGCTCTGGAATTAGTGAACAGGACAGTAGATTGCCAGGTACAATACTGAAATACCAGTAATGTCATCCTTAAACAATACTGGTATTCTACCTATCTACCTTTCTTAACCTACATGTGCCAACCTACCTACATGTATGTCTACATATGTCTGTTCAAACTGAAGAGATTTGTGCATTCCTCTTTATCTAGCTGATCTTATTCCATCATTTCAGAGTTAACAAGATAAATAGTGTTTGTAAAATGCCCCCGCTGTAAGAATTTGACTCTCAAGGCAACAATCAGTGAAAGCAAAAAATGACCTTGACCTATTGACCATAAAATCAATAAATGTCTCCCTCAACAGTTCATTCAGCATTTATTTTGTTTTTTAAAGTAAGTGACAGAGTTGTTGAGTTATTGCAGTGATTAATCTACCTCTGCGTCCTGCGTCTCTGACGCATAAAAATCTCCTAGGACCCATTGATTTCCAATAGCTGCGTCCCACAGTGTGCATTGTTCACTTTCATATAATGCGTCCGTTATAGTTCATGTTTACATATATTAAACATTCAAAGTCAAGAAAAGTGTATTTAAAGTATTCATTTAGCTGTATAATGTGTAAATGTCTCTTGTTTATATTTTGACAGCTCTTTTAAACCTAACAGATCTGTCGGTATCGTATGAAAAATCATTGCGGAGCATGATTTTTTAAAAATTAAATCAAATTTAAAAATAAAAAAATTCAAAATATGGGCAGATTCTGAAAAAATTGTATAATTGTAAATTCTACCACTTTTCAAATGCCCTTATCTCAGGCCAAAATACCAACTCAAGAATAGAATTTTGGCTTGTTCTCGGTCTAGGGTCGATGAAGTGGAGGAATGCAAATTCGGACCAAAACACGTATATTCAGATACCTTTCTATGTAATGTCCGTCAAAGTACAAAAGAAAGGCTTTTCTTTCATTATCATGATATATGTGGTGACACATCGTATTGCATGTTCCACATAGGTTGATAAAAACCTTAATTTTTATGTACAGCTGATGCGAGAAAATCTCAAAAATGAAAATTACGTATCTGCCTTTTTATAACGATTGATCCCGTTATTATTTTTTTCACAGTGACAGCACTGATATTTGTATTCAAGTGCTGGAGCTTTGACTTTTTGATATTGATTTTCGTTTCCAACTGATTGAAGGGGAGGCATTTATTTATTTTCGACCGGCGAACCCCTCTCCGACGGACGCCTGACGGATCACTTTGACAATAGATCACTTGCATGTCGGATTTTAAAATTTAATGCCGGTGACGGTCGCAATTTTTTATAACCACATCCACGCAGTGGTACAGGATGAATTGTCTGGATACAATTAAAATTTTAGTTTTCAGATCTTAGCGGTTCCTACAGCGACTACCCGGACGGATCGTTTCATTAATTTTGACAGTTCTCTTACTTTAATTTGTCGTTGGAAAATTTCACATCTTCTTATACAGCTGGATTTTGTGATAATTCTTCAAACTGAGATTATATCTTTGAACTCAATAAAGAGCAAGATTATATTTATGTTAAAAGTTATTTCCTGATTTTTAAAATATCTGCATGTTAATTACCCTCCCCACAATAATTCTCTCTCCCCCTCCTTCCCCATTCCTCCCTCCTGTCCCCTTCCTGCCCCTTCCCTTTCACCCTGTCCACCCCCTCCTCTATCTACGAGAAAATTTCATTCAAATCGGTGCTTCCTGGTGTTTTTTGTGCTATTTGATTCTGACAAATTTCATAGATTTATTACGGAAGCAGTACCATGTCCTTCTTTGGGCACCACCGGTAGGGCACGTGCGTGACTAAATCCACCACTGCGTGGGGGGAGGGGGTAATCATCGAACTCTCTTCATTTTCAACTATTAGAAACAGTATAACTTAGTCATGGAGAGTAGAAAGAACTATACAAATTATACTTATTGCGTGAAATATCAATCAAAGGATTCTTTCTTCTTTGATTGATCTTTTTATTCCCATTTCGTCACATGATTGATGATCAAAAAATGGATACTGATCTCTGGGAAAACAGGTTTCCTTTTTTTATTCATTCACAGAAGTCGATTGCACGTACGCTGCCTATGTCATCGGTGTTATTTCTACCACAGGAATTGATCACGCTTTCCGGTTGCTAACTTTTCTATGGATTACTAGTATGTGATTTCAACTACCCCCCCCCCCCCCCAACCCAACGTACATTATAACAATAACAACAACAAACAAGCAAATTAAAATATATATATATGTGTATGTTTTTCATGACAGATCTAGATATTTTCCAGAGTTGGAAGAGTGGCCCGACCTTGTCCTATAAAATAAGACCCTAGGGGAAAAAACTATCTCTGACCAAATTCAAGTCTTACTTGCAAGCCTGTCCATCCCGACAAGTGCAGTGGCGGATCCAGCGCCCCCTTTGCCGGGGGTCAGGGGGCGAATTTTGCCGATTTTGACTGAAAATGGGCCAAAATATACCTGATTTTGGAAAAATTTGGGTCAGTGCCGGGGGGGGGGGGGGCGGACGCCCCCTCCGCACCCCCCTGAATCCGCCACTGAAGTGACTCCGGGATTTTCTCGGTATGATCGGGAACGTCTGAATGTCGTCAATATCTCTTATGTATGGAGATTCTTGTCTGAAGAATGGACAAGGAGAAGGGGGCAAGCCGGGGCACATCCCCCACTTTGAAAAGTGGAGGGAGGGACACAACCATGTTTGTGCCCCCCCCTACTTTTCAATCACAATATTTTATGATGCATTAACATTGCCCCCCCCCCCTACTTTTCAATCACAATATTTTATGATGCATTAACATTGTTTAAAAAAGCAATATTTTGTACCATAAATCTACAATTTTTCGGTCAATTTTCACATTTGGGAACCACCCGGTCGTTAATAGGTATACCTGAGTGACATAAGCTTGATAGGCGTGGCATACCGTCTTTGAAGACAACGCCGTCTGCGAGCGGCGTGTTACATCAAAGACAAACCGACAGGTAATCCTTTATTATGCTAATGAGATACCCGAGTCTCGTCTATTTGTCAATCAAAAATTGATAGGGGTAAAAAGATTAAAGGGAACCAATCAGATACCAATAGGAGACGTTAACCCTATAGCGGTCAGTGAGGAAATGACAGAAAATTTACCTGTCCCTTTATATAGTCCCCCGTCGGCCATTAAGCTCGCTACCGCTCGCCAGCTCTTTTTAAAAATATAAACTTTCTGAATAATTTAGCTATTCTGATCCATCCTATATTCATATTACTTTATCAATGTACACGAAGACATTTAAAACTATATAGAATATTATTACATGAACTTATCAAGTTAATGATAGAGGGTATATAGAAAGTTATTTCTGAAAAGTCTACATTTTGCCCCCCCCCCCCCCCAAAAAAAAAATAAATAAAATAAAATAAATAAAAATTTCTGACTCGCTACCGCTCGCCAGACATTTATTCATGTACTTATAAAAAACAGATCAAAAATTTAGAACTGCACCAGATGTATCTAAATTCGTGCATACAGAACATGAAACACTCATTCTATATCTTTTCTCCTCCTCTCTGTTTTATTTTTTATTTATTTATTATTATTATTATTATTATTTTTTTTTTTTGCTTGTAAGACATTTTGGGATATTGTGCCCCTCCACTTTTTTTGAGGCAGAGCTACGCCGTTGATGGAATTATATTTCATTCAAATTATACATAATTAAACTTTTTAGAAGAAATTTGACACTGATGCACACTCATGATAAGTGTACAAGTTTGATTCATAGTCGGGGATAGTGCCAGAATGAGATATGGTACTTTGTAAAAGATAAGTTATGTAACGATCTTAGAACTTCGATATGACGGGGAGGGGGTGAATGCAAATAACCTCCTATATTTAAAAAACTTTCACACGCCGCTCGCCTTCGAAAGTCTTTTCACGAATGAGTAAACTTGAAAAAAATTGAAGTACTTTCAAATTCTTTTTTTTTTTTGGGGGGGGGGGGGGGATTTTGAATCAATTTTAACCAGATTATTTAAAAAAGTTAACTAGGTCATTTTCAAGATTACATGATGTACAGTAGCTTATTTCTAAGAAAATTAAAAGTAAAAAGTATTTAAGTGAAAAAACTCTATAAATTTTTGTTTTTCAGAAAGTTACAAAATAGTTATGAAAATCTATATGAAATTTGCGGAAAAAATGCTAAAATCATAATTTTAAAGTATAGTTGTACAAACTAGACGTAAATCAACAAAAAGATACTTTGATACGTCGCCTTAAAGCTCATGACCCTCGGTAACCCCTAACTTCTCCCTTTACAATATCAGGGACGTTTATACATTTACAGGACTCGTTTACAAACGGCTTGAAAATATTCGGGCGTGGTCCCAAAATGAGAGGAACTCTTCATTGTTGAGGTAAGAAAGGTGCATTTCAATAACACAAGTGCTTGACAGCTAATTTGAGATTGTAAGAATTTTGATACATAAGACAAAAATGATGCACATTTGACATATTTCTTTAAGATTGCAGCATTATGTAGTCATCAAAGAAACACATAATCTAGCAACCCCAGCCGAGCGCGCCGATAGCGGCGAATTCGCCGAAAATCGATACCTCACTTTTTAAAATTAAGATTACAGTAACTTCTACCCAACCAATTTTCATTATTTATGTACCATTTTGAAGCTAATAATCTAAAGTTTCTGAATATGTAATCGTTTTGATATTTTGTTCTGTCTAAATAACGTTTTAGACGAGTTATTTGCAATACGCAGCTAAGAATTACGCATCGCCGATTTCGGCGCCTAAAACACTAAGCTCTTGTCACATATGTTACACGTGAAAGGATTTCCGCGGGGTCAAATCTCCATTAATATGCATGAAATTTACAGACCAAACAGGTGAGAAAATTACCTGGATGAAGCCACCTTCAAAATTAAAATATGTTGACCATGACCGGAGCTACAAGCGTGAAAAGTTAATCAACAAGTACGTGAATACTATAAGGTAAGTCAATATTTTGAATACATATTCTTGTAGAGAAAAATCTAAATTTTCTTTTGGTATATATATTAATAATATTTTGTATTATTTAGCACCGCGCAAACGGGAGTCAAAGGTCAAGTTCATTCAAAAACTCGCATGGCGCCTCCACGCACCTGTTTACATTATGTAAACAAACGGCGCCATATTGGATTTTCCGTGCCGGCGCCTTGAATTTGATAAATTACTCAATTGAAAAATCGTTAATAACTCTAATAAAGTAATTAAATGTTATAGTCTTTAGTCTTTATAGTCTTTATTGCCTTCAGCACATACATGCTCATAGCACAAACAAATACAATTATATAAACATGAGAAAATGGACAATTTCTTAATCTTAATCTTGAGTTATACATGATCATAATCTCAACTAATACATAAGTAATATATTGAGGTGCAACAGATAGTTTATGACAAGTATCATAATTAACATATATATATATATATATATTTGAAATTACAACATAATTCAATACATGTAAATTAAAGCTGATAAGAAATCACTATATATTTTTTTAATTTTCATTTCTTTTCTTGGTTGCAACAAAAATGTAATTTGACAATGATATACAATGTTTTCGTTTCTGTGACTTAAATAATTTGCGCTTGAACATTAAGAACACATGTCCTTATTTGTTGTTGCCCCTCAGGTGACCCCTATTGCTGTCTTTTCCCCCAGGTAACCTCTGGTCCTGCGTATAGTTCATTGTTCACATACAGTCTATCAACTGTCAAGGTGCACGTTTTCCCCCGCGCCCGTTCTCTTTTCATTACGTCTATCAAGATACGTCGCCTCTCTTGGACAGCTTTTGGGAATTGTTGCCCAATTCCATAGTCGGTACCCTCTAGTTGCTTAGAAGCACTGCGTACTTTTTCGCGATCCTGAAAGGAATGGAACTTTGCCACAATGGGTCGCTGCCCTCCACGTCTACGTTTGCCAATCCTATGAGCTCGTTCAATCTTCACGCCATCTTTTGCCCCAGGAATTTTCAGATTCCTTTCCATGAATGTACCAATGATTTCGGAACAGTTCTCGTCATGTTCTTCAGGGATGTTGTAGAACATGAGGTTGTCTCTCATTGATCTGCACTGCAAGTCTATGATTTCTTCTGTTGATTGCTCACATTTGGATGTTAGGGCATCAACCGTGACTCTAAGTTCCTTTACAACTTTATGGTTCTCGGCCACATGCGCTTTTTGTGTTGTTTGGATATCGGTCATCAAGTTGCTGTCAAACTGACGGCTCTGCTCAACTGCACCCACTCTTTCTTCTAGATTTTTAACATTAACATCGAGCGCTCTTACTTGGGTTGTTACGGTAGTAAGTTTATCGTTGATACTATCCAAGAGCTTCAGCCTGGAGTCCAACTGATCAATCCTCCTTAGTATCTCGCTTAGAGTGACTGAATTAGCATGGTCGGCAGTTCTCACTTGGCTTTGGACCTGATTACTTTGCACAGAGTGCAATTGCATGGGCTGCATACCCGGCTGCATGTTTGGCAGATTTGGTGGCATTGGCTGATACAGTGCATTTCCATACTGCATGAATGTAGGCGATGTTTGTTGCATGTTACTTGGAAAGTCGTTCATCGTGTATGACTTCTTGGTTTTCTGACCAACGCTCGGACTAGGATCGCTACCCTTACGCTTCGAAGCTTTGTTATACTTCTTTCCCATAAATACAAGTGTCCATTAAGCTTTACTGAAGCTGGGGATGGTTTTCTCATTACTTTTCAGTATACCTGATCGTCTATGGCTTGGAGATGTTATAGACAATGTTTATGAATACATAGTTAATCAAAATATGTATTTAGAAAGTAATTATATACAATTAAAACGCCAAACATTGCCGCGGACGCGTCACTGCAGCATTGAAATATGAATGTATTATGTTATTCACAAAATCAAGGGAATAATTTGGGTTTAAGGGGTTGGACTGGAGAGAAACACTGGACTTGCGTCCGTATGGGATCCTTTGTCCAATTTTTTTTTTTAAATTTCGGACTTAGAAAAAAATTACAAGCCGTCTACCCACTGCCTTATTCATGTTATTCCCGTACCCCCTCTCCAACATTCATTTTGTAATATTTGTATAGTAGTGGCTGTGGACTTTAAATAATTGGGTTTATAGGATGGACTAGAAAGAATCAATGGGACCGAGGAACCCTGCCCATTTTCTTTAAATTACGGACTTGGAAATTTTCACAACCGGCCTTATTTCCAAACATCCCCCGGTCATTCAGTTAAAATAAATTCAGCAAGAATGATTGATGGACGGACTTACGATCGCAGGGGATTCCAACACTTAAAAAATTAATATATGTAAATTTTTTTTCAATTTCAAAATAAACTTATAAGTTTGAAAGCCTCCTTTGAAAGTTTAACCCGAAACCCCCCCCCCCCCCCCTTTTTCTAATGTTGAGACTTGGATTTTTTTTTTTTTTAATTTAACCCAATCATTTAATTTCAGTTGAGTAAATCGACATAGCTATTAAAACATTTATAGATAGGGATTATTTTATTTTTCAAATGTAATTGACAGGGAAACATTGGGCAAACACTTCCTTTTTTTTCACTTTTTAGGCCTTAATGCCAACCCCCCCCCCCCTACCCCTCCTCTCCCTATTTATGTTATCATGGGTATTTAAGAACTCCATGACTATAGATCTATTATACTAGCAACATCAACCATATAGTAAAAGTGCTTTTACATGTATTAGTTTGGGCTATAATTTGAAACTTTCATTACCCCCCCCCCCCCCCTGCAAAGAAAGAAAGTTTAGAAAATACCTCCTATGTCTGTTTTTATGAGAGAAAAAAACTTCAAACTTTAAAAATATCTATTTTATTCATTTCAGTCTCTCAGGTTTCTCCATCCAAATTCAATTTGTACTGGCAGTGCTTTCAGTGGTATACAAGAGAATGGAGACATATCCTGGGTCATTCTAAATCCTTGAGCCTCTCTGTGAATTTTAAGGTACAGCTGTACAAACGGAAAACATCACAAATGGACCTATACTTTATGATAGCAGATTTCAAGACATTTTAAAGTACCTTTCTTTACTTTATCAAGATTGTGAACAAATCAATGCAGGGAATTATAGACAAACTTTGTAGCATTGCAAGAGTCAAGAAAACAGAACACTACAGGAATTTATTGATAAGCAATTTGCATTTGAGACTCTATCTTCAAGAAATGGTGAGGAAAAAATATGTTTGGACCCTCTCTCTCTTCCAAGTGTGTACCCATCATCTCCAGTATGCAAAGGCAAGGACTGTGCACTGTTACACGAAGAGACCATGATGGGTGATTCAGTATGGCTTACTCATGACAAGGGAAAGACTAGTGACACAATTAAGACACCTTGTGTTGTAACAAACCTTAATATACATGTAATTACACTGCATGTATAGTTGAGCGTCTCGGAATAGTGTTAAATAGCATAGTAATGTAGATATCTAGAATTATGGTACATGTATTAACTATCTCAGATAATAATTACATGTACACATATCTGTGATATTTATCTAGAATATGATCTGAATCCTGATATTTCAGAAAGCGTAAGAGATATGATTTTCGATAAAATAATTATGAAAATTGATATATTATGTGGTTCTATATGTATTGATTTAACCTATTTCTTGCAAATATTTTGGATTGTTTACAGCAACTACTCTATTGAAGGGTATTAAAGAATTTCCATTTACTCTAAAAGAGTTTATATCTAAAAAAAATTGAGTCTTTGAATAAACATACTTTGAATGTTTCAATAAAATGATCAGATGACACTACAATTCAGCAATTTAGTCTTATTTAATGAAGTAATATAGAGAAACAAACATCAGAATTGGAAAGAGAAGAAAATTTCCATTAAGATTGGAAAATTTGGTGTAATTATCTTGAAAAACAAAAAAAATATGGCAGTTTTTGTGAAAAATCTTGTTTCGACGGTGCCGCGAACAGCATCTCGAAGACTGCGTTTTAGTGCAGGAAAAATTCCCCGAAAGCATCGAAATTTTGGGACTTCAAATTGTCATAACTTTGGTTCTGGTAAAGATATCTGAACAAAGTAAAGTGTTTTGTGTAGGTTTTTCAAAGCTCTATCCAATTAAACTGGTTGTAGAACACTTTGAGAACTTTGAAAATTTCACCTGGGGTTGCTACATAATCTGCGTTGCTCTTCTATATTTACGTGTCGTATTTTGATATCTCCCCTTTTGATGTGTACCAATTCCCATCTGTTTTTTCTTGACCTTTGACACGTTCCAAAAATATGCAATATTAGTCATTAGCAAGTAATCCAGGCGAGGAAAGAAGAGGAAGAAAGGTGAATGGGTTTGTGATAATAAGTTTACTTTTTATGTATATCAAAATTTATAGAGTTCACTTGACTAAATTCCAACAGTTTTTCTTTATTATTATTTTTTAACAATTTTAAAACTAAAAAGATAAATTTGATTTAGTTATTTTAGTAAAAGGGACATACTTTGGTGAATTCTGATTTGCCCTAAACTTAAATTGAGTTGATCGTTGAACCTTTTTAAAATGAGGGCATGTACAATGTACAAAACGCTGGTTCTGCTCTCTTCATGGTGTCACATTATGTTTTGTACTGATGTCTTTTCTTTAATAACGAAATTTACACAGTGTTTAGTGTTACATACTCTACTTTTTCATACTGGGTTCTTTTCACTCGAAAGATTTGGATCATATCTTGCAAACGTACTGCATGACAGTTTAGCTGATATATATAAGATTATTGGTGTCAAACATATCCAGCAGGAATAACGAGTGTGTCCTAATATGGGTATATGTCCTTATTGAGATTTAAATCTCAGGCGCAGAACAAGAATACAAAATAATGTCATAGAGAAAAACCAATATTTTATCTGAATGAAATAGATCACTTTGTTGAAACCTTCGGGTGAGCTGAACATAAGAATTTTGCGAATCTTCCTGGCCATGTAAGCTGTCATTTACGTGATGCTGGTACCGTCACCTTCTCCTTGAACTCCTTGGATTCGCCACTGATGTCCGTGCTGAAGGTCTGGGTCTGTCTGATAATGCTATAAAATGTATACCCGTCTCATCTGCATTGTAGATGTGATCGGAGAAACGTGAGCTATGTTTTCTCCTCTTCAACAGTGTGCCTGCTCCGTCATGCATCGGCGTCCTTATTCCGTAAATTCTCTTGAATTCGATATGTTAGCCTGGGACTTCTGTCTCTCTAGTCTATTTTTTGGTTGAAAAAATTGAATGTGGGCGGTAAAACACGTATGCGGCGGGGCGTGAGAACCAATTCTTTTTTTTTCTTGTCCGTAGCTGAACATTTTTGCCTCTTTATTCAGATTTCTATTTTATCTCCTACTTCTACCAGTAAGACAGGGTTTTGATTTATACTGATTTCTGAAGAATCAAGCACTCAATTTTCAGCTAGATATGCCATGCACATTTCAACATGGCCTTTAAAATAAGTTGCAGTATACCTTTCCGACTCTACATGTAATTTTTGATGGGCAAGTGATTTTTTTGATCGGGCAAGGTTTTGAAAAAAAATTCTAGACCCCTGAGTTGGAACAATTATCATAATGATTTTACATTACATGTAATTATCACAGATAAAGTTGCAGTTGTTCTCTAGTAATTGATCCATCTCTCGCAAGTGAATGTTCTTCATACTGATGAAAATTGTATCATTCACATATACGTAAATGCGATTTCTTGGTACATGTTAATTATATACTTTTATCTTCATGTACAGCTGAGAGTACAAGCTGCTGATGCAATTGACTTCCACATAATTGTACTTCTTTATATATAATCTAGAGTTTGATTCCACTTTGCTGCTACAGATATATTATTGCATGCACACAAGCATGCACAGGTTAAGATATATTAAATTTTGATGTTTGATAAGACTAGGGATATAAAAATGAACAATTACATCGACAATGGGTATATCTTTTGAATGGTTTGCTTAAGGTTGATAAAGTATTATACATGTATTTCACATGTGCTTACTTTTGGTGTACCACATTTAGACATTTCTGCCCAGAAGGCTACTGTCTGGTAGTAGTGTTTGACACTTCGTTTTTCTTTATGAAAAAACCTTTATGTTGCAACCTTGTGCATCAAAGGCTGTTCAAAGTTTTTTTATTGATATTCTGAAGTTCAATGTGCTAATATTTATAAGCAATCTAGTGATAGTTATAATGCATATTAACAGTTGAAATAATTACTTTCATTTAAAAACAGTCATATTAAATTGATTAGTCTTATTGTATATGTTTTATTGTAGGAATAGTGATAAATCCTTAAGATGTCAAAAAGTTCATTTTCGCGTGGATCCTCCAGAACTGATTCTCCACTTGACATGTTAGATATCAAGACTTCACATTCAGATAAGTTTGATCCCAGTAAAATCATAGAAAGGTCGCAGTCCGATATCTCCATGCTGCCGAAATCCACTTCACAGGAGCAGAAAAAAAGTGTCTCGTATCAAGTCTCATCTAGCTCCAGCAGCGAACGTGTCAGTCGATTACAGAAAGAAAAGAGCGGTAAAATATCTGAAAGTGCCAAAGTTTATTTTGATTTATCTAGCGATGAGTCTTTTGAATTTGGACAAGCTAAGTCTTCAGTCAATTATAAGGACAGAAAACTCTGCAAGGAAAACTCAGTTGACTCCCTCAGCCAGGAGGAGGAAATCTCCATCAGTCGGCATTCGTCAAGCGCAAGTTTGAGATCGTCACAATCTTTAGATTCTTTTGCGTCAGGGAGCACGTGTTGTGAAGAGATTCAGGAGGAGGTGATTTCTTTCTGTAATAAATACCCACTTGCCATGCCGATATCTTTGTCCTCCGATGCCGTGAAGTCCAGTCAGAATATGATCAACTTAAAGTCCAGTTATAACAGATTTACACAGGAAATGGAGGATAACATCCAGCATCTAATGTCACATAAAGGGAAAGAAGGTATAGATGACATCAGACGGTTAAGGCAGACTGTGGTGGAGGCATGGCATATGCCCATATATGGGCGGGACTTGGCATATGCTCTTTGCGATGTGTTGCGTAACGAAGGTGTATTAGATTTAATCATAGAAAATTGTCAGTCCACAGATCCTGACATATTGGAAACCTCTGCATCTTTGCTTGAGCAGTGCTTATCATGGGAAAACAGAAAATATGTGGAGAAAAAGGCATTAGATTCCATTGTTCAAATGACATTTCAGCAGAAAAACAACCATGGCATGGCATACATTACAACTGGTATATTAGAGGGCCTCTTTAAGATATCAGAGGAAGCCTCAACAAAAATTATAAGTCATGGTGGCTTGGATGTCATACTCCATTGGTCAAAATGTAGCGACTTAAAAACTCTGAGACATTGTGCAAGAGCAATGTCAAATTTATCTCTGTTTGGTGGTGCAGAGAATCAGGAAGAAATGGCTCGACGGAACGTCCCGGAGTGGTTATTCCCCCTTGCCTTTATGGAAGACGACACCGTCCGTTACTATGCATGCTTAGCTATATCTGTCCTTGTAGCTAACAAGGAATTAGAGGCAGCTGTAATGAAATCAGGAACTCTAGATCTCGTCATGCCGTTCATAACAAGTACAAAACCTTCCACATTTGCCAAAAGTGACATATCGCACCAGCAGGGTAGGGACATTATCTGGTTAGAGCGTTTGGTACCTCTCTTGTTTAGTCGCAGGGAGGAGGCGCAAGCTCTAGCAGCCTTCCACTTTGCTATGGAGGCCGGAATTAAGGAGGAGCAAGGCAGGATTCAGGTGAGACTATTCTCATGGATATGAGAGTTTGTATAAATTACAAATTTGAAATTTGAATGCTTCCTTCACATATACTATGCAAAAAATGTTCATTTTTTATCATTTTGTATAAAGATTCATAAGGGATTAAAAATTTGAATGGTAAATTGATGATTCTAGCATTTAGAAATGATAACCAAAGAAAATAGTTAAGAATTATATAATTTGATATTGCATGTCATGTCTGCTGAAGGATATGCTTTCAACGCATTGAAATATATACATTTATGTGACAGTTACGAGTAGGCTTCTCTACTGATGTTGACATGTAGGCTAGCATAGTCCCATTTCATAGGGAAAACTAAACCTTTGATTTATTAAGATTTTTGATGCATTATGAATAAATTGACAGGCATTCTATGAAATCAATGCTGTGGAACCTCTGAAGAAAGTAGCAAGCAGCCCTAATGCCACTGCCTCCAAACTAGCTGCACAGGCACTCAAAATAATAGGAGAGAGTATCCCCCACAAACTGACCCCCCAAGTGCCTGTGTGGAGTACGGCGGACGTCAAACACTGGGTGGCTCAGGTATGTTAATCAGAGAGAGAGAGAGAGAGAGCATCTGCAATAAACTTACTTGATAATGCTGAAGCTCTGGTAATATTTATGAAAGATCATGACAAGATTATCATCAAATGTCCTTAGTCTTCTTTTCATTTCTATTTTTCATGTAAAATGTTTTCTTATGTCAGACTGTTTTTTTTTTTGCATCCTGAAATGTTTGCAGAAAGATCTATTTAATTCACATGTTTTTGCCCAAAATTCTGTTTCCATAAATCAGTATCTGTGTCCAAACATCAAGCATGCAATTCAGTTGTATCAACGGTATACACTTGACTTTACAGGTTGGGTTTCCTGAATTTGTAGAGAAGTTTGAGACCTGTCAGGTTGACGGAGATCTCTTACTACAGATGACGGTAGAGGACCTGGAGGACAGTATAGGAATGAAGTGTAGAGTTTCCAGGAAAAGGTAATTCTCTCTGTCTTACAGTATAGGAATGAAGTGTAGAGTGTCCAGGAAAAGATAACTCTCTCTGTCTTACAGTATAGAAATGAAGTGTAGAGTGTCCAGGAAAAGGTAACTCTCTCTGTCTAATAGAATAGGTCAAGGAAAGGGTAATTCTGAGACTCTCTGTCTTGCAGTATAGAAATGAAGTGTAGAGTGTCCAGGAAAAGGTAACTCTCTCTGTCTTACAGTATAGGAATTAAGTGTAGAGTGTCCAGGAAAAGGAAACTCTCTGTCATACAGTATAGGAATGAAGTGTGGAGTGTCCAGGAAAAGGTAATTCTCTCTGTCTTACAGTATAGGTATGAAGTGTAGAGTGTCCAGGAAAAGGTAACTCTGTCTTACAGTATAGAAATGAAGTGTAGAGTGTCCAGGAAAAGGTAACTGTGTCTTGCAGTATAGGAATGAAGTGTCCAGGAAAAGGTAACTCTCTCTTTCTTACAGTATAGGAATGAAGTGTAGAGTGTCCAAGAAAAGTAAACTCTATCTTACAGTATAGGAACGGTGTAGAGTACCAGGAAAAGGCAACTCTGTCTTACAGTATAGGAATGAATCGTAGAGTTTGCAGGAAAAGGTATTAAACTCTGTCTTACAGTATAGGAATGAAGTATAGAGTATCCAGGAAAAAGGTAACTCTGTCTAAAAGGCTACCAAGAAAAAAGGTCAAGTTGTTTAAAAAATGCTCAAATTCAGATACAAATATGAATCTAAGATTTGTATAAATGAATAAAATAGGGCAAATCAATGTGATTGTTTAACAGCATAAACGTAAGAGGAGGTTATAGAACCTTTCATTTTATCTGTAGACCTAATTTTGGATTGAAGCTCAATTCCAAGGGACAAACTATAGATCACACATTCAACGGTGACACCATTTCACTGTCGTAAGACAATCTGCAGGAAATCATTAAAGTTTGTTCTGCAATAAAAGCCTTATAACAATCAAATGACTTCACTGAGGCATGGCCAATATATTGGTTGTCCTCTAGAACTGAACATAGAAAATGTTAAAATTTAGCACTGGGTCTATTAATATTGATATTGCAAATAAAGGTACATGTACATTTATAGGAAGATGAGAAGTAAAGGTTATTAAATTTCATCCGTATTAGTAATTATGATACATGTAGTTGTATGCATGACATTCTCTTGTCAAAAAATAACATTTTTTACTCAGATTCATGCGAGAGTTGAAGTCGCTGAAAATAACGGCAGATTACTCGTCATGTGACCCGACACAGATGGACAGCTGGTTGATGAAGATCGTACCGGAGTTGTCTCAGTACACGTATCATATGCTGAAAAATGGCATGAACAAAGAACTCCTGGCCACTACTAACAGCGAGGAGCTGGAAAACGTATGTGCCATAAAAAACAGCGTTCACAGACGTCTCATACTGGAACATATAGAAGGTCAGTCAAATTCTGAAATCAGATATTAATGGTACGTTTGTGGGGCACCCACTCCTTGGGATGGTGATGAATGGACTGAATTTTACAAGTCTGAGAATATCAAATGTAAGCCTCTCGGCCTACAAATACTGTACTTCGCGTTGTGTATTTTACTTTATCATTTTCAAAACTTCAAATAAAAAAGTCCTGGTAAAGTTTAACCGTTTATTAACATACGAAAGTTACATGTTGGTTATAGCAGTATGAGAATGAATCTATTCTGACATACAAAATCATGCGCGCAGTATATATTAGGAGCCTGGGATATTTCACAATCAGGTGGAAATCGCCATCAAAATTCATGACTAAATTGGAATTCAGACGTATAAACAAAGTTGCCTAAACTTAGAACAAATCCTCGCCATTTCGTCTACTGCACCAAGACCGGTGACAGGCGAACCACTATAGCTTCTATTGCTGTCAAGTGACCCAAGAACACCTCGTATTGACAGACATAGGGTTACACACTGGCGGGAATGACAATCATTTCTATTACATCAATTTAGCACGTGATCGTAAAGTTAACGTTTGAAATTAGAGTTATCTTCTCCTAGACGATTGGAAATATCCCATAAACAAAATAAATGGAAATTAATTAAAGATCAAAATACTCAATTTGCATAATTATTGTGGGGTCATATGGTTACAATACTCCCCCACTTAAGAAAATAACCAAGATTTTTGCGACCTTGATGATCAATCAAATACAATCATTAACCTGGATAAACTTCTTGACACTCATCTTAAATCTGGAAAACTGAATTTCGGTGATACTTGGTTATTTTCTAAGCCCATGGTCTTGATACCACAATAATGAACCATTAAACTATTTACCACCAGGATCACTTGGTACATATTAATAAAAAGCATATAATCAAAACACATGCAATACAAAGTCATTGTATTCGGTTAAACTGTTCATCAGGAGTGACCCGGTCTTTTTCATCATAATAGATGTTCAATCAAAATGTCCATAACAACTTTCCAAGGCCAATCGCATCATAAAACCAAATATCATAGTATTACTGTACAAATGCATGCTTCAAACATCAATGACAATTCATCAACAATTGCAATATTAGTATTATAATGACATTACAAACATTAAGCATTTACTCTGCTTTTTCACTATAAAACACATCACACGGATTCACTTATTCTTCTTATGGCCATCTGCACGGTATGACATCATTTTCTTTGGTTCTTCTCCATCTATGGTTCGTGTCTAGTCCTTCTTTGTGAACTGAATAACCTCCGAGGAGTAAAACGAATAAATTGGACCTCGATGTCATCGTGAAATTGTTAATCATCGCGCGATCATCATAGGTTTCTTCTTTCGTTTTCGTCTTAGGATCACGGTCTCGTCTTCTTCGTCCGGACCCATTTCGTCTTTTCTCTATCCTCAACCTCCTTTGACGCATCTTGGCATTTGTGACGTTACCAAAATCTTCCCGTAATCCGGATGACGCCATGCACCCAGAAAAACGACGGGGTATTCATATTCTCATACAATCAGCGTCTTATTAGGAAGGTCAACAAGTACAAAATAGTTCATATTCCTCTTTTCGCAATGACCGATTTCACTCTGCCATTATCAGCGAAAAATGTTCGTATGTTGTAGTGACGGGCTGGTTACACATCCGGCCACACGGGTAACATCGTGCACAGGTTCACCTGACGTCACATCTTCGGGTTTCTTTTTCGGCTTCTGTCTCTTCATATTTAACCTGCATGCTTATTCGTCTCTTTTTTTCACAGCAGGCGGTTCCATTAAAGCAATGGGTATCAAAAGTTCAAGGATTAACTAAAAATCTGAAATCTAATTGTTTATTATTCAGCACTGTACACTGTATATATATCCCAGCAATAAATCTATCATGATAGTCTGCATCATTGTTTCACTGTATAGGCCGCATATATAGATTAATTGTCTCTGGTAGTTAAGTGACACCGGGCTTTTCTCAATACCTCTAATTGACCATAATTTTGAATTTACGAAAAAAATGATCTTGAAGCCTGTGTCAAATCTTTGAAAAGAAATTTCCAAATTTATTTCTTTTTTCATCTCTTAATATTTACTTAAGTTTATTTAACTGAAAATGCGGGCAATACTTTCTTTTATTTTATCAAAAATCAAACAAATTAATAAAACGGTATTAAAACAATTAAGAAGCTCTTTTCTTTGTTGTAAGACGTCATCAGTATATGTCAAGTCTGAGTGCACACTAAACAAAAACAAATTACAGCTGATGCTAACAACCTGCATCATGGGACGACCGTCAAAATAAACTCCAACACCGGGAAAAGGGCAACAAAGGTCAATATCATTATACGCTCTAATCCGAGGTGAGAATTGTAACACGATCACCAGAGTGAAAGTTACTCATAAACCTTGTACATAAAATCATGCATACACAAACATGCAAAACTAGGGTTACACATTTCTATACTATATACAACGCCGCGACTTGTTTTTCGTGTTTAAAACGTCTTCGACTTCTTACAAAAAAATTGATGTGACATTAAGCGACTATTTCTTCATAATCACCAATTCCTCCCTTTCTTAAAATAAAAAAAATCCTACTTTTTTTAAATAGGATCGCCAAACTGACAGTAAATCACAAACATAAGATTATGAATACTTCGATGTTCATCATATAATCCGAAATTAAACGTGCGCTTTACCTCGCACAAAATACAAATGACAGGGTTGTATATCCAACAAACCCGAACGAACCTTCTCACGTTCCCAGAAATCCGTCTGGTGTCATTTATCGGCGTTACATCGCCAAAATCCGAGCTATTTTACCGCTCATATAACCTAACGAAATCAACTATATGTGTTGCATCGAAGTATCCTCTTGAATGTAATGTACCATCATCCTGAAAAATCTTTAAAAGACAGGTCACAATTTTCGATTTCTTTCAAGTCCTTTCTTTCCATTTGCCTGATTCCACGCCTGTTCCCCGGCGCTCTACCGACACAAACAGGAAAGAAAGTCTGAAGACCCTGATTTGCAATCAATTTAAAACACCTCTTCGCCATTTTTCGGAATTCTGCAAATTCCAAGGTACTACAACTTTTACTCTGAGACAAACCTAAACTCTGAGAACTACCTGAACCGGAATCCTGACTAATTCCCGTCATGTGAGACGTAACTTTGTCGTCAACGTTAGTCATATTTACTTGAAAATGCGAAGAAAAAAATATTAATCAATTTACCTAATTGTTAAGATAAAAAATTGAAAAATGATAAAATTACATGGTCAATCAAAATGAGGATACGCACGAGAAAAGTAAATGTGTCCTACCTGAAGTATACATAATTTCAGTGTAATGTCCATCACTTGTCTGCTGTTTAATCCTGGTTTCGCGTACAAGTCCATCCTCTGCATTCAAGGCAATAAATCATGTATATCCCCACGATTCGTATCATCCAGGTCACGGCACCAAATCTGATACTTGTAAGCCTCTCGGCCTACAAATACTGTACTTCGCATTGTGTATTTTACTTTATCATTTTCAAAACTTCAAATAAAAAAGTCCTGGTAAAGTTTTACCGTTTATTAACATACGAAAGTTACATGTTGGTTATAGCAGTATGAGAATGAATCTATTCTGACATACAAAATCATGCGCGCAGTATATATTAAGAGCCTGGGATATTTCACAATCAGGTGGAAATCGCCATCAAAATTCATGACTAAATTGGAATTCAGACGTATAAACAAAGTTGCCTAAACTTAGAACAAATCCTCGCCATTTCGTCTACTGCACCCAAACCGGTGACAGGCGAACCACTATAGCTTCTGTTGCTGTCAAGTGACCCAAGAACACCTCGTATTGACAGACATAGGGTTACACACTGGCGGGAATGACAATCATTTCTATTACATCAATTTAGCAAGTGATCGTAAAGTTAACGTTTGAAATTAGAGTTATCTTCTTCTAGACGATTGGAAATATCCCATAAACAAAATAAATGGAAATTAATTAAAGATCAAAATACTCAATTTGCATAATTATTGTGGGGGAGAGGTCATATGGTTACACAAACTCCAATGTCAAGGTCATGAGGTCAAAAATATTGGCAGCATTTGAATGTCCTATCACTTGTTAAACTCAAAAGGTATGACCAATGTTCAAGTTCCATTGCACATACAATAGACAGACAAACAGACAGTAAGAGCATGACCCATATTCCCCTAAATCCTAGTCTTGGGACATGAATATAGATACTGTTTGATTGATCGCAGTTTGTGGTTACTTATCAATCTTATAAATTCATAAATCCCTGTTCAAAGATATAAATTCATATTTGCCTTTATGTACATGTATACATACACTTTCCAAATTTGGAATGTACTCATTAAGGTACATGTTGATGCTGCAATGTCAGCAACGTTGTCCAAAGACTCTGTGTTTTAAAATTTTGCGAATGTCACAGGAAAAATTACATAGAAAGCATTCCATCTAATGTGCATTGTGTCTATTATGAAGATAAAGGTAGCCAATAATAATTTTATGTTTTCTGATGTAAAATTCTGTTTCTTCCTCAGAGTATAAAGTCACATACCTGGTCACATTCCATCATTGTGGCTATTATGAATGAAAAGTTGGCACTAGAATAATTTTTTTGAAGTAAACTCCCCTCTCTTCTTCAGAGTTTACATGGACATAGAAAGAAAAATCTTTGTATTTGAAAATACATGTTTCATTAGCTTGCGCATGAAAGTAAATCACAGCTTTGTAATACAAACATGTACATGTATCATAATTATACAGAAATTTCCAGCTTCCTGTATACTTAAAGTACCTTTAAAGTAATATCTGTATGATATATTCATGATATTATTCATGAATGTTTCAAAAGTCAATCCATGAATTCTTTGAAATGAGGAACTTTCTATTTTCAGATCTGTACTGTCAGATATCTTTACCAAAGTACGGCAGCATAGGGAGTTTACAACGGCAGAAAAGTATTGATCCCACAGGCTTCTCCACGTATCCTAAAGCCGTTGATGTGTTCATCAGCTATCGTAGATCGAACGGATCTCAACTAGCTAGGTTTGTAGAGTGATTTTCAAAATATGAGTCAAAAGAATTAACATGATTTATTGTCTTGTGAGATTAGGTATGAAACTGTTTAATTTTAGATTTTGTGACGTTGTAAAAGTATATTGACCGCTTGCAAATATATTAATAGATTTAACATGATGTTAAGATTTTGTTAATAAAATTTATTATTGTACCTCTTAATAATAAATATGGCCAATAAAGAAATCTGATTGGTCTAGAGACGTCATGTTGGAGGACTACAAAACTTCAAGTCTCCCTCTGGAGACGTCATATTACACTCCAAAGACGTCATGAGTCACGGCATCACATTACTGCATATTCTTCTTTGGTTTAAACAATATTTATTCAAGAAATAAGTTCAGATCAGAGCTCATGTACAGAAAAGGTCCGGATTTTTAAGCTTGCACCTGAATTCCCTATGCTGGGTAAGGTCAGACCACTCTTGGGTGACATGATTTTCATGGGTTGAACAAGTCCTCATGTCTCCCTGCCAACTTTGCAATAAATGTTTAATGTTCCATCAAAGGTCAAGGTCACTATTAGAATCTATTAAAAATGTAATATGTTTTTTTTTTTTGGTTTTCTTGTTATTTCCTCTAACCTCTTTATATATTTTTTCAGCCTTCTTAAAGTGCACTTACAACTAAGAGGATTTTCAGTATTTCTGGACATAGATCGTTTGAGAGCAGGAAAATTTGATGAGAATTTGCTCATGAACATTAAAATGGCTCGTCATTTTCTGTTAGTACTGACTCCTAACGCTCTAGATCGGTGTATGGGTGATATAGAACAGCAAGATTGGATTCATAAGGTACAGTAAAACCGGACCGACTCGGTCCTTTATTTCTGTTACTATACATGTACATAATATAATATTCTTGGCTTGTTCATTTGAATATTCAGTTTCTTTTTGTTACTCCCCGTTATGTACATGTAATTGACCAAATAATCTGACCATGTACTTAACCAGATGCTGTATTGCAGTTGAAGTATTGTGTCTAGTTACTTCTGTCAGTAAGATTGTCTGCAGAAATAACAGGTGGTCTCTGGTTGAATTCCCGGACCAATCACATTTTGCATTCCACCTGTCAAAGCTTATTAACAGAGAAGAATTTAGCTAAACAAATGGAAAGCTTACATTGTATTGTTTCACTACATGTCATTAAAAAAAATTTGGTACATGTATCTTCATGTCATTTTCAAACCTTTTCAGTTTGAAGTGATGAATAACTTTCTTTCTTTAGAAGCAGAGCATTTACGTATACTTTACATCACACAGCTACATACATGTACATGTATAATTATGTGGATATGATTTATTTCCAGGAGGTAGCTACAGCTTTGGAGAGTGAGTGTAATATAATACCTGTCCTGGACTCGTTTGAATGGCCATCCCCAGATGAACTACCGGAAGACATGCAACAAGTCGTCTACTTCAACGGCGTACGGTAAGTCTGGTTACCATGGTAACCTGAGTAAATAATAGTTTGAATTAATTCTTTGCATGTTGATAGGATGAAACAGTAAAAAGAATGGTGCATGACTGCATTAATTTAGTGATATACATGAAGCTTTATCGTTATAGGTATGTATGATGTATATTATAGCCTAGATATTCCTGATATCAGTGTGAAAATCCTCCCCCCCTACATTAGAGCATGCATGATTGTTAAAATAGAAAGCAAAGAAACTTTGCTGATGACTATATTCCTTGCTTGATACCTTAGTTAGTACATAGACAGACTATGATTTTATTCCTCAGAGTGAATTTACATGTAGTAGTACTATGACACAAAAGTTCATAGAATTCTCATAGAATTATGAAAAAAAAAATGGATATAGAAGACATGAGAAAATATAAAGACAGTGGATTCCCAACCATAGATCAAGATCATCTACTGACTACATGTACATGTATCAGATTTCTTTCAATGGCTTTAAAGATCGATTAGTTTAAGTCTGTATGTAATTTTTAGACCTAATTTACCTGATAGTAAATTCAATGATAAAACAAAATGAGAATCAAACATTTGTCAAAAGTTTTCTTTCTTTTATTGAAAAGTAATCCATGGGTTGAATTTGATAGAAATCTTATGAAGCTTTATCCTCTTGGACATGAACAATTTGATGCATGCTAGGTTGAACAGTTTTGGTTATGACCTTGACCTTGGACTCTGAAAATAAGTACATGTATGTTTCTTTATTTCATTATAAAACAGTACCTTAAATTAAGAAAAAAGAGAAATGAGGAAAAAAAAAATGAAAATCAAAAATCAAAGTGAAACAAGAAAAATTTATGATTTCTGAGTATGTTGTTAATTCCGGGGTTAGCAGCCTTTCCGATGGGAATTCTCACGATTTGGCCTTGCCTTCCCGACTTTGAGACTGAATAACTGTTAGGTACTATTTTGACGTTTATTCATTCATACATGTATTTATTACAATATTAACTGCAAAATCTTAAATATGTAGTATAGATTTTAAAGACACTAGAGGAATATTAGTCTGTACATGTACCCCTTGCTTACTCTATAATCAATTATTACAGTTATAATATACACTATATATGTATTATATTAAGCTTCACATGGTCATTTGTGAGTAAAATCTCTTTGATCAAACAAAACCTTAATTTCTTTGTTTCCGTATGTATCATGATATCTCATATAATATAAAAAAGTCTCTACAGAAACATGTAACATGATAACCCGTTTAATAAGTGAAAACAAGCTTCTTTTGCCTGACCATTTCATCATTATAATAATTAGATTTTTCTTTGAGATCTTAGTTCCCTCCTTTCTTGTCATTGTCTTGTTCTGGAAATCAAAATCTTCAAAATGTCATTTTCCTAACTTGTAGATTTTTTAAATTTTAATCAGTCCTCCTCATTAATTATAAAAGACAAATTGGATAAAATCTTAACACATATGACAGATTTAATAAAGTTCATACACTATAAAGCTTAAGTTTACCCTGATATTTATATCAGTGCATAAAAGAAAAAGAATCTGATGTTTACGTATGAAAAAAATGATTTTATAAAAAGGAAAGTTAACTCATACACAAAAGAGGTATGAAATCTTCCATATGAGACCTTGAATAAATTCTCCTCCCATCTGAAAGGAAAACCATGTGTGTAAAGCACATGGCAATTTTCTGTCTGCTAGTTGCATGAGACAAAAAAAATGTGGAATGATTTTTCTCTGAATAAATAAAATCAAGCTAGAAATTGCAGTCAGTATGTTTGTTCAGTGTTGACACAGAGTTTACATCTTATTGTTCACTATACGAGTAACACTGTCTTGGACTTTGTGTCTCATCTGTCTGTCTGTCTGTCTGTCCAAGCAACATGAAACAAAAAGATATTTCAAAGTCACTTGTATAGTAGATTTAAATTTGAATAAATTATGTGTCAGAAATTAAAATCTTTTGATAATTTCTTCTACTTTACAATAAAATTTCAAAACTGTATAGTCTGAGAAAAACTGCAGCTATTGTTTGTCGCTTATCATTTACAAATTATTTGTTGTGGCTTCTGTAAATTATATATTTCTTTAAGTTGCCAATATATTTCAAAGAAAACATAGTTTGGTTTCTAGCAAGCAAGGAAATAATAGAAAATTATTATGAAGTTTAAATAAAGGAGAATGGTAAAAGTTAAAAAGTCCTCTACTGCCTCACCAAATCTGCACTAAATAGATGTCTAAATAGAGAGAAAATTACTGAAATGTTTGAAGTAGTACTATGTACTATGCATATGATAAATTCTGAAATTAGGATTTTTTAAAATTGATTCAATATAATTCATCCTTTGGAAAAAAAGGAATTCTTATCAGATTTTCCATAATACCATGGCGTAAAAACTTCTTGTACTTTGGACACTTAATAATTGTCATCAAGATCTGTCATTGGTGCTAAGTTAAGTTCACATAATTTTATTAATAAGCATTAGGCCATCACAATTGTCATCTTGAATTCCTTTAGATCAATAAGAGATTAAAGGTGTATTCACTTGGTTAGGATGAGAAAGATGGAGGCATGTGTCTGCACTGAGTATTATACATGTATATCTTTGTCAAACTCATGACATGTTTCTCTATATAAAGATTGAGACCCTCCATTAAAAGTTTTGAAGAGAAAATGGCCATGGCACTCGATTATTCTATTTTCTCTAAACGTATAATCTAGAGTTTTACAAATGACCATGATGCTTTTTTCCTTGATAGATGGGTACATGACTATCAAGAAGCTTGTATGGCAAAGCTAGAAAACTTCCTAAAGGCACGGCAGACTAAACGCAATAAGTCGCACGTAGAGTTTAAGCACATGAGTGACAGTACAGAATGGGAGTCAGATACCTTTGTATTATCTACTAACCAAGTTATAGATGAACTAGTCAAACGAGAACGGTCCGATTCCAGCTCCGATACAAATTACGAGTCGCCCGGTCAACAGAGTTTTATGCGGAAAACGTCGACGGGAATTTTACAAACTCTTCGGACTATTGTAGAGCATTACTAACTGTCTGTTATAAATTGTTGATTGAGGTGTTTTACTGCCTGATGTTAAATGTTATTATAACGTTATTTACACATTAATTGTTATGCTGGTGTTTTTACATACCAGTATTTTGCATGGTGCATAGTATTACTTAATGAATGTAGATCTGACAAAGTATCAAAATTCTGCAGGTTTAAAATATTTTGAAAATTGATTAATTGATTTTAATTTGAGTTAGACTATATTTGTGTGTATTTTTATGAATATTCTGTTGAAGTGTTTTTAAATCATCTTAATCATGACTTTGGAATTTTAACGTAATGAATGCTTTGTTGTGATAATGAGTCGTTCCCTATTAATTGTTTTATATATGGGAAACTGTTTCGAGGAATTTATTTCCAGGGAAACACATTTTAAACATCTTTTTTTTTGTCACTTAACTAATCTGTCTGCCAGTCTTCCAAAACTTTGTGGCATTATATTTGTCATTGAATCAGTGTTTGAAGCATAACTTCATGTGTTTATTGATAGGTTCTTTACGATGTAAAGATGATATAAATTATATACTAGATTCTTCGAGTCATAAGGTCAAAGGACTAGGTATGCTAACCCCTAATATCAGCCCTATAATTTCGACGAAAAATGCTTTTGATAAACAAACTATTTATTATCACTTTTTGCAAGTTGAATGTTTGAGAAAATATGGCTTCAGAAAGTTCGATAAGAAATCCATCAATTGGTACAAAAAGTATCATGGGCAAAGCCTGGATCGATACTTAATTTCATAAATTTCTATTGAAATTTTGCTCATTCATTGATATTTTCAAAGATTTCAACGTTTTTAGACTTTTTAGCGACGTATTATTCAATATAGGACTGTGATATCAAAATAAGCTTTCCTGATATGGATTCACCATACATTTGACACTTTAAAAACTAGAATATTATGGATATATGAACAACTTTGAAAATAGGGCCGATATGGCAGGTTACTGCACCTACTTCTTTCACTTCAGTTTTCTTTTTACCTTGAATCCAGCAAATATCTTCGTATTTAAAGGTTAGTAAATTCAAATACGTATAATATTACAATGATAATCAAACTTTCATTTATCAAATGCTCATAATTTTTGACATGCTAGTTTGTACCAATCTTATGAACACAGTGGAAGGCAGGCTAAAGAGTAAGATTCCCCTAACGTTTTCTATGAGGATGAACCTTTTTGAAATTCAAGGTCAACGATGAAGGTCACTGTGAGCAATATTGGAAAAAAAATATTGAAAAAAGTATGATAGAAAGCAAACTCAACCTTGTATATCCACTTTTCCCTCCACAAATGATAGACATAGGGAGTAGGATATTCAAGGTCAAGGGTCAATGTCACAGAAAATGATATAGGAAAATTCTGTGAACATAAAACATGACAAATTAAACAGTTTGGAATCACTAAATCTTCTGCAAACATCGCCCATGGAAGCATTACAGTGGACAATGATGGAAATATGTTGTGAAAATTTAATAAAATACAAATTAAATCATGTTGAATCACCAAAAACTTTCAAAAAATGAGAGAAGATTATATCTATGTTATCAAGGTTTAGAAGTCAAAGGTCAGAGTCAAAGGTCAAGGTCAAATTATGTACATGTAGACTGCAAAGTATCAAATATGCAATTTGTAGCTGATGCTGATTTTTTGATGTGGTCCTTTGTTTCCATTTGCTATCATGATCTTTCTGTTATCTGCATCGCCAAATGTCCATTTGTCTGTTTATCCATTTGTCTATAAGTCTTAGACTCACATCTTCAAATAATTGGCAGCAACTTACTTGAACTCCATTATTCTTCCAAAAACCTTTCAGGGATAGTATAACATAAAGAGACTTCATACTGGATGTGAGTTAAAGTTATTTTCAAGGTCAAGGTCACATTTTAAGGGTCAAATCTTTAAAAGACTACACACCTAGCCTTGAGAAGTCTTGTTCTGTAATGTAGTAGTCAATTTTACTGCTATATATTATTTGTTCTGAAATTCATGTGATTATGAAATATTTATTATATTGAACATGTTAAAATTAAGTGTATTTCATCAACTTTTAAAGTTTTTATCTATTTCGAAGTATTATATTTATATCATTTAATTTCCATTGTCATTTTCAAGAAACGAAGATTCTGATTGGCTGAGAAATTTTGTTGATACATCGATCAACACAATTTTTTCACGGAAGTATATTTATAGCACTATTTTTAGAACTGGGGGTTCCCTCAAACACGAATGAACTCGTTGCTGAAAAAACAATTTGTTGATGTTTGCTTATCATTTCTAGGGTACCATTTCGTTTCTACTTACTCAAAAGTTAACAGTGCATGTAGAATTTGCTCAAACTGGTCCTTATTCCAAAGATATAGAGAGACGATCGTTCGCTGTTTGAATCATGGCGGCTGCCATAACTTGTTTTGGCAGACGTATCACTGCAAAACCTTCCGACTTACGAAATATAGTGCGGTGATTGATTGTTTTTAGGTCAAAGAAAACAGTCTGTTTTCCATAATTAAATGATAAGAAATGAACCTTATATTTTTTCTGTTGATGCAGGTATCACCTGAAAAATTGGACAGAAAACTTTTGCATCAACGCGCTACGCGCATTGATGCAGTTTTCTGTCCAATTTTTCGGGTGATACCTGCATCAACAGAAAAAATATAAGATTCATTTCTTAAATCAAATATGAACTTAGTCTGTATCAGTATTCTCTCAAATGTGACAATCCTCATTTTACTTTCTTGTTAGATGGATTTCATAGTTTTTTTGTTGTTGTTGCTTTTATCAGATATCAATTGAATTCTGTTAAGAATATAAGTCGTTTTTTCCATAACAGTCAGATTTCCATAAGAAAGTGTAGCTCTACCTCACATTTTAATTCTAATCAGTTCCATGTAAATAATGGCAGTGTTATAAGTTTTAATGTGCCAGTATGATTATGTCTACTTCTTTACTACCCTCGTAAGAATGGTAAATTTGATATTTACGTCATTGAGCTCTTTTGACACAGGGAAATGATGATATGTCCATAAGAATGACTATATTTCAGGGCCTCTCCTGTCTAATGTAAACTACTGTCCTGTTCAAGTATTCTCGAGCACCCTGTTTTGGTGATTTTCTCCGAAACATACTGTTGTCATCTTATAAACTTATACCCAGTCAATAGAACTCTCCATGTCGTAACAGAAAATGCTACCCTTTGGTTGTACGTAGCTTTAATGTATAAAGATTAGGATGGAAAATAAAATGTCTACAGGGATATAATTTATATTGTAAAATTACTACATGTAAAATGCGTGTTTTCAGACACCATGAAGTCACTGTTTACCTCTGCTGATACAGAGAAGTTCTGAACAATATGCAGCGGTCTGAAATTTACATGGAAATATAATGTAGACATTTATTTTCCGTATAGCAGGTTAAAAACTGCTTAAAGAGCAAGTTAATTGACATTTCCTGTTACTACTTTTAAATGTGGTCAACTTACGGAGACATTTAAATTAATTGGAAAATTCCTAGGATAGCAGAATTAATCTCACAAACAGGGTGCTCTGGATTTATTGAACCGAATAGTAAGTAAAGTACACTAAGTCTACTGTCCTGTTCACTAATTCCAGAGCAACCCGTTTTCCCGGTTTTCTCTAAAATATGATAATGTCATCTTCCAAAAAGATATCAATTTTATAGTACTCCTTTAGTCGTAACAGAAAATACCATTGTTTTGGCTGTGTGTCAGCTAAGTTAGAGATAGGACGGAAAATAAAAAGTCTACGGGAATTTTCTATAGTAAAATTGCTGAAAATGTGTGACGTCAAAGGCTTTGACGTCACTGTTTACTATTGTTGACACGGAGAGCAATATGGCGGCGGCTTGAAATTAACATGGGAATTTCCCGTAGACATTTTATTTTTTCATATTGCGGTTTGAAGGCAGCTGATAGGGTAAGTTGAAGTTAATTTCCAGTTACGACTAAAGCAGGTCAATTCTCGGAAACAATGATTTATAGCAAAATTCTTCAGACGACAGAATAAATTGCACAAACAGGGTGCTCTGGATTTAGTGAACAGGACAGTAATTTTATTCATTGACAAATGAATGGAGAAAAACGCTGAATGCTAGTTTGTGATATATACATGCCCCTGTTTTGAACAGGTACAGGTAATTACTTTTACTAGTATATCTTATTTCAAAGGAACTTTTAATTTTTATTGTTGTTACATGTGTTAAATACAGTCCATTTTATGTTGTCCTGTCTTTACAAAGTAGACAGAATTCTACCGTATTAAAATGTTTATCTAGGTATGCATACTGTAGTTTTATCAATGGATGATATTTTAATGAAGTTAAGAAAAGGAGAGTCAGATGAACCTAATTCAAATTTTTATGTCTCAAAAAAGAAAATCTCAGAAATAATTTTAAAATTATTAAAAGAATTTTATGAAATGGTAAACATGACTTTACTCGAATAAATGGCAGTTACTCTTACAATCTTAATATATTGGACAGAGTTTGATTTTTATGCCCCCCTTTGAAGAAGAGGGGACATATAGGTTTGCCGCTGTCGGTCGGTCGGTCGGTCGGTCGGTCTGTCGGTATGTCGGTCGGTCTGCGACATCAGATTCCGTTCAATATCTCTGGAATGGATTCACATATTGAAATGAAATTTTGTATACAGACACATCAAACAAAAATCTAGGTCAAGTTCATATTTGGGTCCAATCAACAAAATTTTGACAGAGTTATGCCCCTTGCATTTCGAAAAATACCAAAATTTCAGGGTTTCCGTTCAATATCTCTTGAATGGAGTTACATATTGAAATGAAATTTTGTATACAGACACATCAAACAAAAATCTAGGTCAAGTTCATTTTTGGGTCTGATCAAAAAAATTTTGACAGAGTTATGCCCCTTGCATTTCGAAAAATACCAAAATTTCAGGGTTTCCATTCAATATCTCTGGAATGGATTCACATATTGAAATGAAATTTTGTATACAGACACATAAAACAAAAATCTAGGTCAAGTTCATATTTGGGTCCGATCAAAAAAATTTGACAGAGTTATGCCCCTTGCATTTCGAAAAATACCAAAATTTCAGGGTTTCCGTTCAATATCTCTTGAATGGAGTTACATATTGAAATGAAATTTTGCATACAGACACATCAAACAAAAATCTAGGTCAAGTTTATATTTGGGTCCGATCAAAAAAATTATGACAGAGTTATGCCCCTTGCATTTCAAAAAATACCAAAATTTCAGGGTTTCCGTTCAATATCTCTTGAATGGAGTTACATATTGAAATGATATTTTGTATACAGACACATAAAACAAAAATCCAGGTCAAGTTTGTATTAAGGTTCGATTGAAAAAAATTTGACAGAGTTATGCCCCCTGCACTTTGAAAAATACCAAAATTTCAGGGTTTCTGTTCAATATCTCTTGAGTGGAGTTACATATTGAAATGAAATTTTGTATACAGACACATCAAATGAAAATCTAGGTCAAATGTATATTTGGGTCCGATCAACAAAATTTTGACAGAGTTATGCCCCTTGCATTTCGAAAAATACCAAAATTTCAGGGTTTCCGTTCAATATCTCTTGAGTGGAGTTACATATTGAAATGAAATTTTGTATACAGACACATCAAACAAAAATCTAGGTCAAGTTCATATTTGGGTCCGATCAAAAAAATTTTGACAGAGTTATGCCCCTTAAATTTAAAAAAATACCAAAATTTCAGGGTTTCCGTTCAATATCTCTTGAATGGAGTTACATATTGAAATTAAATTTTGTATATAGACACATCAAATGAAAATCCAGGTCAAGTTCGTATTAAGGTCCGATCGAAAAAAATTTGACAGAGTTATGCCCCCTGCACTTCGAAAAATACCAAAATTTCAGGGTTTCTGTTCAATATCTCTTGAGTGGAGTTACATATTGAAATGAAATTTTGTATACAGACACATCAAATGAAAATCTAGGTCAAGTGTATATTTGGGTCCGATCAACAAAATTTTGACAGAGTTATGCCCCTTGCACTTAAAAAAAACCCCCAAAATTTCAGGGTTTCCGTTCAATATCTCTTGAGTGGAGTTACATAATTGGAATGAAATTTTGTATACGGATACATCAAATGACAATCTAGGTCAAGTTCTTATTTGGGTCCAATCAACAAAATTTTGACAGAGTAATTCCCCTTGCACTTCGAAAAATACCAAAATTTCAGGGTTTCTGTTCAATATCTCTTGAGTGGAGTTACATATAGAAATGAAATTTTGTATACAGACACATCATATGAAAATCTAGGTCAAATTCATATTTAGGTCCGATCAAAAAAATTTGGACAGAGTTATGACCCTTGCCATGTGAAAAATACCAAAACTTCAGGGTTTCTGTTCAATATCTCTTGAGTGGAGTTACATATTGAAATGAAATTTTGTATACAGACACATCAAATGAAAATCTACTAGGTCAAGTTCATATTTAGGTCCGATGAACAAAATTTTGACAGAGTTATGCCCCTTGCACTTCGAAAAATACCAAAATTTCAGGGTTTCCGTTCAATATCTCTTGAGTGGAGTTACATATTGAAATGAAATTTTGTTTTCAGACACATCAAATAAAAATCTAGGTCAAGTTCATATTTGGGTTCAATCAAAAATTTTTATGCCCCCTTTGAAGAAGAGGGGACATATTGCTTTGCCGCTGACTTTCTGTCTATCGGTCCGTCAGTCGGTCCACGACATCAATTTCCGTTCAATACCTCTGGAGTGGATTCACATATTGAAATGAAATTTTGTGTACAGACACATCAAATGAAAATCAAGTATAAAGTTGTGATGGACTTTAATCACAGAAGGGGTAGGGGGGCATTAATGTTTTACAAACATGACTTTTAACTTGTTTTAATCAGTTGTATGTTGTAATTTATTCAAGATCTTTTTGTCATTGAATGACAAAATTAATTATTAAATCAATTTACAATCATACAATCATCTCCAGTTTTTGTTTAGAAAATAAGAAATGATCGAGTAAATTAGTTTAAACGACATCAGAGTATAGTGTTTGTGATACTAAATGAAAGTGTTCTAGACTAACTTTGGTTCCAGAAATTATAAGCATGACTTAAATAGTTGGAGTAGTGTAGGCATGCATACTTTTAACTTAAAACTCCTTGGTTTTGATATCACCTTTGCCATCCACATAATACCATGATGATTGGGACATTCGGCAAGTTACCTAGCTCAGCATTAAACTGTCTCCACCCTGAAGTAACTTTGATATGAGAGAATGTTGGTTATGTAAATGATGAATCAACATGTGTGTAATTTAAAACTTCAAATGCAATTGCTCTGCTGTAAGTGTTCTTGGCACTATAGGATAGTGCCAAACTGATCAGGTCCCACTAGGAATGTGTAATTAGACATCGTTGCATGAAGCTTCAGCATTATCAGAATAAGTTTACCAGCACTTTCACCAGATCCTTTTACCTTATATTGGTATAGCTTCTATTAGACATTTTTCATGACCGCGGACTTCGGACTTTGGACACCGCAATTGGAAGGGACTATGTCACAAACGAATACTGTTAATGTTATACCAATTAACCTAGATTACATGTTGTGAGAATTTTTTTTTCATATGTGAATATACATATTTAAAGCTATCCAAGGTCATTTCGTCTATTGTGTGTTCAGATTTTACTTTTCTAATTGCACCTGATTTCATTTATATGACCCCTTAAGTGCGAAGTCCGGAGTGCGAAGTCCCAAGTACGTCAACTTGAAAAATGTCCACTATCTACTTGCTAGTCATAGTTAACTTCACAGCATACTTTTACTGACAGCAATAGATTGTTCAGATTACAGAACAATTTCATGCATCTATGAATTGGTTTTGTATCTGAGCAGAACCTATGCCACTTAAAGGGTAGTAGAATAAGGGTATTAATACCGGTATAACCCCTGCAAGCAAAGAGGGGGTAAATAGGAAACACTCTGACCATCTGTTATACCGTCTGTCTTTCAAAGCATAATTTCTTCTGTTATCAAATGTATCAAATGTTAACGAGTCCAGTATGATATTTTAAAGACTCAAGTATAAGACCTTTAGGAGTCAAGTATCAGACCTTTGGGAGTCAAGTATAAGATCTTCGCGAGTCAAAGATAAGATCTAACAAGTAAATCATGCAGAAGGGTTCCAACTCTATTCCTTCTTGAAGAAAATTTCAAACCAATTTATTATGCACCAGAAAGTGTTTCGGATATTCTTTTCATAAGCCGTGACATGAATGTTTTGAAGTGTATTAATTACTTCTTTCGCCTGACAGAAGCTTCGTTTTGGCACTTTATCAATTTGACGTCATAAATATTATTTTGCTATTTCGGAAACTTAATATTTCATTCAAAAATGTCATCGAAATTATAGGAGGTTAGCATCTTAGCACTATCCCTACAATACTATTCTGAACATAGATTTTATTTGGAAGTGCTACTGAATCGACCGTACAGAAGATACGAATCAAGTATCAGACCTTCACTAGTTAACTATCAGATTTTCATGAGTCAATGCCTCTTCACGAGTCAATAATCAGACCTTCATGAGTCAAGAATCATACCATCACGAGTCAAGCATCAGATCTTTACGATTGAAGTAAAGTTCTTAACGATTCAAGTATAAGACCTTCACGAGTCAAGTATCAGACATTCACTAGTTAAGTATCAGGTCTACATGAGTCAAATTTCGCTCAGTTAGATCCTTACGAGTAAAGTATGAAACATTCACTAGTAAGTATAAGATCATCACGATCGAGTATTGATTAGTGTCAAGTATCAGATCTTCATGGGTCAATTATCAGGTCCTTTCATTCAGGTTACCGACTAATTTGACAAATCTGATACTAATAGTAGAAGATTCTTAAGGGAAAATGCCTATTTTGAACGTTGGTCAATAGAGATCAATCAGTATATCTAAAATGATAACAGAGGAGCCTTTCAATCTGTCTAAATAATTTTCATAATTAGCTGAATGATGATATTGAATGGATTTGTATAACACCTATCTATGTATCTATCCTTACCAAATATGTGATACCATTCAATGAACTGAGTGTCACATCTCAAAGGTCAATATATCTATTCTAGAGGCAAGCTTCTACGTTGTGGGCATGTATTCTAAAACTTTTTTGACCCAGTGACCTTGAACTTACTCCTACTTTGTGAACCCGCATGCTATTCAAAAACCTGTATAGACTGTATCCCTGGAACAATAAGGGTATTGACTTTTATATTTTACATAAAGAATCCTCATGACAAGTTATTTCTTTTATTACTTTGGCTTTTCAACTTTTTTGTCTCCATTGTATAGAAAGCAGATCCAGTTAAGGTCTAGTTCTGATGATTTTTCTTTTAGCTGGCGTTCATATCGACTCCCAAAGGAAAATGTGTTTTTCATATAAACGGATGATGAAGACCTGGTCAAAATTCATTTTAATAGCACCCTCTGGTTATATTTTTGTTTTATAAATTAGATTTGTGCAATTTGCAGAGAGTGCGCTTCTCCAAATTTCCTGTAGGGTCGATTCAGTAGCACTTCCAAATAAAATCTATGTTCAGAATAGTATTGTAGGGATAGTGCTAAGATGCTAACCTCCTATAACTTCGATGACATTTTTGAATGAAATATTAAGTTTCCGAAATAGCAAAATAATATTTATGACGTCAAATTGATAAAGTGCCAAAACGAAGCTTCTGTCAGGCGAAAGAAGTAATTAATACACTTCAAAGCATTCATGTCACGGGGAACGAGTAAGTGTTTATATTAATCATACGGAAGTGTTCCAACTCTATACCTTCCCGAAGAAAATTTCAAGCCAATTTATTATGAAAAGAAACATGTAAGAATTTTGATTCCTTTAACAAGGAACTTATTTCATTAAAATTCTTTTTCAGATGGGTACATGACTATCAGGACGCATGCGTAGACAAAGTTGAAAAATTCTTAGGTGGAGAAAATACTCCCACACGTCTTGAGAAATCATCGAGTCGAAGCACGCCTGAGAATGCGTTGTCGCGCCCATCTCCTGAAAGGGCGGGACTTAATGGAAAACGTGGTTCTAGAGATATGATTGGTGAAGGAAACCTCGGAATGATGTCTTCTGGGTTACGGGGTTCTCGTGAGTTTTTGCTGGACGGCATCGGCCATCCTGTAGACAAACTAATGTTGAACGGCCTGAAAAATTAGAAAGAAAAAGAATTATCTCGTTGCGCACAACTTATTCATAATGTAATTGCACACCTGGTGATTCATGATCGACTTCTTTTTCCATTTATTAGCTTTAGTTCACATATTTAATAAATGCGAATTTGCTTCGGACGATTTGCCTTAATCTTGCCTAATCGTTAGTTTGTCTATATGAACACCTAGTAGTACTTGCTTTGATAATCGTTTGTTTTATTCAAGAGGTTCTCTTTGTGAATGCATACTTGCTTTGTTTACCGTTTATTATGTCCAGGAGGTGTTCTATGTGAATGCCTACTTGCTTGTTTAACGTTTATTATGTCCAGGAGGTGTTCTATGTGAATGCCTACTTGCTTGTTTAACGTTTATTATGTCCAGGAGGTGTTCTATGTGAATGCCTACTTGCTTGTTTACCGTTTATTATGTCCAGGAGGTGTTCTATTTGAATGCCTACTTGCTTGTTTACCGTTGATTTTGTTCAGGGGGTGTTCTATGTGAATGCCTACTTGCTTTGTTTATAGCTTATTGTATACAGGAGGTTGTCTTTGTGAATGCCTACTTGCTTTGTTTATAGCTTATTGTATACAGGAGGTTGTCTTTGTGAATGCCTACTTGCTTTGCCTACTGTTTGATGTACATAATTAGATTTTGTACATAGTTGCCTACATTTGTGCTTATCATTACTTTTGTTCAAAAGATTGTCAACCGAAACGCCTGCTTATCGTTTACATGTATTATGTTCATAAGATTGTCTACATAAATGCCTTTTACTTGATGTTTATATAAAGCTGCCTGTACTACAGTTTTTTTTACTGTTATTGTGTTCAAAAGATTTTAGTAATTTTGCCTATCGCTGATAATGCTCTGAAGGTTGTTCCTGTGAACACTTAGTTACTTTGCCTATTGTTTATTATACCTTAAAAACAACGTTAAGTTTTTCAGTCTGAACACTTACTCGTTACTTTGCCCAAGGACTTATGAACATTCTGTTTATAAGATTGATCATAACTTTTCATTACATTTATCTTTGTTAATACCTAATAGTATGTGAATGCCTTGTTAGTAAGTAGATTGTGCGAAATTCCACACGCTATTTTGCCAGTTATCGATTTAGATTATAAGGATTTTCTTTGCAAGCACCTATTTGCTTAGCCTATTATGTCATAATCTAAAGTTTAAAAGGTTCTCTGCATTTCAATGCCTTGTTACATTGCCTATCATCTGTATTGTTAAAACGGTGCTAGCGTTTTTTAAAGAAATGTCATGAACAACAGAATGATATTACGACTGAAAATAATATTTCTGCCAAATAGTGTTTACATATGGTGCTACCAATTGTACATAACTTGATTTAATACGATTTATGCAATAATACACGGGTTGTAAATGATTATGAGGTATAGATTATCTATTTGATTATGTTGTGCGTTTTATTAATGTTGAAATTTGAAAAAATGATAGGCCACTTTTTGTATATATAATTAATGATAACTCTTTCGTGAGGAAGAACTCTTTTGACAGAGAGGGAGAGAGAGAGAGAGAGTCGCTTATTAGCCTTTGATTTAAGCAAATTTTAGTATTATTAATCAAAATTGTTGGGAAATAAGTAAAGATGTGCATTGGCTACTGTCTCAGCTTAACCATGATTCTCCTTCTTTCCTTTGTGTTTTGTTATTTGCATAATATTCATTCTGCTTGAAAAAGTACCATCGTTAATTGTATCATTTTCTTTCATATATTAGGACCATGCTGAAAATTCATCTGTTCTTAAATGATGCTATTGACTTTGAAGACGTTTAACAATAGTAGTTAAACTGTCATTTTAAACAGTGCCAGTTGTTTAAAATTGACAAAACAAAGTCAAAACCCCCATAATAGATTATTAATAAGCTAATGTACAAGTATTTATAAACATGATAAATGTGATGATTATACCCCGTAAAATGTCAGGGTATATATAGTGATACAAATATATTAAGACTACCTTAAGTAGCTGGTATTGAAAAATTGCATTTCTGGGAGTTATATATGACGTATATACCGTATAATCAGAATTTTTTGCGAGATACTAATTTTCGCTATATTGATTTTGAATCGCGAAAAACTATTCTCGCGAAAAATTGTGTTGGGTAAGGTGATTTATAAATTGGTATATCAAGGACATTTTGTTCTTATTGTACATGTGTCATTCTTCACATATCCCGATTAAATATAAAAAGAAGTGAATAGAGTAAATTCTTATGATAGAAATTATAACTTCAATAATGGAAGGGAAGGTACAAAACAGTGAAATCATATTCACACATTTGTTTGTTATTTTTAAAGAATCGCGAACAATTGTACTCGCGAAAATAAAGAAACCTTATTTTAACATAAAATCGCGACATTTGATTCGCTCGAAAATTTCTGGTTATACTGTAGTTAAGAAGTTTGCTGTGATGTAGTAATCATGGTATCTTCGATTTTTATCTCAACTCGACGAAGTTAGGTAAAATGGGAAAGGTCCATTCCCGCCTTACTATAAGGACCTACATCCACCAAACTTGCATGAATGATGCATCTGAGGATGCTTACTATATTGCATGGTATGGATACTGCATCCGACCCACATTTCACGCTTGAGGGAACAGGTCATTTAAGATAAATTGGGACAGGTCCATTCCCGCCTTACTTTGAGTTCTACATCAACCAAACATTCATGGATGATGCATATGAGGATGCTTACTGCAATGCATGGCACGATTGCTGCATCTGACCCATTTTTCATGCTTGAACGACAAGGTTAAGTATAATGGGACAGGTCGATTCCCACCTTACTATAAGTCTTAGGTCACCCAACTTTGTGTGGGTGATGCATCTGAGAATGCTTACTGCAATGCATGGTACAAATGCTGCATCTGACCCTTATTTCACGCTTGAGTAACCAGGTTAAGTAAAATGTGGCAGGTCCATCCCTGCCTATTATAATTCCTACATCAATCAATTTTGTGTAGATGATCTGGGGATGCAAATGCAATGCATGGTACACATGCCGCATCTGACCTACATTTCACGCTCGAACAATCAGGTTAAGTTAAATCGGAGAGGTCCATTTTTGGCCAATCCCAAGTCCTAGATCAATAAAAAAAACTTGTGTGGGTGATGCATCTGAGGATATTTACTGCAACACTGTACAAGTGCTGCGTGTGACCTATATTTCACGCTCGATCGACCAGTTAAGGTAAAATTAGAAGAATCTCATTTCCAGCCTTCTTTAAATTGTTTATCAACCAAACTCGTGTGGGTGATGCTTCTGGAAATAATTTGTGCAATGTAGGTACAGATTCTGGTCATGTGTCAGTGTTGCCGTCAAGGTGAGCTCTGTCGTCTCTGCTGATACTACCTTTGAGATATGCATAACGCACATGAATATTATATGTTTAAGACAATTCCTTTAAAGTAAGCTTAAAAGTTGAGGATATTTATGTTTGGGGGGATTCCTGACTGATGAGTGTATATATCCACAAATTTAGTAGTCCTTTTTTTGAATAGCTGGGGGACAGTTACTTTTTTGCCAATGTGTCTTATATTCTTGTGAATCTGTTTCAGATTATTTATTACTTTTTATCGCAGCACCTTAAGATATTGAGACAAAATTTGATACAATACTTTATGTTAGAGTTTATGGATGGAGATTGTGGACTGACAAATATAAGAAATCAGAATATAAAAAATAATGCTTTGTGTTAACAACATAAGCCCATTTCATAGACAATCATCAAAATTTGTCAACAGTTATGTCTCTATTTAACCATACATTCGGGGTATTGTTCCGGTTTTTTTATCAATTGCACAACTAAAGTTTCAAGAATGTTAATCAATTCTTCTGAATAATTAATTGTACACTGCAAGTATTACTTAAATTCTGTGATCAATGTATGATATTTCTTGAAAATAGTTGACTTTTTATTTATTGTATTTTAGAATATTTTATTATATTTATATACAAAGCATTACAATAATAAGGGCATTTATCCAATCATATATGAAATTAATCTACCTTGTACAAATTGGGATTAAACTTAATAAAAGCTTATAAACTTACGTTATTTTTGATACGTGTTATCTATATATATATATTAGATAAAGAAGATCTTGACGACAATCTCAACAGCACTTACAATAGATGGAACATCGACGAACCCCTAGCAAGCTAGAGGTGGGACCAGATGCTCGGGAGGAGTAAGCATCCCCAGTTTGGCAAGCCGCACCCGCCGTCGATGTTCACGCCGCACGAAAATGCAAACAATAGCCTTCTGTAATTGCTATTTTTGCTTCATTTTTAAAGAACACGAAATACAGTTAAAATACAGCAAAACTTTGATAAATTATTCTGGGACTCATGATAATTGCAATATGAGAAAAATGAAAATGATAATTCTGTTAAAAAGATACCAGTTGATATTTTGATAAAATATCCTTACACATGTTTTAATATTAGGTTAAATTGAACAGAAATGACAAAAACACTACAATTTTGATTTGCATGAGCTTTGTAAGGTAAGAGAAAGGGTAAATAAAGGAAGGGTTGTACTGCAATGAATCACTGATAACGTGTGTTTTGGCGGTTGTTGTGTGACTTTATTTGAAAGGAAAAGACCCTTAAATGGATTTATATTTATGACGCATACCGTAACTGTACCTCTCCATTTCCGTTATTAGCGCGCCAGATAAGCTACCGTGTTTTCCTACGCCCATTTGCAGCTGCACAATTATTTGCAGTGAATAGAATAAAACCAGACATGGCTTCGCTCAATGGAACATGGAAACTTATAGCGATAGAGAAGTTCGAAGAATTTATGAAGGCTATAGGTAGGTACCAATTAGATAAACAGAGTTTACATTACATTTGTACTGTAACATTTGTGCACCTAATGATGTACTATTAAGTAATACTATTCCACGGTGTTGCTGTTCTCGAAATTTAGCATGTTTTTTTTTCCAAAATCGAGAGGGAAAAGGGTAATGGTAGGGAAAGCGGGTGGGGAGATTTTTTTGTTTTGTTTTGAATTCGAAGAGATTAAACAATTGAACCACATGCTGAGTGTCTCTGCTGGTGGACCAGGAGTCGTCGAGGACACATGTAGCCAAGTTTAATCAAATTCGGTTGATCGTTTCTTAATTCAACGCATTTGAAAATTTCTGTTATCAAAATTACTTGAAATTTCTAAAACGTGGGTCCTGTAGCATCCTATTCCACTCAACATGCTACGTCGTTCGGATAATTTTTAGATATACAAACTTTTACATTCTTTGGTCATATCACATTCTTTAGATTGAGGATCACTGACGAGGGTTAAATACCCGAAACGTGCAAGCCTGGTCCATGCTGAAAATTTATCTGTTCTTAAATGATGCTATTGAATTTGAAGACGTTTATTATATAATAACATTATTAAGGTTTATTTCAATGTTCACTAATGTCAGCGGATCAATAAAACAAAGGAGGGGGTCCCAACAACACCAAATTGCAGCACCCACAGCAAAACTCCAAAACACCCAATGCAAAAACACAAAGCAGACAAGCACAGAAAGAGACGAATAAGGGACAAGGAACGACAACGCACAGCACAGAAACATCAAACACAAAGGACTACACATAAACCAACGAGACCAATGGGCAACCGGTGCCGACTTTAAACGGTCTTGCGATTTTTTTTCTGTTCTACAGTGTTTAATAATGTATACTTACACATAGCAGTTCTTGTTAAAATTCTATTTGCATTTAAGCGAAAATTACGTCACCTTTTTCGAGGACTTAGTCCTTTCAGATAACTTATCATAAGAATTCGGGAAGGTATTCCTGCATGTTATTCCAATAATGTAGAGAGAGGAATATCAGATTAGAGTTCAACGAAAATCTGATTATCTGCGATGGGTAGTTATGATTTAGAAAAGAAAATAGTAATTATGTATTATAAAGTCCTTCGAATACAATATTTGGAATTTAGTAATATGTAACAATGTGCATGTACACTCAATCAGCCTAGATTTATACATAGTTTAAGAAAAAGGTACAAGTGTACTATACCTTGTCTTACAGCTATAAGATAAAAAATAGCTTCATAAAAAACAAACTATTCTGAGTTGTATACGAAACAAATTGTGTACTCGTGAATCTCCCAGCCTTTTTTGGGAAATATATTCGTACAGATATGAATGACAAATATGGATAATGACCATATCCCTGTATACAACACAAAATCGATAATTCAGATAATCAGAAACCGAAGGCATACAAAATCAGGATAAAACGCAAACCAAAGCAAACAAACAAAAACCTCCACCACATGAAAAGAAGCGATCTCCCGATATGGTAGTGAGACCAGGTGCCCAGGAAGAGTAAGCATCTCCTGCTTGCATGCAACATCATTCTCAACAAATTCAGGAAGAGGCGTTCCTGAAACCCTCATCCCCACTCCCCAACCAGACATGCACGCCTAGGACGATCAACTTTTACGTTAGTTGCAAATGATGTGGTAATCGGGATTACGTACACACAAATGACACAACTGGTTCGGATACTCAGCATGTGAAGAGACGCATATGAACACCAATTGCTGACAAACTCCAGGTATTAGACCTGCCATCTTTGGAACGCACGTACAAAAGAAGAATTAAAGGATGTTCCATTTCCTTCATGTTTGCGAAACGAACCAAAACTAAATCAAGTACCTCATAAATAACACCCATATTTCTATCCAAATGAATGTAATGAATGACTAAGTTTGTTTGTATAAACTCACGTTCGTTTTCATGTCTGAGAGCAGAGTTTGATTTAGAGAGTTTAACATGACTGGGCACCAGACTCTTTACAAACACTTAAGCTGTACTATTAGTTACCGTATGAAAGTGAGTTAAACTGTAGTTACAGTTAGGTTTATATTTAAAATCAGATATATTTTAATCAGATACCTGTCGAATTAAACTTCAGATAGGTAAAACACCTCAACATTAAACTTCAATGAACACAACAACATAACTGCAGATCAAAATTTGAATTTGCTGATAATGCTAGTTTTCTATATTCGACCATGTATAATGCATTTTATTCTATAAACTATAAATAGCGACGCTCTGATTGGCTGATGACGTCGTCGATGCTCCTGGATAAATAACCATATACCACGGTCTAAAGATAGACAGAAATTACCCAAATAACTTCTGCAACTGGCGACGTTATCTATTGTGAATCAGATATTAAATTATAAAATAAAACAGTTTATTGTATAATATATGGAATCGTAACAAAGATGCACAATAAAATACCATACGCTTATCACAGATGTTAGTGAGGAGAACAAACAGAAAGGATTGAAACTCTTGACACCAGAAAATGACATAAAGCAGGAGATATCAGTGGAAGGAGACAAGGTCTGTATTAAGACGGTCACACCATTGTCAACACAGGAACACAAAGGAAACATTGGGCAGGAGTTTGATCAACCCGGTTGGGATGGTAGACCGGTCAAGGTTCGTTACGGATAAGTCTATTATATGGATTTTTTCTGTCTGATTGAATCATTGAAGAAATATGTGATTTAAAATGATACAACCGCGTCTCGAATAGATGGAGGAAATTTATCTTATGATATCTAACAAGATCCAAATGCTACATATAAACACCAAACAAAAAATAAAACACATACACCAACGAGGCGAATGGGCAATCAGTGCCGATACAGGGCGGCGATTTGTCATGTTAGTAGCAAATGGTGTGATTATCTGGATAATGTGCGCTCAACCCTACCGCACGCATGTTGTGTATAATAAACTCCTCACTGTAAATGACCATTCAAACAAGAACGCACAACGCAGAGGCCTAAGTAAAACAAACAAATGAACATGTAAATGAAAATCAAAAACAAAGGACATAAAGAAAAACAGGCCGTGCTCTGTCGTCTGAAGTGAGCTTATACATTTAATCTACCGAGGAGTACGACCGATATTTAGAAAGGACAGGTAGTCGGGGTCTAGTCTTCTCTAACGTGGTTTAAACAGGGCGAGTCATGGAATCTTGTCTTAGAAGTCAGTCAGTGTGTAATATTGAGAACCAACAAGGTACCTAGAGGAATATTGTCATTTCAAATCATGAAGTTTACTTTGCTTTTGAAGATTCGTGATAAATTCTTTTTCATATATGTAGAACAATAAATCTGCAAAAAAAGACGCACAGTTAGTACCCAAATTGATCTCTACATTTTTTTTCTTCAATGATCTAATTTAAATATTTATTAAGTATCAAAAGTGTCAGTATCATTATTATATTCTACAATTTCCGCTTTGAAAACAGTAAATTCACCATATGGTCCGTGCCATTTGATTTTGCAGATCATGTATGTGGCATGTATCCTATAGATCGAATGCACTGTGACATCACGAAGGTTATATGTCAAAATTCAGATTTCTTTCAGATCTCATCTTGGCGAATTATATTGTCTCTGTGTATACTTTATTTTAAAGGCAACATTTATACTTGATGGTGACAAATTGGTAGAGAATCTATCGGGTCCGTACACAGCCTCTAACACCCGCTACGTAAAGGATGGGAACCTAATAATGGTATGTAATGGCTATATAATATAATATATTCTAATATGACTTGATTCTTTTTCCCTATTAACACAACAGACGCGAGCCGGGCTCTATTCTCCATTATAGACCCTATAGCGATAAGCCACGCCTACCCATTTTCTGAAAACAGATAAACCGGCGAGAACTGGTTTTTACCAAGAATTGAAAGGTCTAAGTTTGGTCATCATTAGAATAGAAATAAAAAATGACAAGCCGGGCTCTATTGTCTCATAATGCCCTCGCGTCCTCAGCCAATCACATTTATCACCTCGCCGCTGACGCGGCTCGGTAATAAATGTGATTGGCTGAGGACGCTCGGGCATTATGAGACAATAGAGCCCGGCTTGTCGTTTTTTATTTCTTAAATAACTAAATCATATCACCTTTACCACACTTTTACGCAGGATATGCTTACTCTACCTCGACATAGTGAAAAGATGGAAGTGTTCGATATAGTGAAAAGATGGAAGTGTTCGATATAGTGAAAAGATGGAAGTGTTCGATATAGTGAAAAGATGGAAGTGTTCGATATAGTGAAAAGGTGGAAGTGTTCGATATAGTGAAAAGGTGGAAGTGTTCGATATAGTGAAAAGATGGAAGTGTTCCAACTCGATACCCACTTGAAGAAAATTTCAAACCAATTTTAATGCGCGAGACACGTTTTTGGAATTATAAATCAATATCAGTGAGACTCAATATAAATACAAAATGACTTTTCAGACACAGCCACATCTATCTAATCAGCGCCCTCTAGTTTGAATTTTTGAATTTTTTAAAGTATCTACTAAGCGAAGAGTGCGCGGCTTCAAAGTCCTATAGGGTTGATTCGGTAGCATAGTTAAAAGAATCTATGACCAAAATAGCATTAGAGGGATGGTGAAAGGATGTTAAACTGTTGATTTCAAAGATATATTTTTGATGAAATGAAGTTTCCGTAAAAACCGCTTTCAAGTGCAGAGTGTAGTTAATTATCATGTTATTGTAACTGCTTTTTGATAAGTGAGTACAAGTCAAACACTAAGTCAAAATCAGAATCCAAAAAATCACAATCAATAGGAATACCCATTCTTTAAAGATATAAAACAAAAGAAAAATAAAAGGTAAATCTCCAATATTGACAACAGCTGAACACACTCTCACGATCCAAGAAAAGAAAGGAACGACAGTTGGAAACAATCACGTGAATCCATACAAATATGAAGAACATCACTATTTTCGTGAGTAATCCTCACATTGACGACTTCAATTTCAGCATTACAAACTTTCCTTTTCTGAGTAGCAACATCCCTTCATCGCCTGCTTATGGCGTGTTCATATCTCAGTTGATTCGCTATGCCAGAGCAAGTACCAAATATACGGATTTTGTTCTGAGAGCTAGGCGTCTTTCAGATAAGCTTCTCAGTCAGGGATATGTTTGTGACCGACTAACATCGTCACTGAGGAAGTTCTATGGTCGATACGGGGAACTCGTCATTCACTATGATGTCCCACTCTCCAGAATGGTGGGTGATATTCTGTCATAGACCATTTGAACCATCCAACCAAAGATTGAACATATGTCTTCCGAAATGGAAGTTACCGGATGTGACAGTTCTACCGAATTGAAGCGGCGGGTGTTGCATGCAAGCAGGAGATGCTTACTCTTCCTGGGCACCTGGTCTCACTCCCATATCGGGAGTTCGCTTCTTTTCATATGGTGGAGGTTTTTGTTTGTTTGCTTTGGTTCCTGTTTTGTCCTGATTTTGTATGCCTTCGGTTTCTGATTTTTGAATTATCGATTTTGTGCTGTGTGCGGGGATGTGGTCATTGTCCGTGTTTGTCATTGTCCAATGAAAAAACGAACTACACTCCGCTGGAAGCATCACTGATGAGAATCTAATATTCGAAACACGTTTCTGGTGCAGAAAAAATGGTATGAAATTTTCTTCATGAAGGTGTAGAGTTGGAACACTTCCGTATTTTCATTATAGATGGTGCAAAACAAATGAGTCAATGTGACTGCGTGTAAATTCGACAAGGTTCGAATAAAAATAAATACACAATGACGTTACACTATGATTATGGCATCGAGCCTCGGATGAGATATCTTCCAAAATAAAGCCCGATGGATATCAGCAGTCGAGTAAATACAACTGACAGGTGCATTTCTATATAAAAAAGGATGCGCAAAAATTTCAAGTAGCTCAATTCTTTGTAGGTGACACAGTGAAAATTAATTACGTGCAGTGTCCCACAAATCTAATCAATGGTTACTCGAGCTTGCTTCTAATCTACATTGTATCAGTGGCATGGTCTCTCAACTTCGTTTTATTTGGACAAATAAAGATTTACTAGTATATTACAATTTTAAGATCAATACCAGTGATTTCTAACTTTGCGATGATTCTGTTTGTGTTTTCGAACGGTAACGCTGTAATGACGATTATTCTGACTTCAAACCCTTACAATCATCATATTCAAGATTCATTGCTCATGTTTTTAGTTTCACAGATAACTTATCTACGAAGAGAATGAAACGTCGTATTCCATACGGTTGTTATAAGAAGGGCTGTTTCATTCAACACCACAAAACTTTGGCAAGGGGATGGTAATGATACTAATAAGATAAAGAAGATCCTGATGTCAATCACAATAGAGCACACAATTGAGCATCGACGGCCCCTAGCAACCTAGTGGTGGGACCAGGTGCCCGAGAGGAGAAAGCATTCCCTGACATCAAATTTGGCTAGCCGCACCCATACTATACTACTAATATGTTTTATTTTATCCTGAATAGAAACATCGCTTGGGAGTCTTCTGATGTCATAAATATTTTATAGATAAAAGTAACATAAATGGGGGACCATGATTATTTTTCTTGTCCAATGAAAGCGCTCCTTAGTATTATATGTAATTCGTATCATAATAAGAGAAAGTGAAATGACGTTATGTAATGGAAAATTTTGGAATACCATGTGATATAGTTGATGTGCAGATATTTGAATACATTTCTATACAGGAATCTGGTCTTGTATCAATACTGAAATACGATTTAAGCATAATGATAAGATGCGCATAGAAAATTTAAAGGTTCATAAAACTAATACCAAATGAAAATGATATAATAAGAATAAACATGGTAAAACAGTCTTACTGATATCTATCTTCCAGGAACAGAAATGTGGATCAGTGACTTCAACAAGAACGTACAGCAAATCTTAAAGACATTGTCTACACATCGAGAGACTGTATGGACTCCGACATTGGCAGCTTTGCATAATCTGTTCTAGAAAAACTGTTTTTCACACACATCAAGAGTTTAAATTTACATATATTTTGTTATTTCAATGAATGGATTTGAAAAGAGTATAAACAGAAATGCACATACATCACTGAATTTGACTTTACTCATTAGCGTAGCTTACTTATTGTCATGAGCATTTTTTTCAAATTGAAACAGAGGGAGAGAAACCTAATCTTTTTACCAATACTATAAAATGATCACCAACAGCATTCTCTACCGAGTATGATCCTCTAGTCATACAAAGGATACATAATGTATTGATCTTAACCAATTTTCAATTTTGTACCATCAAGTTTAATAACAATGCATACTGGCCAATTATGAAGATTGGACACCGTGAAAGGACTGTCCAAATCTAATCTCTAATTTGAGAAGATTGAACCTTGGTCCTTTGTCCGATCTGAAAGTTGATAGGACTTCTAAGACATGAGCTTGCTTCATCCAGCATACCTCTGACTGTATGCCAACTTCGTTTAGTATCCATGTACATAGTGTTTGTCTTGCCTTCGGCTCATGCATTTTGCATCCATGTTTTTGATATCAACTTCAGTAAATATTTTTGTATTTCAACAGTTGGACGTCTTTGAAAGGTTTGTGTATCTGAATAAGTGGGAGGATATTGTGTAATATGTGATTCGCATAGGGGTTTGCTTTGAGTAAGTTTTGGGTCATAATAAGAAAAAAAAATGCATCCAGTCAAAACAAAAATCTCCAACATGACTCGCTTGCATCTCACACAGCAAAACACCGAATGCGTAAAAAGTATGGAAAGCACAAGAGACACCAAAGTTACCAGAAAGACCAAACACCAAAGACTTCATCAACACAAAGTTACCAGAAAGACCAAACACCAAAGACTTCATCAACATTCAACACAAAAAAACAACCATGCTTAATTTACATTAAGCGTGATTGCATGATACATCCTTTATGCACAGTAGTGGAATGGAAAGATATGAATGGTGCCATTTCGTAACAAAAGATTAACTTATCAGAAATATATTTATGACAACATGGATGCTAAAAATATGAATGCTCACAAAAATCAATGCCTACAAAAGAGGTAGTTACTTTTGTCGTTAACATGTTTGACTCGAGCAAAGTGTTCGAAAATTGCATGTGAACAACAAGACTTATTGTAGGAATGACCATCGTATTTTTTGTGTTCATCAGTGGTTGGTCCCGTAATTTTTTAAATCTGAATTATTGGAATATGTAGAATTATTTTAATTGCCTTATAACAACCAAACAGAATGCTCAAATGACTGTTATTTGACGTTTATCTTAAATATACAAGATATGAAACGATTCACAGATAGAAGCGGTATCAACCAAATGCGGATATTAAAAAGAATCAAAAGAATGTTTAGAACAAGTCAAAAGCCAATAATGTGTTTTCAATCAAATCATTTGACTTTTCGACTCTTTATACAACGATTTCACATTTTGATTTGCTAAAAGAAAGAATCTTTCAAATGATTTTGAAAATGTCTTCACCAGCAATAATGACAATCACAAATACAAATGCATTGTTTTGGCATTGTTATTTTCGATCCGCTCTACAAGTAAAAGGAAACACAGGTCAAACGGAAAATGGCGCAACAGATAATTAAGAAGGCAATCTAGAATCCATCGTACGTTAGACGATTTACTAGATATGAACTACTACATGCACTGTCTTCGATTCCGGTTGTTCAACTCAAATCTGTCTTGGATGAGGCTCAGCTAGCGTAATACAAAAATACGGACTGATTTAGACTTAACATCATCGTTAGCTTCTGTTTCAATTAATATTATCTGGCTATCAAGAGTATTTATTATAACCGAAAAGAAGATTCATCAGAATTGAGTTAATGAACAAAGAATTTGATCTTTTAAACATCTCGAATTTTTTCCGAGATCACCGTGTACAAAGCAAGATACTCAAGTATTTCGAAAATTTAAAATACCTACTATCTGTTATAAATATAAAAAAACCAGTACGAAATTTTATTTTTTAATTACAATAAAGTTACATCTGATGTTAACGTAAATGAGTCATGTGCTACTTTATGCGAATACGTCAGTTCTGCATATCTTTACAAACCAGCTGGTCATATAATCATTGGACACATGTCAATCATGCAAGACTCGAGGCTTTATAGTCTTTTACAAATGGCCAAAATATAGAATATCTTCCAAGATAGATTTCATTAAATGTTGGGAATGCTAAATGAGGCGTTGGAAGTTTATACATTGTATACGAATTACAATTTTTCTTTCATAAGAAGTAACACTCTTTCGTCCCTTGCCTATGGTGTATTTAAATCGCAATTGTCACGCTATTCAAGAGCAAGTTAAAACTAAAACAACTTTTTTTTTCTGGGGGCAAGGATACTTACCGAAAAAGTATTGAATCAAGTGTACATTTGTGAGCGGCTGGCTTTGCCACTGACAATTGTTTGGACGATACACAGAAAATATGAAATTAAAGAACATCTCGTTGTCCTCCATGTTGGACGATATTTATACCCCCACTAAAATGGGTGGTATTACCCCTGCAAAATTTGCGGGGTATATAGTGATGTACATGTCCGTCCGTGCGTGCATGCAGTCTCAAAATTCATTTCAGGGAATCATTTCATCTCTTGGGTATATATCACACCATGGAATACAAATTCAATATTTTGTGGTTTCCGGACATTAAAAGGAAAAGAATAAATTCATTTCTTCATAAAAAAGTCATGTGCGAAAATGGGTCATATTCCTCCCTTATGTGTAGAGGTTTGCTCCTTGAACCTTTCCGAATATATAAAGGAAAACCCTTACATACCCTTGGACTTAAAGCCCCTGTCACACCTTCACGTTCTGGCATGGCGTTCGCACTACGACCGCCAAAATAGTACGAAACGTGACGTGAACGTAGTAAGGACGCGGGGAACGTAGTAAGAACATGCTGATACGTATTGAGGTCGTAGTGAGGACGCCGACGAACGTGCCCGTACGCCGAGCCACCACGACCGTTTTGAACTGTTCAAAACAGTCGTAGTGAGGACGCGGTGATGACAGAACGTGTTAAGGACTACTTGCGAACGTATTGAGAACTTCATGGACGTATGAGAAACGTGTCGCGAACGTAGTAGGGTCGTAGTACAGACGGCTAAAACTTTTACATATAATCATATGGAGATCGTCACGTCTCTGCCGTCCTTACCACGTTCTTGGTTTTAGAGATCGAAAAGATGAAAATAGACCTCGTTCAAACAATTCATCCTTTGAACGTGTCATGATCGTAGCATGAACGCAGTAAGGACTTCGAGAACGTAGTAAGCACGCCGTACTATCATAACACAGACGCCGTCGTCGTAGTGTGAACTTGGGGCCGATCGTAGTGCGAACTAGACTAAACGTATCAAAGACGGGAAGGACGCGCTACTAACGTGATACGGACGTTAAAGGTCGTGTTGCAGACGTATTGGAGTCGTCAATTATTGTTTCGGAGAGCCCCTCCGGGTGAAAAATGCCACGTTCTCACTACGTTCATGAAAAATTTCAAGGACTTCAAGGACGTAGTAAGAACGTCTCGAGAGAACGTGTAGGTGTGACAGGGGCTTAATATGGGTCATGTCGATCATTTTGTGTATTCCTTTATGTAGTTTGTTATGTCCTTGAATAAAAACATAAATACCATTTATGGAGTGTGTATGACAAAAGAGATGATTTTAGATTTAACACAATTAAATTTCTCTTGGCTTGACGCTGATGTTCCTAGACTACCATCATACATACGGCATTTACATATCACAGCTCATCCGGTTCTCAAGAGCAGGTACAAATGCTATATATTTATCATAGTAGAAATTTACGAATTGCCAAGAAATTTTAAGGTCAAGGTTTTCGCTTTCATAAACTAGTTACGACCTTCTGTAAATGTAACAAAAAATAACAGCAAGCTACTTTTAAAAGTCGGACCTATATAGTCTAGGTGCCATTCATGAAACCCAAAAATTTCTTACGCACAAAATGTTTTTGCATGAACGTGTTGCCAATATCCTCTTATTTGATAATCCGGCTGATGCCACTCTGGCATCCTTGGGCATTTCGAAATTTTGGGGTAAAATGGTATTTTTCGAAGAAAAATCATTGAAAATAGGAAAAATTCAATTTCTTTTTCCATGCTGCAGCTAGAGGAACAAAATTGGTACCAAAAGAACGACTTTAATTGCCTTAAAGTCTCAAGCTCAATTTACCAATCTTCTTGTCAATAAAATGGGGAAAACTGGATTTTCGATTAAAAATCGTTGAAAATTGGGAAAATACAATATCTTTTTTTATTCTGTAGCTAAACAAACAATTTTGGTACCAAACGCACAATAAATTTATTGCCTTTCATTTTAAATAATACAGAAGTCAGATTCGCAATATGCTGGTACGAAAAATTGGGAAAAACAACTACTCTTGGATGTAAAAACGCTGAAAATGTGCAAAATGCAATGAACTTTTTCAAACTGTTATAATATGAGGTACAGCAATTATGGTACCAAAAGAAATGTTTTTATTGTCTTTTATTCTGAATTCGTATTGAACAACTTGCTCATAAATAAAGTGGGAGAAGACCTGAATGAGAGAGAAAACTTTGTTTTTTGAAGGGTATTTTCCGTTAAAAGTTGGGACTTTGAAAAATGCAAAACGTTTACAGAAAATCTAGAACAAAGATATGTGTATTGTTTTGAATATATTTCCCTGACATTGTCGCCATAGCACTTTCTATATAGACATAACGTCAGACAGTGCATGAAGTTTAGATATTGTTTTCATTTTCGTGCTCAAACATCGATGGCGGGTGCGGCTAGCCAACAGGGGATGCTTACTCCTCCCGGGCACCTGGTCCCACCTCTAGCTTGCTAGGGGTCCATCGATGTTTAATTTTGTGCTCTATTGTGAGTGCTGTTGAGATTATCGTCAGGATCTTCTTTAACTCATTCAAGTCAACACTTTTTTATAACAACTTACTGGTACATGGAGTCTTGTAGCGAGCTTTTGAAAGACGTGGGTGAAATTAGAGACATTGTTCAAAAGAAAGCGGCTACTGTCTTAAATACATAACGTGCATGTCTGGTCCACACTGTTAATTAATCTGCTTTTAAATGATGCTAATGAGTTTGAAGACTATTGACATTTGTATCACTTGGTGAGTGTCACTGCTGATGGACCAGGAGTCCCCAAGGGCACATGTAGCCAAGATCGACCAATTTCGGTTGGTCGTTCCTTCAAACGCTTTCGAAAATTTCTGTTTACAAAACTGTCACAAATTTCTGAAACCTGGATCCTGTAGCATCATATTTCAGTTATCTTGCTACGTCTTTCGGTATATTTTGGACATAATCATCACACATTTTGGCCATATTTCATTGTTTAGATTAAGGATCACTGACGAGGATTGAATACCCGAAACGTGCATGTCTGGTCCACGCTGTTAATTGATCTGCTTTTAAATGATGCTAATGAATTTGAAGACGTTTTTAAAACATAGATGATTTTTGCCAGGGTTGTGTAATTGTTTTCAATTATTGAAGTGGATCTTAAAGACCTGCTTAGTCATGACGTTGTTCTAGTCCCTACGTCGATGTTAAACAGATGCCTTCGGTTTTGCAACTTCCAAACTTTGCAAAGTATTTAAAAAACAGTGCATGTTTTTTATATATTCTTTTCATTTTCGTGCGTGAACATCGACGACGGGTGCGGCTAGCCAACAGGGGATGCTTAATCCTCCCGGACACCTGGTCCCACCTCTAGCTTGCTAGGGGTCCGTCGATGCTCAATTTTGTGCTCTATTGTGAGTGCTGTTGAGATTATAGTAAGGAGATCTTCTTTAACTCATTCGAAATATATGTTCTTAAAATAAGCTCCATGTTATTCATTCGACAAGAATGCCTTGGAGCTGATGATCGATTGATGTATGCAGGACTCTCATTCATGCAGAATTAATACCTTGAATGTTTCTGGTCGTATATTTCTAAAAAAAAATAAACACTTCAGATGTTCAATAATAAGTGTTCCAACTATTTACCTTCTTGAAGAAAGTTTGATACCAAATTTGATGCACCAGACACGTGTTTCGGATAGAAAAATCCTCATCAGTGATGCTTTCAGTTACAGTGACTTCATGGCACAGCCAAAATCCTCTCCAGCAGCGCCCCTGGCCATATTTTCTGCACTTAAAATTTCTATCACTTCGCAGAGAGCAAATTTAAATGATATTCAATTGACCCCTACCTACCATCACAATGACATAAAATATTCAGTCAGGAAAGCTACATCTCAGGAAATGAAGTGCAACTGGTTGATATTTCATGTACTTGCAATCAGTTGATCGAGGCAGCAATCCGATTGATTAAGAATTCACATTCTACACATTCTGAAGATGAAGGTATTGAGAACAGATCATGATGATGGGTATCATCAACATATGATGGTATTGGAGAGACAAAGGTTGTTCTGTGGGAAGCTTTTGAAGTGGTGTTCCGTGTCAAATTTCAGAGAAGTTAATTCAGATATTGAAAAGATGGTGACTGTGAGACCATGATATTCATACAGAATTACTATGGTTTAGTGACTCTAGACAGTATATCTGATGTAAGGTCCATTGTACGATTGAATGAAATGCGTTATAAGAATTCAAAACTCTAAGATGACCATTGTCACCAACAGTTAATTGAATAATTTCGATAACATGTCAAGAAAAACTAGATATTTTTGGCCATGCATATGGAGACATTCTTAAGATGCTGTTCAATCAAACCTGGATCTGCTGAAAGAATTAGATTTAAAAAAAATGTTGAGACGAATTGTGAAAATATTTTGCCAATCACGTCTGTACCTCTATCTGTTATCCTGTTGATTTGTTGCAGTCGCACACGAAATCTGAGTTGTGTGAAAAACAGATGTGACAAATTCTGTGCTCATATTTCTTTAATCTTGTAAATGATGAGGAGTAGAGAATTGTCGGAGTACGATAAAAAGGAGGCATTTTGATCAACCATGTAAGATGGGTTCTTTGTTGTTAGAAGTAGTTGCACACAAGTATTACAATTGCATGTCGATGAAACAACAAGACAATAAGAAAGGAGGCGATCTCCAACAAAACTGGGTTGCAACACCAATATCAACACATCAAAACACCTCAAGTAAAACCACAGAGAAGACACACACAGCAAGAGAAACCAGAGAATCTAGAGTAGATAAAAGGGAAATAAGAGAGTGCAAATCTAAAACTATCAATATGCAATCATTTTTATACGAAACTTGTTGTTCTAGAATCGATTATATTTTTACAATTTAGAACCTTTTTTTAGCACCCCCCCAAACAAAAAACAACAACAACAAAATAAAACAAGAAGATTCCATTTGCTTAAGTGGAATTCTGAATTTTAATCCATGAAATAATTTTTCTTGTTGTTCTACCGACAGCATGAATAAAGGCATTGCAATATCCCAATTTTCAGCGATTTTTCATTCAAAATGCATTCTTTTACCCATTTTCGTACTTGCAAATAGCTAATCTGATATTTAAAATGAAAAGCAATACATTTATTGTGCGTTTGGTACCAAAATTGTTATTTTATCTACAGTATGAAAAAAGATATGACATTTTCCCAATTTTCAACGTTTTTTCATTGAAAATCCATAATTTTCCCCATTTTATAGACGAGTAAATTGATAAACTGAGCTTGGGACTTAAAGGCAATGGCATTGCTGTTCTTTTGATACCAAATCTGTGTTTCTAGCTACAACATGGACAAAGTAACTGGGTTTTTCCTATTTTCACCTGTTTTTCTTTGAAAAATCACACTTTTTCCCAAAAATTTCGAAATGCCCAAGGATGCCATGCAGAGTGGCATCCGCCGGATTATCAAAGTAGAAGGTATTAACATCACTTTCATGCAAAAACATTTTGTGCGTAACATTTTTTTGGGTTCCCCCCCCAAAATAGCCATTTGGCAACTAGACTAATACGAGCAACAAAGTATATAACTTTGGGTATTTCAAAACCTGCCTTTATGGTGACATAATAGAATCAGAGGTAGACAGCTTAACAATAGAAAATGCATCAAAATCATCAAGCGCTCTCTATACCGTTGATATGATAATACTGTCACCAGACGGACAATCGACATGGTACTTGACCGATCTACAGCCTTTAACCAGCGCATTCTTAAGATTTGTACTTTGATCGTTTGTGAGGACGGGACTCCATAACGGGTCCTGTCCAAACATCTTAAGAGATCACCTGTCGACTCGGTATGTCGGTCGGATTCCTCGGGTGATTAGATAGATGAGCTCGCTACAGTCGATAGAGTATGGACAGTATTTCGCACGCCCACATTTTAAAAATAATATTTACATATTCATCTGTGTTGCTTGAGCCGCTGTGTTTTGCTGTCTTGTTTGTGTGGTCATCTTACAGTGGGGGAGATTATTTTACAATACAAGTATGCGTTCTTTGATACCTTTAAGTAACCAGAAAATAAGGGGGTGTGCGCATGTAATCCGAATAACGACGACTTTCCGTAATGGCGTGTCAGAAAGACACCCTTAGTCGTCACCGGTTGACCATTGGTCTCATTGGTCTTTTGTTTGATGTTTTGGTGACCTGTTTTGTGTCTCATGCTTGTGTGCATTCTCTGTATTTTCACTTTGGGTTTTTTGTCGTTGTAGTTGCTGTAACCGAGTCGAAGATCCCCACTTTTCCTAAAAATAGAAAAATTAAATAGTTTAGATAGAATCCCCATGGGTACCAATTGCGCCCCACTGCTTGCGGACTCATTTTCATATTCATACGAAGCTGACTTCATCCAGACCTTGCTCTCGACTAAGCGAAAGCACCTCGCATCTCAGTTCAATTTAACCTTCAGAAGAATTTGACAGGTTTCCATGGAGCTGTTGCGACGGATGTTGCATGCAATCAGGAGACGCTGACTCTTCCTGTGCTCCTGGTCTCACTCCCATATTGGGAGTTCGCTTCTTTTCGTATGGTAGGGGTTTTTCTTTGTTTGCTTAGGTTCTTGTTTTATCCTGGTTGAGTATGACTTCGGTTTATGATTTTCTACATCATCGATTTTGTACTATGTATTGTGATATGGTCATTATCCATATTTATCATTGTTAAAATGAGTTAACGAAGATCCTGACGATAATCTCAACAGCACTCACAATAGAGCACCAAATTGAGCATCGACGGACCCCTAGCAAGCTAGAGGTGGGACCAGGTGCCCTGGAGGAGTAAGCATCCCCTGTTGGCTAGCCGCATCCGCCGTCGAAACCCGTCTCAGATAATTAATCTTTCTGATATATAGCTTTTAGTCTGAGAGAGGCCGGTCAATTTCGAATTAGGTCATGTCTCTTTATTATGTGCAGAAATATGCCCCTTGAAACTCAGAAAAAATAATGTATTGAATGTATTATGGTTTCCGGAAATTTAAAGGAAATCCATTTCAGGGAATCAATTTGTCTCTTGGATATAGCTATTACACCATGAAATATAGGTTAAGTTCGTATTTGGGTCAATATAGTTAATAATAGGAAGAGTTATGTCTTTGAAAATGTCCATTGATACACTAAAATTTATATTAAGACATGCTTTTAGTAGCTGAATTACTTTTATATGTGAAATAAGCCGGGCGGGGGTATTATTGATCTTTCTATTAATATTTTTATTTTCATTTACGTTATGATCATTTAAAAAAACCCGAATATATTAAAATAACTTAATCTCATTTCCTTAATTACATTGTTGGAATATTTTAATTGATACTTTTCTTCATGAAGGTGTAGAGTTGAAACACCTTTTGTCGATGTGGTAGTCTATATTGGTAAAAAGAAGGGAGGAGATCTCCAACAAGACCCCGTTGCAGCATCAACAGTAAAACACCAAAACACCCGATGCAAAAACACAAAAGACGAGTACAGCACGAGACGGAAAAGAGACACACGACATGTAAACATCAAACACAAAAGACTACACATAAACCGACGAGACCAATGGGTAACCGGTGCCGACTTTGGACGGCCAAGTGTCACGCAAGTAGCAAATGGTGTGGTTATCCTGGATTACGTGCGCACAACCCTCTCACTTCTCCAATTACCCAGAGGTCTCGAAGAACGTACAATTGTGGTGTAAAACAACCTCCTCACTGTAAAACATACGTAACGTGTATTTTGGCAATTCTCTTTTTTGAAATTCACCTTTGCTGCATTGTGGAATTACTTCGAAACATGTAGGAAATAACGTGTATACTTTTGCTGATCCACTGTCTTTTTAAAATGATGCGACAGAAAAAAACAACTTTAACATTACTTGAGGTCGTATTCATCTTTTATATACATATAGTTGTATATAAAAGGTGAATATCATGTATGGATATTGCAAGGGCTGATTGACATGTTGTGAGCCTAGGTTTCCTGGGATGCAGAAGGTATTCTGCCGATAAATTATCTACAAAAAGGACAAACAATCAATGGCACAGCCTTTTCTTCATTTCTGACACAGTTACGGGAAAATATTAAACTTACGCCCCGCGGAAAGCTAACTAGTTGTGTTGTGAATGCTAACTAAGTTTGTTGCTAACTAAGTGTGTTGTTCCATCAGAACAATGGCTGTTCACAAGTCTGTCACTGATTGTGGCTTTAATTTGATTGAATATCCGCCTTATTCACCTGATCTTATTCCATCAGACATCCATCTATTCCCAAAATTGTAAGCAGCTATTTCGGACAACCATTTTTAGTCCGATGATGTCATACTTACAATGATGGCTTTCTGACCAGTCAGGATAAGGACTTCCTTAAAAGTGGTATTAAGGCCCTTAAACACCGGTGGCAAAATTGTATAGATACTGAAGGGGAGTAAGTAGAAAAATAATGCAAAATGTCTGATGAAATTAAAATCTAATATCAATACGAGACTCACAACATATCAATCAACCCTCGTATGTTGCGTTTAAATGTTTATCATGGAAAATCAAACACTCTTAAATGTCTTATATCGTTTGTGACTTACACTTTCATTTATTTTCCAAATCTGTGTTATTTTTATATATAAAGTCGGTAAGCTCCGTACGTCGACTTCGCCTAGCATATTAAGCAGACCGCTCATACCGCAACGCCACGGTGACAACCCCGCCGTACGGATTTTACCGACTTTATATATAACATCTGTACCTATTTGGGAGTCCGCTGGTCGATAAAGAACAGGATCCGCTGCCTTGAATGAGCCCAAGTGCAATCAAATTCAAATGACAATGTGTTATTTTTGTTTACCAAAACTGTGAAATAAAAATTTACATTGGAATTTCATTTTTTCATAATTGATATAGACTACGGTTAATCGAATTTGAATATGTGCCTTATAGAGATTGGATATTTAGAACGTATAAGTATCCGCATCGTATCATAAAACGTGCCGTGCCTATTCCACAAGTCAAAACGGAGAAAAATTCCGGCTTTTTCCTTTAAATCATGTACGAATATATGCAAATAAAATGTTTGGGGTGGATCTAGTTTATGAACGAAAGTTTTGGAATAGGAGGTTTACCTTATGAATGGAAGGGGGGGGGGGGGTTGCAGAGAGCCTGAAGATCCGCCTCTGTGCTGAAGTCTCATTCTTCGTAATGTAATTATGGTCACTCAATAAAATCTGTACACATATGACAGATGAAATAGGGACAAAAATACACAAACCAATTAATAGAATGACAAATATGGATAATGACCATATCCCTGTCTACAGTACAAAATCGACAACTCAGAAAATCAGAAACCGAAGGCATACAAAATCAGGACAAAACAGGAACCAAAGCAAACAAAAACAAAAACCTCCACCACATGAAAAGAAGCGAACTCCCGATATGAGAGTGAGACCAGGTGCCCAGGAAGAGTAAGCATCTCCTGCTTGCATGCAACACCCGTCGCTTCAATTCGGTAGAACTGTCACATCCGGTTAAAATAATATGACATTAAATTCCATCTAAACCTACATGTATATATGTCTCAAATTTTCCATCCATTTTTGTTTACATTTAGAATTCTAAATACTATTTAAGTATATCTTCATTTCTTTATCTTTAAAATGGGTCAGGTATTGATCAGACAGCAGAAATTATTTAGTCGGAAAATCTAGTTACACCTAAACCTTGATTTTTTGCAATGAATGTGACGTCAGAATTCAGCCTAAAACTATAAATATTTACTAGTATATATATTTATTTTTTCATATTTCAATAACTTTTCGCTCAGAGATGGGTCAGAAGACAAGGTTTAATTAATGGACTTTATTAATTCTGTTTCACCTATAGCTTGATTTTCGTGATGTCTGTGACCTTATGTTCCTTCTTTATACACATGCTTATGTACCTCAAATTTTCCGTATTGTCAATTTAGAATTCTAAATATTATTTAAGTATGTCTTTATTTCTTCATCTTTAAAATGGATAAAATATTGATAAGATATCAATAGTTTGTCAATTTACACCATAGAAATTTATTTACTCGGATGTAAACAGTGCAACATCAAGTTACATCTAAACCTTAACTCATTTATTTTTGCGCTGATAGTGACGTCAGAATTCAACGTAAACCTATATGTATAAAAACCTTTAGTTTACTTTTCTGTCGAATTTATTTGCACTTGCTTTGATAAGTTCAATAAATGGACATTATTTGAATGGGATACTTTTATTTTTGCGATGTCTGTGACCTTTAATTCCATCTTAACCTACTGTATATATACCTTACATGTTCAATATTGCTTTATTAAGAATTCTAGATACTATTTGTATGTCTTAATTTCTTCATCTTTTAAATGGACCAGATATTGATGAGGTAGCAATAGTTTGTCAAGTAAAAGATTTATTAAACGTGGATCCTGTAGCATCATATCCTACTCATCCTGCTACGTCTTTTGTACATTTACATTTTTTGACAGAATAGTTTTCAAAATCTTTGGCCATATTACATTGTTTAGAATGAAGATCACTGGCGAGCGTTAAGTACCTTAAACGAGCATGTCTGGTCCATGCTGCAAATATATATGTTCCAAAATGATGCTTTCCAATTTGAATACGTTTAACATTTGTTTTGTTACAGTATTAATTAATACCCTTATGCAAAGAAGTACTAATAAGCATTCACAATCGGTTTTTATGGAGGAAAATTTTTAAGGATTACTTTATCATAGCTTGGAAGACCACAGGGCATATGTGACTGTGACAATTATCCTGTTTCTTTTTATTTAGATCGATAGAGTTGATTTTAAATGATAGACTCGATTTTGAAAGAAATCGATAATACATGGTATAATACTTACATGTATATGACCATTTGTACTAGCATTTTGTATGAATACGCTTATTTCTTGGTTCGTAGGAAATGCGAATAAATATGTTTAAACTTAACTTATTGATATACATGTATGAATTTATCAGCGACAACTATTTAAATTCTGCTCTTGCACTTGACTCTTAGAATAATTCATAAGATAGTGATATTCTTCCTGTTTCGATGATGCTGTGTTATTATCTACGTCTGTTAGACAGCTTTTTCTTTTCTATTTTTTTCAATTTCCAAATACAGAAGGACTAAGTTTATTGTGAACTTCTCTTAGTATGCCAATTTATTTGCTTTCAGCAAAGTGGTGCATGGGATCTGGGTAGAGAATAATGTTATATAACACTGTTGTGGAACGGGTTGTCTTCTCTAAGATCAATAATTGTGAACATCTGTCTCGCTTCAGTTTATTTTAAAGCTTCTATGGCATCGCTAAAGCATACTTGTAATAAAAACAGAATGCAAACTGAACGAAAATCATTTAGCGTGTTCAATGGAAATCGATGTTTTGATCAACTTTCGATGTGGATATTTTCCACTAATTACATATGAGCGTCGTGGTGCAGTGGTTATGACGCTCACCTCCAACTTCATAGATCGTTCGTTTATTTAAGGTTTCACGGAACTTTCGTAGTCACATGGTTAAAGTGAAAAGGCAGTCTGTACTCTAGCTATTATGTTAATGTTACAGCTTTTCTCGTTAATTACAATGATTACAATTCAGGTGATTTCGGGTTTTGTGTTTGACCTTCATAAATGATGCAAAACAAATGAATGTAACACTGTAGAGTGAAACTCTTGATTTGGAATGGAATGATTTTCGTTTGTTAATATTTCTTTAATATTTCTTTCATGACGTTTGCTCGATAGAAACAAGTCGCAACGCTTATAGTTATCTGTTATAGGACCCCGATGTGTCCCACTGAAGTGCAAAACGTGCACAATTTTATTGCATACCCGTTACAAAACATAGATTAATACATTATTCTATAAATAATTGCACATTACAGAAAACATCAACAGTTTGATTTGCAGGAGTTTTTAAATTGCTATACAGAGAAAGGGTAAGCTAAGGAATTTTGAATAATATTTGTCAGTTTTTTTTAATTTATATAAATATTTATTGATGATCTACCTGTACCTCTCAATTTCCGCTACTCAGCCTACAAGATTTCTGCCAAATAGCAGCAGAAAATATAAGAAAATCAAGTTATGTCTTCGCTCAACGGAAAATGGAAACTTACAAAGCTGGAGAATTTTGAAGCTTTTATGGATGCTATGGGTAAGTTAAATAGATTGTCATTACATTCGAAGTTACTTTCATTTACTTACTTTTCAACAATTGTGCCAGTGACAAACTTCTTTGGCAAAAATTCATACGATAAATTAAAAAAAAAGATTCAATTGTTCGGTGTATTGCATTAAGAATGTCGAAGGGTTCCAACTCTATACCTTCTTGAACAAAACTCAAAACCAATTTCCATGCACCAGACACGTGTTTCGAATTTTAAATTCTTATCAGTGATGCTTCCAGCGGAGCCACCAAAAATACTTTCAGTAGCGCTCTCTTAAATTTTTGGACGTTACATTTGTACATTTACATTGCAGAGAGTGCGCGGCTCCAAATTTCCTGTAGGGTCGATTCAGTAGCATATTTTAATATTGGTTCAAAATAATTGGTGTCAGTAGGAAAATCTTGTCAAATGAAAGGCTAATGTGAAATATTAAGACCATTTATTCAACGATTGAAATAAATGGTCAATCTCAAATTTTTCAGAAAAGAGGGTCATTCATCTAGGTCAATGTTACTACATGAAAAATTTGGTATCAACAGAATGGAATATAAGAAATACATTTTTGAAATATCAAAGCCGTATCATTTACAAATCAAAAGAATAAGACAGTCTTAATTTCTTTGAAAAGTAGGTCAAATGTCTAAGTCAAGGTCACTTAGTAGATAATTATGATATATAAAGCAAGGTATTCTTACAAGGAATACCCATGTGAGATATCAAAGCCCTATCACTTACCAATTAAAAGATATCGCCAATCTTATCTTTTTATAGGTACCTCAAATACATGTATTAAGGTCACTATGTCAAACATTATGATATGTTAACATTATGATATGTTTAGAAAGGTCTAGTAACAATGAATAAACATGTGAAATATCAAAGCCCTATCACTTACCAATCAAAAGATATAACCAATCTTAATTTCTTGAAAAAGTAGGTAAAATATCAAGGTCAAGGTCACAAGGTAAAAAATTATGGTATGTGTAGAAAGGTCTTGTCACAGGGAACACTCATGTGAAATATCAAAGCCCTATCACTTGCCAATCAAAAGTTATGGGCTGTGACACCCTAAGTATGACAGACAGACGGACGGACGGATGGACGGATGAACGGTGAGACAGACGAACAACAGACAAAGTGATATCTAAATGTCGGTGTGCTTCGCAGGCGACACAAAAATAGTTTTGGATAAGAAGTTTTCTATCTTAATTTTAGCGCGACGTCGCCTGTGTTTAACACTGAGTCTATGGAGAACGTCGACGACGTCACGCAAAAATAAATGTAGAAATCTCCCCCATCTAAAACTATTTTCTTTCACTATGAGCATAATATTTTTTTACTAGATTCAAAATATTTTTCTCATAATGATAAAAGTAGTCGTATTTAACAAAAATGATCTCATTGCTCTGATGAAGACATTTTTAATAATAAAGAACAATATTGATATGACAAGTGAAAAAATGAGATGATTTGATTTGATCGAAAATCCTTATTGAATTCAGGAGTTTTAGTATGAAATATAAATCGTTCGAATTTGTCTTTAGATTTCCACCTTTGGTTGATCCATCTTTCAAAGTACATGAAGACTTAACACAATTAAAAGACCGGGTTTGAATCCTGAAAGAATTTCGCTAAAGTTCAACGATCAAGCCACATAATTTGGTTATCAGAGGTTTAAATCTAAATTAAATACACTATTTACATAAGTAACTGTCAGTATGAGGTGGTTAAAAACCATTACATGACAATTATTTTCACCAAGATTAGTAAAGGCCAATGTAACGTTAATTATTCAACAGAGGATTGAATCTAAATTTTAAACAATTTGAGCATAGCTTACTGTCAGCATGTGGTTAAAAAACATTACATGGCAATAATTGTCATCACGATTATAGTAAAGGCCAAATGTAACGTTAATATAGGGCACAGTTTATATATGACAAAATTGCAGTCTTGATTCACCTCTACACTATGTATCTTAAAAAGTCTTGATCGGGTTATCTTTTCCTCAGTAGGTATGGGGAAGTTGCTCTTCTATATGATTTTGAGAAAAATTATGATCACAGAAAAATGTTTAAATTAATGGGAAATTCAGAATTTATGTTTACACTTCTAGCAGGAATAGTTTATCCCGGTTTTCCTCAAGATTTGCACATGAACTTTCTTTTCTGTGAAAGTGCAATTACATTATGAATGCATTAAACCAGATGAATGTTTAACGTCTTCAAATTCATACCATCATTTTTGAACAGATAGATTTGCAGCATGGGCCAGACATGCATGTTTCGGGTACTTAACCGTTGTCAGTGATCCTCAATCTAAACAATGTAATATGAGCAAAGAGTGTGAAAGTTATTTTGTCGAAAATGTAACGAAAGGCGTACATGTAGCAGGATGGGTGGGATATGATGCTACAGCATCCACGTTTTAGAAATTTCAAGAAATTTTGATGACAGAACTTTTTGAATACGTTGAAGAAATGATCAACCAAATTTGATCGAACTTTGCTATATGTGCCATGCAAGTTGATTGTCTGAGGAAAGTATCCAGAAAAAAAACCTTCACGAAATTTGTATCCGCGCTCTCTTTTATGCGTAAATGAACAAATTTTAATTAAAAAAGATAAAACTAGTGGGCGCTACTAGAATACAATTGACTGTGTCTGAAAGCACTTTATCTTAAAAAAAGAAGGAGATCTCCAATAAGACCTGCAGCATCAGCAGCAAAACATCAAAACACCCCAATTGAAAACACAGATAAGAGAACATAAGGGACAAGGAATATCAACTACGACATTAAAAAATCAAACACTAAAGATTATACATAAACCAACGAGAACAATTGACAGTGCCGACTTGGACCGGCCATCTGCTCCGTAACAACCAAATTATGTGGTAATTTGGATTACATGAGCATTACCCTCCCATTTACCCAGCAAACACAGTTACCTCTGTTGTGAGCGCAATCATGTTATCACCCGAGGAGTCCGACCGACATTCAGAAAGCATACTTGGTCGGTGTCCTGTCATCTCTAAAGACGTTTGGAAAGGGCCAGTCATGGAGTTCCGTCGTCACAGTCATTCAGAGTGAGAGTCTTAAGGTCTTTTAAGGAGGGTTTGAACACCAAGATGGCGGCGGTATTTTTTGTTTTCTCATTTCCTAGGAAAAGAACAGTCTTTACTTCCTTAAAACATTTGATACGCTGATTGATATTTACATTTGAGTATCCTGATAAAGTTTGAATAAATTCCGGTGTTATTTGAAGAAAGCATGGCCATTGTCGAAATTGTGGACTTTGGGAATTATATCCATAAGCAAACAACAACGTCATTTCGACGTTATCGGGGAAAATGGCGTCCAAAACCTTCGCATTCAAAATGCAATGAAAACATTAATACCAAACGTATCGCATTGAAACTTTGCATGCATGAAATAAAGAAATTTCAATCTTAATCACAGGGAATTCGTTGACAAATTAACATAACAGGAAAGCAGATGTCACTTCATTGAAAATGGACGATTTTCGAAAGAATTTTGGAAAATATATAGCTTCGTAATATTTCAATCCAAAATTTAGTTTTTCTCATTTAATCATGAAATCATCTCAGAACATTGTTGATAGTTTTGTTAGTTTTTGACGAAGATTCATTCACAAAATTCCTAATAATTAATCAACAACTACTGTCAATTGGCTCGAAATTGAAATTTGAAATGACAGTGTCATATTTGATTCCAGTATCCTGCCTTTGTTTAAAACACAATTCATCTCATCTTCTCCATATGTATGAGCGATACATTTATAAAGAGTTTGGATGTTAAATCAAATTTAATTTCCCATAGCTTTACGAGAACTGGAATGACACTTTTAATATTATGACGTCATCAGGATATTCACGAAAACGTTGATTTATGCATATTACAAAGTCTCGTAGGAAATTTTCCTGTGGATAGAATCAAATGTAAATTTGTATAATCATGGACAGACAAGAAATAAATAATTTCAGAAATTTTGAGAAAAATTGAATTTTGCGTCCAAGTGTTCAATACCTCCTTAATAGAAATGAGGTAGAAGAAAAATGGATAGGTTCATATTCGAGAAGAACATCTCCTCGAACTTTTCAGACCAAAAAATCAAAATTTGCCCGTCTCGTTTTATGACTTTAAACGTCCATATTTGGCCTATTCTAGCATTTTTGTCATTTTAAAGAATACCACATCATAACTTTACATACCTCTGAAATGCATGAAATTTCAAAAATTCATATATATCCTTTCGGCGATTTTTTCATTGAAAAATATGCATTTTTTCCCAAAAATATCCATTTATCAATGCAAGTTTTAATATTGATTCTCTGTAAAAAGCTAAAACAGCTGGCCACGGCATGTCATGGATTTTGATGAAACTTTCTGTAATTATCATACTTAATGTAAAAACAATGAAAACAAACCATATTGTTATATTTGAACAACGGTTGCCATGGTAACGGGGTCAATCTATTTGACACCCCCATAAATATGAGAGATAAGACATATTGTGGCATTCTGTTGCCATGGAAACCATGGTCAAAATTTACTTTATGAACACAAAAACTTTTCTTTGTAAGTTCAACTCTAACAAGAATAACTTTTTCGGGCGAGGGGGTTATCAGGTAGTTGTTGATATTCAGTCAAATCAGTGAAAATTTAGCAAAAATAAGGTCTAATTTCAGGGTCATTTTTGGCCTGTTTTTGATTATTTTGAAGGTTGGAAACCATTATTTGGTGAATGTTATGGGTATTTAACATCACCTTGCCAAAATAAATGTCTATAGCTGGAAAAAATCAAGAAATAACATTTATGGTGAAACTCACCATTTTGTCATGAATGCCAATCAAAATCCGTTACTATAGCAACTTGGAATTCATATAACCATATACCGCATATTTAAAAACATTGTTTTCCCTCATGTTTGAGTCCTATGATTATGAAATAGCATACCTATATACACATTATATTTATCATTTTCAATTGACCTTCAAATCATTTCAAGGTCATCTGTCCAATCTCAAGGTCATTTCTTACTTTAGACTAAAATTAAGACAAAAATCAGGTATTCCAATTAATCTAAATTGATTTCTCTAACCAATTTCATTAGATATTTTGATTTTAAATATTTACAGTTGAACAACTGATCATAAGAAGTAGAATTCATCACAATTTTGTTAAATTGTATTTCACTTCTATGTATGACAGACTTTCAAAAGAGCATTAAATTGAGATTTTCTAAAATTTTCTCGTAAAATATGTGACATTTTTTGGGGTCTTCAATGGACTTTGATGATTTTGATACTCACCCCAACAAATAATACATTGATCATACTTTCACCGATAATTGATTGTTTTTCCAAGGTTCCATACTGTTTACTGTTAATCATGTCTCTTTTTAGTGAAAAAACACAAAATTTGGCCTGAAAATAGCAAATATTTTCAATGGCCTTGAAAATTGAGCAAATGACCTTGACATTTTCCCAAGGTCATGATAGCATCAAATGGTCTTTAATACATCTACATACCAAGTTTTGTAACGATAGCAGGCATACATCTTTAGAAATTAGCTTTTCACTTACGACAGGTATTTACACCTTCGAACCAAATGTTGCCATGGTAACCTATTTCAAAGGCATGTAAACAGAAAAATCTCACTTCTAGATAAATTTCCTTCGATTCCCATGAAGTCCTAGGATAATACTCTTCAGGAAATAGTCAACTGTATGTCAAATCTTGTGCAATTGCATTATCACTCTTGTCAAAAGTAAGTAAAATATTGGTAAAATAAGGCCTAAATTGGCCGAAAATGGCTCATTTTGAATAAGCAATTTTTCTTGAAATTGAAGCAAATTTACATGACACACAGAAAGAAGGAGCATCGAAAGATCAAATTGTATCAACTTAAGAGGATTTAAATAATCTTTTCGGAAAATTACATATACATTCAACATTTGTTTCCATGGTAACGGGATGCATAAAAATGCCTTGTTTAAAGGTGTTTTTATACAAAACCTTGGTTACCATGGCAACGGAACGTCGGAGAAAAAAATGGAAGGTCAATTCGTTCTGAGGGCATCATATTTACCTTATACATAAAAAATATCCAAAATCTGAGGCATGTCGTGGCCAAACATGTCTGATTTTTTTAGGTTTTTACATAGAATCCATATTAAGGATTATTATTTTTTTGAAATGATGTAACAATCTGAGCTTATACCATATATCGTTTATGTCGGTTTAAAATATTATGTGATATAAAAATAGAGTTATCTCCCTGTAGTCGCAACTAGACCTTAAGAATATGCTGGTTGAAATGTTAAACGTCTTTTAATTCAAAGCTTTAGATTGGTAAATTACCATGCCGAGTGTCTGCCTGATTAAGCCGTTTAATGATTCTGAAGTATTGTGGATGGCTATTCTGTCTACCTTTCATCCTTCTTATTTTGTGTATATTGTTACCATAAAAGGCAGGCTGTGAAATACTCAACGTAATATACTCTGTTGTTGGTTTAGGTCCGAATTTAAAGAAGCTGACATTCATTTTTGTTAAATTTTCAAAACTAGTTTATGAAAGCGGAAACTTCGACCGAAAATTTCTTGATAATTTGTAAGTTTCTAGTATGAAAGTCAAAAATATCGTAAGTTTCTAGATAATTTGTAAGTTTCTAGTATGAGAGTCAAAAATATACATGTAGTACATACTCTAGCGTACCGAAAGAGCTGTGACATTCATTAAGTTTTTGTGTTTTTGAAGATTTAGGATTAATTCTTTTTATAAGTATTTAAAAATAAATATGCAACAAGAGGCCCACAGTTAGTACCCATTAGAATCTCTGCAACTTGTATGAAGATATCATTACCCATTCTAACATCAATGTTGTCCAATAGGAATGAAAAGGCATGATTCAGATGTATACACAAATATAAGTTTTCCCCTCTCGATCAAACCGCAATTTAACGCACTTAGCGTTAATTTTGTGTTAAGAAAACGTGTTGTGCATATTAGAGAAGTCGTTTTGGCTTAAAATTTCCAGGATTTCATTTTGTCAATCACTCCTGAATTTAAGTACCACTGATGAGCATAAACTATCTGATACACTTGTCTTGTGTGTTGAAATTGGTTCGAAATTTTATTTAAGAAGGTAACGAGTTGGACAAATTCAGTTTCCCATCAGACTAATATTATGATATGCATATGATATATTAGTTTGTAGTGATCAAAATGAAAATGACTTTGAACAGACATCAAATTAAAAGAGATACGAGAGCAGTTCCGAAAGTTAATTGGCAACTGCAATTTGATAATAACACGTACTGACAGATTCAGCTTGATAATAATAATCTAGTAGCATATTCAAATGTTATCTACATATAACAGGTGTCGCCAAGGATAAAATACAGATAGGTTTGAAGCTTCTGACTCCAGGAAAAAACGACATAACACAGGAGATCTCAGTAGAAGGAGACCAGGTCTGTGTTAAGACGACAACAACATTGTCAATCCAGGAACATAAGGCGGCCATCGGACAGGAGTTTGAACAGCCCGGCTGGGATGATAGAGCGATTAATGGGTCTTTCCGTAGAAACATTGAAATAATGGAAACCAAGAAAATATGATGCCACTTATACAGAATCAAGTATATGTGTAAAGTTAAGTTCTGTATTACAAACTCGATAATAACTACTTAGCCAAACCTACAAGAAATATTTCAGAATATTATTGGAAAAAACGAAAAGAACTTCTAGAGTGCTTCGATTCAGTACAGTAGATTTCACCATGGTATTGCTTTTAACAAAAATTTAAGGGGTCCAGAACAGTATCCGAAAGAATCCCATCGGAAAACTCTGGATCAATCCTCTATTGCATACCAAATCGAGTAACGATAAAATTAAGCAGTTATTTCAAATATGTGCTCTATGATGTTTAGTTTAATTTTTTTGACATTTTCGCTTTAAATGTGAAAACATGTCACGACGGATTAAGTTAGAACAACAGAAACAGTGTGTATTCTATAGGGCAAATGCTAGATGACGTAACGATTGTTTAATATGAGAATACAATATACTTCAGATTAAGATCAAGATCAAGAGCATCATCTCAATGAATGGCATTGTCTCAGCTCATACTTTCTTTTCCAGGCAACATTTACACTTGATGGTGACAAATTGGTAGAACATCTATCTGGACCATACACAGCCTCTAACACCCGCTACATTGATAAAGATGGGGACCTAATAATGGTAATAGCTTAACACAAGATAGAACTCAAGATTGAGCTCTTTGTAGCGTATGACGAATAAGATCACATAGAAGGATAAACCTACTCTACTTCTTTTCCCTAAAATCACCCATTTTCTTTCTTTTATTCTATGACAATAATTGTGCTATCGTAATGTTAAGCTACATTCAATTTGATGACTTCAAGTCCCTATCGACCATCAGCTTCTGAATTGAACGTACACAAACGTAAGCACAAGTCTTTGATTTCACAATTATGATTTAACGTATTTGAGAAACATCCTACGACATGATACATATTCAGAGTACCTCAGTTGATTTGCTATGTAATGAATATGTGCATTTTTGCGTGTCGGGCTTTGAGCCTACATAAAGAATAGGTTAAAATCTAGGATAAGGTCAAAAGCTTTGTAATGTAAGAAGTAATACACATTAGAATAATTATGAAAGCCGTACTACAGTCTACAATTCTACCCCTTTTATTGAAAGCGAGACGGAATAGCAGACCGACCGACCGATCGACCGACAGACAGACGAATAAACATACATAATAAAGCGGACTGACAGATCAGTGAGTCTACGTTTTATGTCCCCTTAGTCGAAAGGCTGTGGTCATCAAAATAGCTATAATTACATTATAAAAGTCTGATGTTTTCCTTTCAGGAACAGACATGTGGAGGCGCGACTTCTACCAGAACCTACAGTAAATGTTAAAGAAAACCAGAGAACGTCGGTCGTCATTAAATTTATTAATTTTTTGCATCGTTAAGTAGATTTTTTTTTCGAAAGAAAAAAACAATTATGACTGTTTTTTTCCAATGAGTTTAAGTTGATAAGTATTTTTGTATGTTTAATTGGTAGCCTTTGAAAATAGCATAAACAAAAACAGAAATCTCTGAATTATATTCTACATATCAGCCTCATCTTCTTCTTAAGTTATTTTGGTCATTTAGGTTACAATGAAACAAGAGTAGTAGAACCGTACCTTATTTTTCTTAAGGCAAGGCGGAATCTGAAGTTTTGAAGACAGACCGTACCATGTAGGTTTTTCAACGTCTTATATATTGATAGTGACTAAAATCCATTGGCTTTTTAATGAGTAAAAACCAATTGTTAATTAAATCAAATGTTTTTTCAGAAAAAAAAAACACAGATGTCTCCCCCCTCCCTCTAAGTTACTTTGACCTTGGGTCAAGATGATGTGAAACCTTTGAGTCATGGGCAACATCATACTAAAACATGAAAGTGATTCATTATATTGTTTGAGGAAAAGCCCAAACATGATTAGCATATACAATTTCATTATAAGGATACTAAGTGAAATTGACTTTGGTCACATGAACTTGGATATACGTGATCTGAAACCTACATTGTATGGATCATAAGCAACAAAAAACTCAATTAGTGATTGGATACACAGTTCAAAACATAAAGCCTAAACATGATAAGCATAGACAATTTCATTACCAAAGTAAGAAGTGACCTTAATCATGTGACCTTGGGACAATGTGATAAGAAACATTTAGTCCCGAGAAAGAACATACTAAAATATGAAAACAATTGTAATAAGGGTTCAGAAGATATAGCCCAGACAAGATTAGTACGTACATTAAAATTTTATTAAAAAGAACTAAATGATCTTGACCTTGGGCACATGACCTCGGGTCAAGATGAAAAGAAACCCTCCAATCCTGAGCGACAGCATACTAAAGTAACAGAGTGATCCAGTATATGATTCCACAGATATAGCCCAGACTTAATAGCATTTACAATTTCATTAAAAAATGTAATACTTGACTTGAGTCAATGTGATGTGAGGTGATAAGCAACAACATCCTAAGATATAACAGTGATCTGATAAATAGTTAAAAGAGAGAAGTCCCTATGGAATAGCATGTACAATTTCATTAAAATGTACTTAGTAACTTTGACCTTGATCAAATAACCATGGGTCAAGGTGAAACCTTTTGGTCATGAGCAAATATATACTTAAACGTGAAAGCAATCCAGTAAGCGGTCCAAGGGATAATGCATAGACAGGAATGTATGTACAATTTAATCAAAAATGCTGTAAGTGACCATGACCTTTGTCACATGACCTTGTGTTAAGGTGATGTGAAGCCTTCGGGTTATATGGAACAACATAATAAAATATGAACATAATCAGGTTAATGGTTCAAGAGTTATAGCACAGACAGGAATGCAAGTACAATTACATTAAAAATCTACTAAGTGACCTTGACCTTTGTCGAATGACCTTGAATTAAGGTGATGTGAGACCTTCGGGTCATAAGCAGCAACATGCTAAAATATAAAAGCGATCCGGCAGACGGTTCAGGAGATATAGCTCGAAAAGGAATGAAAATACAATATCATTAAAAATGTACTAAGTGACCTTGACCTTGGTCACACAACCTTGGGGAAGGTGATGTGAAACCTTTGGGTTATAAGGAACAACATACTAAAATAAGAAAGTGATCGGGTAAACAGTTCAAGAGATATAGAACGGACAGGAACGAATGCATAATTTAATTAAAAATGCAATAAGTGACCTTGACCACACGACCTTGACCAAACGGTTCAAGAGATATAGAACGGACAGGAATGCTTGTACAATTTCCTTAAAATTGCACTAAGTGACCTTGACCTTGGTCATATGACCTTAGAAACCTTTAGGTCATAAGCAACAACATACTAAAATATGAAAGTAATCGGGCAAACGGTTCAAGAGATATGACCCAGACAGGAATGTATGCATAATTTCAATAAAAATGCACTAAGTGATCTTGACCTTGGTCACATGACCTTGGGTCAAGGTGATGTGAAATCTTCGGGGTCATAAGGAACAACATACTAAAATATGAAAGTGATCGGGCAAAGGGTTCAAGAGATATAGTCAGGACAGGAATACATGTAAAATTTCATTATAATTGCACTAAGTGACCTTGACCTTGGTCACATGACCTTGGATCAAGGTGATGTGAAACCTTCAGGTCATAAGCAACAACATACTAAACTATGAAAGTGATCCGGCACCAAGTTTAAGAGATATAGCCCGGACAGGAATGTATGCATGATTTCATTTACAATGCACTAAGTGACCTTGACCTTGGTCACATGACGTTGGGTCAAGGTGATGTGAAACCCTCGGGTCATAAGGAAAAACATACTAAAATATGAAAGTGATAGGGTAACTGGTTCAAGAGATATAGCCCTGACAGGAATGCATGTACAATGTCATTATAATTGCACTAAATGACCTTGACCTTGGTCACATGACCTTGGGTCAAGGTGATGTGAAACCTTCTGGTCACAAGCAACAACAAACTGAAATATGAAAGTAATCGGGCAAACGGTTCAAGAGATATAGCCCACACAGGAATGTATGTAAATTTCAGTTAAAATGGACTAAGTGACCTTGACCTTGGTCACTCCCCCTTCAGTCAATGTGATGTGAAACCTTCGGGTCATAAGGAAAAACATACTCAAATATGAAAGTGATCGGGCAAAGGGTTCAAGAGATATAGCCCGGACAGGAATACATGTACAATTTCAATAAAATTGCACTAAGTGACCTTGACCTTGGTCACATGACCTTGGGTCAAGGTGATGTGAAACCTTCGGGTAATAAGCAACAACATACTAAAATATGAAAGTGATCATACAAACGGTTTAAGAGATATAGCCCGGACAGGAATGTTTGCATGATTTCATAAAAAATGCACTAAGTGACCTTGACCTTAGTCATACAACCTTTGTTCAAGGTGATGTGAAACCTTCGGGTCATAAACAACAACATACTGAAATATGAAAGTAATCGGGCAAACGGTTTAAGAGATAAAGCCCACACAGGAATGTATGTAAATTTCAATTAAAATGCACTAAGTGACCTTGACCTTGGTCATATCCCCTTGAGTCAAGGTGATTTGAAACCTTCGGGTCATAAGGAATAACATACTCAAATATGAAAGTGATCGGGCAAACGGTTAAAGAGATATAGCCTGGACAGGAACGCATGTACAATTTAAAAACATTGCACTAAGTGACCTTGACCTTGGTCACATAACCTTGGGTCAAGGTGATGTGAAACCTTCGGGTCATAAGCAACAACATACTAAAATATGAAAGTGATCCGGCAAACGGTTCAAGAGAGATAGCCTGGACAGGAATATATGCATGATTTCATTAACAATGCATTAAGTGACCTTGACCTTGGTCACATGAACTTGGGTCAAGGTGATGTGAAACCTTCGGGTCATAAACAACAACATGCTAAAATATGAAAGTGATCCGGCAAACGGTTCAAGAGATATAGCCCAGACAGGATTGTATGCATAATTTCAATAAAAATGCACTTAGTGACCTTTACCTTGACCTTGACCTTGGTCACATGACCTTGGGACAAGGTGATGTGAAACTTTCGGGTCATAAGGAACAACATACTAAAATATAAAAGTGATAGGGTAAACAGTTCAAGAGATATAGTTCGGTCAGGAATGCATGTACAAGTTCATTATAATTGCACTAAATGACCTTGACCTTGGTCACATGACCTTGGGTGAAGCTGATGTGAAACCCCTTTCTGGTCATAAGAAACAACATACTGAAATATGAAAGTAATCGGGCAAACGGTTCAAGAGATATAGCCCACACAGGAATGTATGCATAATTTCAATTAAGATACACTAAGTGACTTTGACCTTGGTCACATGCCCTTGGGTCAAGTTGATGTGAAACCTTCGGGTCATAAGAAAAAACATACTCACACATGAAAGTGATCGGGCAAACGGTTCAGGAGATATAGCCCGGACACGATTTACTTATTTTACTTATTCAGTTAATGAAAGCCAAACACAAAACCAGACGTCAGATTCAAGAATTCACAATAAAAAGGCTTACACAGCCAATTGTGCCTCATATGAAATTCATGTGAAATTTACATGAACTTTACATGAAAGTTTACATGAAATTTACGTGAAATGAGCACGAACATGAAATTTACATGAAATTTTTCACATGAAATTCATGTGAAGATTTTTTCATGGATGTTATGTGAATTTCGTTTCCTGTGAAGGTCACTAAGAAAAATTCATGTGAAATTCATGTGAAGGAAATTTATGTGAAATTCATGTGAAATATATAAAACAGAACTTTCTCATGAGAAACATAAATAGGACTGACTGAGAGAGAGAGAGAGAGAGAGAGAGAGACAGAGAGAGAGAGAGAGAGCGAGCTTGAGCTTCGTAGAAACCCGAAGAACTACTTAATCCATTCCAGTGTAAGTACGGAATTCATTCTAGGCGGCGTTTTAAAACGTTATCGGGCTATATAGTACAGCTCAAACATCTTCAAATATCACATGACTCATATTACATATATGATGCATGTTTTAGTATCAAAGTAAGCATGGCTTAAAATGAAGCTTAAAGCTAATTTTAATTTCTCTTTATGTATTTTAGAAGGGGGGTTTCACTCATTTAAACTGTAGTTGTACTACTTTGTCAGAAACGTAACATGACTCACACATATCAGTTCCACCGTTGAAGAGAAATAAGCCACTTTTGAAAGATATCTGGATTTATCAATTAATTTGAAACGTAAGAAAAAGAAACTAAAAGTCAAAAAGCCCTCAATAATTATCCAAAATTACGTAAGAAATTAATGGTCTATCTTTGCTGTTGATGCAGGTATCACCCGAAAAATTGGACAGAAAACTGCATCAATCACCACGCTATATTTCGTACGTTCGGGGGTCGCGCAGTGATAAAACTGCCTCCAAAGACGAAAACAAATTACGGCAGCTGCCATGATTAAATCAGTGAACGATCGTCTCTCTACCTTTTTTTAATAAGGAGCAGTTTGAGCAAATTCTACATGCACTGTTAATTTTTAGTAAGTAGAAAAAATGAAATGTTAAGCAAACATGAAAAAGAATTGATTTAAGCAACGAGTTTATTCGTGTTTGAGGGAATCCCCGGTACTAAAAATAGCGCTATAAAAAGACTTCTTGAAAAATTTTGTTGATCGATGTATCAAAATCTTCATTCCTTGAAAATGGTAATGGAAATAAAATATTATTATTTATTCACATAAATACAACATGTGTATTAGAGAGATACTATTTATATCACTAAACTTATATTTGCATGCACTTAACTTGGAACCGTTCGAACCAATGCCGTGTCGTTTTGATTTCAAAGTAGAAAAAATCAAATGAAAACAATAGGTTATCGTACTTTGATCATGGAATCTGTAAAATTGAACGAAAGGTCTCACAAAGCTGAAAGGATAAAAGGTAAACTGTATAACCATCGAAAATGCGTCAGAAACATCAAACGCCTTTACAAATATGATTATGATCCTAATGTCACTAGAGTGATAGCACATGTACTTGACCAATCTACAGCTTTGTACCAGTGCATTCTTAAGACTTGCAATCTGACTGAATGTGAAGACGGAACTCTATGACAGGCCCTGTCCAAACCTCTTTAGGGAAAACAGGGCCCCGACCATCTGTCCTCTCTGAATGTCAGTCGGACTTATCGGATGATAATATGCCTGAGTTCGCTACAGCAAGCAGAGCACTGACTGCATTTCATACGCTCCTTTTTATGTTTATTTAGATATTCATCTGTGTTGCTTGGTTCCCTGAGATTTGTTGTCTTGTATGTGTGGTTATCTTACAGTGCAGAGATTGTTTTAGACTACAATTTTGCGTTCTTCCAGACCTTTGGGTAACCGGAAAATGGAGAGGGTTTTGCGCACGTAATCCTGATAGGCACACCATTTGGCTTAAACAATATTTATTCGAAAAAAAACCCACACACACCATTTGCCACTTGCGTGGTAGATGACCATCCAAAGTCGGCACCGATTTTCCATTGGTCTCGTTGATTTATTTGTAGTCTTTTGTGTTTCATGTTTATACGTTAAACGTCTTCAAATTCAATAGCATAATTTAAGAACAAATGAATTTGCAGCATGGACAATATTTGCACGTCTAGGGTACTTAACCCTTGTAATCCTCAATCTTAACAATATGACATGCTCGAAAAGTGTGAAAGTTATTATATTAAAAGGGTACCGAAAGATGCAGCAGGATGGATGGAATATGATGCTACAGGACCGACGTTTTAGAAATTTCAAGATATTTTTATAACACAAATTTTCGAATGCTTCGAAGAAATTATCAAGTTGATCGAACTTAGCCACATGTGCCCTCGGGGACTCTTATGTCGTATTATTCCCTTACGTCTCTTGCTATGCATGTCTTTTCTGCGTTTTTTGCATCAGATGATTTAGTGCATTGCTGTGGGTTCTTCAACATAGTCTGATCGGAGATCCCCTCCTTTCTTTTACACATGGCTTGCCAAAATTTGAGTACATGCACACTCCACAACGGGCAGTATTTTAAGCAGAACAACAGTGCTTCAGACCCTATCAACAATTACAACGTTTAATGATATCAACCCGAAGAAAAAAAAGGAATTATTTCACAAGGAGGATAAATAGACAGTAAATCATGAAGGAATCGGACACTATTAGAAATATATTGATATTCAAGGTCATACAGGAAAAGTGAAAAACCATGGATTTAAATAGGTAAAAATGCCTTTTATACGTTACTAAGAGCCATGCAAGGGAATGCTACACTATACATTATCATGTTGTAACAAACATAAGTAAGAAAAACAAAACCAACATCAACCAACACCAGACAAACAACACCGGTAACATCCTATAATGCACACCAAATTACGAACGACAATACATAGAGTATAATAAATATGATCTCAATGTCAATTTAGAAACAGATATCCGAAATATATTTGTTTATGGTGTGCATATCCGGTCCATAGGTACAAACCCTAGCACTTACAATGTAAAAATTTCTCTTTTAATTATTTTGTGTATTATTCAAAACTTGTATATATTCTATTCTTGAAAAATTTGTTTTCATCAATCATTAACTTGGAAACCTGAGAAATTTTAGAAAGATATTCATATTCATCAGTCAATGTTAAGTCTGAATATCTTATCAGTCTGTTACCCAATGTATATTTCATTTCATTAATAAATTATCGGAGGTAATCAAAATAATTTCTCTTATTCAATTGAAAAGGAAATCTCCCTTTGAATTGTATAACGTTCATCAATATCGCTTCCATAAAAAGGTTAAGTATCAATAACCATAAATACGAAATGGTTTGATCAAGTGTTCTGGGTGCATAGAGATGTGTAAGGATAAGTCAGAGTATCGAGGTGTGCAATGACATTTGCGTATTACTTAAGAGAGTTAAAGAAGATCCTGACAATAATCTCAACAGCACTCACAACAGAGCACAAAATTGAGCATCGACGGACTCCTAGCAAGCTAGAGTTGAGACCAGGTGCCCGGGAGGAGTAAGCATCCCCTGTTTGGCAAGCCGCACCCGCCGTCGATGTTCATGCAAGAAATTAAATCAATATATAGAAATGCATGCACTGTCTGAGGTAATGTCAATATAGAAAGTACTATGGCGACCATGTCAGGGAAAAATATTCAAAACACTTACTGCCAAACCCTTCGCGGGGAACTTTTTACGAGCTCCACACGGAAAAAGACATAATGTGAGGTTTGCATTGCAAGCCCATACTGTATAATCTGTAATCTAATGTCATTACATTATAAGATTTTTGTTTAATGATGAGACGTGTTTGATGATACATTGGTGTAGTTATATTTTATGATAGACGATCACTGACGATGTTTTAGTACCCGGAACGTGCATGTCTGGTCCATGCTATTAATTTATCTGGTCTTAAATGATGTTATTGAATTTGATTGAATTTGAAGACGTTTAACAATATATATGAGCAAGCATATGCTGCCGATATGACACACATGTCAGCTTGCATGATATACCTATCTGCAGACATGATACACCTATCTGTTAGCATGACTCACCTGTCTGCTAGAATGACTCACCTGTCTGCTAGAATGACTCACCTGTCTGCTGGCATGACACGTCTGTCTGCTGGCATGACGCATCCGACTACTTGCATGCCACACTTATCTCCTGGCGTGACACATCTGTTTGTTGGCATGACTAACCTATCTGCTGGCATGACACATCTGTCAGGTGATATGACACACCTGTACCTGTCTGATGGCATGCCACACATGTCTGCTGGCATGACAAAAATGTCTGCTGGCATGACACACATGTCTGCTTGCATGACACATTCGTCTGCTCAGCCTAATGGAATTTAGATCAGAGTAGATACTTCCTTTTTCGTCTTCAGTCAAGGCAAAATGCAATGGTCAGAGTACTTTACTTTGAAAGTCGAGGAAGATTCTAGATATTAAGATGCTAATTTCGTCATTCTAAAGCTATTATTTGAAAGCTTTTACTATATACATAAATCACCGTGACGGTCTTCCTTTTTTCTGGAGAAGGAAAATGCGTTTGTGCTTTCAAACGAATGTAGGTGGAGTTAAAAGTACATAGCAATAAATGCCAATTTAAGGTTATCGAAGCAGACATATTTTCGGGCGTTTTCAAATTAAACTTCACATCTATCCATTCTATCACGACAAATTAAAAACAAAGATAGCAATATGATACATTTAGATCCTATATATCCGACAAACATCTGAATGCCAACTGAGATAGCTTTCATGCTATTGCAATTTTACATATTTGACGCATCGAGATATCAGAATAAAGAAAACTCTTAAAGTCATTTCTGTCTTTCTGAAGGATGGTTTATATTGATAAGATATGCCAAATTACTAGAGACAGTGGTTAACCAACCACTGAACGAGAATGTTTATTTCTTGAAATATTCACAGTTAATATCCCCTAAATCGAACCGATTTTCGATTTATTGTTGTTCTCAATTGAAAAAGTATAGATCTAGCTCTCAAATAAAGAAAAGGGGTTGATCTCTAGCATGGCCACCCTGCTCTGATCCAGCGAAACAAACCCACAAGATAGTGATACGTAAATGACATCAGACAAAACTACAAACCACAAAGACAACACCAGAATATTCACAATTCTGTGAATAAGGATAATGGACGGATTATCTGGATAAAACATATTTTGCTATGAACACAAAGTCGGTAGGTACGGAATATATCTGTCCATGCTGTAAATTTATCAGGTTTTAAATGATGCTATTGAATTTAAAGACGTTTAACATTCCTTCTTTTATCAATTGATCTCAATGCTTAATACGTCTTTCGGTACACTTTTTCGACATAGTAACTTTCATACTTTTTTGGCATATAACATTGTTTAGATTTAGGATCACTGATGAGGGTTATGTACCCGAAACGTGCATGTCTGGTCCACGTTGCCAATTTATCTGTTTTTAAATGATGCTATTCAATTTGAAGACATTTACATTTATACCATTTGGTGAGTGTCACTGCTGGTGGACCAGGAGTCCCCGAGGGCACATGTAGCCAAGTTCGATCAATTTCGGTTGATCGTTTCTTCAACGCATTCTAAATTTCTGTTATCAAAATTTCATGAAATTTCTAAAAAGTGGGTCCTGTAGCATCATATCCCACCCATCCTGCTACGTCTTTCGGTACACTTTTTCGACATAGTAACTTTCATACTTTTTTGGCATATAACATTGTTTAGATTTAGGATCACTGATGAGGGTTATGTACCCGAAACGTGCATGTCTGGTCCACGTTGCCAATTTATCTGTTTTTAAATGATGCTATTCAATTTGAAGACATTTACATACTATTAGCCTGAATTGTTTATTAGCTCATTCAGTGTGAGAGTCCTTGTTATCGTATGACATTTTGTTTTAACTTTCTTCCGTGTTGTCCATAAGTTACCTTGGTCATGCGTGTGTGTGTTTTAGCTTTGCACACAGCGCTAGCAACATTGTCTTTTCTTTAATCTCTTTTTTAATTTTATCTCTATTTATTATCTTTGAATATTTATAGAATTAAGTTTATTACAACCCTGTTTACCTTAGTGGATACTAATAAGTGAGTTGTCCCCAGTGATCGGTGGACCGGTTGTTTCGTCATTTGCTCAATTGTGTAGCCTGATATCCTTTTAAATGGTCTTGATATTCGAAAAGCTTCATATTTTTTGAATGGCTAAGTAGTCAGTGTATGATGTATGGATGTTTAACCTTCTATTCTTTCGATATGTTGCTGAGCACTATATTTGCATCTTTTAAACAAAATGGAATACTATTGTCCCTTGTTGTCTGTTGAAGTTGTTTGGGTCGAATTTTGTTATGTTACGTGGTTCCGTTGTTGGTCAATGCAGGGCAGTTTATTTGATGTCTTTTCCAGTTTCTGAGTTTATCAGTTGTGTTTAAATTCTTGTTTCATGTTTCGGAGTTTCTGTTAATATTATTGTACAATCGGTTTAAATGTTGATGTATTGATGTCCTTGTGCTTGCTGTTGTTTGTTAAAGCTGTTTTGTCTTATGTCCGTTGTTGTTGTGAGTGTGTGTTCCTATACCGTCTTACTATAGATATTTTCCTGCGTAACTTACATGCTTACTCCTCCCTGGCACCTGATCCCACCTCTAGCTTGCTCAATTTGGTGCTCTATTGTGAGTGCTGTCGTCAGGATCTTCTTTATCTCATTAGTAACACTATATTTCATATTTTGCACCATATCAAAACGTGAACAGGAATATAGATGTGGGATTTTTCTTCTTAAGGGGATGAAAGGCCAGGGCAAAGTTAAAATGATGCTATTGAATTTGAAGACGTTTAACATTAAAATGTGCATTCACATATATGATAACTTGGAGTTATGACATTTGCTGTGGGTGCTGCAACCTAGTGTTGTTGGTGATCCCCTCCTTTCTATTGACTCAAGCATGAAGCTCAGCAGACCACAAATGGAATCATTTTACGATGTATAAGACTAATTGCGTCTAGTAAAGTTATGATCCAGATTAAAGGTTTGAGGATGACGGTAGAATGGTTTTTAAATACATATATGTGAACAGATAAACCGATCCATTGCAAGGAGTTGAAATAGCGTTCTAAATGCTATTACATTCGGCTTTTCCTTAGTTCTCTATATATTTATAGCGCCAGAAAATATAATTATACATATTTTCGTTGATTTGTATAATTCCTTTCTAGGCTGTGTATGAGCCATGGTTTCAATTTGCACACAAGAAACCAACGTTGCTTTTTTCATAAGAGCCAAGTGTAACACCGTGACTGACGATACTTCGTACTCTAAGTTTGTTCTATTCAATGTTCAAGATGAATTCGATACAACAACAACTCATTTACGAAATATCAAATCGTCTTCAAGTTCTCAAGGATTTAACTGAAATGGCGAGGCTATATAGGATAACATGAAAAGTGGAAAAGCCCGAATGAAGCAGGATATTATGTCTCTTACGTGTGCTAATCGAAAACCTAACATGCAGTGACTCATTCCGAATGTTTAGGAAATCGAATTAAGAAGATTCCTCTGTATCGTATTTCTCATAGCGGCAGATATATAACTTGTAGTTTTGTTAGCACAGCTCATTGACATAATATTTCTTTCGATATAGCAGCTACCATGCTTTCTATTTGCAAAGTAACATCCCTTGTGATACTCTCTTTGATATCGGTCAGGTGTGACACTGGAAGTGATGATAATTCTATCGTCAAATTTGCTCAATTGAACATTCAGGATTCATTAAATTCGTTGCAAAAACAGCTTAATTATGAAACATCAACACGTCTTCAGTTTGATAAAGATTTGACTGAGATAATGAGGCTATATAGGGTTATGAGTGGTGAAATAGAAAGGATTTCAAATGGTAACGCTAAACTGAAGCAGGAGTTAACGTCTCTAATGAATAATTCAGACGATACGGACCAGCTGACGAACTTAGTAAAGGTTGTTACTGAGATGAGAAAAGATATAACTGATATCTCGATGAAACAGGACAAATTCGCCGGAGATGTACAAGACTATCTGAATACAGTGAAAAGTCAGATAAATATGCTGAATACAACACTATCAGTCATGCCAAACGTGACCAAACTTCAAACGAAAAAACCAGGAGATTGTAAAGAGATACTAAATTTTGAACCCAACTCCAGGTCCGGTGTGTATACTATTTTTCCTGAAGGATCTGTTGGGTATTCAGTATACTGTGATATGACAACACTAGGTGGGGGATGGACGGTAAGTTGATATTTATAGATGGTAGAACTACAGAAATACCGGTCCCAATGTACTGTGTACAGAGTAAGCATACATGTATTATGTGACATACGTACTGTACACTTTTCTCATTTTGAATAAAAAATTATTGTCATTCTTTAATGAGATAAAGAAGATCCTGACGACAATCTCAACAGCACTCAAAACAGAGGTCAAAATTGAGCATCGACGGACCCCCTGCAAGCTAGAGGTGGTACCAGGTGCCCGAGAAGAGAAGCATCTCTTGTTTGGCTAGCCGCACCCGCTGTCGATGTTCCACACGAAAATGAAAACAATATGTACAAAACATGCAGTGTCTGATGTTATGTCTATACAGAAAGTGCTATGGCGCCCATATCAGGAACAAACATTTAAAACACTGTCAAACCCCTCTAAGGGGAACTTTTTACGAGCTCCACACGGCAAAGGGCGTAAGTGTGACACAAATGAGATAAAGAAGATCCAGACGACAAACTCGACAGCACTCACAATAGAGCACCAAGTTGAGTATCGACGGATCCCCAGCAAGCTAGATGTAGGACCAGGTGCCCGGGAGGAGAAGCACTCCCTGTTTGGCTAGTAGCACCCGCCGTCGATGTTCACCTGTTTACCTGAAACAGATCTGAATTTAGTCTAAATTTTATGTCTCTTCCACATAGTTCTGCATTGAACTTGGCCAGTGTTAATTGTTAAAATAATAAAAAGTGTCTATGAGGTTTTTTTTTGTTTCTCATTGTTGAAATTGCATTGTATTGATGTACATTCTAATCTTTATGCTGTGGATGTTTTCCGCTTTGGTTCATGAATTACAATATGTTATTACCCTGGCTGCATGCATACAACATCTCATCTTTACGGATAGTAAGGGTCTCTGCAAAGACGAAAAGTTGTTTGTTTTATAAAATACTAACAAGGGTAAGGATTCAAGAAAGATCTTATGCAAGCTAGACCACCTTGCACTGACAAAAGCAAAATGCTAAAAAAATGGACTAAACTCTTTAAATACCACTGTTACATGACAATACGGGTGTATGAATTTAACTATAAAATTGAACCTAGTATACATATGAAAACGTTCATCTCCATCAATGTTTCTTTTTTCTAATAGGTAATTCAAAGGAGAATTAACGGTGTTTTGAATTTTGATAAAACCTGGCAAGAATTCAAAGATGGATTTGGAGATCTGCGTGGCGAGCACTGGATAGGTAAGTAAAATGTGGTTAGTCTTTCCTTTGGAGAATAATATAATTGACCTTGTCTTCTTTTTTGCTGGATGACATGTTTCCATGATTTGAAGGAAAACCTCTCGATACATTCACGTCTCTCTATTTTTTTTTTATTTTAACTGATAGGTAGATAGATTTTCATTACTTTACTTGATGCTTAACAAAGAAAAAATAGGTATATCCATATAGGAATCGGGTCTCAGAATTAAATACTGTAAACGACTTTTTATCGAGGACGTCATTTTCACGTAATTTCGCGAGCTTGATCAAACGCGAAAATAAAGTCCTCGCTAAGAAAAAGTCCGTCAAAAGGATAAAAGGAAGACCTAGTTTGACAGAATTCAAAAGCGTATTATTTTCCCTTTCCATTAGAATTACGCAAAAATAAGTCCTCTCTAAGAAAAAGTCCGTCAAAAGGATAAAAAAAGACCTAATTTGACAAAATTCATGAGCGTATTATTTTCCCTTTCCATTAGAATTAATTACCCTGATTAGACATTTAACAGACGATCATACGCATCGATGTTAGGGATGTTTGAAATACAAATATAGCAATTAATCAATTAGCCTAAATAACCCTGACAAACAAAATACTAAAGAACTGAAAAATCTTTTAGAAAAAAATAATCATGGCGCATTTCATTATATTTGTAGTAATCCCGTTTTCAATAAATTTCAACAAGAGACGAAAAAGTAAACAAATGACATACTTATAAGATAAGTACGCGATATAACGATACGAAACGTCTATTTTCAGCTTATTTAAAGTAAGCATTCCAGCAAGTAATACCAATGAAGAAAAAAGGAACTAATAAAAATAATTCAGATGATGAGCTCGCGAAATGAAAGTCACGCAAATTAATCTGTCATCAAGTTGTCGCGAAAATAAGGTCATGTGATTATAAATCGTTTACAGTAATACGGAAGTGCTCCAACTCTTTACCTTCCCAAAGAAAATTTCAAACCAATTCATAATGCACCTGACACGTGTTTCGGATATCAAATCCTCATCAGTGATGTTTCCATCCAAAGGTATTGAAGTGTTAAACGTCTTTAAATTCAATAGCATCATTTAAAACCTGATAAATTTACAGCATTGACCAGACATGCACGTTTCGGATACTAAACCTACGTCAGTGATCCTCAGTCTAAACAATGTAATATGGCCAAAAAGTATGAAAATTATTATGTCCAAAAATGTACCAAAAGACGTAGCAGAATGGATGGGATATGATGCTTCAGGACCCACGTTTGAGAAATTTCAAGAAAATTTGTAACAGGAAATTTCAAATGCGTTGAAGAGACAGACGATCAACCGAAGTTGATCGAAATTGGCTACATGTGCCCTCGGGGACTCTTGGTCCACCAGCAGTGACACATACCAAGTAGTTCGAATGTTAAACGTCTTTAAATTCAATAGCATAATTTAAAACCTGATAAATTTACAGCATGGACCAGCCATGCACGTTTCGGGTACAAAACCTTCGTCAGTGATCCTCAGTCTAAACAATTAATATGGCCAAAAAGTATGAAAATTATTATGTCCAAAAATGTACCAAAAGACGTAGCAGAATGGGTTGGATATGATGCTACAAGACACAACCAAAATTCATTTCAATCTGGATATATTTTTTTAAATTAATTTTTTGCACTTTGCAGAGGGTCCGCGTCCGCAAATTTCCCGTAGGGTCGATTCAGTAGTATATACAAATAAAATATAAGTGCAAAATAGCATTCGCGGGGTGGTGCTAAGATACTAACCTCCTTTAATTTCGATGATATCTTTTTAATAAAATGACAAGCTTCCGAAATAACAAAATAATTCATACGACGTCAAATTGATAAAGTGCCAAGGTAAGCGTCTTTCGGGCGACAGAGCTGGAAATAAGAAACTGATACACTTTATTCACGGGGAACGAGTTTAACTGCTCCACACTGCAACAGGTAAAAATAATATATGGACAATACGGAAGTGTTCCAACTCTAAACGTTGCATTTTCAGTAGAGCTCAGTGATAACTTCCTTCAAATTGGAAAGAAGTTGGCTTATCTTCCGCTTCATCCTTAGTTACTGATAAATCTTAGTCCCAGGTCGATGCAAAATAATTCTTAGTAATCATATATCTGATCTTTTTAAAATAGGAAATGACATACTTCACCTTCTAACGAGGAAAAGTAAAACTCTTTTGATACGGGTTTTGGGTAAAGAGAGTGGTGCCAGGTGGAAATATGCAATGTATAACGAAATGCACGTGGGTAATGAAACCACAAATTACAGACTCACTTTCAGACAGGGAAGTTACTCAGGAAATGCAGGTATGTGAAGTAAACTTTGAGTTATTGTCAAGTGTACAAACGATTATAAAAGTACAGTTTCTTGGCCAATGAAGATTTTCTGCCTTTCAAGTGACAATGATGTGTAAGTCGGTATAAAACAATATAAACTTTTGTTTCTTTATGGATCAAAATTAAATCAGAATAAACATTCCAGTGATTCTACGCATGCAGTCTATGTATATATGATATGAACAGATTCTAAGGAACAGTTTGCAATGAAAGGCATAAGACAGCATTCTTATTGAAAATATTCGACTCATCATAAAATATTTTTTTTAATATTATATAACCAGGATGATACGTCAATTCTGATTTGCTGGCGCCCGAGTAATTATTTTCCGATAATGACCGCTGACAGAAGATAATGACTCGGTTTGGTATTTGTCCTGATTTCAGTATATACGATAAAAAATTAATATATATTAAAAGTTTAGATACACTTTTCACAAAAGGTGTAATTAATTGTTGAATTCTTGTTTACAAAAATGTTCATATTGTTTTGAATAATAATTTTAATCATATATAGTCTTACATTTCGTTATATAATAGAACAAATAAGGACTTGGCTTCGGTCATTATGACGGTCGATATACTATGATGTCCCACTCTCAAGAATGGTGGATGATATTCTGTCATAGACCATTTGAACCATCCAACCAAAGATTGTACTCTATGTCTTCCGAAATGGAAGTAACCGGATGTGAAAGTTCTACCGAATTGAAGCGGCGGGTGTAGCATGCAAGCAGGAGATGATTACTCTTCCATATCGGGAGTTCGCTTTTTTTCATGTGGTGGAGGTTTTTGTTTATTTGCTTTGGTTCCTGTTTTATCCTGATTTTGTATGCCTTCGGTTTCTGATTTTCTGAATTATCGATTTTGTGCTGTTTACAGGGATATTGTCATTATCCATATTTTGTCATTGTAATATCGAACTCCGCCTTCGGCTTCGGGTCATTATAATGACCTCAATCAAGTCCACATTTGTATAATAACAAAATTCCAATTGAAAGAGTTATGTCCATAATATAGGTATTTATACAGTACTTTGTTATGCAGGGGACTTTTTAAATAAAAATGATCCAGGACCTGGAGATCATAACAATATGATGTTCACCACCAAGGACAGGGATAACGACCTTAGTGGTAACAACTGCGCAAGACACAATGACTTTAAAGGAGGCTGGTGGTTTAATGCATGTGATTATGGATGCCTGAATTGTAAATACTTGGGTAGTGAAAGTACGTGGGGCAAAATTCACTTCAAATCAACCTGGATGATGATCAAATAGACCAATTTTTTGAATACGTATCAACATGTATAGGACTTTAATTTTCTTTACATATTTTTGTAATTTTCATTTCATATTCAGAAAAAAAAAACGATTTCTGGAATTTGAAATAAATTATGCGACAGTGATTTGACACGAATACATATGAAATGTTATGAGAAGTTAAGTTGAAATAAATACATGTAAATACATGATACCTAATTTATGTCCGATCCATGTTGCAGATTGTCTGTTCCGGTTTTAAATGATGCTATATATATATATATATATATTGAAAAGTGTTATTGCCAAATAAGTTGTGTATTCTACAGTAACGTTAACGATAGATTGATGTCAACTTTAGGATAACAATTTACCTGTTGGGACAGAAATTTGGTGCCGACAACATGTAATATATTTTCTAGTTTTAATTCAGACTAAAAAAGAACCTGCACAAGCGCGGAAAAGAGTGTCATATCAAGTGCCCGGCAAATATGATCGTTCCCCCTTCCTCCCTTTTTCTTTGACTATTTTCAGACAGTCATGATTCGGAAAAAAGAAAAGGGGGAAGGATAATATTTTCACATAGAATGTCGATGTCATGGATCTACAATCGCATCCTCCTTTTCTTTACTTTAAAGGAAAGTGAAAGTATTGTAGAGAAGGGGTGTATATAATACAGAATTGTTGCCGCCGAGCTCCTTCGATTTTCAGGAACCTATGGACATATTAATTATCTACTTTCTACAAATTCTTTCCTTCATATCAAGTATGGAAGTCTGATCTTGATTCTTTAAATATTAGCAACAAAAAAGAAAGTATTCCTTGTCACGGCCTGTGTTTCATTACACATGATATGCATTACCCTTTGTTGTACGTGCATAAGTGCATGACAACTTGCTTTGAACCCCTCCCCCCCTCCCCCCCCCCCCCCCCCCCCCACACACACATGGTCAGAATCTTTTCGAACTCTACATATATATTTATTCCACGTATATCTATGAATTATTTTCTTAAACGCATTTGTCGATCCTCAAAGATCATAACGATATCATATACACATTTATCATGCTTGCCATTGTTTACATTTCATGGTAAACATGTAATAGCTCTGACGTCATTTTCAGTTACCTCACTACATCCACTTCCTTGCGAATGTTCTTCATCGGCTTTCAACTACTCTCGTTGTGGACACGGTGGCCTTAGTATAGTCAAGAACGACAAATTGAGAGAAATGTTAAAAATTTTAATGGACTCTTAAAATTAAAATTATCATGGACTCTTGTGAGGAACATGCAAGATGTTGGGCAAAGAAAGAGGATGTACAGCTCGACACCCTTTCCGAATGGATAAAATCCATCAGAGGATTACTTTTATCTAAAATTTACCGATTAAAATCAACTGTGAACACCAGATTCGAGTCTATCTTTAAAGACAATGATGTTATCACAGAGCTTACCTACCTCCAAGAACATTATGTCATTACAACATCAGACAAAGCCTCAAATAATTACACATTTACCTACAAAAAGTACTATTTCGACAGTCTAGTTAAGGAATTGGGTTTAAATTCGACACCTGGAAATCCCACTTACACCCTAATAAATTCCACCTCTAAGATAATAACCACAAATCAGTTCTTGCTTCCTGTTGCTTCGACGCTAACAATTTAGATTTAGATTTACCATCATTATACTGCATACCTAAAATGCATAAGAATCCGTACAAACAACGTTTCATCGCTTGTTCCTCAAAATGTCCTACCAAATCTGTATTGATCTTACTCACCAAACTTTTATCTGAAATCAAATCTGGGCTTCAAAAATACTGTTCGACAGTATATTCTCGCAGTGGTATCAACCGGATGTGGATTTTAAAGAATTCGAAGGAATAATTATAACATCTGAAATCCACTCATTTTCGTAGAGTCCATTCGATCAAAGCCTTTGATTTTTCGACACTTTACACTACAATCCCACATTCTAAATTGAAAGAAAGCCTCGCAAAAATTATAAGTAATGCGTTTACAAGCAAGAACAGCAATCGCAAAAATTTAAATTCATTGTTGTTAACTATGACAAAACCTACTTTGTATAAAAATAAGTCGGATTCTGAAAACAAGTACACAGAAACAGATATTATTCAGATGCTAAACTTTCTGATCGACAACATTTTTGTGGTGTTTGGAGGAAAGGTCTTCCAGCAAATTGTTTGAATTCCAATGGAAAACAATTGTGCCCCACTCCTTGCCGACATTTTCCTTTACTCGTACGAAGCTGAATTATCTCAATCTTTGGTCTCTGAAGGGAAAGATATTAACTTCTGACTTCAACTTCACTTACAGATACACAGACGATGTGTTGCCCATCAATAATCCAAAATTCGCGGATTACCTCAGCAGTATCTATCATTCGGAGCTTTAAGCAAAGAAACTACAGAGGCAAATAATTCAGCATCCTATTTGGACATAATGTTGTCCTACGACACTGATGGTCACACGAACACCTTACTCTATGACAAACATGACGACTTCAGTTTAAGCATTACAAACTTTCCTTTTCTGAGTAGCAACATCTCTTCATCGTCTGCTTATGGCGTGTTCATATCTCAGTTGATACGCTATGCTAGAGCAAGTACCAAATATACGGATTTTGTTCTGAGAGCTAGGCGTCTTTCAGATAAGCTTCTCAGTCAGGGATTAACATCGTCACTTAAGAAGTTTTGCGGTTGATATGGGGAACTCGTCATACACTATGATGCCCGACTCTCCAAAATGGTGGATGATATACTGTCATTGACCATTTGAACCACCCAACCAAAGATTGCACTCTATGTCTTTCGAAATGTAAGTAACCATATGTGACAGTTCTACCGAATTGAAGCGGCGGGTGTTGCATGCAAGCAGGAGATGCTTACTCTTCCTGAGCAACTGGTATCGCTTCATTTCGGTAGAATTGTCACATCCGGTCACTTCATTTCGAATGATACAAGCATACCATGTGGTTGGATGGTTCACATGGTCTAAGAAAGAATATCATCGACCATTCTTGACAAAGAAAAATACTACGTTTCTTTTGTTCAACGATAACACACCACATTCATAACGTTTTTTTTCTTGTAGCTTACAATCAGAAGAAATAATGTTAAGTCGGCAGAGGCAAAGCTAGAATGCGACGATAATGTCCTTTGCAGTTACATTTAGAGCAGTTTTATTCATAATATTGCTTTGAAAGCAGATTCGTATGTAAAAGAAAGGAGAGTATCTTCAACAACACTCAGTTGCAGCACCCACAGCAAAACTATAAAACACTTAGTGCAAACACACAGAGCAGACACTAACAGAAAGATACGCAATAGGGATAAGGAACACCAATTCACACCCACAGAGGCTTGAAATTATGAGGGTGTATCCCTAAAAGGCCCCATATAACCAAAAATGACCTTATCCGCAAGAAAACACAGTCTATTCTTGTTTACGTACCAATACAAAAAAAAAGAAAGAGAGGACATCGCTTTTCGAACCAATTCGCCTGCCGCGTATTCTAAGCCTTTGTTTGCCAATTCTTGCGTTTCCTCCGAACCTTTTATGAATTCTAAGCTGAATTATGTGAAGAATAGACTGGAGTCCTCTCGCGGATAAGGTCATTTTTGGTGATATGGGGCCTTTAGGGATACATCCTCATAACTTCAAGCCTCTGTGCTCACACCATAGAGACATGAAACACAAAAGACAACAACTAGACCAATGGGCAACCGGTTCCAACTTTGGACGGTCATCTGCTACGCAAGCAGCAGAAGGTGTGGTTATCCGGATTACAACCCTCCCACTTTTCCGACTACCAAGCAGTATCGAGTCCGTGCTCTTCCGGCTGCAAGCTCATGCATGTGGACATCCGAGGAGTTCGACTGAGATTAAGAGAGGACAGGTTATCCGGGGGCCCTGTTTTCTCCATAGAAGTGGGGACAGGGCCCTTCATGGAGTCCTGTCGACACAGTCAGTCAGATTGCAACTATTAAGCATGCGCTGGTACAAGGTTGTAAAGTGGTCCATTACCAAGCCAAGTCTCATTCTTTCAAAAGCAGAATATTGTGTTCGGTAAGATTTACCGGAGGTAAAAAGTAGATGAGAAAAAAGGCATATGAATTGTCTTTTATGATAATGAGGAAAAATTCTTATGTAAAATTAATCTATGAGGGATAACTTGATTGTGATGTTATTCATATTCAGTATGACATGGAACACATAATAGCTATACATTGAATGTTAGTTATTCCGGGGCTCGCAACCGTTTCAATGGTATTTTTCACGAGGAGGCTTTGACTTCTCGACTTTGGAAACTGAAGGAAACTGAATATTAAATGATAGGTTCTTCTTTGATGTTAAAATGACTGGTGACAGAATGATTTCTAAATTTGTCAAAGTTATTGTTTCAAATCCATGCCATTTTCCTTTTCTGTAGAAAATCATTTTTATATGCTAATCAACATAAACATATATATGTATATATGGTTTACATTTTGTATACCTAAAATCGACTTCTCCAAAGTTAAATTCTGTTGTCAGTTTTTGAGAGTTAAATATCTATATTTTGAGAAATCTTGTTATAAAGACTACTCGCGGCTTTCCAAGACATTGCATATTTTGCCTAAATATCACGAAAACCGGTGGTTTTTTTTCATTTTTTTTTTACGAAAAATGGCATAATTTTCGATTATTTTCGATTTTTTATAACATCAAGCGGGATCGTAAACGACTTTTGCCTTGGCATGCACTTAGATACGTGCAAAGGAAACAACATATCAAAAGATAAAAGTTCTTCAGAAGCCTGCTCGATACTAACTCATAGGAAGTTTTTTTTAAAATTTTGCCCCAAAATGACGTTTTTCCAGAAATTTGGCATTTTCATAGCCCAAATTCTAAGAAATTGAGAAAGGAAATTAAAGGATATGTAACTTACATTGTTAAATAAGTATTGGTACAATTTCATTACTTCATGAAAATTTTAAAAGATTTTGCCCTAAGAGGGGGTCACTTTATTATGTTAACCAAATATAGTCATTTGTTAATTTACAATGATTATTTTAAAAAGAAATCTTTGTTTTGTTAAGTTTCCTATGCTGCTGATATTATCGTTGCACCCATAGGGCACTGCAGTGTTAATTTAGATATATAAGAATAACCAAAATCACATACATAACCTATAATATTTTTTCCATGCCATGTTCTGCTTCCAGAATATTCATTCATGATGGTCCTCCTTTGATCAATTTTTAAATCAATGAGCATTTAAAATCTTTTAAATTGATCATCTTGAGGCCACCCATGTCATAATTCTGCGTAATGGTATTTCTTTTAACTTTGTCACAATTTGAATTCCATAAAAAAGAGGAAAAAAATCTTTATTGAGAGAAGCAATCAATTTGGCACTAGGGTTGGGTAAAGAAATAAATAAATGATTCATTTTTGGAATGATTAGAGATTTCAAAACTGTTACTCTATCAATGGGAGTTAGGATCCTCCTTTTCCATAGGTTAATAAATGCTTTTACTCTTGGAATCTGTTTTTGTTCATTCATATCTAACATTTCATCTAAGCCAATGGAAAACTAAAAAACCAAGCGAGTTTACCGTCCGTGGATAGAAAAACACAGGTGATGCGACGCCATCACCGTCCGTTGTTTAACAATAAAATTGTAAAAAAAAATATTTTTATCAATAATTAAAACGATGCTGAACAATTTATCGAGTATCTAATATCAATGGGAAATACAGATGGTATTTTTCTTTACATCTATACTAGTTTGGAGGTCATGTCTGCTGTGGTTACGACAGAGTTCAGATCGGCGTGGGAATACAATTAGATCATTATGATAATTTTTGAAAGAAAAATGCATATAACATGACTAAAAGTATGTTAAATCGTACAATGACAAATATAGATAATGACCATATCCCTGTATACAGCACAAAATCGATAATTAAGAAAATCAGAAACCGAAGGCATACAAAATCAGGATAAAACAGGAACAAAAGCAAATAAACAAAAACCTCCACCATATAAAAAGAAGCGAACTCCCGATATGGGAGTGAGACCAGGTGCCTAGGAAGAGTAAGCATCTCATTCTTGCATGCAACATCCGCCGCTTCAATTCGGTAGAAATGTCACATCCATTTCGGAAGACATAGAGTACACTCTTTTGTTGGATGTTTTATCAAATGGTTTAATTATTCAAATGATTACTTTCCTTAAACTTTTACATCATAAAAGTGATTAAAAATACGAAAAAACTTGATTTTAACATTGTATGTCCGTGACTAGTTGTGATACGATATTTTGTCTGTTGCTAGATGTCATATCATTTATCAGCAAAGCTCAAACAAAAACAATTTCGTCATTATCATGCGTGTCGTCAAAATACATAGAAAAGGGAAGGGTCCCCAGCATGGCCATCCTGTACTCACATAATGGGAAAAACCACAGGAAAGCGACACATAAATGACATCAGTCGAAACAGACGTACGGAAACTTCAAACATTAATGACAACACATAAGAGGAAGGAGACCAATGTGCACCCGGTGTCGACTTTGGACGGCCATCTGCTTCTATATTATGTCATGCGTAAAACTCGTAACTCCTCTATACAGATCTATACTTCCCTATTCAAATTCACAACATAGACCATCGAACAAATCACTATATATTTATCATTCTAAGTATAATTTTTCTTTTACACATTACGTACCTCATTAATTTCCCTTTTTTACTTTCATTTCCAAACTATCCATCCTAACTTATCCTTTTACATGTATCTTCACTCTTCGTTATCTGAAATCTTATTCAGTTTTCAGTCAAAATTTTCTAGCATGCTATACATGTATATATATCATTTAGATCTTAGTTAGTAATTGGTTTTCGTTCACCTTCCTCCTTGTTAAAAAGTTTTAACATGTCCATCACGATTTCACATAGACATTATTAGTGAAATAATAAAGATAAACAAATCAATAAAATATCCATAAAAGTTATATTTCTTCGACTTTCTCTTTTGAATTTCCACAAAACACGTAATAATGAATGTAAAGTTGTGTTTTCACCAAGTTTCTGTAGTCGTTACCCCTATATAACAACCAAAAGTTCTTAAATTTGTAGAAGCTAAGAAAAACACGACTGTTCAGGGGGTACTTAATCTAGACCTTTTTTCTTTATAAAACATATTTTTTAGAAAAGTGCTCTAATACATTTGATTATGACTAGCAACGGACATCTTACTACGGACCAAATATCCTATACTGTCTAACAACGGACAGCTTTATTGGAATGTTTAATTTTTCTATTAATTCACTTACTTGTTTTATATTAAAGTGTATTGAATGATTATTTATTAGCGTAATGTCACAACTATAGGAGCAGCATAATGAAACATATGGCAAAAGTACATATTTTACAAAATAGACACATGTTGACAAGGTATAAAGTGGTGTGTCGTACACGGAGAATGCAAACTCCTCTTAAGCTACGACATCCCACGAATCAGGATTTCTGCGGAAGAATCTATCATATTAAATAGGTTTCCCATTGAAATCTCGAAGTTCATTATGCTATATATCATTCATAAATTGCAAAAGTTGTTTACAAAAGTCTACATCCGTACGATCAACGGACGCTCATGGCGTCGCATCACCTGTGTTTTTCTATCCACGGACGGTAAACTCGCCTAACTTTAAAGGTTTTGAAAACAACGGCGATAAAATCGTCTTGACGTATTCCTCCCCGTGTTGAAGCGAGTCAGTTTTCGCAGCGTCATGGGCAAAGATTTCCACAATATAGCTGCCGACCTATCAAATTTTCGTTCTCCATAGGTTTTCGTGCGCACGGACTGGGCTTCCAGGGCTGCGTTTGATTTGAAGAACACTGGTTGTCCATGGACCATTTTAACCATCTAGGGCTGCGTTTGATTTGAATTACACTGGTTGCCCATGGACTTCTAGGGCTGCGTTTGATTTGAATTACACTGGTTGTCCATGGACCATTTGAACCATCCAACCAAAGATTGTACTCTATATCTTCCAAAATGGAAGTAACCGGATGTGACAGTTCTACCGAATTGAAGCGACGGGTGTTGCATGCAAGCAGGAGATGCTTACTCTTCCTGGGCACCGGGTCTCACTCTCATATCGGGAGTTCGCTTCTTTTCATATGGTGGAGGTTTTTGTTTTTGTTTGCTTTTGTTCCTGTTTTATCCTGATTTTGTATGCCTTCGGTTTCTGATTTTCTGAATTATCAATTTTGTACTGTAGACAGGGATATGGTCATTATCCATATTTGTCACTAGAGTCACGAGTGCTCCGTGCAACCGACTGTTTATAATCGAATGACACGAGTAGTATTCGAGTCGTATCCAATGTAAACGAACGTCCCCCTAACTTAGCTAAAGCCCTTGAAGTCACAAAAGCCAATTTTCTTTTATTAAATATTCCAGGAATTTAATTATCCCTAATATTTTGGTGTGAAAATGTATTTAATCTATACTATTTGTCTTTTCTAATGCTTCTAATTCGATTGCTTGTCCTTGTCCTCCATCTTAACACTCGATTACTCCCGGTAAACTGAGGAGTATACTCGTGTCACTCGTGTTCAACACTCGGGTCGCGACACTTGTAGTTCGATTTCACTAGAGTCAAACACGTGTTACACGAGTCGTCTTATCGAACGCAGCCAGTAGTACGCATGCGCTTCTCCAAAGGTTATTCAAATCAAACGCAGCCTAGGAGAAGCGCTGATTCTGACCTAAGCGACCTTGCTGGCACATAGGTATCTCATGTATATGGGAGCCATCCCTTTCAAGGCTTTCAACACAAAAAGAACTATTTTACATTGAGGTCTACACTCGACGGGGATCCAGTGAAGTTCAATCAAAATAGGTGTAACATTCGCTGATCTTTTAGTTTTCGATATCAACCGCGCCGCGTTGTTCTGCACCATCTGCTAAGAATCAATGCGCCATACAGCAATGCGTTTCCGTAGTCAAGCCTTGATGTGACAAGCGCATTTACTAGAGTCTTGCAGGCATCCGTCGTAAGGTATTTTCTAATTCGACCAATGTTACGGGTATGATAATAGTATGACCTTGTGATCGCTTTACACTGGTTGTCCATCGTCAACGATTTGTCAAAAACTACCCCTAGATTTTTGACTACACGAGCATCTCATATAATGCTGCTACCAAACGAGACAGTAAATTGTTCTTTTTTGTTCTTTGGCGCAAACTCTATCATCTCAGTTTTTTCATCATTAAGTTTGAGTAAGTTAGAACTCATCCACGTTTTGATTTCCTTAAGACATACGGCAAGTTTAGTAGACGTGTTTTGCAGACTATCAATTACTATAGATATATGAATGTCTTCCGCATAGCATTGATAATCCATATTATGATTCCGACAAATTTGCGCAACAGGTTTGGAAAACATGCAGTAAAATTTGGGGCCCAAATGTTCAGCGCATGCGCCTTTGATAATGTCGATCCAATGATAATACGCTGAGATCTGTCGGACAAATAAGAATATATCTATGCTAGAACGGAACCGGTAATTCCGTAAGAATTCCAATCGACGAAAACGGATGTCGTGGTCTATGTCGTCGAATGCTGCGGAAAGATCAAGCATGACCAAAACCGCACTTGTACATTTTTTGTATTATCATCTAACGCATAGGTGATATCGTGGTGAACTCTAAGTAGGGCTGTTTATGTAAAGTGGCAAGAACGATATGCTGACTGTTAATTGTCATGCAAATTGTTTTCCGATAAATGTTTCTCTATACATGCGGCCACGACCTTTTCGATCACTTTCGAAAGAAATGGCAAATTGAAGACTGGGCGATAATTATTAAAGACGTCTTTGTCAAGATTAGATTTTTTCAGCAAAGGGCGAATAATTGCCTCCTTATACACCGAGGGTAACGTGAATTCACCATAGTCGTACTAATAGGCAGAAAATGGTCCAAATGCTCTTTGAGTAGGAATGTTGGGAAAGCGTCAAGTTCGCACGACTAAGGAGCTGAGTTTGAAATGATTTTCCTGAGGTAGCCTGGATCTACTGCAGAAAACTCTTTCAGAGCGTTTCCGGTGAATATTACATCCGCTAGCATCGGGTTTGTTCCATGCTGATTACCCTCTGTATAAGTACATCGAATCGTCTGAATTTTCTCAAAAAAGAAATTCGATTTCGCAAATCTATTCGCAAGTTCAGTCATGTCACCGTGATGACTAGGTAGATTCTGGTCTTTGGTAGAACCGATGAGCGTGTTTGCCAACTTGCATATTTGTTTTGCGTCCGACTCGGATTCCTTTATTTTTGAAGAGTAAAACTCCACTTTACTACAAACAAGAAGCTCATTTCTCTTGTAACAAATTTCTTTGTATATTTGTTCGTGATCGTTGAGTTTTGAACGACGCCAAATGCGTTCATCTTTTCGTCGTTCATGTTTAATTTCACCGCAATTCATCGGAATACCACTGTGTGTTTGGACGGATCGTTACTACCTTAAACTGCAGTGGAGCGTGTTTGTCTAAAATGTTTTTGATATCCATGTTGAAATCGTGAACTAACTGTGTAACGTTATCCAATTTGCTGCATTTATCCGTAAGTAAATTTATATCTCTGCACATGTCAACACACTGAATATCACGATAACGTCGGAATGATACGGTTTTCTGTATTCTTTCGGGTTTCGATATTTCGATTTCGCAAAGAATGCCTCTATGCTCGCATGATAAAGTATCAACTTCGGTTGATCGTCTGTCTCGTCAACGCATTTGAAATTTTCTGTTACAAAATTGCTTGAAATTTCTAAAACATGGGTCCTGTAGCATCATATCCTACTCATTCTGCTACGTCTTTTGGTACATTTTTGGACATAATAATTTTCATACTTTTTGGCCATATTACATTGTTTAGACTAAGGATCACTGACTAGGGTTTAGTTCCCGAAACGTTCATATCTGGTCCATGCTGTAAATTCATCAGGTTTTAAATGATGCTATTGAATTTAAAGACATTTAACATTTAAAGAATAATCGCAAGTAGTCGGAGAAGAACGTAGAGTATCATTGTGTTTTCTGCAATTAATCACGTCCAGAGTATGACCGCGAGTATATGTTAGTCCAGTAACATATTGCTTAAGCCCAAATTCATTCAGTGTGTCTGTGAACCGGTTAGCCATATGAATGGTTACTTTATCGAGGTGAAAGTTTATATCGCCGGTGATAATAAGCTCCTCTTGTGACGTCACTTGAGAGCTGAGATACTGCAACCATTCCTCAAAAAACTTTGAAGACGACAAATTGTTATCTTTTGACGAAGGTGGTCGGTATACTACGCAAACACGCAATTTTGTGGAAATGGTCTTACATTTTGAATAAAAATAGAAAATTGCGTGATCTTTAACACATGCTAGGGGTTTTGAGATTTTTTATTGCATTGATGAGAATTTGTGTGCCACAGGAAGGGGGAGGGGTGTTACACATAACTTAAATGATGCTATTCAATTTGAAGACGTTTACATTAATGTGAATGTAAATAAAACTTGCATGTACATATTTATCAGCTGGTGCTATAGACTGCTTACGATAGGACAGCACCGTTAGGAAAAATGACTTTTAGGGTCATTCATATAGGTCAAGGTCATTTTCAGGCTAAAAATAGCTATAACTGTATACAAAATTTCAAAAATTCATTAAACATCAGTATTTTATCCAAGTGATCTGAAAGGGCTAGGTGCATTACTCCTTCATATCGGCCGTATCGCTGTAGCAACGGGTGTTGGATGCAATCAGGAGATGCTGACTCTCCCCGGGGACCTGATATCACTTCGGAGTGTTGCTCATTCCGGGGTTCGCAGCCATTCCGATGGGAATTCTCACGATTTGGCCTTGCCTTCGCGACTTTGAAACTGAATAACTGTTAGGTACTTGTTTGATGTTCATTTGATAAACGAATTATCAATTATCACTTTCTGCAATGTTGAATATCTGAGAAATTACCGCGTCATAATTTTGAAACCTCGTAACGTCACGCGCGTGATGTATGACGTCATGTTCTGACGTCATTTACCCTTTCACCCTGAATGACGCAAAACAAAAGGAAAAATCATCGCATCTTACATACAAATCTTCAAAATTCATCGACGCTCCAGGCCTCGCCCACAATATTTCTTATGCAGATTAGAAGGTCGATCAGAAATCCATTGATTCGTACAAAAATATTCATGGGTAACGCCTGGAGTTCCTCTTGATTTCATGATTTTGTATCGAAATTTCGCTCGTGTATTGATATTTTAAATGATTTCAACGTTTTTAGACGTATTATTCAGTATTGGACTGTGATATCAAAACAGGCTTTCCTGATTTGTATTCAATATACATTTGACATTTTATAAACTAGGATATTATGGATATATGAACAACTTTGAAAATAGGGCCGAAATGGCAGGTTACCGCACATACTCCTTCCGAATTTTGCGTACACGAAAAATCGTGTGTCAGAGAGGGCGGGGGAGGATAATACACATAACATCAGGTGAATGTACAGTATATACAATGTACATGTATATATAAAGGCTGCATTATGAGTATTTCATCATTAATCCACAAAAGCACATTCAAGACAAGGTCATAAAGTCAAGGTCATTTTCAGGCTAAAATAGCTTTAGAAAAAGTTTAAAAAAATCATTAAAAATCAAATTCAATTCAAAATGGTCTGAAATTTGGTTATGAAATGTTGAGAAATTATGTACCCCCCCAAAACGGGGTGCTTAAGACATAACTTCTTAGTGATAATTAGTTAAAACAAACTGTTTTGTAGGATGTGGGCTTTCAGACAAAACTCTTCAAGATCATATTAGGGTTAAAGGTCAAGGATATTATGATCATTTCTGGTCAAAGAATTTTGAAAATTAATCTTTTGGTATCAAAATTATTATGTTCCGGGAACATCCATCAGTTTTACTTATCTTGTCTTTTTTTGTTTTATTGTAGGTGTTCTTGCTGTCCCGCTGTTTTTCTGTTTGTCATTATATGTTGCAATCTTACATTAGCATTCCGTTGAGGTTACTATTACATTACTCCGTTGGTTATCGTTTCACCATTCCTTAATTGAGAGTGAACTATTACTGTCATCAAAATGAAAACCTCATTGATATTCGTTCATAATATTTAGGATGGTTATTTAAAAATTGTGGATCCTAATTAATTATGTGTTGTTTTGTAAATACGTATTTCTATTGTTATTCAGTTAGTGTTGGTACTTGTACCTTTTTTCTGTTCCTCGTTTTTCTATCATAATTTTGAATTTTGTGATGTCACCTGACACTTTAATAGCAAATAATTTTGTTATCGGGATTTAACTTTCAAAAACACTGGTACAGTTTGAAATTTACCAATGGATTAAAATTTGTGAGCAAACAATGTTCGTTTGAAGAATTTGTCACTCCAACAGGCACCAATAATCATAGTAATATTGCGTAATAGAACGTGAATAACTGTATTCTAACGAATATAGCGTCTGAGCAATTAGAAAGCGAATAGGAGATGGGTCAATTTTAATAAGGAAGTCGGTAATATCTCGACATTTTTTAAAAAAGGATATTTATTCAAAATATACCCTTGGAATAAGAACATACATGTAGAAACTATATGGACGTAGATATACATCATTTGATGATGTGATGATTTATTAATGGAAAACACATGCACGAGCACTTTATAAGCTCTCATTTGATTCCAATTTTAAGTATATATGTTTTGTAACAGCCAAGATAGCCAGCATCTTTGTACAGAGAAAAGCAACGTAAATTCATCTTCTTTAACTCATTCATGTGACGTAATTGATTTAAGATCACGGTTAATTTTGACCTCTGGATGATTAAAGATATCAGAAATGAAAAATCTAGCATTTTCATGAATAATTTTTTACCAGATCCTGACATAAAAGGTCAAAATATTTTAATTACAAATGAATAATGAGATTTTTTCCTGAAAATGGCGGCCATCTTGAAATAAGCGGTCATTTGGATTCCTCGAGGTGGGTCCATAGCTAATATTGTTAAGAATGGACTAAAAACAATCATGCCAAGTTTCATGCTTTCCTGAAAATTTGCACAATTCATCTCATTATTTGCGCGAATCAGCTGGACAAGTATCACGACAACGACAGGCCACAGCATGCTGAGTCCATATGTAAGACACAAAATCTATAGATCATGGCCCATTGCAATGTGTACGTATATTTGATTGCAATAATTATGTTTAATCTATGACTAACAGTTAGTTATCTCCTGACTGGCGCAGTCATCATTATCTTGCCAGAAAGCACTCTTTATATTTCACCAGACATGCATGTTTTGGATTAATATAATCTAACACCATCGTGTGGATGGATGGCGAATTTTCATCCCGAGTAACCGAAATTTTGCAGCTGACAAAGCTTTCTTGGTCATGGCCGAGCAATATTTCGTACACGAAGGTCAAGGATTTGCCACCCCTTACTCATTCTGGTGTTTGATTGTTTTTCTCCCACTTTGACTTTGCTGATTGGAAAAACAACTTAGGGCGTCTGTTAAGTAATCATTTCTTGAAGAACCTGAAGAACGTTGCTTTAAAACTGACATAGCTGACGTCACAGTGTGAAAGCGTTGTCGTCATAAGGTGAAAACGGCTTATCACATCCAAGGGAAACTTGAGAGTTCTCTGACTTAAGTGGGAAAAAACTCATCAGAGATACTTTAAGCAGAACGCATTCTCAAGGAAAGCGGAATAAAAGAAAAAGTGAAAATACTTTCAAATGAAAAAATTAATGGTTTTTGCACGGTAAACTAAGAATTGTAATCTGAAGAAGAAAGCTGTCAAAATCCATTCTTATAGTATGAAAAAAATCAAAAGTTCAACTGTGCACCTGGGTTTGGAAGCATGTAGAAAATGTCAGTAGTTTCATTGCTGAAAGAAAGCAGCCTCTATGGTATAAGAGTTTCAGGCCAATGGAAAAATAAAATTAGCTTTCATATCTTAATTTTAAGGATAAAAAGGAGGTCTTGGAAAATTGTGAGAATCAACCAATGCCAAACATGTGTGTAATGTACATTTGCAAAACATAAAGGTTTTCCATCTTAAAAATAAACAAATTGCAAATAAACTTATCAGTGTATGGTTTATATATCATAAACTCGTAAAGTATTGATTAACATTTTACAATAACTATTCTGCATTTCTTTGAAAATTTGGAACAATTCCAGCATCAAAGTATTATATGTATCATTAGGAATTTCATAACCGTCATTTTACAGTGACTTCAACACAATCAGAAGGATCAAAAGCAGACCAAACTTCAACCACAAAGGGATATAGTCGGTCGCCTGCATTACCGTGGATATGATCCTAAAGTCATCAAAAAGAACTGATCATGGTACTGGGCCAATCTACTGTTGCACACAGGCCCACCATGATGACGGAGCTTCATGACGGGCCTTGTTTAAATCTTGTCAGAGAGGACTGGGTCCTGATTCTCTGTCCTCTCCGATAGTTGACCAGATTTCTCGGGTAATTGATCTTGAGCTCGCTTCGGCCTGCAGAGCACAGACTGTTTTCGCATGTGATAGAATTTATATATCAATTTACATAGAATCTGTGTTACAAGAGGCTGCTGCGTTTAACCATCATGTTTGTGATGTCTCCTTACGGTGATTTTTGTTGTTTATACAACAATTGTGCATCTATGGATTCCTCATGCTTTTCATATGTTTTTATTTTCGTGCATGATCATCGACGGCGGGTGCGGCTAGCCAACAGGGGATGCTTACTCCTCCCGGGCACCTGGTCCCACCTCTAGCTTGCTAGGGGTCCGTCGATGCTCTATTGTGAGTGCTGTTGAGATTATCGTCAGGATCTTCTTTAACTCATTTGTGTCACACTTATGCCCTTTGCCGTGTGGAGCTCGTAAAAACGTTCCCCGCGAGGGATTTGACAGTAAGTGTTTTGAATACTTTCCCTGACATGGTCGCCATAGCACTTTCTATATAGAAATGGCCTAAGACAGTGCAGTTCATGCTTTTCATTTGTTTTTATTTTCGTGCATGATCATCGACGGCGGGTGCGGCTAGCCAACAGGGGATGCTTACTCCTCCCGGGCACCTGGTCCCACCTCTAGCTTGCTAGGGGTCCGTCGATAATCTATTGTGAGTGCTGTTGAGATTATCGTCAGGATCTTCTTTAACTCATTTGTGTCACACTTATGCCCTTTGCCGTGTGGAGCTCGTAAAAACGTTCCCCGCGAGGGATTTGACAGTAAGTGTTTTGAATATTTTCCCTGACATGGTCGCCATAGCACTTTCTATATAGAAATGGCCTAAGACAGTGCAGTTCATGCTTTTCATATGTTTTTATTTTCGTGCATGATCATCGACGGCGGGTGCGGCTAGCCAACAGGGGATGCTTACTCCTCCCGGGCACCTGGTCCCACCTCTAGCTTGCTAGGGGTCCGTCGATGCTCTATTGTGAGTGCTGTTGAGATTATCGTCAGGATCTTCTTTAACTCTATGTATCTGGATAAGTGGGAGCCACACCATTTGCTATTAGCAGATGAACGTCCAAAATCGGTGCAGTGTGCAAATTGGTTATTTATGTTTAATGTTTCTGTACGTCTTTTTCGATTGTTTTGTATGCTGTCAAGTGAGAATTGTTGTTTCTTTTTGCGTTGTGTAGCTTTGTCTGATGTCATATATGTGTCGCTTTCTTGTGGGTTTTGATTGTCAATGAGTGCAGGGTGGTCATGCTGGAGATCCTTCCCTTGTCGTTTAAAGATGAGAGGTTATAAGGTCGGTCAGCATGGATTTTAAGGATGATTCCATTTGGATATGAATTGATCGTTTAAAACATTCTTCAATAATGTTTCCAGTCATGAAAGGTGAAAGTCGTAATGTATACACCTTATCACGGTCAGAATTATCAATAGCCTTTTATCTGTTGATACAATGGAAAGGGAATGATCTCCAGCATGACCACCCTGCACTCATCCAGCGAAACAAATTCACAGAAAAATTCGTTAGAAATTTTCTTCATAAAAGTATAGAGTTGGAACACTTCCGAATTTTGTTTGAATGCAAGGAGTAGGTAAACGGAAAATATCCTATCTTTCATATTCTTTGACTGATTGCGCTTGAGCACTGTTGGTATTAATGCACCACATAAGAGAGGAATTACATCTTAAAAGGAGGAGGTGAACCTGAACAACAAATGAAGGTAAGCTGGTTACTTTTTGACTCAACCTCGTAATTTTTGCTTAATTGGTATTCGACCGGTGATATTGACAATGTGAAGCTCACCACCTTCAATACAACTTAAAACCAGGAACGTTTTATAATACAATATGATTGTATGATCACAAACAATGATATCGCATATGAATATGCTTGTTACGTTTCAGATGAGAAATGATACAGGTAAAAGAAAGGAGGGGATCTCCAACAACACCTAGTTGCAGCATCAACAGCAACCTCCCAAAACACCCACTGTAAAACACAAAAATGACACGCACAGAAAGAGACGCAGTAGTACAATGAACGTCAAATCACAGAAAAACATAAAACACAAATGACTACACATAAACCAACGAGACCAATGGGCAAACGGTGCCGACTTAGGACGGCCATCTGCCTCGTCAGTAGCAGACGGTGTGGTTATCCTGGATTACGTGCGCACAACCCTCCCACTATTCCGATTACCCAGAGATCTCGAAGAACGTACAATTGTGGTGTAAAACAACCTCCTCACTGTCAGATGACCACACACAAACAAGACCGCGAGACGCAGGGGCCCAAGCAACACAGATGAATATGTAAATTGATATAAAAAGAGGGCATGCGTAAAGGTAAGTCCTCTATATAATAAGAGGTAAGTCCTCTATATAATAACTATGTAGGAAAACAGCTTTTAGGAATATTTCTGTTTACAACATAGATTTGTCTTTTAGTATCTATTTTCGTAATTTTGTCGGTACAGAAGGTCAATCCAGCCCCGTAATGTATACGCGTATAAAGTCTCTTGAGTAAATTATGGTTATAGTATTTATCTTTCTGATGATGTCCCTCAAAATTTCCGGCTTTAGTTGTTTGGTGCACCGCATATGACGTCGCTGTTACGTCAATTGTTGTTAATGTGCGTTTTCGAGAGTTTAAGACCAGCCAATTATCGTAAGCGTTTCGGCCTATAATAAGATCTGGTACTTCTTTCCACGGGTAAACCTTCGTTGTGATAAAGAAATCTTCAGCGTCTGCTATAAACAATTTCCCCCGTGCATTGGCTGTATTTGTGATATTTTCCCAGCTTGAAGCTTCTTTCCTTGTAATATTTATCACATTTGTTCGCCGACCAACAACCATGAATGGATTTGATAGATTTACAAATCTCGACACCAGTATTGCTTTTAAACTTTCAATGAGTTGATTCGTGAATAGAATATCCCCATTGCTGTACGCATAGAAAAGAGATGATACCTCTTTCTTAGCATCCAGGAACATATTTTTCAGAATGGGGATTCATTTGAATGCCCTTTTTATAGGTAAAACTTTCCAGCCTGCCTTCTTGACTCTCATCGAAAGATTTGTTTCGTTTGTGAATAAGATTGGAATAACATCTGGTCCAAAAGACAGCCAATTGTTGACCGTATTGTTATGACAATCGTATTTTTCCGCTTTAGTCGGCCATGTTGTAAACAAAGTTAGGATTGGAACATGCGAAATTTCTTCCCCATGTCGGCACTTTTCTTTAAATAAGTTTTGAATAAAAGCCATCTTCACGTTTATGTTACTCTTATCATTTGGGAATAGGTTGGTATCTAATGTCTTATTTTCATTTCGAATTTGCTGAATCAAATCCCTGACAGATTCGTCACAATCTCTTATATCCATCCAAATTTCCTTAGCCAGGTTCTTTATAAGAAATGTGTTTTTGCTGATCTCACAATAGGTATAAACGTATATCACTGTACATAGCAGGCATAAACTTAGAATCTTCAATTTGAGACGACTGCTTGTGTACCGCGGTCTATCTTGGCTACCTGCCGGTGGCATTGTCCTTGAACTCCTGTAGATATGGAATTAATACTGTTATTAACCTTAGCAAACAAATGCATAAATGTATAAAAACTTCTGATTTTCTAATGCTATTTCAGACAAAGCTAGTTTACCGTTCCAAAGCATATTCTCAATAATGCCTCTTAAGGCTAAAATATGCAATTTTGTTGGAAAATTTATTCACAATTGGAGTGTTTGATTTCTTACAGACTCTTCCGTATATGAAATTAAAAAAAAAAAAAAAAAAAAAAAAAAAAAAAAACCCATAAAAATAAGTATAACAAATAAAAAAAAAAAAACAAGAAAAATACCCAATCAACAAGCATACAGATTGTTTATACAGGATATCTCCAACAGTGAAAACTAGATCCTGGTCATTTGATTTATGTGAAAGCTGACTTCACGTGTGATTAATCATGAGAATACGTCAGCCTAAGTTACTGTTTACCATTATCTCATAGCTCTTTTGATATCCATTTACAGTTTTTTGTTTACCCTTTATTTGTTTCGTTATTGTTTATGATGCCATCTTGCAGTGGAAGTTAACTTATGAGTTTTTCCATGGATTACTAGGCGTTGTCTAGGGGAATTGTTGATGAAAGTAAGTTCGCGAAACGAAGTTGCATGCTGACGTCACGTTGTACTATTCAGAGAGGATATTCGGACTAAACATGATGTATGCGGAAAATGATAGAGCATTGTTAATATTATGAGAAGTAAAGTACAAAACATACATTTGAACATCGGAGAGGTAAGCAAAACGGAGAATATTCAATGGAGATTGATAAATTATGGTCATCGATGGGTTTCATTCTGTCGTCAAATGACATTGTCAAAAAACGCCGATCAAAGCGGCAATGGGGAGAATTACGTCATTGACCTCGGTTTTGGAACCTATACGTATAGCATAGAATTCAGTTGAAAAACACGATTTTTCCAATATATATATACACGTGTAACCTTGATGAGGACTACGTCCGCGCCTGCGGCGCGGAATGCGTCCTCTCTAAATATATAAGATATGGAGGTGCATTTCTAGCTTTTCGACGAAATTGTATTTATACCCCTTATAATATAGCTGTGTTGATATTTTTTAAAAAGTTGTTCAAACGTCTAGGCAAAAGAAAGGAGGGGAACTCCAAGAGGACTCGGTGAAGCAACACTAGCAAAACATCGGAACACCTCAAGTCAAAATACACAACAGACATGTCGATGCTGTAGAATTGAAAGGTCGTACATGTACTAGGGTCCTGTAGCATCATATCCCAGGCATCTTGCTACGTCGTTTGGTATATTTTGGACATAATTTCCACATTTTTTGGCCATATTTCATTGTTTAGATCACTGACGAGGGATAAATATCCATGCTGTAAATCTATCTGCATCACCTTATTAGTTCTTTTTTTTCATCTATATATTCCAAAATCAACACAATTCTCATTGTAAATTCGATGTTTTGGTATATAAATTGTCCGACTACAAGATTCAAGGCATGCAAGCTATGAAATATGCTGCAGATTTATGTTAACCATTTTGAAGTGTTCACTTATCCATTTCAGTCATCTAATTGACGGTCAATATTTAGTTTCAATGGTATATTGTACCCGCTAATTTCTAACGGGCGTATATTGATTATCAAAGAAATGGCGGTCATTTTTGCGCCGCATTATGTCAAAATGCGTTGTGTTTATTTCTATATGAGTACATGTATATTGTTATAGACTGAAATAACTATTGTAATTTTGTTATGTATTGATAAAAAAAAGATTATCTGCTTTTAAATGATGCTTATGAATTTGAAGACGTTTAGCACATGTAATTTAAAGAAGATCCTGACGATAATCTCAACAGCACTCACAATAGAGCACAAATTGAGCATCGACGGACCCCTAGCAAGCTAGAGGTGGGATCAGGTGCCCGGGAGGAGGAGTTAGCATCCCCTGTTGGCTAGCCGCACCCGCCGTCGATGAAAACAATATAAAAGAAACATGCACTGTCTGAGGTTTTGTCTATATAGAAAGTGCTCTGTCGACCATGTCAGGGAGAAATATTCAAAACACTGTCAAACCCCTCCCGGGGAATTCTTTTACAAGCTAAGTAACACATACGCCCCTTTTGACTTTGTGCATCTGCCTGTGAAATTTCATCATGATATCCCATCTGTAACCATTGTAACGGATTGATAACTTACATATGAAAGGTCGTATGTGTCAGATACGACCATAGTTTGCCTTAATTTTAATTCTAAAAGGTTGTAAGTGTTAGTTTTAGACCTTTCTTATCCCAATGTTTGATGAGTATGAAAGGTCGTATGTGATAAATTTACTGTCCGCATTTCGGAAACTGGATAAACGCGATTTTGATAATTTTTTCATGCATAAATCTAAATAAGATAGATATCATTGAATAGTTTTTGCATAGTCGCTTCAATGTTAAATTTCCTCGTGACGTCGCTGAGTATAACATTGGACAACGTCGCGACGTCATGGAAAAAATTAGCATGAGAAATGGCCCATCTAAAACTGGCATTGTCTATAAAGTTTTAGTGCGTGCTCTGACTATCAAATAACTTTTACCGAAATTACGACTAAGCGAGATCTATTGAATGGTATAAATTTTATTTATATTTTTGCATGATGAAGTAGTTCAAAATGCATTTATCCAGTTTCCGAAATGAGCTGTGCGGACAGTACTTTTCTACATGTACTACTAAGTTTCTGTACTTATATTGAATCTTTTGTGGAAAAACATGTTGGCTTTTTTGTGGTTTGTTTTTCCTCTTTGATTACAAGATACATGTAGCAATGTAAAACGGTTTTATATCACCTGAAAATTTTGTAATTTGAATTTTCGACATTTCAATTCTACAGGTACTGGATATACAGAGACACTAAAGGGACACGACATTAAAACACCAAATTCAAGAGACGACATGTACACATAAACTAATGGGACCAATAGGTAATCGGTGCCGACTTTAAGACGGTCACAGCAGATGTTCTGGCTATGCCGATTTTGTGTGCACATCCCTCTTACTTTTCCGGTTAATCAGATGTCCCGCAGGACGAACAATGGTAGTGTAGATTAACCTCCTCGCTGTAAAAAGACCAAACAAACAAAGACAGCAAAACGCAGATGTCCAGGAAACACACAGATGAAAATGTAAATGGATATAAAAACAAAAGGCGTACGAACAGTCCGTGATTTTGCCGGCTATAGCGAACTGATGGATGCATGTGATTCCCCGAGAAGTCTTACCGACATTCAGAGAGGACAAGTGATGGGGACCCTGTCTTCCTAAAAAGTTTGAACAGAGTCCGTCATGGAGTCCCGTCATGACAGTCATTCCGAGTGCAAGTCTTAAAAATGTACTGATATTGTTTATTTGTCAAGTACCATGCCGAGTGCTCATCTGGTGGCATTTGGATCATATTCACGGTATAGAAGGCGTTTGATGATTCTGAGGCATTTTTGATTATCATTCTGTCTACCTTTGATCCTTCTCATTTTGTTTATTTTATCACCTTCAAAGACTGTGAAATACACAAGGTAGTGTACTATGTTGCTTGTTTATGTCCGAATTTTACAAGAAGCTGACAATGATTTTTTTTATAAATATCTTAAGCGTCTTACTTAGTTTATGAATTCAAAGCAGAAATCTTGGCCTAAAGTTTCTTGATGATTTCAAAATAAAAATAGCAGAAAATAGCAGTAATTCGAAAATCGCATTTGTATCTTCTTTGAATTTAATGTTAATTTTACACATGTTTTAAACAGTTTCCTATGTTAGCAGATAAACATCATAGAAGGACCAATCAGTTATTCAGTTTCAATGTCGAGAAGGCAAGGTAAAATCATAAAATTTTTCATTGCAACAGTTGCGACCCTCGGAAATAATAACATTCCGAATTGAGACCACGTGTCCTGGGAGAGTCAGCGTCCCCTAATTGCATGCCAGCGCCGTCGCAACAGCTCCATAAAAACTTGTCGAATTCGATGATATTCTCGATGAATATATTGATTTACATATCAGGTAAATATTACTTGTAAGGGCACATGTAGCTAAGATTTACATACCAGGTAAATATAACTTATTAGGGCACATGTAGCTAACTTCGATCAACGTCAGTTGATCGTCTCTTCATGGCATTTGGAAACTTCTGTAATCAAAATTTGTTGGAATTTCTAAAAGGTGGGTCCTGTAGCATCATATTCCACCCATCCTGCTACGTCTTTCGGTAATGTTTTGGACACCATTATTTTCAAACTCTTTGGCAATATTACATTGTTTAGATTGAGGATCACTGACGAGGGTTAAGTTCCGCAAAGGTGCATGTCTGGTCCATCCTGAAATTTTATCTGTTCTTAAATGATGCTATTGAATTTGAAGACGTTTAATATTTGAACCACTTGTTTAGTGTCACTGCTGGTGGACCAGGAGTCCCGAGGGCACATGTATTTAAGTTCGATCAACTTCGTTTGATCGTTACTTCAACACATTTGAAAACTTTTGTTATCAAAATTTCTTGAAATTTCTAAATCGTGGGTCCTGTAGCGGGTGTTGCATGCAAGCAGGAGATGCTTACTCTTCCTGGGCACCTGGTCTCACTCTCATCTCGGGAGTTCGCTTCTTTTCATGTGGTGGAGGTTTTTGTTTATTTTGGTTTGGTTCCTGTTTTATCCTGATTTTTTATGCCTTCGGTTTCTGATTTTCTGAATTATCGATTTTGTGCTGTATACAGGGATATGGTCATTATCCATATTTGTCATCATATCCCACCCATCCTGCTACGTCTTTCAGTAACGTTTTGGACATAATTATTTTCAAACTCTTAGGTAATATTACATTGCTTAGATTGAGGATCACTGACGAGGGTTTAGTACCCGAAACTTGCATGTCTGGTCCATGCTGAAATTTTATCTGTTCTGAAATGATGCTATTGAATTTGGAGACGTTTAACATTGTTTTGTTATGATAAAAGCCAGTCAATCCCGATCCAGAATGTCACTGATCATTCTAGACAGGGGGTTCTGATCAGGGAGAAGAATGTATATAAGATTGAAAGGAAGAAAAGTCACGCTCATATTCTTCACATCAAACAGGAAGAAATTTGACTCAAACGAATTCAAAAATGTCAATATAAATGAAAAAATACATGTATGTTCATATGTGAATAATAAAGGAACTTTTCCCGTCGTAGTCCTGAATCAATATGCTGTAAAAAAACTATCATTCCATGTGTCGACCTTATCAAAGGTAAATGATTGTATAATACCTTGTTGTCCTGTCTGTTTAAATCATGAGGTGTTATTGATTTTGTCGTTTCTGTCCGCCTTTTCTCTATTTTTCTCAAGTATGAGGTGTCCCAAATATCCGAGATTATGATGGGGTATGCCCTTTTTATACATCAAATATGGCTAAAACATTTGAGTGACGGTGCAAAAGCAATAAGCTTCAAAGATTCAATGATAATTTAGGCACGGTCCATTTGATATTCTGGGGGGGGGGGGGGGGGGGGGGCTTGGGTTTTTTGTCGGAGCAAGATTATTTTTTTCGCCCCGTACCAGGGCAAAATTATTTTTTTCTTGCAAAGTTGCAAAGTGGAGCAAGGAAATTTTTTTTAACAATTGATGTGAATACTGTTTTAAGAATGTTTGTTTTTTTTGAAGTAGAAGTTCTTTATTTTTACTTAAATTACTCCAAACATTACTTTATTTTTCTGTAAAACTTGTATAATTCACTTCTAAACTGAAAGAGATGAATGAAATTTTCCAATACATTTGTATGCGATATATAGTTTTCAGTAAACAAAATGTATATAAGGTCATGTAACATGTAAGAGGGCCCGATGCAAGTTTTAACATGTAGAAATGAAAAGTAGTGAAAAACTTATTTAAATTCTCCTTCCAAGCTTGTACTGGTATATAAAATTAAATACTATGGTGATTCATGTATCTATAAATTTTTATAGTAATAAATGATATTGATAATGTACTTAAGCATTTTAATTGTTAGCCACATGCATTCTTTTTTATATTTTCAAATATGAATTTGCCATTACAGAAGAAAACTATGGCGAGCGAAGCGAGCCAAAATTTTTTTATAGAAAGTAAAAACTGCGGCGAGCGAAGCGAGCCGAAAAATTTTCGGGAATTTTTAGCAAAGGGGTAGGTTCACTAACGGCCAAAATCGGCCCTAAATTTTTGCGAAAAATAATATTATGAAAATCATGATTCAGTATCTCTTATATTTATCTCAAATACCTGCCGATATAGAAAGTAAATATTTTTCATTGTCAAAACGTCACGTGCGTTAGTTATGACGTCACATTTTGACGTCATTTGCTCTGAAGGACGGAAAATGAAGGAAAATCGCCATATTTTTTGCATAAATCTTTAAAATTAGTATAGGCGCCAACCCTCACCCAACATAAATTTTATGTTGATCGAAAGATAGATTGCAAATCTAACTTTTTACTTAAAAATTATTTTGGGTGAGGGCTGGCGCCCTACTTATTTTCATAAATTTTGACCAAAATTATGCCAATTTGTTACGATTTTTCCGCATTTTACGACTTTAAGCCGATTTTGAAGCCATATCTTTCGGTGTATTGCACATAAATTGAAATATTTATTTGGTATTTCAAACAACCACACATTTCACTTCCTTGATACGAAATACAATCGAAATCTAAAACATTCTAAAATTAGGGCCGATTTTCCATGTTCCCGAACCTGCTCCTTTTATGGTTATTCTTCAAATTCAGATTACTTGTAAGAGCAAAATTATTTTTTTCTGTCACATCATAAGCAAATTAATTTTTTTCATCAAAATTCAGAGCAAAAATATTTTTTTTCGAAAAAAAACCAAGCCCCCCCCCCCCCCCCAGAATATCAAATGGACCGTGTCTTAGCATGTCATAGCAAATAATATTAACTGATAAGAAAGCAATTGGAACGGACTATTAAATGGAAATATTGCCTGTTTTCTACATGGTTTCTAAGGAATTACGTATTTGCATATCGCTGTAGGTTTATTTAACCCTTTTGATGATTCTGAGGAGTTTTAAATGGTTACTCTGTCTACCTTTGATCTTTCTAATTTTGTTTATGTCACCATAAAAAGCAGGCTAAGAAATACCCAAAGTTATGTATTCTGTTGCTTGCATAGGTCCGAATTTTAAAAGATGCTGACAGTAATTATTTTTCTACACATTTTCCAAACGTCTTTCTCAGCTTATGAAAGCAGAAACCTGTAGGTTTCCAGGTGATATGTTAATTTCAAAATCAAAATAGCAGAAAATATCAAAAATACGAAAGTGATAATCAAGAACGCATTCTCGTAAAATGTATCTTCTTTGAAACTGGATTTACCATATGTTATAAACATATTCCATGTTAGCAGATATAAGAATGAGATAAGGTTCAAAAGAAGAAAGTTCATATATTAGTCACATCAAACAAAAAGAAAATTGACTCGAACTAATTCATAGGCGCCATTCAAAAATATCAAATAGAACTGATAAGAAAGCAATTGCAACCGACTATATGAAGAAAATATTGCTTGTTGCACGGTCTACGTTGTGGACGGTAATTTACATCTTTCCATACGGTCAATATTTTTTATTTTGAAGAAATGATTGAATTAATGATTTAACTAATCATTGAATGATCAATTGAGCCGTTAACTGTCCTTAACTGACCTGACGTCCGTTGCCTCTCATTTTAAAAAAGGAAACGAATGTTCCCTATAACTGAAATTGTTTTCATAGGAAAAACAATCCCGCGATTGAAGGTTTAAAATTATATTTTAAATGTCATGGGCGGATCTAGATTTTTTTCCAAGAGGCGGATCCAGCCCGTTAGTGAAAGTTATCCAGCTTTTGATTTTGAAAGAAAATTGGGGAAAACGGGACTAAATCACTTTTTTAGCAAAATCCAGCCGGGGGGGGGGGGGTGGCCGGGGGGGGGGGGGGGGGGAGGGAGTGGTACCTTCTCCATATCCACTCCAGATCCATGCGTTTTTTTAAAAAATGCTTCAATCTGCGTAGGATCAACTACCAACGAAATCAGACAAAACAGTTTTAACTCGTAAGATTTCGATTGAATAATGTAATTCTTACGATTTCGATTCATGATGTACGGACTGGGACCATTGAACAGTTTTGAACAGAAATAAAGATGTAATAATAGCGGAATATTCCCGTAGTTTTGAATATTTATTGGAAAACTTGTACAGGGGAATCCTAAACCTCAACTCCTGTAATCCGCTTCCTATGTGTTTCTGCTCTGAGTTTTTGCAAAAGGTGATTTGGATATTTACTGTGAGTGCTGCGGCCGAGTATTGTTGGAAAGCTCCTCCTTTATTTTGATTTAAGGAGCTATATTAATGATGTAGTCGGAAAGTTATTCAAAAACATAATTCCTATCAACAATATTATTGCAAAAGTTTGTTTTTTAATCCGTAGTGTTTTTATTCATTGACACTAATAAATAAGTGTTTTAGATTTTACATTCTGACATGTATTTTCTACTTTTATTGCGATTGAAAGACATTGACAACCAAGAAGAATAAACTGTGTCTAATTTAGGTCGGTTGTCAATTCTAAATGAATAAAGAACTTGATGACTTTGTTGGAACCCTTCCGTATTAATTGTAATATTGAATAGTCAATATCTTACCTGACGAGCATATTAATAAATCAAAATCCAATAGTTTTGGCTTTCCAAATATATTGCACTACGATAGGATTTGGATAAAATTATAGGTGATTTTGACACAATGTATGACGTTATGTGTTTGGTTTTTACAGGTCCTACCGGTTCAAAATTTGAGACAACTTATAGATTGCACATTGGATTTGAATATGTTATCTTATTGCTGCTTTTTTATCAAACAAATTTATTTCTATTGAATTTGATAAGAGCCAAACATTCAGGCATTTTGAAAATCATAGCAAAAGATATGCCTTCTGTTTTTTCGAATCACCTCGTTTGATCCTTTTTCATGAATTCTTCGTCTGTGTTTCAGTAAGCAATTGGAATTTTTCCGCGACTGAGTGTATGATATCCTCAGAGTGATACTGTGATCTTTTGAATAGAAGACTATTTCGCCAAGTTTGTAATTCGCCTACTTCAACATCTTCTTAAAAATCCTTATGGCAAATTCTTTGTGTCCATCTTGAATTTGTACATATGGCAATAAGCAAAAAGCCGAAAATAGTGGTACGTTTTTTTTTTCAATTTTTAAATGGCTGTACATTCTACGGATTATGACCGTCGGAGGCTGCTCCACTACATAAACCCTGTCTTAGCATATTTAACAACGTTTATTACGTCTAAGGGTAAAACTTGGTTCGCACGTTAATGATAGGCCGCTATAAACACGCTATCCCCCATGATTAAAACGTGTAACACCCGTCAAATGACCGAGCTTTGTCCGTGACAGACCGCTGAACTTTCACGTCTTACCGTGTCTCTCCCAAATTTAATCACTACCGGAACAAGGTTTATAACGTATATTTCAGATGCGAAAAAAAAAGAGTTTCATGTCCTTACCACTTGCAACATCCGTGGTTATCCTCGGGATAAAAGCTTGAGCAGTTAAATCATTTTTGCCGCTATTTCGATAGCGCCCGAATCCTGCCACGTCTATGAATCGACAATAGCTCGCCTTAAACTCAACGCCATGGCATACACCATCTTCTGATTAACGAGATACATTTTTGTCGGGTTTGACTGTGATTAAGCTGTAAAGCGCAATGCGAACTGGGCTTAAGAGACGTTTACGTTTTGTCATCGAAAACGTAGCTAGAGGTTCTGAAACATTTGCACCAACATCGATTTGCGTATTTCAATTACATGTAAGCAGATTGAGCTTTTCAGGCATGTCATTTCTGAATGATGAAATCGTTTCAACGATTTTTTGATAACCATATGAAAATAAAGTATTCATGACTCTTAATTATTTCATGAAGGAAAATTAATAGGTCCATGATGAAAATCAAGATTTATGCTTATTTGAAAATTGGGTAAAAAATGCGGGAAATTTGTTGCTAAAAGTAGCACAATTGTAAAGAAAATACAAAAAGTGTTGAAATGCACTAATTTGATTATTTTTTTTTACTTTTCTTTGATAATATACAATAAAACAGGTTAGAAACTTTGTATAAAAGTAGAATTTGATAAAGTGCTACCTTAGGTACCAACTTCACCGTAATTTAAATATTTTTAGACTTTACACAAAAATAACGAAAATCATCCAAGTTAAGGTCAAAATTTCAGAGATGCCGAATTTCAACGATTTTTCCAAACACACAGTAACACGTGCTCCTAGGGAAGACTTTTTAAAATATGGAAGAAAAAGTATATGTCCGTTTTCAAATAAGAGAGAACAGACGCTCACAAATAGTGTCATTTTGTGGTTTTCTTGAAAAAGCGACGGAGCTGAAAATTTGCCTTATTTTGGGTCGAATTTAAACAATTTATAATTTTTCGGTATTCATCAGCCATACCTTATAAAAAGCTTAAATCAATAATATTCCATACGTAAAACAAAATTCATGGGTAATTACTAACGTGAAAGAAATCCGAACAGTAAAAAAAGGTTCCTCCACGTCAATTTTTACAGAAATTAACGCAAAGTATTTCCTTACGCATACTTCATTCATTTTAGATCAAATTTTCAAACTTGGCCGCTTTTATGTGTCTAATGAATTAAAGTCTTAAAAAGAGTAAGAAATGATACATTCATTTCTCTTAATTCATGACTCTACGGTCGATATGGGGAACTCGTCATACACTATGATGTCCCACTCTCCAGAATGATGGGTGATATTCTGTCGTAGACCATTTGAACAATCCAACGCAAGAATGTACTCTATGTCTTCCGAAATGGAATTTACCGAATGTGACAGTTCTACCGAATTGAAGCGGCGGGTGTTGCATGCAAGCAGGAGATGCTTACTCTTCCTGGGCACCTGGTCTCACTCTCATATCGGGAGTTCGCTTCTTTTCATATGGTGGAGGTTTTTGTTTGTTTGCTTTTGTTCCTGTTTTATCCTGATTTCGTATGCCTCGGTTTCTGATTTTCTGAATTATCGATTTTGTTCTGTAAACAGGGATATGGTCATTATCCATATTTGTCATTGGCTATCATGAATTGAAATATCTATAAAAGTCAAGCTCAATGAGTGCTAAAACAGAGGATGCGCAAGAAAAGTCCAAAATCGTGACCAATGTCGCACCTTCAAACATCTAAACATATCACCATGATCACTTCTTTTGAAGCAAGAATGACCCGTTCTCATAATAACCCCCTCTGGTACATTTTACATTTATTGCAGGACAGTGAGGCGGATATGAAGATTCATTCAGTTTAGAAAATCATATTCCCTTAATTTAGGCTGAATAAATAAATTGAGATACCGTGCAATAAATTTATTATACTAAATTTACCAAATCTTTGGAATTTGCTCAATAAGTTGGCAATTTCTTCATTATTAGCGATGTGAAATCGCCCGGTTGTGGCCATTGTTGTTGTCGTCTGCGCACTTGACTTGGTATCCACTCTAGCGTTATCAATATCCAGGAATGATAACTCTGATAGGAAAAGGAGCGATGAATTCGACGGAGGGACTCCAGTTTTATTCTTCAAGCCCCCAGGGAGACCTGATGTTATAGCCAAACCGACATGTGACCGTCTAAAGAAAACAGATTGTGCGCTGTAATGAAGTATTCATAACAATTTTGTCTTTTCTGAAGTTGGAGTCGTTCGTATATTGATCTCCCCAGATTATGCATTTTTACTCGTTGCTTTTTGGTGACTCTTTGAGTGTCTTGCGCTGAGGAAAGGGTATGTTAATCTTGACTGATGTCTTTTCCATAACCTTCTTTTATTGCTCAAAAAGATTTAAACAGTTGAACAATTACTCATAATGAAGTAAGTAATTAGGGGAAAACGTACTGAATTTTGTGGTTCCGACAGGTTTATGTTGGATATACTGTTTGAAACACAGTTATATCGTCAGGGCTTGCCGCTGATGGCCCAAAAGAAAGGAGGGGATCTCAAACAACATTCGGTTGAAGTATCAATAGCAAATCCCCAAAATACCCATTGCGAAAACACAACGCAGACACGCACAGGAAGAAACGCGAATTGTATAAGGGACGTCAAATCACATAGAAACACAAAAAACAAATAACCGCACATAAACCAACGAGGCCAATTGGCAATCAGGGCCGACTTAGGACGGCCATCTGCCATGTCAGTAGCAGACGGTGTGGTTATCCTGGATTACATGCGCACAACCTTCACACTTTTCCGAATACCCAGAGGTCTCGAAGAATGTACAATTGTGGTGTAAAATGACCTTCTCAATGTAAGATGAACATACAAACAGACAGCATGACGTAGGGGCCCATATAAAGATATAAAACATAATGACGAATATGGATAAAACCATATTAAGAAATACAAAACCGTTAATCAAAAAATAATCTAACCCATGGCATACAAAACCGGGTAAACCTATAACTAAGGCAGAGGAACAGAAATAAAAAAAATTACCATATGAAGAGAAGTGAACTTCTTGTGAATGAGTGAGACCAAGTGCGTAAGAAATACCGTACGAAATACAGTCCGTGTTCTGCTGGCTGAAGCGAGCTCATGCATGTGATCAACCCAGGAGTATGACTGAGATTCAGAGAGGTTAAGTGGTCAGGGCCCTGGCTTCTTTAAAGAGGTTTGGACAGTGAACGTCATGGAGTCTTGTCGTCATAGTCAGTAAGATTGCAATTCTTAAGAATGGCATGATACAAGACTGTAGATTGGTCCAGTTTAACTTATGTTTCATGATACAAGACTGTATATTGGTCCAGTTTAACTTATGTTTCCAACAGTAAATTCAACATATATCTATCTTATTATAACTGTAATTATTACCCCTCAGAGGGTCTCGCTTGTTACTTAAGACAGAGCAAAGACAGATTTTTATATCGATTTACAAATTTATCTGAAAGTTTTTTGCCCCTGCGTCATGCTGTCCCTTGGTATGTTCATCTTACAGAAAGGAGATTATTTTACACCACAATTGTGTATTCTTCGGGACCTCTGGGTAATCTTAAAAGTAAGTTATACGCACGTAACTCAGATAACTACACCGCGTCTTTTCCTTAGTCGGCACCGGTTTCCATTTCGTCTCGTTTGTTTATGTGTGGTCTTTTGTATTTCATATTTCTATGGTGTGAGTTGGTAATACTTGTCCCTTTTGTGTCTGTTTCTGTAGGTGTCAGCTCCGAGTTTTTGCATATGTTTTGCTGTGAGTGCTGCTACCGATTGTGTTGGGGATACCCTCCTATCTTTAAGAAGTGACGTTGCAAAGTATGACTAACAACGACCAATAGACTGCGCTTCAAAATTTTTAATGCAGAAACTGCTTTGTGTTTATATTTGTACATCTGAATCAAAGGGTTTCTTTTCCGCTACAGAATACAAATCATACAAATCATGGACATGTAGCGACCTGTGTAGTGCCTTGTCCTTCCTCTTGGACAACATTTATGTAAGATTTGGTGAGAATCTCTACAAGCAGGTTGAAGGGATTCCTATGGGTACAAATTGTGCGCCTCTTCTTGCAGATTTGTTTTTATACACACAGAAAAAGAATTAATTCAAAATCTTCAAAAGCAAAGAAAACGCGATGATGTGAAATGCTTCATTGGTACTTCTAGGTACCTGGATGATATTCTTACTATCGATAATCCTGTTTTTGAAAAGTATAAAGATGTTATTTATCCACAAGAATTGACTCTAAACAAGGCAAACTTTACAGACACAGAAACACCATTTTTGGACCTAAATATCAAAATTGTCAATGGAGAAATTCATACAAGTGTATATGACAAACGAGATGATTTTGGATTCAACATAGTAAATTTCCCCTGGCTTGACGGTGATGTCCCTAGATTACCGTCATACGGTATCTACATTTCACAGCTCATGCGGTATGCTAGAGCATGTACTGATGTTTTGGATTTTCATAATAGAAACCAATTACAAAGAAACTTTTAGGCCAAGGTTTTTGCTTTCACAAACTAGTAAAGACTTTCTGGAAATTTTACAAAAATTATGATCAACTTCTTTTAAAATTTGGACCCATACAAGCAACGGAGTATATTACTTTAGGTATTTCACAACCTGCATTCTATGGTGACATAATTAACAAAATAAGAAGGATCAAAGGTAGACAGCATATGTATCGAAGATGCGTCAGAGTCATCAAACGCCTTTTATACCGTGGATATGATCCTAATGTCACCAGACGGACACTAAGCTTGGTACTTGACCAATATACAGTCTTGTACGAGCGCATTCTTAAGACTTGCACTCTGACTGACTGTGACAACGGGACTCCATGACGGGCCCTGTCCAAACCTTCTTAGAGATGACAGGACCCCGACCACCTGTCCTCTCTGAATGTCAGTCGGACTCCTCGGGTGATAACATATATGAGCTCGCTACATCCGGCAGAACACGGACTGTATTACGCACGTCCTCTTTTTATATCCATTTACATATTCATCTGTGTTGCTTGGACCCCTGTGTTTTACGGTCTTGTTTGTGTGTGGTCATCTAACAGTGATGAGGTTGTTTTACACCATAATTGTGCGTTCTTCGAGACCTCTGGAAAAACGGAATAGTGGGAGGGTTGTGCGTACGTAATCCAGGATAACCACACCGTCTGCTATTTACGTGGCAGATGGCCGTCCTAAGTCGGCACCGGTTGCCCATTGGTCTCGTTGGTTTATGTGTAGTCTTTTATGTTTCATGTTTCTATGTTGTGAGTTGGCGTTCCTTGTCCCTTTTGTGTCTCTTTCTGTAGGTATCTGTTCTGTGTTTTTTGCATGGGTGTTTTGGAATTTTGCTGTGGGTGCTACAACCTAGTGTTGTTGGAGATCCCCACCTTTCTTTTACTCTTTTACAATGACGAGAAATCATAGTTTATAGGTACAAATAGTCTAAGAGGGACAAAACTGTCAATAATGAAGTTTTACCGTAAATAGCTTTTAAGTACTACCATTTAAATATCTATATATTACTTACATAAAATATCTCTCGCAGTTTTGTTTTATAGACGTTTTTACTCTCTGGTACACACGATTTCGGTAAACTTCGGAAATTGTTATTTGCATATACAGTATGTAGAAATATGTCACGTTTACCAAGTTCAAAGTGAACACGCTACCACGATCAGCCAATCGCTTGAATGAACTCACATCGTGGAATTACTACGAAAACATGTAGTAAACCACGTATACAGTCTTTTTGTCTCTCTAAAAAAACTAACTCACTAATATTTCTTTAATTGCAAATAGAAGGTTGATATCATGTATAGATATCATGTTCCTTTCAAATAACCATTTTGAACGTGGATAATCGAACACTTTCAAATGACTAACAACGTGTAAAAGTGTATGACGGCTTGAATGGGAGGCAGGTGTAGTCTGCTATACACATGTTCGTTTGTTTACCAAATCCTGAATGAAAATTAACCTTTATTTAGTTATGCTTTTTTGTTCGTTTTTTAAGATTTGATTTAGACTGTGAAAATATATATTATTTATATAAACATATCAAAATTACTGTGGACATAAATGCACGTCAAACTAATATATATACTTCTCATAGATAAAAATAAACGAGAACTATACATGTACATGTACACTGTAGATCCCTTTAGCTAATTTTTCCTCAGACTTGTCAGAGTTTTAATTTCACAGTCGTCCTCTAAGCTAGGTCTCTATAACTTTCCAATACCAAGCCAATACTATCTGTTCATTACATTTCTCTTTTCAGATTTTGATAACACCAATTGTCGATTCATTTTCGTCCCACGTGTTATCCGTCAGCCATGTTGCTTTGTTTTGATACAGTGCTAGCCTTATGCAAATAAGTGCTTACACGTGTTCGCAATCGGTCTTCTACGGAGAAAAGTAGGTTATATTAGGATACCCATTTTATAAGCAATTATTGGTCATAGCTCGGTAGTGAGGGCATATGTGACTATTGTAACCAGCCAGTTTCTAATTTCAAAGCATGATAGACTCGTTTGCGTTAAAATTTTGACAAGAATAGTTGATTCATTGTTTGATCTTGACGAGACCTTTTGTATCTTTAAAAAATAATAAGCGTTGAAGTTTTAATAAAGACTTGTTAAGTATAGTTAATGTGTGTATATTTGTACATGTAGAACGCTCTTCACACGCCCATAACTATACCTCATACTATGCCGTCATGTGATCTTAACACAGAATGATGACGTCATACGTACAAATTGCGCGAAAGCTTGCTGAAATTTACGGAGGAATACATTTTAAATAATTTCACTTTAATCGGTTTGTGGCATATACCGTCGTTATACATGCTTGTGGAACTGCTGTGGACCAATCAGAATGCGTAAAATAAACAGAATGAAAGAGAATATGGCTTCAATTCGCTTCCAGTAAAAGCGTCAACCATACAAGCTTCTTTGTCAGAGCTACATTTGAATACCTATGATATTCTGGATTAAATTTGTTTCATCTTCATCTGTGAACTTCTGGTTCCTATTTATTGATCATTCTCACTAGTGCTTATTAGCGAGGTGAAGATACGATTCTGCCTGGCCATATGATCAATCAGCTTATAAGCATTAATTTTTGATCAATATATGACTTACCTCGATTTCTTTTGTAAATGACCGAGGCATTACGAGTTGGATATGGTGACTTCCAAAAAATTTGATTTTAGAAAAGGAGGACATGATACTTTTTTCGTGTATCAAATTCTGAAAAATGAATAATGCGCATTCATAAAAGAAGTTGCCATTTTTTTCAGAATATCACCAAAGAACCAAGGAAAATAAAATATATTTAAATAAACATCAAGAAAATTCCTAAGAGTTATTCAGTCTCAAAGTCGAGAAGGTAAGGCCAAATCATGAGAATTCCCATCGGAACGGTTGCGAACTTCGGAATGAACAACATTCCGAAGGAAGACCAGGTGCCCGGCGAGAGTCTCCTGATTGCACACAACAGCCGTTGCAACAGCTCCATGGAAACCTGTCAAATTCGGTGTTTGTCTCGATGTACATTTTGATGTACATATCAGGTAAGTATGTCTTACCTGATGTGTGATGTGTGATGTCATCCTACAGTGAGGAGGTTGTTTTACACCACAATTGATCGTTCTTCGAGACCTCTGGGTAATTGGAGAAGTGAGAGGGTTGTACGCACGTAATCCAGGATAACCACACCATTTGCTACTTGCGTGGCAAATGGCCGTCCAAAGTCGGCACCGGTTTCCCATTGGTCTCGTCGGTTTATGTGTAGTCTTTTATGTTTGATGTTTACATGTCGTATGTCTATTTTTCGTCTCATACTATTCTCGTTTTTTTGTGTTTTTGCATCGGGTGTTTTGCTGTTAGTGCTGCAACAGGGTCTTGCTGGAGATCCCCTCCCTTCTAGTTTGGTGAAGACGACATCCATTCAATCACAATGTAGAATGTCAATGATCATTTTGGAAAGGGAGATCTGATATGCTTTTATTATATCCCCGTGGCGACCGAAGAACTTCCTCAATAATGATTTCAGCCGTTGCGTGATATAACCCTGAACAAGTAGCTTACTTGCGAGCCCTCTGGTTCTAATGAATTAATCGTCATATTTCCAACATGCCCTGGCGTATCGTATCAGCTGAAAACAAAAACGTCATAAGCAAGAGAAGACGGAATGTTGCTACTCATGAAAGGGAAGTAAGTTATGTGGAAGCTGAAATCGTCACGCTTGTCATACAGTGAGGTATTCAAATGGTCGTTTGCATCGAAAGATAGAAGTATATCAAAGTTGTTTCCTTGATCTCTAGGTCATGAGGAAAGATTTCGTGTAGATGGTCCTTAAAGTTCGGATTATTAATGGACAACACGTCATCTATGTATCTGAAGGTAAAATTGAAGTGAGATCCGAAGTGATTTTGCATTTGAAATGATTTGAAATGTGAAATGATTTTCTGGATTGAAATAGAAATTCACTAGTCACGTTATTTTTCCATTGCAACTAAATAATACAATCTTTATTCGTGATGCAAAAAGAAATACGACCGAGTTTCCTTCAGCGGACAAGGAGATACTTATAATCAAATGACAGGTGTTTAGTATTATGCAATATCCTATAATCTTATCTCATCGATTCAATACCAACGGAAAATTCATACAGTATTAACTATGCACATCACATCAACACAAATATTTCGGTGTATTTCTATTTCAAAACATATCTCCATTACGTATGAGGAATTAGATTACGAGAGCTTTTAGATTAAAAAACGTCTACGCACAATGTGAAAACTCTGATAAATTGGGTCGACAAAAACGACCAAGGTGCATATCGAAACTTCGGGTAAATATTGATAAAAGAACTCAAACTCAGAAAAATACTTAGGAGGTAAAAGTTTATTCTATGCTAATCATACCGATTATGTGTGTCGAAACATAACTTCGAAAACATCTTAAGTAAGATAAAGAATTTTCTGCCTTTGTATTATAAAAAGAATCCTATGTAGTGAAGATCTAAAGACATTCATCAATCACATGTACATTCAGATGAAAATGTGTTTGAAAATATCCTCAGATTTCATAGCAATGAAGTGAAAACTAAGATGCCAATGCATCTCCTTACAGATTTCGATTCATTGATAATTCTAAGAGATGCTCCACTACAGCTTTGAAAAGAAATCTAACATCAGGACTTGCATCGATAACAACACACGTGACAAGATATTATGGAAAACGGGAACGATCTAGATTTCATTCAAATTGGCTTATGAACATTCAGGGGATGTTATTGACAAAATGAAATCAAGCAAATTCCAAGCAAAGTACGACTTCTCTAATATGTACACCACGCTGCAATGCCTTGTACAACCTCTTGGATAACATTTATGTAATATTAAGTGAGGGTTGGAGAGATTCCTATGGGTAATAATTGTGGGGATTTATTTTTGTACACTTATGAAGAGGAATATATTCAAAAATTTCTTAAGCAAAATAAATTTGATGATTTGCAATGTTTCTATTATAACTTCTGAATTCTGACTATTAACAATCCCGTTTTTGAAAAATATGATAACTAAATTGACGCTCAATAAGGCAATGGTTACAAACACAGAAGCATCACATTTGGACCTCAATGGAAAGATTAATAAAATTGTGTATGACAAAAGAGATAATATTGGATTCAACAAACTAAATTTTCTTGGCTTTACGGTGATGTTCCTAGACTTCCGTCATATGGCGTTTCCGTATCACAGCACATCCGGTACGCTAGAACATGTACAAATGTTTTAGTTTTTCACAGTAGTAATTTAAAAATTACAAAAAAATGGTCAAGGTCTCCGCATTAATAAACTAATTAATCAATAAACTAATAAAGTAATTTAAAAATTACAAAAAATAACAAGGTCAAGGTCTCGGCATTAATAAACTACTTGAGACTCTCTGGAAATTTTAAAATCAGCTTCTTTTAAAATTTAGACTTTAGAGCAGCAGAGTGTATTTCTTTAGTTAATTCACGATCTGCAATTTATGATGACATAATAAACTATATTAGAAGGATCAAACGCCTTTTATCTGTGGATACGATTCTAATTTAACTAGACTGACAATCGGCATTGTACTTGACCAATCTACAACCAGCGCACTCGCAAGACTTGCACTCTGAATAATTATGACGACGAAAATCCATGGCGGGCCCTGTCTTTAAAGAAGACAGGGCCCCGACCACCTGTCTTCTCTGAATATCGGTTTGACTCTTCGCGTGACAACATGCATCAGCTCGCTACAGCCTGTAGAACAAGGACTGTATGTCAAACACCCCCTCTTTATATCCATTTTCAAATACATCTGTGTTGCTTGGTCTACTGCGATATCCTATCGTGCTTGTGAGGTTATTTTAAACTACAATTAGGCGTTCTTCGATGCCTTTGGGCAACCAGAAAAGTGATAGGGCTGTGCGCACGTCATCCGGATAACTACATCATGTGCTAATTGGTATTCGATGACTGATGATTTTGATACATAATTTTTCTTGATTAAATAAAGAAGCAAGGATACAATTAGTTAGTCCTTGAAGTTCATAAAAGAGAAATCAAATTATCGGATCGTCTATTGCGTGAAAACTATATAGGAAAACAGCTTTTAGGAACTTCTCTGTTTTCAACACAGATTTGTCTTCTTCTATATGTATCTAACTTAGTAATTTTTTCTGTGCAGATGGTCAATCCAGCCCCATAACGTATTTGCGTATACAGTCTGGTGAGTAAATTGTGGTTATAATTTGTATCTTTGTGATTATGTCCCTCAAAATTCCCGGCTGTAGTTGTTTGATGCACAGCATATGACGTCGCCGTTATATCAATCGTGGTGAATTTGCGCTTTCGTGAGTGTAAGACCAACCAATTATCGTAAGCTCTTCTGCCTATAATAAGATCTGGTACTTCTTTCCAAGGGTAAACTTTCGTTGTTATGAAAAAGTCTTCAGCGTACGCCGTGAACAGCTTCCCTCGTACCTTGGCTGTATTTGTAATATCTTCCCACGTTGAAGCTTCTGTCTGTGTAACATTGATCACATTTGTTCTCTGACCAACTATCATAATTGGATTTGATAGATTAACAGATTTTGACACCAGTATTGCTTTTAAACTTTGAATGATTTGATTGGTAAATAGAATATCTCCATTGCTGTACGCGTAGAAATGAGATGATACCTCTCTCATTGCATCAAGAAACATGTTCTTCAGGATTGGAATTTGATTTATGGATCTCTGTACTGGTAAAACTTTCCAACCAGCCTCCTGGACTCTCTTCGAAAGGTCAGTCTCGTTTGTAAATAAGATTGGTATAACATGCGGTCCAAAAGACAGCCAATTGTTGACGGTATTGTTATGACATATATATTTTTCCGCTTTAGTCGGCCATGTTGTAAACAGAGTCAGGAGTGGAATATGAGTAATTTCTCCCTCATGTCCGTTCTTTTCTTCCAGGTTTGTTTGATTAAAATCAATTTTCTCTTCTGCTGTCCCCTTATTATTTGCTGACACATTCCTTTCCGTTGTTATATATTTATTGTTGACTTGTCGAACCAAATCTTTGACGGATTCATTACAATGTTTTATATCCTTCCAGGTTTCCTCTACCATGTTCATGATCTGAGATGTCTTTCTGTTGACCTCAGAGTAGGTATAAATATATATCACTGTACATAGCAGGCACAAACATAGAATCTTTACTTTAACATTACAGCATGCATACTGTGATTTATTTTGTCTACCCGGTGAAGTCATCATTTTCAATACTGTAATGAGATAAAAAAGATCCTGTAAGTATAGCAGAATTGACATCTTTAACTTGGGCATTGCATCAAAAATGGAAAAATGACAGAAAAAACACATGAAAGTATTGATCAAAATATAAAAGATCCCGCCAGGAATAATTAACATTTGAGCAATGAGACCACTGAAAGTATATCTAGGGAAGTTCGAAAGACATGATTCCTCACATAATTGAATGAAAAGACATATACAAATGTAGCTAAATCAAAGAAATAATTTGATTCTGAGTAGTTTTGTCTTTAAAACGTCGGTAAGCATTTAAAACATTGTTTTTTTTTCAAGTTTGGAGGGACATTACTCCGCACAGAATTCAGCAATATGCCGAAACGTGCATGTCTGGTCCATGTTGCCAATATATCTGTTCTTAAATGATGCTATTCAATTTGAAGACGTGTACATTCAGACTTGACCTGGATTTCTTGATATAAAGCTACATCTAAGCGATGACAATAATTCTTCTGAATGTTTTAATTTAAATGTCCATACACCACAAAATATTGGTCTTTTTCAAGTTTCAAGGGGCATAACTGCAAAGTTACGCAACTTGGCTTTAATTCGGACTTGACCTGTATTTCTTGGCGTAATAGCATTATTCAAGAAATGAATTAATTTTTTGAAAAGGTTTTCCATTAAACTGAATATTGAATTTCTCTATGTTTCCAGGGGCATAACTCTGCACATAATAGTACAGCATGAGCCATTGTCGTACTTGACCTGTATTTTTCTTAATGTAAAAGTTATATCCAGGAAATGAATCAATAATCGGCAATAGTTTCCTTTTATATATCAGACAAAAAAAAAAAAAAAGTGAGAGAGAGAGAGGGAAAAAAAGAAACGCACATCATATCATATAGTGATTCTTTTATCAATTGATCATTAATATTCAGACAGACATTTGTTTATAGCGTTCTTTTTCCAGCACCGAGGACACATGTAGCCAAGTTCGATCAACTTCGGCTGATCGTCTGTCTTTTCAATGCATTCCAAAATTGATGTTAACAAAATTCTTGAACTTTTTAAAACGTGGGTCCTGTAGCATCATATCCCACCCATTCTGCTACGTCTTTCGGTACATTTTTGAACATATTTTTCACAGTCTTTGGCCATATAACATTGTTTTGATAGAGGATCACTGATGAGGGTTAAGTATCCGAAAGGTGCATGTCTGGTCCATGCTGAAAATTTATCTGTTCTTAAAATGATGCTTTTGAATTGAAAATGTTTAACACTCGAATTATAGAGGATAAAACACATTTCGATCATTTGTTTTCGCTACATATTACAATGTTGAATAAATGCTGAATAAAGCATGTTTGTTCTGTTGCATTGTCGCAGGTTTGGTATCCTTCTGAAATTTTGTTGTTTGACCACTTTCAGCAAATTTTCAGTAAAAATATAGATGAATACTTGTTTCTCTATTAAAATGTAGTCAAAATATTTCAAAAAGTCTGAAAATTAAATGTCTTAGTGGGAATTTCCTTATATGTTTTTCATTACTTTGCAATTCTGATCCGAAAGGTTAGACTAATTTTGTCTTCAGTCATTCTAATTTATCTGTTGCAGATTTATCTTTGAAATTGCATTGAGATAATCAAATAAAATAACAGAATAGCTTAAAACTCGCAGCAAAAACCATTTGAAATGCACGTAAAAATGACCTTTCAAGATCCAGGTATTGTAAATATTAAACAACGAACTTCATGTTCTAAATAGTTGATGTCTGGGATGTGGTTATAAGATTTAGATTTTCTATTTGATGACATCATTTGAAGCAATTAAATGAATTTGTATTCAATGAAAATTTTTAATTATCATTGAGAGAGAAAAATCAAATCGCATCGTCTGATATATCAATTTGGAAAGGTTTGACAGGTTTAATCCTTAATAAAGAAAGTGAATGGAATTCTTAAAAGCCATTTTGTGACATTGACTTTTGAAACGTGCGTTGTGTCTGATCATGAAGACGGATCTGTTTGGCATTTGACAGAATAAATCACTCGTATACTTACGATTTATAATGGAAAGGAATAAAACACCTATACATTACATGATGCATTTTATAAAGATTAAGTGGTGAGTTTCTTTTTTTGTCGGGTATATATGCGGAAACCACCAAATATTGAATTTTTTAGATGTTTCCAGGGCAATACCTCTGCACATTATTTAGAGAAATGACCAATATGTAAATTTGACCTGTATTGCTAAGTGTAAAAGCTATATATAGGAAAGGAATTGATTATATGAGTTAAAGAAGATCCTGACGACAATTCCAACAACACTCACAACAGAGCACTAAATTGAACAACGACGGACCCCTAGCAAGCTAGAGGTGGGACCAGATGCCCGGGAGGAGAATGCATCCCCTGCCACACCAGCCGTTGATGTTCATGCACGAAAAAAAAATATATAAAGAATACATGCACTATCTGTGGTTTTGTCTTTAAAGAAAGTGCTATGGTGACTATGTCGGGGGAAAATATTTAAAACACTTACTTTCAAACTCGTTTGGTAACGTTAAGGTATATATAACTCTGTACATAAATGAACGACATGACCCATATTCGAACTTGTATTTCCTAGTGCAAAAGCTACATATTGAAACGAATGATTTATCTGTAACAGATTTTCCCTTAATGCTCGGGAACAGCAAAATAGTGATTTTTTTTTAGTTTAAAGTAACATGACTCTGCGCGTGATTGAATGAAAAGACTCATATTTAACCTGTACATTTTTGTATTTCTTAACGGAGAAGAGACACAAAAAATAATAAATTGTATTTTAAACCTAAATAGATAGAATTTATCGGTAACCTTTATACCTTAGAGAGCCCCTAATTAAGAACTCCAAAACAGCTCGATTATGATAATAAAAATTGCGTTTTATCAAAGATTTCCGAAGAATGCCAATCTTTAATTAGCTACGCCGTGTGATGTCACTTTTGTGAATTGTGACAGTATGACATGGGTTTATGGCTTAAGCAGAGAGAATTTCAGCTTGGGTATACGTACCATTGCGTTTTTATATTTGATCCATTTCGTATTTATTTAGATTTAGGATTAATTATTCCATTTTGTTTGTTTGAATATTTTTTAATTTTTTTTTCATTGGGAAAATAAATCTCTTGGAGTCGGTCTACAAGGTTACAAGTATATATAAGAGTAACCTTAGCTAGTTGTGAGGCGCATACATATTATTTGATGTTTTGAGTATAAAATTTAATTACTCCTTGATATATATTATTTATGTGAAAACAGTTCTGTGTTTTATTTTATTTCTTTATTTAATAAATTCATTTTCTATTATCTGTGTTGGATATAATTCTTATCTTATATGCCGTTTTTGCACGTACGCACAACACATTGGAAAATATTGTCTTTGATAAAATATTTTATGTACATAATAATTTTATAACAAATATGGATAATGACCATATCCATGTATACAGCACAAAATCGACAACTCAGAAAATCAGAAACCGAAGGCATACAAAATCAGGATAAAACAGGAACCAAAGCAAACAAAAACCTCCACTAACGAAAAAAAAAGCGAGCTCCCGATATGGGAGTGAGACCAGGTGCCCAGGAAGAGTAAGCATCTCCTACTTGCATGCAACTACTGTCGCCCCAATTCGGTAGAACTGTCACATCCGGTTACTTCCACCTCGGAAGACAGAGTACAATCTTTGGTTGGATGGTTCAAATGGTCAATGGCAGTATATCATCCACCATTCTGAAGAGTGGGACATCATAGTGTATGACGAGTTCCCCATATCGACCGTAGAACTTCCTCAGTGACGATGTTAGTCGGTCACAAACATATCCCTGACTGAGATGCTTATTTGAAAGACGCCTAGCACTCAGACCAAATCCGTATATTTAGTACTTGCTCTGGCATAGCGTATCAACTGAGATATGAACTCGCCATAAGCAGGCGATGAAGGGATGTTGCTAATGAGAAAAGGAAAGCTTGTAATGCTGAAATTGATTAATTTATCAAAGCAAATAACAGTAAATTAGTTGAATAGGTATTCAATTATAAAGGAAACCTACGACGAGGGATGTTATTATTTGCAATCATTATCCTTATTGAGTAAAAAGTATGACTAGTTGAAAATTAGCATAATGACTGTATTTGATATACAAGTTACCCGAGTTATAGGGTTTATAACATGTCATGGGTTTAAATTCGACACATGTAAATTCCACTTACACCCCAACAAACCTTTCTACCTCTGAAATAATAGATAACCACAAATCAGCTCTTGCTTCCTTTGGCTTCGACACTAACAATTCAGATTTAGATTTGCCATACTTATAATGCATACCTAAAATTCATAAGAATCCGTACAAACAACTTTTCATCGCTGGTTCCTCTAAATGTTCTACCAAATCTGTATCGATCTTACTCACGAAAGTTTTATCTGAAATCAAATCTGGGCTTCAAAAATATTGTTCAACAGTATATTCTCGCAGTGGTATCAACCTGATTTGGATTTTAAAGAATTCGAAGGAACTTTTAGAACATCTGAAATCCACTCAATTTAGTAGAGTCCATTCGATCAAAGCCTTTGATTTTTCGACTTTTTACACTACAATTCCACATTCTAAGTTGAAAGAAAGACTCGCAAAAATCATAAGTAATGCGTTTACAAGTAAGAACGGTAATCGCAAATACAAATTTATTGTGATTAACTATGACAAAACTTACTTTGTAAAAGAAAAGTCCGATTCTGAAAATAAGTACACTGAATCTGATATTATTCAGATTTTAAACTTTCTGATCGACAACATTTTTGTGGTGTTTGGAGGAAAGGTCTTCAAGCAAATTGTCGGAATTCCAATGGGGACCAATTGTGCCCCACTCCTTGCCGACATTTTCCTTTACTCGTAAGAAGCTGAATTCATTCAATCTTTGGTCTCTGAAGGGAAAAGATACTTAGCTTCTGACTTCAACTTCACTTACAGATACATAGACGATGTGTTGTCCATCAATAATTCAAAATTCGCGGATTACCTGAGCAGTATCTATCCTTCAGAGCTTGAAGTCAAAGAAACTACAGAGACAAATAATTCAACATCCTATTTGGACATAGCGTTGTCCTCCGACAATGATGGTCACATGAACACCTCACTCTATGACAAACGTGACGACTTCAATTTCAGCATTACAAACGTTCCTTTTCTGAAACAAAGGAGGGGATCTCCAACAACAACAGGCTGCATCACCCACAGCAAAACCCCAAAACACCCAATGCAAAACACAAAGCAGACAAGCACAGAAAGAGACGCATAAGGGACAAGGAACGTCAACGCACAACATAGAAACACCAAACACAAAGGACTACACATAAACCAACGAGACCAATGGGCAACCAGGGCCGCGGAAATAGCAGAAGGTGTGGTTATCCTGGATTACGTGCGCACAACCCTCCCACTTTTCCGATTACCCAGAGGTCTCGAAGAACGTACAATTGTGGTGTAAAACAACCTCCTCACTGTCAGATGACCACACACAAACAAGACCGCAAAACGCAGGAGGCCAAGGAACACAGATGAATATGTAAATGGATATAAAAAGAGGGCGTACATAATACAATCCGTGCTCTGCCGCCGCGAGCTCATGTATGTAAGATGAACACACACAAATAAGACTACAAAACCCAGGGGCTCAAGCAACACAGATAAATATGGAAATGGATATAAAAAGAGGGAGTGCGTCATACAGTTCGTGCTCTGGCTGTACATAGCAATTCCATATATGTTATCATCCGAGGAATCCGACTGACATTCAGAGATGACAGGTGGTCGCGGCCCTCTTCTCCCGTCGTCACAGTCAGTCAGAGTGCAAGTCTAAAGAATGTGCTGGTACAATACTTTAGATTGGTCAAATACCATGTCTAGTGTCCGTCTGGTGACATGAGGATCATATCCATGGTATAAAAGGCGTTTGATGAATCTGACGCGTTTCCGATGGTTATGTTGTCTACCTTTGATCTTTCTAATTTTGTTTATCATATCACCATAAAATGCAGGTTGTGAAGTACCCAAAGTAATGTGCTCTGTTGCTTGTATAGATCCGAATTTAGAAGGAGTTGACAGTAATTTTTGTAGAATTTACAAAATGTCTTAAACTAGTTTACTAAAAGTTTCTTTGTAATTTGTAAATTTCTACTGTAAAGATCCAAAATATTAGTACATGCTCTAGCGTACCGGATGAGCTGTGATATGTAAATGCCGTATGACGGTCAAGCAAGAGGAAATTTACTATGTTGAATCCAAAATCATTTCTTTCGTCATACATGTATACACTTGTTTGACTTTTTCCGTTTTCAATTTTGATATAAAGGTCCGAAAATGGTGTTTCTGTTTTTGTAATGTTTGCCTTGTTGATGAGCTGAAATGTTTCAATAATACTTCTAGGTATCTGGATGATATTCTAACCATTGACAATCCTGAATTATATAAGAATGAAATTTATCCACAAGAATTAACCCTTAACAAGGCAAAACTTTCAAATACAGAAACACCCTTGGACCTAAATATCAAAATTGTAAACGGAAAGATTCATACAAGTGTATATGACAAAAGGGATGATTTTGGATTCAACATTGTAAATTTCCCTTGGCTTGACGGTGATGTTCCAAGATTACCGTCATACGGCATTTACATATCACAGCTCATCCGGTACGCTAGAGCATGTACTGATATTTTGGATTTTCACAGTAGAAATTTACAAATTACTAAAAAACTTTTAGGTCAAGGTTTCCGCTTTCATAAACTAGTTAAGACTTTTTGGAAATTTTACAAAAATTACCGTCAACTTCTTTTAAAATTCGGATCTATACATGCAACAGAGTACATTACTATGGGTATTACACAACCTGTCTTTTATGGTGATATAATAAACAAAATAAAAAGGATCAAAGGTAGGCAGCATAACCATCGAAAATGCGTCAGAATCATCAAATGCCTTTCATACCGTGGGTATGATCCTAATGTCACCAGACGGACACTAGGCTTGGTACTTGACCAATCTACAGTCTTGTACAAGCGCATCCTTGAGACTTGCACTCTGACTGACTGTGACGACTGGACTCCATGACGGGCCCTGTCTTAACCTCTTTAGAGAAGACAGGGCCCCGACCACCTGTCCTCTCTGAATGTCAGTCGGACTCCTCGGGTGATTACATACATGAGCTCGCTACAGCCGGCAGAGCACGGACTGTATTACGCATGCCCTCTTTTTATATCCATTTACATATTCATCTGTGTCTATATGGGGCCTCTGCGTTTCGCGGTCTTGTTTGTGTGATGTCATCTTACAGTGAGGAGGTTGTTTTACAGCACAATTGTACGTTCTTCGAGACCTCTGGGTAATTGGAGAAGTGAGAGGGTTGTGCGCACGTAATCCAGGATAACCACACCATTTGCTACTTGCGTGACAGATGGCCGTCCAAAGTCGGCACCGGTTATCCATTGGTCTCGTCGGTTTATGTGTAGTCTTTTGTGTTTGATGTTTACATGTCGTGTGTCTCTTTCCCGTCTCATGCTGTACTCGTCTTTTGTGTTTTTGCATCGGGTGTTTTGGTGTTTTACTGTTGATGCTGCAACGGGGTCTTGTTGGAGATCTCCTCCCTTCTTGTTAAGTGTTAATTCATGTTTACATGTCGTGTGTCTCTTTTCCGTCTCATGCTGTACTCATCTTTTGTGTTTTTGCATCGGGTGTTTTTGGTGTTTTGCTGTTGATGCTGCAACGGGGTCTTGTTGGAGATCTCCTCCCTTCCCTTATGGATAAATTTTATTGTTATTTGAATCATTCAGATACCTAGAAGTATTATGTTGCCTTTTTATCTGTTCTTAAATGATGCTATTCAATCTGAAGACGTTTACATTATACCACTTGGTGAGTATCACTGTTGGTGGACCAGGAGTCCCCGAGAGCACATGTAGCAAAGTTCGATCAATTTCGGTTGATCGTTTCTTCAACTCATTCTAAAATTTCTGTTATCAAAATTTCTTGAAATTTCTTAAACGTAGGTCCTGTAGCATCATATCCCACCCATACTGCTACGTCTTTCGGTACGCTTTTTCGACATAGTAACTTTCATACTTTTTTGGCATTTTACATTGTTTCGATTTGAGGATCACTGACGAGGGTTAAGTACCAGAAACGTGCATGTCTGGTCCATGTTGCCAATTTATCTGTTCTTAAATGATGCTATTCAATTTGAAGACGTTTACATTGGAAGAACAGTGTATACAAATAAATCAGCAACATCCCTACAACCTGCTTGTATAGATCCTCACCAAATCTAACATAAATGTTGTCCAATGTTAAACGTCTTAAAATTCAATAATATCATTTATAAACGCATTCATTTGCAGCATGGACCAGACATGCACGTTTCGGGTACTCAAACCTCGTCAGTGATCCTCAATCTAAACAATGTAATATGGCCAAAGAGGGTGAAAATTATTATGTCAAAAATGTACCGAAAGATGTAGCAGGATGGATGAGATATGATGCTACGGGACCCACGTTTTAGAAATTTCTAGAATTTAAGTACCAGAAAATTTTGAATGCGTTGAAGAGACAGACGATAAACCGAGGCTGAATCGAACAAGACGGATGACAGGGCATTACATGCCTATGATTTATATGATTTGCAGTCTTAGTAGTCTGTTGAGGAAAAGAAACCTTTAGATTCAGATATACAAATGAAAGTGTTCCGATCGATTAAAGCACCGTTTAATGAAACCACCCAGGCCTCTGCAGTGGGTTTTCTCCGCTTTCCTTTTACTCCTTGAACCCCTCCATTAATGCCAACGTGGCATGTTTTACGGATGAACCATGTTCAATCATGGAAAAAGGGAATGTTTTGATAGAATCTATTGATCACATTTAGTTTTTACATTTTGTTTTACTAAAAAAACATACTAAAGTATTGCTAGATTAGAATATTTCGGAAACTTGAGATTTTCGTCAGGATCTTCTTTAACTCATTGTTATTCATCCAAAAATAACATCGGAATTAAAGGAGGTCAACACCTGTGCACCATCCCTTAAATTCTATTTTGGCATCAATTTTATTCAACTATGCTACTGAATCGACCCTACAGGAAATCTGGAGCCGCGCACTCTCTGCAAAGTAATTGCACAAATTTTACTTCAAAATTATGAAACCCTAGGGCGCTACTGATATGACTGGTATTTTCCAGAATTCGTAAGCTTTTTGGGATATTGTTTCGGTTTATGTGTTTAAGTTTCTGTCACTGAATTTCAAATTTAAATGCGTAATCTCACTGCATATAAACGTGTTCTTTCGGTCGTTTGACGTACTATGACGTAAAATATTTTTCAACACTGAGGAATAGGTAATGTTATATACATTTGTATTTAAATTTGCATTCCATGATCGAATTACCCCTTCCCATTCCTGAATGAGACAGAGGAAAGAAAAAGGAAGAAGATTTTTTTCTGCATGTTTCATTTCGAATCTAAATGTGAAAAGGTGCTGGTTATGATTTATACCCTGATTTATTTTCGAATAAAGCCTGAATTAACGAATGAATTAGAGGTGCCATAGTTTTGTAGACGCTACATGTCAAAGTGTTAAGGCATGTCATTTCTGAATGAAGGGATTTCAACGATTTTATGAAAACCATATGAAAATATAGTACAGAGACAAATAATTCAGCATGCTATTTGGACATAATGTTGTCCTACGACACTGATGGTCACATGAACACCTCACTCTATGACAAACGTGACGACTTCAATTTCAGCATTACTAAGAAGGGAGGAGATCTCCAACAAGACCCCGTTGCAGCATCAGCATCAACTTTCCTTTTCTGAGTAGCAACATCCTTTCATCGCCTGCTTATGGCGTGTTCATATCTCAGTTGATACGCTATGCCAGAGCAAGTACCAAACATACGGATTTTGTTCTGAGAGCTAGGCGTCTTCCAGATAAGCTTCTCAGTCAGGGATATGTTTGTGACCGACTAACATCGTCACTGAGGAAGTTCTACGGTCGATATGGGGAACTCGTCATACACTATGATGTCCCACTTTCCAGAATGGTGGATGATATTCTGTCATAGACCATTTGAACCATGCAACCAAAGATTATACTCTATATCTTCCAAAATGGAAGTTACCGGATGTGACAGTTCTACCGAATTGAAGCGACGGGCGTTGCATGCAAGCAGGAGATGCTTACTGTTCCTGGGCACCTGGTCTCACTCTCATATCGGGAGTTCGCTTCTTTTCATATGGTGGAGGTTTTTGTTTGTTTGCTTTGGTTCATGTTTTATCCTGATTTTGTATGCCTTCGGTTTCTGATTTTCTGGGTTATCGATTTTGTGCTGTAAACAGGGATATGGTCATTATCCATATTTGTCATTCATGTCACCTTATCATTTTATGAAGGAAAATTAATAGGTCCGTGATGAAAATCAAGATTTATGCTTATTTGAAAACTGGGTTAAAAATGCTGGAAATTTGTAAAAATGTTAAAATGGCACTTTTGTAAATAAAATACAAAAAGTGTTGAAATGCACTCATTTGATTTTTATTTGACTTTTTTTTGTTATAATACAATAAAACCGGTTATACCCTTTGTATAAAAGTAGAATTTGATAAAGTGCTACCTTAGGTACCAAATTCACCGATAATTTAAAAATTTCTAGATTTTACACAAAAATAACGAAAATCGTCCAAGTTAAGGTCAAAATTTCAGAGATACCGAATTTCAACGATTTTTCAAAACACAGTAACACGTGCTTCTGGGGAAGACTTTTTAAAATATTGAAGAAAAAGTATATGTTCGTGTTCAAATAAGAGAGAACAGACGCTCACAAATAGTGTTATTTTGTGGTTTTCTTGAAAAAGTATCAGAGTTGAAAATTTGCCTTATTTTGGGTTGAATTTAAACAATTTATTATTTTTCGCTATTCATCAGCCATACCTTATAAAAAAGCTTAAATCAATAATATTTCATACGTAAAACAAAATTCATGGGTGATTACTAAAGTAAAAGAAATCCGAACAGTTTAAAAAAAGTACCTCCATGTCATTTTTTACAGAAATTACCGCGAAGCTTTTTCTTACGCATGCTTCATTCATTGTAGATCAAATTTTCAAACATGACGGCTTTAATGTGTCTAATGATTATAAGTCTTAAAAAGAGTAAGAAATGATATATTGGCCATAATAAATTGAAATATCTATAAAAGTCAAGCTCAGTGAGTGCTAAAACAGTAGATGCGCAAGAATAGTCCAAAATCGTGACCAATGACGCACCTTAATATGACGGCGTGTGAAAAGTTATTTAGTGGACATTGATATGAAGAGTATATTCCGAAGCCTATACTAAATAAATAGAAAAGAGGCAAAACAGTGGAGCGATTGTGCAAGGGATGTAGGTTCACTAAACTTTGGTGACAATTTATAATGACAAAGCAAATACTATTTCCCGATAAGAAAAATATTGAAATTGAATAAATCAGGCATATTGATTAAATTTAACCAGATTTATAACGAATCGCATGACATGCGTGTTAGCTTTTGGTTGATGGAGATCTTAAAAGACAAACAATTTATTGATTGAACTGGATAAAGTTGTCAATATTGAAATATATGTTCATAGTACCAACTTTGTTGTACTAGACACGTGTTTCGGATATTTTAATCCTCGTCAGTAGCACTTTCTATATAAACATAACCTCAGACAGTGCATTTATTTTATATATTGTTTTCATTTTCGTGCATGAACATCGACGGCGGGTGCGGCTAGCCAACAGGGGATGCTTACTCCTTCGAGGCACCTGGTCCCACCTCTAGGGGTCTGTCGATGCTCAATTAGGTGCTCTATTGTCAGTGCTCTTGAGATTATCGTCAGGATCTTCGTTAACTCATTCATGCCGAACAGTTTGAATAGAGGGTATCTCTTCTAGATTATTTTTTTAGTTTAAAATACGGATGTATCTAACATTGTCATATTAAGATATCCACAGTTACATCCAAGAAAGATCCATTCCTATTGCATAATCGGATCAAGAGAATAATATAAAATTGTAGAAAAATTCCTTTGTCACCGCCATTAAGATATTCAATGAAGTACAAGTGAAGACTTAAGTAAGACGAAGTACAATAATTTAAACGAACTCCAAAGCGATCAAAATCAAAAGGTGACTTTTGTCCCAGGTACAATGAGAGTAAATATTTTTCTTGTGCACAGCCTCCCGCCAATACCAACTCATCCCATCATTCATAATATATTTCCCAATCATTATGAAAGCATGGTGCACGTAAATTTATTATATCTTTAGCCATAATGAAGAAATATTTCTTTTACATTCTTTTTGGGTATCTTTAAACAAATTACCAACAATAACACTTACAACCATGCATTGTCCTACTATAAATATTCACATGTTCTTTTTAAAACAAACAGTATCTCTGTAAAAGAAAGGAGGGAATCTCCACCAACAGTCGGTTGCGACATCCACTGCAAAACACAGTGTTGACATGCACAGCAAGAGAGGCAATAGGGAAAGGAAAATCAAAAACAACACGGAAACACCACACAAAAACCAACGGTACCAATTTGCAACCGGTGCCGACTTAAGAAGACCATCTGCTTCAACAGTAGCAAATGGTATGGTTCTTCGGATTACTGTAAACGGGTTTAATTTCGCGGTGTTAAAAGTTCACGGTTTTCCGAGTGTAGCCAATAGCGGTGGTTTTAATTTCGCGGTATCTTAAGTTACAGCAGAAAAATCTTATATAATTTTGATAAATGTATATAAATATATATATAAAGATTTTGTGGCAAAAGCACACAATGTAATTTGATTGTTGTTTGTAATTTTAAGTGTTTATCGTCGTAATTAATGACAAACAAATAGTCATTAGTGATAATTACACAGAAACGGTTAAATATCAATTAAAGAGTACGGATAAGTAGATTGAAATTAATTAACTGCGTCCGTTTAGCACCAGAAATCTGAATCACGCCATGTGTGTCATCTTCCATTTTATAAAAAAAAATACGGGTATGATAATAGAAGCATCATAAGTATATTGAAATCAAAAACCAATTAAAATAAAAACACAATTTTTGTGGCGCCATAGAAATTGCCCATGTTTGGGATAGACCAGCCCTGCGAGCCTTTAATTTTAATATACAAACTATTAACCAACTTAAAGGAAAAGCATGGTTATAGAATTAACCATCTGAAGCATATGAACATCGTTTCCACTATGATTTTGTTTGTCTTATGTACAAAATTATTGCGGGGGTTTTATGTTCGCGAAAAATTCGAAAACCGCGAACATAGCGAAATTAAAACCACCGCAATCATTTCCCCGTATACAGTACTTACGCACATCCCTCCAATTTTTCCGGTTACCAAATTGTCTCAAAAAATGTAAATGATCACTAATAATATAAAATGGCCATAAAAATACCAAGGTAAGGTAACATTGTCCACCACATCTGAAGATATTTGCAATTGTTTGTTTCTAAACTGGACAGAAAGGCACTTTTCAGAAAATAGTCAGGATATAATACAAAATATATGACCATGACCAATGAACGTTGTGGGAATATGTAAGAATGGTAATAATATGAATATGACTATTTCCAAATTTACGTCCAGTTTTAGTGTTTAGTTCATTTACAAATGTACCAAGTCTCTATCCCATCGCAACATACAGTTGCAGAGAGATATAGTTAAGCGGTCTTTCGTGTGTTTGTGCTCTTTTGTTAGTGCTGTTTAGATTATCGTCAGGATCTTCTTTAACTCATTAGAGAGTGGATGTATTTAAAAAGCTAACAAGGTCTTAAGAAAAATGAAAAAAAAAAAAAATAATAAATGACAAGAAAGAATTACCAAACAAATGAATGGCTTTCAGGAAAGTCGTTTTATTTAACAAGGGTCAACTATATATCACAAATTATTATGCCTCCAGTGATTTTCTTCTGTGATAGGTTCTACTCTACCTTATTGTGACAGAGAACGGTATAGGTGTACACTATCATTTTTCCAAGTGTGCTCCATCACCCTAATAGTGCACCCCTGTCTTACCACAGTAGTGTTCTTGGCATCATGTAATGCCTACCTGCTTATATATACAGACATGTCGTTTTCATACAAGATATTTAATTAAATCTGTTTGCATACGCAAGCAAATGTTCCTAGATATTTATTTTTTCCTTTAAAATCAATGCCAAATTTATGTTGCTATATTTTTTCTTGTTAAATTTTGCCTATAGTAAACGACCACACTATAGATCTTGTACAGTGAAAGAGGGGTATCTCCAAAATATATTTGTCTGTAACACAGGGTTTTTTGAAATAAATGTAACTCGTGCAATCAATGTGAATAACATTTATCTTGAAGACGTTTTCTATGAAGGGAAAACCAGGTATACAAATTTGTTGCTGTACATTATCAAAATTCAGTAACCATTAATAAAAGTGTTCCTCTGTCTGTATACCTTAAATGATGGTAGAAGAAGGCAAGACTATCAAAAAAGCAGTCTGTGAACAAAAATAAGTGTTTGTCAAACGCAGCATGAAATGAATCAATGGATGTACACTATCAAAAACAGTCAGCATAAAAATAACAATAGTGTTAGGTGTAGTGCCAAAATAGTAGTCAGGGTTCTGGCACATAGTGCACTCCCCTTTGGGTCGTGCACTATGTTCCAGAACCCTGACTGCTATTTCGGCATAGTGAACACTAAACCTAACACTATAATATAAATGGTGATACATATTCACAATGGTAACTATGCACTGATCATAATGGCACAAATATCAAGTGTGGCATTTAAGTTATGACTAGTGAATCATTTATAGTAATGGTTATACTACTGTCTCATAAGATGTAGCCCGAGGAACAGTTGTATTACCAACTTGAAGCGAATAAAATTGTGAGACGGATTAATTCACCTTGGCTAGTAAAACTACACATGAAAGCCAGGCAACGAATCAGTCGAACTCATGAATCTAGCCATTGCTACACAATGAAAATTATTGCACCTTCTGAAAGGTGTAAATTACTTTCTACAACGTAGACTGTGTAACATCATTTTTTTATGCACAGTATACGTTGTTTACGGAAAAAACCTATCCAGACGGTGTTCGTTTGGTATATTTTTCCATTGTAAATAATTACATTAATAATAGAACTTTTTTTGGTTAGTTTTGGTTCCTCCTTTATAATGATTTTGTATGCCCTCCGGTTAATGATTTTCGAATTTTCAATTTTGGGATATGGCCTCGACAACCTTTCCTCTCTAATGTTAGTCGGACTCCTCGGGTGATAGCAAACATGAGCTCGCTACACCGGGCAGAGCACGAACTGTATTACGTATACCCTCTTTTAATATCTATTTGCATATGTATCTGTGTTGCTTGGGCCCCTGCGTTTTGCGGTGCTGTTTGTGTGTGGTCATCTAACAGCGAGGAGGTGTCGTATGCCTCTTTTTCGTCTCTTAGTGTGCTCGTCTTTGTGTTTTCGAATCGGGTGTTTTGCTGTTTGTGCTACAACAGGGTCTGGTTGGAGATCCCCTCCCTTCTTGTCCACATTTGTCATTATCATCGAATGATCGACTGACTCCTTTACTGACCTGAAGTTCATTGCCTCTCGTTTTGAAGATTACAACATGAAATTAAATGGAAGCAAATCTTCCCTTCATCATGTTTAAGAACAATTACAAGGAAGTTGCATTGCGTAGGAATGAAAACCCTCGCAATTTACAGGTTTTAACTTTTTGAAAAAGAAACAATGTTACATAAATATGTCCATGTGATGGGTCTATGCCTTTAGTAAAAGGGGTCCAGCATATAATTTTGAAAGTATATACGTTTAAACGGAGAATCTTGATTTATGACAAATTCAAGTGGTAAAAGGAGGTTATATTTCTGACTCTCTACTCCCTTAACTTCACTCCTTAACTCAAGATCCTCAAATCCGCTTCCTATGAAGTAAAATTATTTTCAAATATCAGTTCATTCTTAATTTATTCTGAACTTTTTCCTCTCATTCATCTCAAAAACTGAACCAAATTCTCTTAGTTTACTTCCTTTGATCATCTTTAAAAGGGGTAAAACACTTATCTGGTCATGGGTAGTTTTCTCTTACTTGGAATGACGAATTATTTAATTATTTGTGACAATAGATTAATAAACTTACAATAACAGTGCATCAAGTAGTTATTATGATTGAATCCAAATATTTTTGCACTGACAAATTTGTCCATTGAAGAATATTTTGAAAATTCGAATATTTTTTCACGAAACTGTATATTAAACATCTTCGGAGTTTTAGGGGATGTCCTTACGTAATACCCTAAATACTTCTTTCACAAGAAAGATGTAACACTAATGTTTGGCTTTTCTAAAGGTGCACTTTGAACTAAAGTAAAAAGTCAAAGTCTTTAATTTTGAATTATTAACACCAATTCCATGAAAGGACAAATAGTTTCGTATAGGGGACAGGCACTCTATGTCATCAGTGTCATGGATCCTTACGGCATTTATGCAAATGAAGTGTCATAATGAAATATAAGAGGTTGACGAAAAAATCTCATAGTTATGCTAGTTACCATGGAACAGGTTGTAAACACTGAACAATGCAATTTTTAGCTTTTTTGAAACATTACAGGATCTTTACACAACTTCTTCAGACATATGTAATTGAATCGTAATGTTGGTCCCTCATTCTTTCTGATAAAAATGTGTGTGAAAAATCAAAAACAGGGAGCTACCATGGCTACAATTCTACAATTATCTGAAGATAGCAATTTTTCTCGAATAAAGCTAAATGGAGACATTTTTTGGAAGTTTAATTTAAAACTAATCAGATGACATCAATTAATTGTATTTTCTCTAGGTTGTCATTGTAACATTGAAGGTATCCAAGGAAAGCTATTCTTTTTACTTCAGACTGTAGATCTTATTTCTGACAAAAGGGAAAACATGAAAATTATAAGCTATTGAACACTTCAATTTTGATTAAAATGTTTTGATAAATACTTTGAGAAATAAGCCGTTGCTAAAGAGATATATAGAAGACTTAAGAGAATAAAAACCCAAATTCAGAATAGGCATATTTGTTTCCTTGGATACGGCCCTTTTTGAATAAATATAAGGTATTAAACTTTTTCCTATAAGAATGTTTAAACAATTAAACAACCTACTTTTATGTCGAATACTTTTTCTAAGCTTATAAGACGTTTGATTTCAAAAGTTTAAAAAACAGCAATCCAAGGAATGCTCGTGTCGCCTTCAAAGCGGCTTGATTATTATTCTAGAAAGTGGATAAAAGTTATCGGCATCAGTAGAAAAGTCTTGTCAAATGAAATTCATTTGAAATATCAGACCTCTTAATTACAAATTAAAAGATATGGTTATTCTCCAGTTTTCAGAAAAGAGTGTCAATCATCTAGGTCAACGTCACTACGTAAAAACTGGTAACAAAAAGGTATCATCATAAGAAATATCATAGCCCTAACACTTACCAATTAAAGATATATACAACCTTAATTTCTTAGAAAAGAAGGTCAAATAATAAGGTCAAGGTCAAATGGTAAAAAAAGGTATGTGTAGAAAGGCATTGTTACAAGGAAAATACATGTGAAATATCAAAGCCCTATCACCTACCAATCAAAAGATATAGCCAATTTTACGTTTCTTGAAAGTAGGTCAAATATCTAGGTCGAGGTTACAAGTTCAAATATTATGGTGTGTGTAGAAAGGTCTTGTCACAAGGATAACACAAGTAAAATACCAAAGCCCTATCACTTGTCAATCAAAAGATATCCTTTTTTTTATTAATCTTAATCTTTTTGAAAAGTAGGTCAAATATGTAGGCCAAGGTCAATAGGTCAATATTACGGTATGTGTAGAAAGGCCTTGTAAAAAAGAATACACATGTAAAATATCAAAGCCCTATCACTTACCAATCAAAGGATAAAGCGAATCTTATCTTTTTTTCAAAAGTAGGTAAATATCTAGGTCAAGATCACAAGGTCAAATATTATGGTGTGTGTAGAAAAGTCTTGTCACAAGGAATTCACAAGTGAAATACCAAAGCCCTATCACTTGCCAATCAAAAGATATGCAATCTTAATTTTATTGAAAAGAAGGTCAAATGTATAGTTCAAGATCAATAGGTCAAAATCATGGTATGTATAAAAAGGCCTTGTTACAAGGAATACACATGTGAAAAATCAAATCCCTATCACTTACCAATCAAAAGAAATATCCTTTTTTTCAAAAGTAGGTCAAATATTTAGGTCAAGGTCACAAGGTCAAAAATATTATATGTATAGAAAGGTCTTGTCACAAGGAAAGCACGTGTGAAATATCAAAGTCCTAACCTTTACCAATCAAAAGATATATCCGTTCTTAATTTTTTGAAAAGTAGGTCAAATATGAAGGTCAATGTCACTAGGTAAAAAATTATTGGTATGTGCGGAAAGGTCTTGTCACAAGGAATACACATGTGAAATATCAGAGTTCTATCGCTTACCAATCAAAAGTTATGGGCTGTGACACCCAAAGTGTGAAAGACAGACAGACGGACGGACAGACGGACAAAGGACAAAATGATTCGCAGGCGACACAAAAAGGTTCAAAACAAGAAGCATTTTAGTGTAAACCGGTCTTGTTGTCATAGAAACCATGCAAATATGTTAAGTTAGCTCTATTTATAAGGTCGTTACTTGTGGAAAATGTCATTATACAAACACTTTATTCCCCAAATTCAACATTTTTAAAATGTCATGGTAGGGTTTACCCCACCAATTCTTTTTAAGTTTCTGACAGATAGCATTGCATGTGGCATTATGATTTAATACCATTTTCACGATCAAGAGGATTTATTTTCCATTTATCAAGCTCAGAAAGTCCAATCTATTTAATGGAAATTTAGATCTAGATCATTCGTAACCTACTTATTTCAATCTTGAATAATCAAATTTCTTCATTTCACATTATTTCATAAGATAATGAATATAGATAAGAACAGCTTCCAATTTGATTTGACCAATTCCATATGGTCAAATTGCTTTGTGTGTTGTTAATAGACTTTTATCTTAACAAAATCATCAATAATTTAGATTTCATATTCTTTATTTCAGTACATGTATTACACTGTAAATACGAAGAAACAAATTCAATGATAATCGGATTTAAATTTCAGAATCTAAGTTCCTAACAACTAGTTGTTAAGATAGACTACACTCAGTCCTTCACACATGCCTAAGAGCTTCATGTTAACAGCATCACAGTATCACTAACAACTGGTTGTTAAAACTACATAATTCGTTACCTTCTTGACAACAAGTTGTTAAACTTCAGAATCTTACAAGCAATATTTTCTTAACAACTGGTTGTTAACACTTCTGACTTAATTTAGAATCCAACAAGGAACACTAAATTCTTAACAACTGGTTGTTAACAACTGTTTGTTAAGATAAAAACGCTCAATGACTTCAATTTCATACTTTGCATTTACAGTATAAATTTTACTAATTTAGCATGTTGATTAGTAGATAAGTAATGACATTTATAAAACAAATACAAATAATTCCCAATATTTAGTTAAAATATGTAGCTTTATTAATATTAAAACATTATCTCTGATGTCAGTAACAACTTGTTGTTCAGATGTGAGTGATCTTGATTTTCGACTCATTGTTCTTAGGAACTCTTGGATACCTTTGCAATATGTTTGAATATCCCAGTAAGTTTGATGCAAAATGGTAAAACATCGAACTGTAACAATCACTAGACAACTTTTTCGCAGTGAGATGAAAATCAAGGTATGCATAAAAAAGTTACACATTAACAGCCATCGTTCACAATTGTCGTTTCTTCTCCTTACTTTATTCTGTCCAAAGCAAATGTCTTGCATAATACATTTCAGAAGCAAATGTTTCCATTCCTCATTATGATATCTTGCCCTTGTTCTCACACATACGGGTTTTAAATGATTCTTGGCATCCATTTTCATATATTTTAGCATTCGAATGTTCATCTGCATACTTAGTGTCTACTATTTGGGCCTCTACCATTATTCTTTGGAACCACTTATTTGGTAGTATGGGTGTTTGTACTTTGACTCCATCCTTCTTGCCTTCAATTAGGTTCACACAAGATAAAGTCATCCTTGATCAGTTGATACATCAAGTAAACTTGCTTGAAACGTGTCGAAATCAAAGTGTTCGACAAGGCACGGTGATTAATTCATTTTCAAAAGGTGTTTTCAATACTCTTTTGTCCTGAAGACGTTTGAAAGAATAAAGAGGTCTCCTCAAAGAATTCTAAGTGCTCTGAATATTAACTAAATCATCCTCTATTCAGCTGTTACTCTCCTGAAACATTACAGAATATTGTGTTACAATTTGGTTGTCAATAAATATTTACCAATGTCTTCATGCTTTGTTATCGTGTACGCTTATTACACTAAATGATATTCTCATTGTCTAGAGATAATAAGAGAGTAAAGAAGTAAATGGTAAGTATTGGCCGTCCTAAATAGCAATATAAGGAATGCTTGTGTCGCCTGCGAAGCGGCTTATTCTTGAAAGCGGATAAAATCATTGGTATCAGTTGAAAAGTCTTGTCAAACATTTTTGTCAAATGAAATTCATTTTTGTGAAATATCATACCTATTAATTACCAATTAAAAGATATAGTCAATCTCAACTTTTCAGGAAAGAGTGTCAATCATCTAGGCCGTATGCATTTTGTGTTTACATAATGAATTTTCAATTATGAACAGAGAACAAATGTCTATTTACTGAAAGATAAATCACATTCATTTATAAGCAGAATTGCAATGTTACAAAAATTTTTTAATGTACAAATTACAGAACAACAAATCACAAATCTTGATTTACGCATTTGCAATTGCAGAGTTGCAATGTTAGAACTGCAGAGTTGCAATGTTACAAATGTATATTTACAGAACAACAAATCACAAATCTTGATTTACGAATATACAATTGCAGAGTTGCAATGTTAGAATTGTGACCCCTTTGGCTTTCCATAGATACAGAGTTCAATCTTATTTTAAAGTATTAGGTAGAGAGAGAGAGAGAGAGAGAGAGAGAGAGAGAGAGAGAGAGAGATCCTAACATTATACATGTATGATATATATCCTTGACCAGTGGTCGGCTGGCTCGCCGCTTTGTTACATCAGAGACGAATACTTTTACCATGCATCTTGATCTTGTAAAAATAATCAAGCAGCGGGGTTTGCTTTGAAGTGAAGTCGATAAGAGACTGTATGCATCTCATTAATATTCTGGGAGTGGCTAAGGGCTAGTGAAATATTTCCACATTCCACTTTCTGTAAATATATATCTCATTTTCTTAAATTTATTTTTCATTTTTCTAAGTTTATTTCTCATTTTCCTAAATATATTTTTCATTTTCCTAAATATATTTCTCATGTTTCTCAAATATATTTCTCATTTTCCTAAACATGCCAAGAAATTCTGTCCAAATCTGCCGGTCAATCATTATAGCAGCTGGTACCATAATAGATGGTAATTTATAACGGTTTACTCTGTAGAAACTAAACCTCTATGGGAGAGTTATCGGGATCATACAGATCCCAATTATTGCATATCTAGGTCATTGTCCTGTCAAAAAGTTCCTATAATTTTTTTCCACAATATGTGGAAAATGCGCATACTCCGTATCTTGAATTGTCTCCCTGTCAATGTTTAATAAATAAATGAAATAATTTAAAGCGCTAATACGAGTGAAAATGGGTCGTCAGATAAGTAAAATTCGAATAATCCCGGTCCCGACCCAGGTGCGTGACTTTGGATAGATATTTTTAAAAGTGTGTTCTTTGAATCTTTACGGATTTTTTAAAAATTAAAATTTCTTATCATTGATGATGAAGTTATTCATAAATGTAGAAATGCTAGAACCAGCACAACCCCCCCCCCCCTCCCAACTCCCGGCCACTCTTTTGTATTCAACTTGATCATGTTGATGAAAACGAATATATTTGTTTTCAATATTATTTTCATTTAATGGATATCAACTTCTTTATAACTGAAAAACTTGCAAGTTCAGAGTCTAGCCTACGGGTTTGAGTTCATTTTAGCTTATACCGTAGGGACAGAGAAAAATGCGGGATTGTGAAATTAGGTGGGGGGGGGGGCGTTTTTGCCTTATTGCAAGTCGTATATCGATATATGCATACTTTTATTCACCTGATAAAGTTCGTTAATGGTCACTGACAAAGAACAAGGAAAAGAATTACAATACAAAGCCACAGCTTTCTTTTTCTTTTTGATTTTACGCAAGTTTTAAAGATTGTTTTTATCCTTCTCGGGCCTCGCGGGAAAAAATCATATGAATTCAAAAAATACAGCAGGAAGTTTTTGTATTTAAAATATCCTTAGATCAAAGTTGAAAGAAGACAACACAATTTATTTTAAGTAAATATCTTCATTTGGAAGAGAACAGGAGAATTTTGAAAATTCAATGAATTTTGCCAGATATTGCGTGCTTAGAAATAGCCATGCCAAGAAATTCTGTCCAAATCTGCCGGTCATCCCGATACGGTAGATTATTATAGCAGCTGGTACCATAATAGATGATAATTTATAACGGTTTACTCTGTAGAAACTAAACCGCTATGGATTCCTTGGCACGTATATTTCTCATTTCCCTATATTTATTTTTCATTTTCGTAAATATATTTCTCATTCGCTTCTTTTTTATTTCTCATATTTGGCACTAATGGGCTTCCGTACTCACTTGATGATGACATAATTATAAAAAAAAATATCAAACGATCTCATGAAAGTAATTTGAGACACCTTATGTTACCTGTGTGCATTTAAAAAGTTGTTATAATGAAATTCAGTGTACCGACCATCAAGAGTTTTGTTTAATTCTTGCGAAAAGACCCCCCCGCAAAACAAACATATCATTATTTCTTCGTGATCCCCTTGGTTTTCTTATCTGTAAGTGGACGGATGCCCTACAAAGTTCTTCGTTAGCGATCCTTAGGTTATCAGTGAATAGCAGCAGTGGGTAAATTATTCTACTGCGCGTTCACTGTGTGAGAATGAATCTTTCATTAATGGGACGTCAATTCTTGCTTATTCATCTGCAACCTAAGATTCCACTAGAAACAAAGCCCGAGGACAGAGATAGGTGTTTTTCTGCAACAACTCCCCCCTCCCCAAAAGACTTTCCTTTTTCGTCTTAGAAATATTTTTTTTTTAGATATTTCAAATCTAAATAAAATTATTGATGATTTCGAGCTTTGCCATTTTTCTTAACGCCCTCTTCCCGGCCCGGCCTTGAAACAATAAATTTCTATGAAAAAAAAGTTAATTTTTTATCAATATTTCTATGAAAAAAAAAATAATTTTTTTATAGCGTGAAATATGTGTCTGAATTCCGAGAGTTACAAACAAGGGATAAAGACAAAATTCTTCCGACCTAAAGAATAATTTATTCTAAAATATTATTTTGACCCGAGAGGAGATCGAGAGTTTTTTTTTATTTTTTTTCATCTCTCTGGTTTTTTTTTTCACTGTTCTTTTTTCTTCTGTTTTCGATTTATCCTATTTGATTTATCAGTTCCTAATGAAGAATGAATGGAAAGAGGGGGGGGGGGGTTACAAACGTTCGAGCTGCGCACTTTCTTATTATTAGACCGATTACAAGTCAAACGTTTTGTAGTTTTTAAGATACAGAAATAGAAAATAGCTTACCGTTTAAAATGTTGAAAATACTGGGTTAGTTATTTTAAACACCACCCCCCCCCCCCCAAAAAAAAATAAAAGAACAAATACTTAGTATATGGTGCTTATAATTGGACTGATCGTCTGATCTGGACTCTCATTGCTCTAAATCTTACATGCATACTGCAAAAAAAAAAAAGAAACCAAAAACAAACAAACAAACAAATAAAATACAACCCTCCCCCCCCCAAAAAAAAATCCCCCCACAAAATGCGGGGTTTTAACACAGGAATTTTGCAAGAGAATTATGCAATCGCAAATTTTATTCATATTTCACTTAAAACATTTTATGATATAGAAGCAATTCAAAATGGTCGTCGCACATGCGCGAAAAGAGGTAGGGAGAAGGGCTCACCCCTTAGCACTCTGAAAAGTTTGGAAGTATTTGACGATAGGATAAACGGAAACGTTATTTATTCATATAAGCCCTTGTATCGAGAAAATGTTTACATAATATTAACATACATATGATGAAATATCTGCATTTTTATCGGTAATTATTCGCTGGTTGCAACACCAGACCCCTCCCCCCCCCCACCCCGAAAAAAAATGTATCAATCTTAAGATCCTCATCTTTTGGGTAACAATGAAATTTAAGGAGGCAATAATGTAATGATTCTATAATAGAAAGGAGGTATCATAATGTAATATTTAAAGACAGAATGCCTTTTAATCGAAATTTAACTATCTACAGTTAATCTGTATTCCAAAAGATTTCCAACTCGCTCCGCTCTTGAAAGCTTCACTTGATTTTTTAGGTTCATCGATCTCCTTCCATGCATTCTTTCAAATATATTTTGAGTCCCCTAAAGTATATTGACAAGGATTAATGGGACAAAGTCTGTATTATTTTAATTCCATACTGTAAGCAGTGAAATTCAGTAAAAGCTAATAGGCGGCACTTACTAGCGCGGATCTAGAAAGGGGGGGGGGGTCCCAATCCCTAGCTACAGTGCAACGAAGACGCTATTATCGGTTAACCGAATACGAAAACAGCGTCTTCGTTGCACTGTAACTACCCGACCCTCACTTTTTTTGCCCGATGTTTTGGAACCCCCCCCCCCCTTCAAAAAATATTTCCAGATCCGGTATGAGTCAGAATATTTAAATACGATAGAAATAGATAAAACAACAAAACACGGGATGGCCTCGGAACTCCGTCGTGCCCCATCAGTTTATATCACCAATGGGTTAACAGTTTGATATGGTTAATTCAAGCAATGACCAGCGTCCATCTTTAATTTATGGGAATGTCAATTCTCCATCTGCAAACCCATGATATTGACAAAGTGATGCTCTAAGTGGCGTTTCAAGCAATCTGTATTGGGAAATCAGAAAATGAAAGTCGTACTAGTTTTTCACACGAGAAATATAATGTTACAATATTGACCTAATGCGAACATCAGTTTTTATTACCAAAACGCTAGATTTATATGTCATTTTATTCAGATTCAGAATTACTGATTGCTCCCTATCAAAGATTATTTAAATTGAATTTTGATATTTGATTATTTTAATTTTTCTTTCTATTTTATTTACTTCTTTCTTTTTTTGTAGGGGAGGGGGTCGTTAGTTTTTCACCTTAAACTGTTAAAATCTAGTTTAAGTGTTTTGTTTTGCATTATGTTTATTTGATTCTGTAGCTGGGGGTGTTAGCAATTTCTGTTCCATATTTCGGAATCTGTTATCCCCCTCCCAAGGTATCCCCATATTAACTGCTCTAGATCCCGATAACGTTCAGGGAGGGGGAGGGGGGGGGGGGGGGTGAAGGTAACCTTCGCTTGGTATACAACACTAAGACTTTTTATTCACTTCAATCAATGTCATTTAAATATTATCTTAATTAATAGAAAATATAAAATACTGTCACAGTGGTGTATTACTCTTTTTGCTTCTGCGTAAAAATACGTTAAAAGTGAGAAACGAAATGGGTGTGTAGGGGGGTGGGGGGCTAGGACACCATCGTCGCATCGACAGTTTATCCGCATGGTACACTTACAGTTACATAAGAAAGAAAACTTACATATTTTACTTTGAATACGTATCTGACAATCTATCAAAGAAGCCAAGGAGATAAATAAGAAGACTTACCATGTACATGATGTTCACCAACTCTTTGTTTTCTTGTTACTAAACTCGAATTAATTGTCCTCGTTTGCGCTTTTTGCTCAACGATTGAATTCACGACTCATCCTCCATTAGTACCATTGCCAGTGATCATTCAAATTCAGAGATGAAATCTCATTGGCTTACCATGACTTCCGGTTACCATTTTCAGCCAATCATTTCAAATCAATTCCTTCTGAATCAAAATGTCTAAAACGGAAAGCAGCTCGGATTGTTGCAGTGAGGAGGTAAGATATTTTTAAAAATTAATCACAGAAAAATATTTTACATCTTAATGAATGGAAAATTAATAATGACAATGGAGCACTAGTATTGTGGTGATTTCTTTTGATTTATCATCGGAGTTTAGAAATGATAGAGCTTTAAATCCGCCCTAAATACTTCTGTGATGGTGGAGTTTTGATAAAGGTGCGTTGAATAGATATATCAAATTCATATCTTTCGATTTCACGTATGATATTTTCTGTCCAGTAAAACATTCAATCGGGATTAGCGCTAGATATACGCTACTGTATGTAATCGCTTTTTTTTGCATCTAAAGCTAAATCGGGATGATATACTTATGCATTAAAATTGATATAATCTATTAAAAGTAGGTTGCTCGATAAATTCGTAGACAAGGTCAATAAAAGTTTTATCGTTATCGTCAGATATGTTGTTTATATACAAATTTATTCTTTTAGATTGTATGATATTCTCATTGTACAAAATTAAAAGCAATTGGTCAATTATGAAAGACGTACGGTGTATACGTAAAACTCGCATTTACTATCATCCATATAAAATGTTACACTTTATAACTACATATTAATCTTTATATCATTACAATCTTAACGCTGTTTAATTATGTCATACTTTGAGTATTGGGTTTCTAAATGACATCCTTAATTTCTTTTTCTGAGGTAAGAGGTGGGGGTCTTCATTTACTTTTTATCTAATTGATTAAAGCAATATTAGGTGTCAGTAATTGCAATTTTTATATTTGCGTATTTTCACGCATGTTATTATTCATAGCAAATGACGGAGGTTTGATAAAAAGGTTGTTTAAAAAAAAAATTTAAAAAAAATTTTAAAAAATTAAAAAAAAAAAAATAAAAAAAAAAATAAATAAATAAATAAAAAATAAAAAAAAAACGTCGGGTTAATGCCTTTCTGGACAAGAATGGTGGTTTTCTGAATTCTTACAGCCCCAACAAGTTTTAATTCATGTGCCCTTACGTTGACCTTTCTCAGCTTGCTTTCTGTCCATGCGCAAACTTTGGTCAGTGAACATTACCGATTCCAACATGTGTAAAGAATGAGAAAATAAGGACGATTTAAATATATTCACATTACACAAGACTTTTCATTGCAGAGCACATAGAGGTTTCATAGATAAAAATCAAATAAGCTTTTCACGTCTGCACATGTTTTGACCCGATTTATTTCAACATAGCATAGTTGTCGAAGTGTAACCAGGATGACTTGTGTATCATCTTTTAATAACACATTAGAAGGTATTGATACAGGTCAAGAAGGTGTATTTATTGGCGGAGATATTATATGTATCATACGAGTATGTAGTTTATTTATAACGAGTACTTGCAAACGTTTTAAAATTTAATAATTCAATCAATCCTTTTGTCATTCTACCTATGCGTTTACGTAACCGCAGCTTTACTGCCTGCTAAGAACGGGTTTTTTCTTATTTATTCATTTACATATGCACAATTTTTGATTTAGTAATAAGAAATGTTATCTATATGCAAATATGCAAATAAAGATTATAAAAAAGAAAATAAAGCCTGTGTTTGTGAAACACGAATGCCCCCGGTGGCATCTTTGTTAGTATGAACACTATTTTCTGTTAAGTACATGTATGTGAAGTCACTGGGTTAAAAGGTCAAAGGTCAAGGTCACGAGGTCAAAAGTTTTGGTATCAATGGAGAGGTCTTGTCACAAGGAATACACATATGAAATATGAAAGCCCTATCACTTACCATTCATAAGTTATGCCAAATGTTAAAGTTTTTGAAAAGTGGGTCAAAGGTCAAGGTCATGAGGTCAAAAATTTTGGTATCAATAGAAAGGTCTTGTCACAAGGAATACACATGTGAAATATGAAAGTCCTATCACTTCCCATTCAAAAGCTATGCCCAATGTTAAAGTTTTTGAAAAGTAGGTCAAAGGTCAAGGTCAAGGTCACGAGGTCAAAAATTTTGGTATCAGTGGAAAGGTCTTGTCACAAGGAATACACATGTGAAATATGAAAGCCCTATCACTTCCCATTCAAAAGTTATGCCCAATGTTAAAGTTTTTGAAAAGTAGGTCAAAGGTCAAGGTCAAGGTCACGAGGTCAAAAATTTTGGTATCAATGGAAAGGTCTTGTCACAAGGAATACATATGTGAAATATGAAAGCCCTATCACTTCCCATTCAAAAGTTATGCCCAATGTTAAAGTTTTTGAAAAGTAGGTCAAAGGTCAAGGTCAAGGTCACGAGGTCAAAAATTTTGGTATCAGTGGAAAGGTCTTGTCACAAGGAATACACATGTGAAATATGAAAGCCCTATCACTTCCCATTCAAAAGTTATGCCCAATGTTAAAGTTTTTGAAAAGTAGGTCAAAGGTCAAGGTCAAGGTCACGAGGTCAAAAATTTTGGTATCAATGGAAAGGTCTTGTCACAAGGAATACACATGTGAAATATGAAAGCCCTATCACTTCCCATTCAAAAGTTATGCTCAATGTTGAAGTTTTTGAAAAGTAGGTCAAAGGTCAAGGTCAAGGTCACGAGGTCAAAAATTTTGGTATCAATGGAAAGGTCTTGTCACAAGGAATACACATGTGAAATATGAAAGCCCTATCACTTCCCATTCAAAATTTATGCCCAATGTTAAAGTTTTTGAAAATTAGGTCAAAGGTCAAGGTCAAGGTCACGAGGTCAAAAATTTTGGTATCAATGGAAAGGTCTTGTCACAAGAAATACATATGTGAAATATGAAAGCCCTATCACTTCCCATTCAAAAGTTATGCCCAATGTTAAAGTTTTTGAAAAGTAGGTCAAAGGTCAAGGTCAAGGTCACGAGGTCAAAAATTTTGGTATCAATGGAAAGGTCTTGTCACAAGGAATACACATGTGAAATATGAAAGCCCTATCACTTCCCATTCAAAATTTATGCCCAATGTTAAAGTTTTTGAAAATTAGGTCAAAGGTCAAGGTCAAGGTCACGAGGTCAAAAATTTTGGTATCAATGGAAAGGTCTTGTCACAAGAAATACATATGTGAAATATGAAAGCCCTATCACTTCCCATTCAAAAGTTATGCCCAATGTTAAAGTTTTTGAAAAGTAGGTCAAAGGTCAAGGTCAAGGTCACGAGGTCAAAAATTTTGGTATCAATGGAAAGGTCTTGTCACAATGAATACACATGTGAAATATGAAAGCCCTATCACTTCCCATTCAAAAGTTATGCCCAATGTTAAAGTTTTTCGGACAAACAGACAAACAGACAAACAGACGGACAGGCCAAAAACTATATGCCCCCGAATCTTTGATTCCGGGGGCATAAAAAAGTATTTTCACGAACGGCACGTGAGAAAGATTCCCGCTTCACCAATGGGACGATTAGGGTATGCCACTAAGGGAATACATGCATAATCAATCTTTAACGCAAGGGTGATTTAGCAGGGATCTGAAGAAACCACGACGACTAGATGCGATATATCAATGATTGATTTTCCTCGTGATCACGATAATGTGTCATGGAAATATAGTTAACAGAAATTAATTTTAAGCATAATCATGAGAATCATTACTGTCTGGTAAATGGTTTCATTTGAAAAGGAGGATTTTAGCAATAAAAAAGTAGCTTTAGAGGGGATATGTACTTTGCGAAGTAAATTTACTCAAAAATGATATTAAACAATTTACGATAATAAAATATCAGAGCGAAATGAAAAATATTTATGAAACCATACGAAAAATGTTGCACAATGACGTTGCATTCATCATATAAACTTTGCTCTAATTTATCATTCATCAGATATATGTCTGGCAGTGTGTGTGTGTGTGGGGGGGGGGGGGGGATGGGCAAAGCCCCTTAACTATTATTTTTCCTTAAACGTGCGCAATGTCTTCAGTATCTATGATACGTTAATTTGTCTAGCTTTTTTAAGAAATGATTTTAAATTTGGATTCTAAATGGCATTTTATCAGGATTATGATAGTTTGGTCATTATGCAGAATTTGCTATATTGCTGTGTGTACACGAAAATACATACTAAATTCTACAATTTCTGATAGCAGTACAGTATCCAAATTCTGGTGCATTGACTGGTAAAATGCCGTTGATTGCTTTTAGTCTAAAGAGGACCACGATTGTTTTGGAGGTCAAACTTTGTTCGGGAAAAGGAATACCAGAACAATAATCTGATCAGATTTTCCAGAAAGCAACGTCTGCTTTTCATACCGTCACTCATTAGTCCCCTAGTTTCCAGCCTGTTTTCGGTTAGTCCGTCTGTCTGTTACACTTCAGCAGATTTGATTTTTTTGCAGTTGTTACAGTTATTGAACTATTCTTTTTTATCTGATGGTATCTCCATGTGTTCCAGATCAAGTTCAAATTTGGTTTGGATCAAACTAATGTTTAATACATTACTTATAGTGTAAACAAGTAAAGTTCAGGTTTAGTTTTTAGCTCACCTGAGCGAAGCTTGAGTGAGATATTGTCATAGCGCGCCGTCCGTCGTCCGTCCGTCCGTCGTCGTCCCGCGTAAACTTTTAACATTTTCGACATCTCCACTGCATCCGCTACATGGAATTTCACGAAACCTTACAGGAAGTAAGTACTCAATGTCCTCTACCAAAATTGTGTTTTTCGTGCCGATCGGTCACTATATAGGGCATTGATTTGCTGACGCATTTTCGACTATTTATCTGCAACCGCTGCACAGAATGTCACTAAATCTAATAGGAAATAAGTACTTAAGGTCCTCTACACAGTTTTGTGTTTTTCGTGCAGATCGGTAGAAAAAAATGGCTGCCGGGGGCTCTGTTTTTCAAACACATTTTTGACTTTTCCTGAGCAACCGTTGCACAGAATTTCACGAAACATCACAGGAAGCAAATCCTCAAGGTTCCCTATCATGCCGATCGATCAACAAAGATGTCTGCTGAGGACTGATCGGCTGACGCATTTTTGCCTTCTCCTCTATCACCATTTCCCAGAATTTGAAGAAACCTTACAGGAAGTTAGTTCTCAATGTCCTCTACCAAGTTTGTATATTTCGTGCTGATCGAACAACAAGCATGGCTGCCAAGGACTCTTATTGGCTGACATATTCTTAACTTTTCGTCTGCAACCGCTGCACATGGTTTCATGAAACCTTTCATGAAGCAAATACTCAAGGTCCTCTACCAAGTTTGTGTCTTTTTTGTGTGTGTCGATCGGTCAACAAATATGGCTACCAAGGGCTCTGATTGGCTGGTACATTTAAACTTCTTTGCAACCACTGCATAAAATTTCATGAAACCTTAAGGAAGCAAATACTCAAGGGCCTCCTACGTATACAATTTTCCACTATCATTCCTTTGTCTGAAACTCAGGTGAGCGATGTGGCCCCCTTGGGCCTTTTGTTTATTGACCGTTTTAACAAAGGTAATAATCTTTGGGCTTTGCTCATTTCATTGTTATTTTCACAATTTGTGTGACTTTCATTCACTAAATTTCAGTATCCCGTACTTAATTGATACAGATATTGAACTTATATTTGTTTGAATATTCATCCTTCTGGCCTAAGATAAATTCATACCTAAATAGATACCCTGATGGCTTTGATGTCAAAGGGAGATCAAAATCAAGTTCAAACATAATTGCATTCGTGGACAACAGCATTTTAAAAACAAGTTTTTCCAAGCCATTACATCAATAATTGTTGACCTACAGCGATTAAACTTCAAGATGAAACGTCACATATTGATCATGTTGGTTTTCAAGATCAGAGGTCATAATCGGTGATATCAGAAAAACCTTGCTGACACTCTAAAGGTATATTATTACGTTTATGCAAATGTATAAAGTTTTCACCACCTAAGTTCATTATGTTTCTTCTCTACACTTGTTGTTTATTTGCACTGCATCAATCAAAAACGTCATAATGCTAATTTTCATATTTTATTCATATCCAAACATAATTTTTCATATTTTTGTTTAAGTCCAGTAAATAATTCTTAAGCATTCAATTGAAAAGATGATCTAAACACTCACTAAAACATTATTAGTAACATAATCTTAATTATACAAAACTCCTCCTCTCTCAATGATTTGACCAATGAAAATAGGGAACACAATACGGTCAAGAACAGTGCTAGACAGTAGTAATTAATTACACATTGAAAATTATGTTTGACAACCAAAGCAAATAGAAAGGAAACTGATTCTCAAGATCAGATGTGCATTGATAAGTGTAGATCCCTTCGATCGCAAGAAAGCAACTTGTGTTTAACAAGTTGTCAAGATAAAAATCCCTCACATCTGTGAAAATGTTGATAGAGACGAATATGAAATGTAATAATCAAAACCAATTAAACAACTTTATCAGCTATCAACCAGAAATTATCATGAAATTAGAAAAATAAATTCATGTCTAAAGATTTATCATATGAGAAATCATTTATTTTAATATTCATGCAGTAAAATTGTACAAAATGATTTATCATCTATGAACTCTGCATACAGAAATATAAAACTACCATTTCCAATGTAAAACGTCTTCAAATTCAAAAGCATCATTAAAGAACAGATAAATATGCAGCATGGGCCAGGCATGGACGTTTCGGGTACATATATACTTAGCCCTCATCAGTGATCTTCAATCTAAACAATATAATATGACCAAAGCGTGTGATAATCTTTATCAAACTTTGTATGTTAGTTGGACATGAATATGTTGAGATGTCGAAACCCATTGATTTTCAAGATTAGAAGTCAAAGGTCAAGGTCACTATTGATAATCATAGGAAAACCTTATGGACACTCTAAATATTACAATTCACTTTCAGTTTCTATCAAACTTTGCATGCAAGTTGTAAATGGTGAGAGGGCGACACCCAATGTACGATGTTCAAGGTCAGAGGTCAAAGACCAAGGTTATTCTGGACGGTAATAGAAAAACTTTGTGGACACTCTAGAAACCACAGTTTACCTCCAACATTCATAAGACTTTTTGCATGTAAGTTGCCCATAGTGAGAGGACAACTTTTTTTGCATTTCAAGTTCAGAGGTTGAAATCAAGATCACAATGGGGAATATAAGGAAATGCTATTCATTTTAAGCTGATTAGATAAAATAACTTAGATTTTTTGTTGTTCTATGAGGGGATACACGCTTTGCATGGCTGGTGTTTTATTTGGCACATACAAAAGTAAACAAAAGCAAATAATTCTCTTAGAAATCATTATACATTTTCCCTTATCTTTTCTTTTTGAAACAGAAATCTTCCTTGTCTGGATAACTGGTAGATGTACAAAAGAAAATGAATGAAATCCGATTCTAAATCAAGAAAGAAAAAAGCGAACTTTAAGGTAAGATACATGTAAACCAATTTAGTGTATAGCGGCGAAAATCATGTCAATGTATAATGTCATAATTGTATAAAATAAGGAACGGTAAGATTCAAAATATCTTCATTAGAATCAAGGCCAAAGCATAAAAGGTAAGGGATTAGTTATTATGCATTGTACATTCTTCATGACAAGAGCTTTCATACCAAGACTTTTGATTAGTTGACCTTGACCTTTGAACTATATGTACTTGAAAAAAATACCCTGTAAGGTATTTAACTTTGTGAATATCTCATAATCGTAGATATTTAACATGTGAATACCCCGTGACCAGTCACCCCTCAGTTTTTAGCTCACCTGAGCGTAGCTCAAACGACCTATTTCTAAAGCGTACAGTCCGTCGTCCGTCCGTCGACTGTCGTCAGTCCGAAGTAAACTTTTCAAATTCTCGACTCCTTCTCCAGAACCAGTGAAGGGATTTTGTTGAAACTTGATAGGTATAAAGTACTCATAGTCCCTTACAAGTGTTGTTGTTTTCGATGTCAAGCAAAGGGAGCATAACATTTTTGAAAATATGATTATTGGAAACTGCGGCATGCGAAGCTTGATGGAAATAATTGTGAATTTGGTGGTAATTCTTCAAGTCGAGAAATATACATGAACAGTGATTGAATACGGGTCCCTGTAAAGTGCGAAACGAAACAAAAACGAAACGAAACGAAACAAAACAAATCGAAACGAAACGAAACAAATCGAAACAAATCGAAACGAAACGAAACAGATCGAAACGAAACGAAACAAAACGGAACGAAACAGATCGAAACGAAACGAAACAGATCGAAACGAAACGAAACAAAACATAAAACTTAAAGAAAATGAAAAAAAGAGGAAAAATCGCCGAAAACGAATATTTCAAGACAAGATCTTATTGAAGGGTCAGGGGGTACCACTCTCCTCCTACCGCCTCCCCCCTCCCCGTGGGGGGAGGGGGTCTTAGGCGGTCAAGACAAATGTTTAAACTTAAAAGTGTAAATTGGTGCAGAAGTGAAGTTATTTGGGTTATTTCCTTTTTAAACCTTGAAAAAAGAAATAGACCTGTTTAGATGAAAAAGTAAGGTGAGCGAAGCGAGCCTGAAGTATTTGAAAAATAAATTGAAAATTTCGACAAGCGAAGCGATCGGGAATAATTTTTAAGGTATGCATGTATATAGATGAATTTCGTGGTAATTTTTAAAATTGAGATTATGTACATGAACGCATAAGAGCAAGATTATTTATATTAAAAGTAATTTCCTAATTTTTTATTTTGGTTACTGTTACCCTCCCAATCATCTGTCCCTCCTCTGGCCCCCTTTCCTCTCCTCCCGCCCCCTTTCTGTCCCCTCCCTTTGTCCCTGTCCACCCCCTCAATATTGCCTTCAACCGTTAGTTCTTGTGGCTGGAGGGTTTTTAAAGAATCAAAGTTGACGATTAAAACATAATATATACGGTATATAGCATAATTGCATTTTAAAGGAGAGTGAATGGGATGAATAACCTTGTCATTGACGGAAAAATATTATTTAGCAGGGAGGAGTCTAGCGCAGAGGAAACGGAACTATTCCGTTATGTGTATTTGAAAATTTTATCAGAAAAATGAGAACAATCTAAACCTGGGGGGGGGGGGGGGGGGGGGGGCACATTTCGTTTGAAAAAGGATAAGAATTTTTTTTCCTGAAATATGCCCCCACCCCGTTTTATGATCTCATTACGGTGTCATAGCGTGCTTTTCTATCCCCTCCCTTTTATTCCTCTTAGATACATGGATGGCATTTGACATTTACTTTTTTAATTGTCAACGTTGACTCTTTCAAGAAACCCTCTCGGCACTAGTTACAAATGTAGAACTCTTGGATTAAGGCAATATTACATGCTGATCTTGTCTTGCAATATTCATTTTCGGCGATTTTTCCTCTTTTTCTCATTTTCTTTAAGTTTTAGGTTTTGTTTCGTTTCGTTTCGATCTGTTTCGTTTCGTTTTGTTTCGTTTCGTTTCGATCTGTTTCGTTTCGTTTTGATTTGTTTCGTTTCGTTTGGATTTGTTTCGTTTCGTTTGGATTTGTTTCGTTTCGTTTTTGTTTCGTTTCGCACTTTACAGGGACCCATTGAATACATAAGAGCAAGATCATTTATATTTAAATTTATTTCCCTTTTTAGTTACATGTACTGTTACCCTCCACACTATATCTCTTTCTCCTCCTCACTACTCCCACCCCTTCTTCCCCCTCCCTTTCACTCAGTCCAACCCCTCATAGATATGTTCCTTTTGTATTGATTCAAAAGCTAAGTTCACAGATTTGACATACCTAAAGTTCTTGTATGCTCTCGAGAGGGCGCATTTTTTTTTTTACAGAAATTCATCAAAATGTATTTACTTTATGTGCAATAATCATAATTGTATTCCTCTTCGATGTTCAAAGTTCAAGGTCGCACATAGTATTTACTAAAGTAGATTATATAAAATCTTTAGACCAGATTTTTAATGGAAAATATACCAAGTCTGGATCTTTATTGTGTCATAAGGTTAAAGTGAAATATTGGCAATTTGATATGTATGGCTTCCAGCTAATATGAAAAAGATAATGATCAGAGATGGGACTTTATTAGAATCATTTTGTCCACTATATACGGTATAATTTTAACCATATCTTCAGCAATTTGAGAATATTTTTTGAGAATACATTTTAATAGTTTTTGTGTTGCCTGCGAAGCATAGCGACACTTAGGGATCACTTTGTCCGTTGTCCATCTGTCTGTCCGTTGTCCATCTGTCTGTCCGTACGTCCGTCCGTCCGTCTGTCTGTCACACTTTGGGTGTCACAGCCCATAACTTTTGATTGGTAAGTGAGATGGCTTTGATATTTCACATGCATATTCCTTGTGACAAGACCTTTCTATACATAACACGATTTTAACCTTGACCTAGATATTTGACCTACTTTAAAAAAATGAAGATTTGCTATATCTTTTGATTGGTATGTGATAAGGCTTTGATATTTCACATGTGTGTTCCTTGTAATAAGACCTTTCTACAAATACATTTTGTACCATAATTTATCACCTATTGACCTTGACCTACATATTTGAGCTACTTTTAAAAAAAGGTTAAGATTCGGTTTTTCTTTTGATTGGTAAGTGATAGGGCTTTGATATTTCACTTGTGTATTCCTTGTGACAAAACCTTTCTACACATACCATGATTTTAAAGAGCGGCTCCCATCAGCCACGTACCTCAACTCTCTTAATTAGACCCGACACTAATTTAGTGTTTCGGCGGTGTGATACATACGAGGTTAATTTAAATATGAATATGCAATTTGCAAAGTTTTCTTTGTATTTCAAACAATATATTTTTAATATATTGCAAATCCACCATCGACAGGAGTCCATTTGCATAGTTATTTAATTTTTGCAGAAGTGAGCATATCGCTCAAATTTTTATGCCTGCAGTATGCAGTGATTGGCATGTTTGAAAAGATTTTCTTACCATCTCATCGCGGATATCCTAGAGTGGAGATCGATAAAATAATCAGTCAATCAGCAAAGTATTTAAGAAATGAATTACTTAAACAAAAAAGACAAAAATAGAATACAAGAACTACCTCTTGTATTTATAACACATTTCAATCAAAGAGTACGTAAACTGGGTACACTATTACGCAAACGTTGGGCATAATTAGAAACAATGACGAATTATGCAAGATTTTCCAGAAGCCACCGACAGTTGCTTACAAGAAAATAAAAATCTCATAGGACTGTTATTTACCTAGAATCAACGTGGGGCAATTAAAAAATTGACCTTGACGCACGCTCGGCAGCAAATGGCAGACAGACATAAATTTCCTCAAACTATATTGCATCGAATATCATGCTTGGTCTCCAAGTAATTATGACACTGCCTAGTTAAACAAATAATGCAGCATGAATCCAAACCTCTATCAAAGGACAAAATTGTACCACATATTTGAGTATTATAAAAATATGGAGAAAAATAAATATATAAAACATAATTAAAAAATATGATTTGTGCATGGAAGCGCGCTTCGCACGTTTCTTCTGAACTGAAGTTCCAGGTAGATCAAATTGATGCGAGATTAACATACCATCACCAGCTGCCTAAACCGTAGCGGTACACAGACGGTCATAAAATGACTTAATAACGGTCAATTGAAATTAAACGAAATTCCATAGATAAATGCATCAGCCACCTATATTACAATACCACCTAACATTAACGATTTGCACAAATTAAATATATCTAAGATAGAGAACATCCGTAAATGAGCTAAAACCACGGTAAATGCTTTGAATAATAAGTCATCATATCATATTGTCACTAATAGAGACATTTTTTTTTCATTTATGATCAAATTTGAATTTTCAGTATGTAAATATATACATATTCTAAGAATAGAAGAGCAAGATGATTTGTTGAACAAATAACCATAATCATTTTATCCGATTCAATCATCAATACACAATCAATCAACTCGACCTCCTAGTGGCCACACACCAAGGAGTTATTAACCTTTGATTGCCCTGACTTTGCGCTAGTTTAAGTCTGCAGGTTATGACAACTTGATGTGATTAAAGTTACTTTGCCATTGAACAAACAAGACACCATTGAGTGCAACAATCTGACAACATTCATAATAATACATGTTTGTTGCAAATTCACATATTTACTAAAATTTTAATTAATCAAAGTTTTGGACGGACCTCTGATGAGTGGCAACCCTTGTAAACGACCTAAAAGTGCCTGAAACACTGGTAGGTGTCACGTCCTCATATTGTCGTATACGTGGTGTCGGGTGACAATTTTCACACATTGTAAGAATTCTTTTCAAACATGCCAATCATTGCATACCGCAGGCAAAAAAGTCTGAGCGATATGCTCACTTCCGCAAAAATTAAATAATTATGCAAATAGACTCCTGACGATGGCGGATTTCCAATATATTGAAAAATATATTGTTTGAAATACAAAGAAAACTTTGTATATTCATAATTAACCTCGCACTTATCACACCACCGAAACACTAAATTAGTGTCGGATCTAAGTGAGTTGAGGTAAGTGGCTGACGGGAGCCACTCTTTAAAATCTAAAATAAAGTTAAGATTTGGTATATCTTTTGATTGGTAATTGATAGGGCTTTGATATTTCACTTGTGTATTCATTGTGACAAGATCTTTCTACACATACCATAATTTTGGACCAAGTGACCTTGACCTCCATAATTGATCTACTTTTCAAAAAAGTTATAATATATATATTTATCCCACCTCTGGCAAATTTCTAGCAATCTGATTGGTCGAGAAGAACCGAATATTATGTTGTATCATTTTACTGACTGGATATTATTTTGATATCCCGCTTCTACTAAGACGCTTTACGATATTGACGTCACCGAGATGCTTTAAAATATGGCGACGTTACATACGCAAGCCAGAAGCCATCGGTGGGATAAATTCGTTATACAGTGTTTTACAGGGGGGATACAAAAATATATTGGGTCGATGAAAAAAGTTGTATTGGGCTCGGCTTCGCCTCGCCCAATACAACTTTTTTCATCGACCCAATATATTTCTGTATCCCCCCTGTAAAACACTGTATAACTAATAATATATGACCTAGTGACTTTGACGTAGATATTTGACGTCCTTTTCTAAGAAAAGAAGATGGAATATATCTATTTATTGGTAAGTGATAGGGCTTCAATATGTCACACCTTGATTTCTTATGATAACTTCGCTTTGTTACCGAACTTTTAACGTAACGACCTTGACCTAGATGACTGACACTCTTTCCTGAAAATTTGAGATTGACCATATCTTTTAATTGGTAATTAATAGGTATGATATTTCACATAAATAAATTTCATTTGACATGACTTTTCTACTGATACCAATGATTTTATCCGCTTTCAAGAATAAGCCGCTTCGCAGGCGACACAAGCATTCCTTATATTGCTACTTATTTTGGTGTAGGATGGCCAATACTTACCATATACTTCTTTACTCTCTTATTATCTCTAGACAATGAGAATATCATTTAGTGTAATAAGCGTACACGATAACAAAGCATGAAGACATTGGTAAATATTCATTGACAACCAAATTGTAACACTATTATGTAATGTTTCAGGAGAAGAACAACTGTGGAGAGGATAATGGAATTCATCTGCAGAGCACTTACAATTCTTTGAGGAGACCGTTTTATTCTTGCAAACGTCTTCAGGACAATGGAAAATTGATAACACCTTTTGAAAATGAATTAAACACCGTGCCTTATCGAGTACTTTGATTTTTACACGTTTCAAGCAAGTTTACTTGATGTATCAACTAATCAAGGATGATTTTATCTTGTGTGAACCTAATTGAAGGCAAGAAGGATGGAGTCAAAGTACAAACACCCGGACTACCAAATAAGTGGTTCCAAAGAATAATGGATTAATATATACATTGATGATATTCGTGATTTATATACTAGGCATTTCAACAAATAATGTCTCAGCAGTAATGATAGAGGCCCAAATAGAAGACACGTAGCAGACAAACATTAGAAGAGCTAAAATTAGCAAAATGATATATATAAAATGGATGCCAAGAACCATTAAAAAACCGTATGTGTGAGGACAATGGCACGACATCATAATGAGGAATGGAAACATTTGCTTCTGAAATGTATTATACAAGACACTTGCTTTGGACAGAATAAAGTAAGGAGAAGGGATTCAGAATATCTTTCATATTAAAATAAAACAGATGTCATCCATGCTGTATATGTAAATGTACAGTTAAACGACAATTGTGAACGATGGCCGTTAATGTGTAACTTTCTTGTGCATACCTTGATTTTCATCTCACTGTTAAAAAGTTGTCTAGTAATTATTACAGTTCGATGTTTTACCATTTTGCATCAAACTTACTGGGATATTCAAACATATTGCAAAGTTATCCAAGAGTTCCTAAGAACAATAATTCGAAAATTAAGATCACTCACATCTGAACAACAAGTTGCTACTGACATCAGAGATAATGTTTTAATATTGATAGAGCTACATATCATAACAAAATGTTAGGAATTATTTTTATTTGTTTTATAAATGCCCTTACTTATCTACTAATTAACATACTAAATAACTAAAATTCATACTGTAAATGCAAAGTATGAAATTGAAGTCATTGAGCGTTTTTATCCTAACAAACATTTGTCAAGAGAGGATTGTTAACAACCAGTTGTTAGGGATTTAGTACTCCTTGTTGGATTCTAAATTTAGTCAGAAGCGTGAACAACCAGTTGTTAAGAAAATATTGCTTGTAAGATTCTGATTTTAACAACTGATTGTCAAGAAGGTAACGAATTATGTAGTTTTATACTTAAGAAGCATTTCCATTTTAACAACCAGTTGTTAGTGATACAAACTGAATCTTATTGTGATGCTTTTAACATGAAGCTCTTAGGCATGTGTGAAGGACTGAGTGTAGTCTATCTTAACAACTAGTTGTTAGGAACTTAAGATTCTGAAATTTAAATCCGATTTATCATTGAATTTGTTTCTTCGTATTTACAGTGTAATACATGTACTGAAATAAAGAATATGAAATCTAAATTATTGATGATTTTGTTTAGATAAAAGACTATTAACAACACACAAAGCAATTTGACCATATGGAATTGGTCAAATCAAATTGGAAGCTGTTTAAGGCATTACACATGTACAGGTATACAGTTTTATTTAGGGCTATGTTATAGCTTGGAAGATAAGGGTACCCCCATAATTTCTCAGTTATATCGACATACTATTTCTAAAACTGCTAAGATAAGAATTTATTCTTTATTTATTCTCTGTTAGCGCAAAACGTTTTAACTGACTCACACTGCAAAAGGAAATAAGTGCTTATATTAATAATACGGAAGAGTTCCAACTCTATACCTTATTGAAGAAAAATTCAAACTGATGTGTTATGCACCACACATGCGTTTTGGATATTTAATCCTCAACGATAATGCTTCCAGCCAAAGTGGTTTTCATTAGCCGCCAAAATTCATTTCAGTAGCGCCCTCTGATTTTATTTTTAGATTTAAATTTTTGCATTTACTATACAGAGAGTGCGCGGCTCCAAATTTCCTGTAGGATCGATTAAAAGTAATTTTCAAATTGGGAAAATGTTACATTAAAAAAGAATCCTGGCTCAAAGGTCCGGCGAAAAAAGAGTCCGTCTCTTAAAATGGCTGAAAAAAAATCCGACTGACAAAAGTCTTCCTGTATCTCCCCCTACCCAATAGAAATTTAATGGTTGCTCCCTAAGTAATATAGAAGAGATATAGCACATAAAATGATAGTTTAAGATATTAATAAGAATTATTCCATTGCATTTTCGACTACTGCAATAAACTGTACTTAAAGTTACGTAATTTACATGAAAAATATGTCTTCGCGCCTGCAGACAAAGCAGCCAACAACGCCTTAATTATTTGAAAACGCTACTACATATCAACTTAAGTTTCGGCACTTTCCTCTACTATTACTTATATCGAAAGCAACGAAAGTGTTCCCAATATTTTGAACAAACATTACAGTGAAATTTCTTCTTTTAACATCCCTATTTCTAAATTGGATTTCCCTACAATATACTGTATACCAAAAATTTAAAAAGTCTCCTTACAAATTTCGATACATTGCTAATTGTAGCAACAGCTCAATAACAATTTTGTCTAGAAATCTGACGTCAGCACTCACGGCTATAAAGGAACACGTGACAAAATACTGTGAAACTGTCATGAACAGGAAAGGCGTAAACTATTTTGGTCTATCAACAATTCAGGGGATGTGATTGACAAAATGAAATCAAGAAATTTTGAAGCAAATACGATATCTTCATACGACTTTTCTAATATGTACACCACGCTTCCTCACGACAAAATAAATGCTCGACTGTCCAAACTCATTAAATGGTGTTTTGATCGAGAGGGGAAAACTTATATTTGTAATTCTGAATCTAAGGGTTTCTTTTCCGCCACAGATTACAAATCATACAAATCATGGACATGTGGTGATCTGTGTATTGCCTTGTCCTTCCTTTTGGACAATATTTATGCTAGATTTGGTGAGAAACTCTAAAAGCAGGTTGTAGGGATTCCAATGATAACTAATTGTGTGCCTCTTGTTGCATATTTATTTTGATACACGTATGAAAAGGAATTTATCCAAAATCTTCAAAAGCAAAGAAAAAATGATGATGCGAAATGCTTCAATGGTACTTCTAGGTACCTGATATTCTTACTATCGACAATCCTGTTTTTGAAAAGTATAAAAATGTTATTTATCCACAAGAATTGATTCTAAACAAGGCAAACGTTTCAAACACAGAAACACCATTTTTGGACCTAAATATTAAAATTGTTAACGGAGAGATCCATACAAGTGTGTATGACAAAAGAGATGATTTTGGATTTAACATAGTAATTTTCCCTGGCTTGACGGTGATGTTCCTCGATTTCCGTCCTATGGTATCTATATTTCACAGCTCATCCGGTATGCTAGAGCATGTACTGATGTTTTGGATTTTCATAGTAGAAATTTACAAATTACCAAGAAAATTTTAGGACAAGGTTTTCGCTTTCACAAACTAGTAAAGACTTTCTGGAAATTTTACAAAAATTATTGTCAACTTCTTCTGAAATTCGGACCAATACAGGCAACAGAGTATATTACTTTGGGTATTTCACAACCTGCATTTTATGGTGACATTATTAACAAAATAAGAAGGATCAAAGATAGACAACATTACTATCGAAAATGCGTCAGAATCATCAACGCCTTTTATACCGTGGATATGATCCTAATGTCACCAGACGGACTCTAGGCTTGGTACTTGACCAATCTACAGTCTTATACAAGCGCATTCTTAAAACTTGCACTCTGACTGACTGTGACGACGGGACTCCATGACGGGCCCTGTCCAAACCTCTTTAGGGAAGACAGGGCCCCGACCACCTGTCCTCTCTGAATGTCAGTCGGACTCCTAGGGTGATAACATACATGAGCTCGCGGCGGCAGAGCACGGATTGTATTACGTACGCCCTCTTTTTAAATCCATTTACATATTCATCTGTGTTGCTTGGGCCCCTGCGTTTTGCGGTCTTGTTTGTGTGTGCTAATCTGACAGTGAGGAGGTTGTTTTACACCACAATTGTACGTTCTTCGAGACCTATGGGTAATCGGAAAAGTGGGAGGGTTGTGCGCACGTAATCCAGGAAAACCACACCTTCTGCAGATGGCCGTCCTAAGTCGGTACCGGTTGCCCATTGGCCTCGTTGGTTTATGTAGTCCTTTGTGTTTGATGTTTCTGTGTTATGCGTTGACGTTACTTGTCCCTTATGCATCCGAAGCCCGAAGCTTGCCGTTATGGTAACGCGTATACACATATCTTATTGAGAAAATATGCTGAATCAAAGAATGAGAATGTACTACTATGCTTTCAAAAACGTTCGTCCCCTGCAGACAGAGTTGCTGCGGAGAAGCTGGATATTGCCATTTAATTTTTTTCCACTCCAAGTAGGCGTATATGTTATACTCAATTTTTGTTTATAAGCCAAATTTATTGAAATAATTTTTCGTAAATCAGGTAACGATAAAGCATCAACAAGACGGCGTAACCACGGGAAATCCGACATTTCCGGTTTTAAACAAGACGTTTCGCTCTGATTGCTTTTCTCGTCTCGGGTGGTTTCGTACTGTCAGAAGTCGGAATATGTTTGTTTTTTCTTTTGTTCTTAAGTAATTTATTTTCAGCTAGGCTTAACATTATTCTTACATAATAAAAATGAATTATAAAGAACCATATTTTTAAAGAACCATACTTTCAGCCCATAAGATAAACCATCATAGTCAAAATAAAAAAAGAAAGATCTTTTTTTATTTTATGTAATCATATCTATTTTCTCTCCGCTCGCACAAAAAGGCTTTGCCTTGATTCATATTAAAATAATGAATATAGATAAGGGACAACACATGTTCAGGTATACAGTTTTGTTAGTGGTCAAGTTATAGCTTGAAATATAAGGGTACCCCCATAATTTCTCAGTTATATCGACATACTATTTCTAAACCTGTTAAGATAAGAATTAACACCTATTCTTTGTAAGCGCCAAAACGCTTTGGCCACGCATGTTCTCTGATTTTCATGAATTGAATATATGCGTAGGGCAAAATATCAGAAATAGAAAAGTGTATTGGTTTTCATGTTAAATGTTTGTGCCAAGTCATATGATACCAAAAAATGAACATTATACAATTTTAAAGCCTTACAGTGTCTTATGCAAATAGTTAATAATTTTAATCGTTACAAGATTCAAAATCAGAGGTTATAAGATAATCAACCAATTTGAAACACGTTATCTATTCAGATTTTATCAATACGCATTGTAAGAATGGTAATAGATATTGCTTAGTCTGACAAAAATCTTCGAGATGTTAAATTTGATTCTCTTTTTTCAATAGCTTTAAGACAATAATTAGCGATTTTATCCAATGGTTAGAAAGGACTTTAAAATAAACACAGAAATAAGTAGGTGACCAAGGATATATATTTCCATAGCAACCGTTCCCATGGGTTTGACATATTGATAAAGTGGACTTTCTGAGCTAAATAAAACATATCCACTTGATCGATATATATATATATATATCTATATAATATGATAAGATGTACTATGCCGAGCGTCCGTCCCCCCTTTTTTATATCTATTTAAAACATATTCATCTGTGTTGCTTGAGCCCTTGCGTTCTATTGTCATGTTTTTGTGTCATCGTACAGTGAGGTGGTTATTTTAGTCAACTCCTTTATCGACATTTTGATCAGGCGGATCATTCTGTTTTATCTATGAGAGTCAGAATCCTGGAGAAAATATATCACCCTACAAACAATCCCAATTTGAGCACACCTCTCCGTCGCAACAGAGAAGAGTTCTGGATAAAAAATCTTAACACTTCAGCGCCCTATGGGTGCAACGATAACATCAGCACTATAGGAAACTTAACAAGTCCCGGTTGTCAATCGGTAAATGTGACTAGCTTATTCAACAGATTACAAAGAAGACCTCGAAGTCATGGCATACGAAAATATAATAGGCCTGAGATACATAGTTTCTCCTTCGATGACTTTGTTCCATTTTTGAATGAGCCTCTAGGCCTGCATTATATTCGTACCAAGTTATACTCTGTTCCTTTACGGAAGTTACACGAAATCTACGATTATACGAAGGACCTCGCATATACCGATACACGTTCCCCAGAATACAGACTACAAGGAGTCATCTTGGACATTTCTACTTTTCGTTTATTTCAAGCAGCTAGATCAGATAAATCAGAGGAGAAAACAAACCGCCCTTTCATTAAAGGAAGATTTGCAAACAAAGGTATTGATAACTTGAATCTTGGTCAAATTTTGAATCACAAAACTGTCACAGAAAAAATCCCACCATATTTCAAAAGAAAAGAGACTCCTTGTATTTCCTATAGCTACACACCAACTGTTGCATCTAAAATTTACAATTACAAACGATTCCTGCAGTGTATTGATTTAAGTAATCCCTCACTACATCCACTTCCCTGCGAATGTTCTTCATCGGATTTCAACTACTCTCCTTGTGGACACGTTATTACTGGTGACCTTAGTATAGTCAAGAACGACAAGTTGAGAGAATTGTTAAAAAAGGGTCCCAAATACAGAGAAAGTATGTCCTTTACATGGAACCAAAATGTCAAAATTATCATGGACTCTTGTGAGGAATATGCAAGACGTTGGGCAAAGAAAGAGGATGTACAGCTCGACACCCTTTCCGAATGGATAAAATCAATCAGAGGGTTACTTTTATCTAGAATTAACCGAATAAAATCAACTGTGAACACCAGATTCGTGTCTATATTTAAAGACCCTGATGTTATCACAGAGCTTACCTACCTCCAAGAACATTATGTCATCACACCAGCGGACAAAGCCTCAAATAATTACACATTTACTTGCAAAAAGTACTATTTCGACAGTCTAGTTAAGGAGTTGGGTTTAAATTCGACACCTGGAAATCCCACTTACACCCCAACAAACCTTTCTGCTTCTGAAATAATAGATAACCACAAATCAGCTCTTGCTTCCTTTGGCTTTGACACTACCAATTTAGATTTAGATTTACCATACTTATACTGCATACCTAAAATGCATAAAAATCCGTACAAACAACGTTTCATCGCTGGTTCCTCAAAATGTTCTACCAAATCTGTATCGATCTTACTTACCAAAGTTTTATCTGAAATCAAATCTGGGCTACAAAAATATTGTTCGACAGTATATTCTCGCAGTGGTATCAACCAGATGTGGATTTTAAAGAATTCGAAGGAACTTTTAGAACATCTGAAATCCACTCATTTTAGTAGAGTCCATTCGATCAAAGCCTTTGATTTTTCGACACTTTACACTACAATTCCGCATTCTAAATTGAAAGAAAGACTCGCAAAAATTATAAGTAATGCGTTTACAAGTAAGAACGGTAATCGCAAATACAAATTTATTGTTGTTAACTCTGACAAAACCTACTTTGTAAAAGAAAAGTCAGATTCTGAAAATAAGTACACTGAAACAGACATTATTCAGATGTTAAACTTTCTGATCGACAACATTTTTGTGGTGTTTGGAGGAAAAGTCTTCAAGTTAGGAGAAAACAAAGGAGGAACTAATTTGTTTTAAAAATCAAAACTAATCTTCCCTCTAAGAAATAATCTATTTTGTCGGAATTCCAATGGGGACCAATTGTGCCCCACTCCTTGCCGACATTTTCCTTTACTCGTACGAAGCTGAATTCATTCAATCTTTGGTCTCTGAAGGGAAAATATACTTAGCTTCTGACTTCAACTTCACTTACAGTTACATAGACGATGTGTTGTCCATCAATAATCCAAAATTCGCGGATTACCTGAGCAGTATCTATCCTTCGGAGCTTGAAGTCAAAGAAACTACAGAGACAAATAATTCAGCATCCTATTTGGACATAATGTTGTCCTACGACACTGGTGGTCACATGAACATCTCACTCTATGACAAACGTGACGACTTCAATTTCAGCATTACGAACTTTCCTTTTCTGAGTAGCAACATCCCTTCATCGCCTGCTTATGGCGTGTTCATATCTCAGTTGATACGCTATGCCAGAGCAAGTACCAAATATACGGATTTTGTTCTGAGAGCTAGGCGTCTTTCAGATAAGCTTCTCAGTCAGGGATGTGTTTGTGACCGACTAACATCGTCACTGAGGAAGTTCTACGGTCGATATGGAGAACTCGTCATACACTATGATGTCCCAACATCCAGAATGGTGGATGATATTCTGACCATTTGAACCATCCAACCAAAGATTGTACTCTATATCTTCCAAAATGGAAGTAACCGGATGTGACAGTTCTACCGAATTGAAGCGACGGGTGTTGCATGCAAGCAGGAGATGCTTACTCTTACTGGGCACCTGGTCTCACTCTCATATCAGGAGTTCGCTTCTTTTCATATGGTGGAGGTTTTTGTTTTTGTTTGCTTTGGTTCCTGTTTTATCCTAATTTTGTATGCCTTCGGTTTTTAATTTTCTGAATTATCGATTTTGTACTGTGGACAGGGATATGGTCATTATCCATATTTGTCATTACAATATAATTATGTGTTTTTCAAGACTTTTGGGTGATTGGAAAAATTGGAGGTTTGTGCGCACGTACAACATCATCTGCTTCTTGCTATGCAGATGTCCGTCTGTTGTGTTTGTCTTCTCTGTGTTTTCTGATCGTTTTTGTGGGAGATTTTCGGTGGGTACTGCAACAAAGTCTGGTTTGAGATCCCTTTCGTTCTTTCTGCATTGATCATTAAATTTGAACAAGTCTTAAAATTCATAGCATAATTTAAGAACAGATAAATTTGCAGCATGAACCAGACATGCACGTTTCTGATGATCCACAAATAGGTAAGGGAAAAAAAGCCGAAAACTATCCATTATGCCAGAGAAAGTGATGATCGAGGCCCGTCTCTCCCACTTAAAACATGACATCTTTTGTTTTAATAATGGATAGTCACAGGCAGAAATTTGGACACTTAAAAATGAAGAACCGTATCATTGGTCAAGAGATGATGATTAGGTGCATATTGCTTGAACTCCTGGCCAGTGAACCGATCGAATTCTTTTGTCTTAATAAAGAACACTTTCATGTCAAGGTCAATCATTGAGTTGTTGCGACAATCATTCCGTTGAGAAAAGCCACGTGCGTCTTTTTCGTTTGGAACTCCGTTTTATTTTTATCTTTGGAAAAAAGATATAATACTATCACTGTTTGATGTTTTGGATTAAGACTGTTTTTTTTCTGTCTTTATACTATTTTTTCAGTTTACACCGAGGGAGAACTATTGTTTCGTCTTGGATTTCTACAGATTTCAAGATTTTGTAGTTTAATTTACTTTATTTTACGTGAATTTCATTTTTTAAAATTATCATTTTAAGTAATAAATGACATATCATAATCAAAGAGGAGTAGTTAAAATGACGTTTAAAAATATATCCTTTTGCAAGATGTTTATGCAGTTTCATTTCTCTTTTGTCAGATGGAGGATACTGTGGAATCGCTGAAGTTGAATGGAAAAAAAAAACATTCCCCCTATCTTTGAATAGTTTATTTAAACTCGTAAATTATTATGACTAATTTGTCGGTTGAAAGAATATCACACTATCAGAAACCATAACCTTTTATTTCAAAACTCGGTTTAACGTGGCTCCATCCTTGTATCTTCTTTTTCTGAAACTCTCAGAATCTGACAATTGGTATACAAGATTAAATTTTGCAAAGTATGAACAAGTTTTCATGTCACTTTGAAGTTTGGCGGTTTTTGGTTTTCTCTTCTTTTGCGAACGTTGCTGATATGAAGAAAGTATGCCGACTTTTAGAATATTTTGCTGAATTTATGAATGTTTAAATGATTTTGATTTATATTCAAACTATTTTGTCATCTTTAAACAAAGAAAGAGAAATAAACTACGAAAATGGGGAAACTACTACATTTAAGATCATCTAGGACGTTAAAAACTCCTTTTTCGATCGTCATTTTTGACGTTATATAATTGCATGGCCTTCCATCGTTTAAGTTGCTTTGAACAGATATCAAATGATTAACAAATATTTATGATGTATTCTGATGTAATATTAACAAAATCGAACCTAGCGAACGAAAGTTATGAATATTTTTGTAATCTCATCCCTTAATTTCTGCGTTGCAATCCATGCTCATTTGACTTTAAATAAAGTGACGTCAGGGTTACATATGTAAGTTGAGTGAATCAACGGTCGACAAAAGGATTTAATTGTAGGAATTCTGGACCGAAACGGCCTTCACGGAAACCTTACAAAGCATCCGTAGTGTGTGTCCTTACATATTTATTCTTGATATGTCTAAACAACAGAAGACTTTTTTTTATTTGTGAGGAAGGGACATGGTTCTTAATAATTTATAAAGTAGGGGTGATTCTGAAAGAGATTTTGAGATTCTTCAAAATGCCATAATTTGACATAATTTTCTCTGACCTTTATGAATAAGAAATTTTAGAAGGTCAGGCTACATGTCAAGGTCAGATTCAGGAGCGAATTCAGAAATTCAACTACAAACGAAAGGAGTGCACATACAACCTTTATTTGGATGTATTGCGATACCATAAGAATTGAGGGTATAGACAAATATTTTTATTATCAATATAGGTTCATATAACAATATCTAGAAATACCATTAACATTTACAAAAATTCAACTTCGAGGATTATCAAGTTTGAAAAAAGAGGGAAATTGGACGCGAAGTAAATCGTCAAAAATATTTTCCCGAGGCCATTCCAAATTTATCAAATGTTCTTCGGATTTCCTGCACCATATTTTTTTCAAAATTCAAACAATGATACAAAATTAAAGTATTTTTAACAAAAAGGAATTGCTCGCCTGCAACATTTAATTTATGCCATTTCTAATTTCTGCAAACTTGAAGCTTTAAAAAGACTAGGAGGTTGCAAATTTCCAATTAATGATTCTTCTTGTGTGTTGAAAATTTTGTTGGAAGCAAATTAACTGTCCCATAAATGGCACCGAAAGTCAAGAAGGGGGGGGGGGGGGGGGGGTTCAAAAATATTTTTGGTTCTACTATGTGGCAGTATGTGGCAGGCTTCCTAGTCACCAGATCCCTAGGGTGATTCCCTTTTAAGTACGGGAATCATCGGAATAGTAAAAACATCAATACTTAAAAAATAAAATAATAATATTTTTGCTCGCTCAAACCCTTTTTTCACAACAAAGTCCGACGTTGAACCAGATAAGGGGGTCTTCTATCTCAATATCCCTTTACTCAAACTATATTCGTGTACACTACCTATACGTTATGTTTCAACAAAATATCGGTCCTAGTGAATTCATAAATCTATGTACATTTGCGAATAAACAGTCTAGACTGTATGTTCTTTTTATTGTTTTTTTATAGCATTGAACAATAGTGTAAGTATGAACAATTATATTTGTTTAGATTAATATCGTGCATTTTCGATCGTCATTCCGTACTCGCTCATCGAAGAAAATTGCTCTGGACAAATTTCCTAATTCTGGTACAAGGAAGCCTTTGATACTCTAAGACTTATGATCCCCTCCTTTCTTTTATGATTCATTTAACATATTTAATACTTTTGATTTATATTCTTCACAATTCCACGATAATTTATCATTAAAATGAAATAAATAGGAATTAAAGTTTACAAAGTAGAGTGTTGAAAACATGTGTAGCTCATAATCTATGGTCAAGCATCGCCCTCGACCCCCCTTCCCCCAATAATAATGATTTGTACAAATATTTATATCTGGCTCAATGAATCTTTATAGGGATAAACTGTAGTATGAATAAGAGAGAAGGGAAAAATCGATTTTTTAATGGACGTCATTCACCTCGTTCGTTCTCGATAATGCGTGCAGTTATCTGATTTGGACAAAGTAGGATTTGACACTAAAATCAACTCGCCTAAAGTTTTCAAATAAAGAAATTTCATTCGATAACATTTCGCTGCAAGTATAAAAGTTAAAAAAAAATCAGAAAATTTCTTCTGATCATAGATAATCAGAGATATAATACTTGTAACATCTTATCCATTATATCGTTAAAATCTCCAAGAAATAATCTGTTAGACAGTTTAACTAAATTTTTCCTATTTGTTTTGATTTCAAAGCAAGAAGTTGTTGAATTTTCGATAATGACGTTATAAAAAGGAAACGTTTACAGTGATAGCCTGGGGTCTGATTCATGGGATATTTTCGTTTTTATAAATTAAACGATAAATCTAACAAAAAATATTACTATCAGATTGTATTTGATAATTTTCTGGTTTAATCAACACCATACTTGCTGAAATCTGTTAAAAAATAAGCGAGACAGAAGAGTGTGAATGCCGAAAATTCCGAGCGCCGCTGGCACTACTCATCAGTGAGTGCACAATATTTAATTGGCGCGTTATCATGACGTCATAATCATATTAAGGACGTTTATATCCTCGGTAATGAGAACCTCCCAAAAGACTGTTTATTAAGAGACTTAAGGAAATGGAAAAATCTTGCTAAAGCGATAGTAATCAATCATGTTGTACATGTAAGCTTAATACGGACTAAAACTCCTCTTTATTATGCTTAAGGAAAATCACACTTTTGATTAGCATACTTATATTTGTCCGATTTAATTGACATCAAAATGACCTTCTCGGAAAGACCTTTGAAATAGTTACATTAAGGTTCATAGTTACACCCTTTCAAAAACTCCCCAAAACACTGTTTAACATCACAGGCTAAAACAATGTAATGTAGAGTATTCTAATGAAAAAAGTATATATCAACGATCTTCCAATGGATTTATGACCTACCAAAGTAGTACGTACATGTCAATTTTATCAAGAAATTTCCCAAAATTTGCATCATATCATCAATATACCCCTGTTATTTTAAACATGATGCATGAATGTATATGGTCATTCTTTTAATAACGAAAGAAGGTCTAAAACAAATAAAAAATAGGAAATACAACAATTCTATGAAATAGTAAATATTATAACATTTTGGCTCTTTTCTTGACGTCATTATTTTTAGAGTCTAACTGGTAAGTGACGGGTTTAAGTACTTTGTTAACATGTCAGTGAAAGGAAAACTTGCTATCTTAATCTAAGTAAACATATCTTTCAAAAATGAAAAAGAAATGTAGCAACCATCGCGCAAAATTTCAAGTTTGATACAAAATTATGGACCTACCCCCCTTCCAGATTTTGTTAAAAAACTGCCGGCAAGAGATCCCGTCCGTGCTCTATTTGGATTAATATTTCCTGAACCGTTTATCTTTATAACTCCACTTTTCATCCATATATCAATTGGAAATAGAACTGATAAAAAAAGTGAAGTCTGTAAACCATTTTATACTATTCATCCATTATATCAGTAATATTTTACGCCTGCAACAGTGTTACGCAAATGACGTCACGGGATGCATTTGGCTATTTTTAAAAACGTCAAAACATCACGTTGATAAAGCAAACACGGTCCTGAATAAAATAGGGCGATGAAAACAAGATGTTTATCTTATGAATAGAATTATAAATGCATAGAATGTATTCAGACAAATGAATACGCAAAGAAAATTACTAATATTTCAATACACTTTATTTATGAAATATGATTAGTATGTTGCTATCCATTATAGTTTTGAATGAGGAGAAAAGCCGGGAATGGCTAAAATCGGCCTAGTAACCTCTGAATATCTTTTTGAATGAACAAAAATTGAATTCCTATATTTTTGAAAAAATCATATTTATTTCCGCATGACATCTATTTTCTTCTAAGAATAAAGCCGAGAAAAGGGTATACAATACGACGTAGTCTTGTAATTATACAGATAAAAATCTGGTTTTCAAAACAGAAAACATTTCCTAGTTAAGGAATGTTTCTAAAATTCCTTATAATTTAGTTTTAAGTTATATAATACATTAATAAGCATTTTATTAGATCTTTGAAAATCGTGAAAATGCTCAATGCAAAGCTCCTGCGTAGGGATTATCTCCCTCGTTGCCAATAACAACATCCGACAGTACAAGAATGGAGGCTGGTAGTTGAACGGCGCCGGCGTTTGTTTTCATACATTTCAGCCCGATTCATTTGATATATTTCAAACGATGAGAATAGAATGACTCTGGATGGGATGGCAAAGCATCTGACAATCAGGTACATGTTTGATAGTGGTAGAGTTTGATTAAAATGCAATCTTTCATCAGCGTGACCCATCATCGCACCGACACGATATGTTTACCTACAAATCTCGCAGTAAGTACTTCATTTAATCGTTTACCTGTTGCTACAATCGATTATGTTTGTATATGTAAAGATGAAAATAGTATAAATGACGTGTATGTTGTATCTAGTCTTCGTTCTCGAGGTAACATTCAGTGTATCAAGTTTAAAGGATCCGCCATTTTGCTTAATTTTGGAAGAAATTCCAGAAAAGGGGGCGTGTCCTAATATTTTTCAGGTTATGGAAAATAACCTCAACTTTTAAGCCAATGAAAACCCTTGTTACATGCAAAATCAAATTATTATGAAATGAACAAAAAAAATGAATTCCAAGAATTTTGAAAAATCATATTTATTTCCGCATGACATCTGTTTTCTTATAAGAATAAAGCCGAGAAAAGGGTATACAATACGACGTCGCCTTGTAGTTATAGAGATAAAAATCTGGTTTTCAAAACAGAAAACATTTCCTATTGACTTCTGGATATCTTTTTGAAATGAACAAAAAAATTGAATTCCTATATTTTTGAAAAATCATATTTATTTCCGTATGACATCTGTTTTCTTCTAAGAACAAAGCCGAGAAAAGGTATACAATACGACGTCGCCTTGTAGTTATAGAGATAAAAATCTGGTTTTCAAAACAGAAAACATTTCAAAGGAAATTTGATATTTATATAAAAATATAAAATATTATTTATATAAAAAAAATAATGAATAAATAAAAACCAGATAAAGGACATTTAATTAATTTAGACATTGTAAAATGCAATTAGCTTTTTAATATCACAGTAAAACAAGTGAAATCCTGCAACTGAGTTTAATCTTCGATAAATATTATTTACGTTCAATATCGTTTCTTTTTGTTTCACTGGTCTACTTGCACATATTCCATGTCACCATTATAGTCGCAGGATGACATATTCTTTCTTGACTGTAAAATAGTTTTACATGTACAATGTAAGAAGATAAAAACAGCATGCCTTGCATTTAAGTATTTATGGAGACAGTGATCATATAATGTAAGTCCGTCGGCATATGTCCTTTTTCATCAAACACGCTAGAATATTTCCAGCATTTTTAAAATCCAACGCGAGTCCAGGTCAGTGTGACTTATTCAGGATGAAATAGCCTTTGGATAATTTTAAAATGTGTATGTACTTTCGACCCCTTTAGTACACGTATTATACTAAGCATCCTCCGTTAATAATAATTCACTGCCGGGGAGAGGGTTTAGCCAATAATACTGAAATCAACGATTAATAATAGGTCCATAAATATTCGAATTGTAAGAAAAGGAGAAAAAAAAAAATGTAAAAATGGAATTTTTTTTCAAAAAGAGGATTCACTTTCAGAAGATTTGATTTCTGTTTCTAGTACTATATGTAATTCGTCATAAAAATTAATTGTTCTGTTCGATAAATTCAAAGTAAATCTTACACATGACGGAGAAAAATTGCGCCAAACAGCATAACCCATTCCCCTCCCTTCCTCTCAACGCCATGCTTCCTGTTCTAAATATCACTCCTAGATCTAAAAATTGTGCGCGAAATGTCGATACATTTATAGTACCTTAATCCTACATGTATAAACTTAGGAGATGCTTCCAAATATAATGGACAATTTTGTGAGATCTAGCTAATTTTAACCCGCATGTAAATAAAACTAAGCTTGTTTCATTATAACACACAATTTTAACCCCGCGTTTTTTTTTAAACCAAACGGTTGTTTACAAATAAAGCAAGCATTTATATATATATCTTTTTGCGATTTTCTCACAGAGATAACGGCGAGCGGCAGAATGCGCTGTCAGCCTTTTCTCTGACTGATCACACCTATCAAAGAATTGTTCTAAACCCATTTTTAATCAAGATTCATAGGAAATTGATAGCATTCTCAATCTAATCAAAATACAGCAGTTTTATTTTGCAAAATACCTAAAATATACTACAATGTAGTTCATGTTTCAGGACGTAGTTTAGACAGCGTCAAATAATAAGAGAACCGAAGCAATTTTGGCGCGTTTTTCGTGACGTCATAGATAACGTGACGTTGAGTTTGGCGACGAGAGAGACTCTGAAGTGATATGATGTTCGGATGGTGTATCCATGAAACTTAATGAGGTTCTCTCGAAGAATATATTATAACATTAACAAAGAAGTAGGGAATTCCCACTTTATGCGAAGTCCCCATTTGTACTGACGTCAATAAATGCCAATGTGATTTAATAGTGTAAACATGTCAAAAACGAATTCAGTCAGAACTCAACTACAATAAAAAAGATAAGAAGAAAGTGTATTTAAAGAAAATGACATACCCGAGACATGAATACATAAAATGTATTGCCCCTTAAATTGTGGCGAAAGGTTGTATCTATGCGTATGTAGGTCAAGTAAATGGCCTTTTTATTATATGCGCCCTACTACTTGCGCATTTATTTTCATATTCATACGGAGCTGACCTTGATCGAGTTACTATCTCGTGGCCATGACATTATTCTTTGTTTCTATTGGTTGATTATCCCGTGGCCACGACTTATCTCGTGGTCACGTCTTATTATCTCGTAGTTACTACTTATTAACTCGTTGCCACGACTTGTTAACTCGTGGCCACGACTTATTATGTCGTGGCCACGACTTTTTATGTCGTGACCACGACCTTTTATCTCTTGGCTATGACTTATTATCTCGTGGATACGACTTATTACATGTATCTCGTTGCCCCGACTTGTTATCTCGTGGCCACGAGTATTATCTCGTGGTCACGTTATAATTATCTCGTGGCCACGGCTATTATCTTGTGGTCACGGTATAATTTTCTCGTGGACACGACATAATTATCTCGTGGCCACGTGATAATCCTTTGTTTCTATTATAATTGGTTGATTATCTCGTGCGCACGACTTACTAAGTCATGGCCACGATATAATTGACCCATAGAAATCTGTATATGAAGTTTATATTTAAGACTGATTTTTAGATATCTATACATGTATAATCCGTTTGTGGTCTTATTGTTTCTTTAAGCTCAACTGAACAAATATTCAGAGCGCCATTGTTACACCTTGTTACTTGTGTTAATACAAAATTGCAAACTTGATCTTACATTTTTACCTTATGACCTTGACGTTTGACCAACTTCGCATATGAATTTTTTCTCCTTTTCTTCAGATTATCCAACATTTTGATTATTACATTTTACACAAAAGGAGAAGGGGTCTGGCACTCCCCTCCCAGCGCTTTCTTTTTCAAGGGCGTAGGAGCAGGTTGGTAATATGGCATGCATATAGTAATATAGCATGAATTTTGAAAGGTGATCTTTCTTCAACAGACAAATAACCATAACCCGATTCTTGTCCTTTAAATTCATTTTTGTTTGTTAAGTGGTTTTCTTTTTTTTTGGGGGGGGGGGGGGGGGGGCTAGTCAAACTAAATGTGTCCCTTCCTACTATGCAAACAAGATAAGAAAATTATATTACATACAATATATCATTATGACACACAATTGTTTGTGACCAGTGGCGGATCTAGGACTTCAGACAGGGAAGGGGCGAGGGCAAAGTCTAGTTTCAAGGAAAATTTTTACGGAAAACTGACGAGCGAAAATAGAAGTAATTCTAATTCCTTCTATACTGCTGGTTTCCTTGATAAATGACTTATATGATTGAAAGATGATTGGCAAACATTTTTCAGAGTTAGAATGAAAATGAAATACAATTACTCATGTAATAACTAATTCCTTTATCAATGTATTTTGGGTCTCTACATAAAATTAGAAGTCCATGCATATTTTAAAAAAGAAACTCGTGGGAATGGGGGTGCATTGGTAAAGCTCAACAATGTGAAAGTGATAGTACTGGTAAGTCTTGAAAACCAGCGAGCGACAGCGAGCAAACAATTTTTTTTTCAAATACATTTACTGACAGAAACATTCTTAATTATTTAGATTTTCATAGCAAATTAAGAACATTTGAAAAAAAAAATTGACCGCCAAAGAAGAGGATAGGGACCAAAACGACCGCTATAGATTCGCTAATATTGATCCATTCAAGCAGAGCAAAGAAAAAATAATGCATGAGCTGAATATATTAGCATGATATAAAATACGGTGATGGGCCGGACCCACTGTTCTCCTCCTCTTAATCTTAGTTACTGTTCGCAACCATCACTTATTCAAAACATTGAATTGTAAGACTACACCAATTTATCAGCGTTTTAAGAACAAAATGAATAAATAAAACGTAAGTAAACGTAAAATAAAACTCACATATCAAATGTAAAATATGCCGTGTAATGTCGAAACCCTATCGCGTGAGGTAGACCTTGACATGATTATTCGATCAAACGGACGCGGCTATCAATACTAGTGATTCTTCTGCATTATTTACAGAAAATGGTGTGTCTTTCCGAAATTTGTGAGCACAACCCACTATTAATCTGATACATAATGTCTCTTAGAGTCTAACATGTCTTAACGCAGGAAGCCTTTCAAATAAGCTAAGATTTCATCTGAATTCAGACATAAAAACAAATATATGTAGTGACTGTTTGTCACTAACAAAGTTTGTAAAATAAGGTTTCATATGAAAGTGGAGCTTCTGTCATGACGAAATCCCTAGAAAATTAAATTAGTTTAACTCTATTTGATTGTTGAAGAAATATACAAAAGCCAGGACATCAAAAAACGAATATATCAGGACTAAGCACAAAAAAAAAAAAAAAAAAAAAAAAAAAATAAATAAATCTGGACAGTCAATTTTGTGTTTAAATTTTGGTCTTTACGCTTTGTATTTCCGTTTTATTTCTCAAGAAAAAATATGGACGAGAACATGGAATTTCATTAAAAGAGTCGAAATCTCTCAATTGAATGAAAAGTAGACATTCAGTCTTATAATGGATTTACAATGTATAATGAAAAGACACGTATCTCACGATGATCTACACGTCCGTTGGTTTAAAAAAAATCTGAAAATTTACCGACTTTGCTAGGAACAAACACAAAATATCCAGGACAAACACAAAAATTCCAGGATAATTAGAATGCAACACAAAAAAAGCGATCGTCGTTAGGTTACCTTACATGATGTGATATACATGTATAAATATCTAAAAATCAGTCACTGTCCTAAGTGTAAACTACATGTACATATTTCTATCGGATAATTATTTTGTGGCCACGACTTAGCAAATCGTACGCACGAGATAATCAACCAATAGAAACGAAGAATTGTGTCGTGGCCACGATACAATAACTAGTGACCACGAGATAATTATGTCGTGGCTACGAGATAATAGGTCGTGGCCACATGATAATAAGTCGTGGCCACGAGATAAGTATGTCGTGGCCACGTGATAATAAGTTGTGGTCACGAGATAGTAAATCGTGGCCACGGGATATTTCAGTCGTGGCCACGAATTAATTATGTTATTATGTTATTTATCGGTGAAATAGTTTCCGAAATAGCAAAATATATGTAATTATATATATGATATATATAAGAGATAAGATACGCAATAAGAAACGCTGACTATACCCGGGCTCCTAGTCTCACTACGAAATGTTATTCATTCCGAGTTTCGCAACCGTTCCGATTGAAAAAACTAATGACTTTGCTGTGCCTTTTCAACTTTGAGACTTAGTAACTGATAGGTACTTCTTTGATATTTATAATTTCTACTTATCTGCGGAAATGGTATCTTGAGTAGAAGTAACTGTCATAGCACCATCGATTTATTACAAATTCCAATGGGTACCAATTGTATTCCACTCCTTGCCGACGTTTTTCCTTTACTCGAACGAAGCTGAGTGCATTTAATATTTGAACTCTGAACGGAATAGGTACTTAGCTTCAAATATTAACTTATTATATAGATATATAGATGATGTGCTGTCCATCAATTATCCAAAATTTGCGGATTATCTTAACAGAATATATGCTTCGGAGCCTGAAGTCAAAGAAACTACAAAAACAAATAATTCAGCATCATATTTCGACATAATTTTGTCATAGGAGATTGATGGTCACATGAACTCCCCACTCTATAACAAATGTGACGACTTCAATTTCAGCATAAAACCGTTCATTTTCTGATCACTTAAGAAGTTCTACGGTCGATACGGGGAAATCGCCATGCACTAATTGTCCAGAATGGTGGATGATAATCTGTTTAGATAATTTGATTTACCAAATAACCGTATATGCAGATATTTTCCGAAAGGGAAGTAACTGCATGTGACAATTCTACCAAATAGAAGCGTCGGGTGTTGCATGAAAGCAGTAAATGCTGACTCTGCCTGGGCACCTGGTCTCACTCCCATATTGGGAGTTCGCTTCTTTTCATGTGGTGGAGGTTTTTGTTTGTTTGCTTTGGTTTCTGTTTTTTTGCTGATTTTGTATGCCTTTGGTTTATGATTTTCTGAATAATCGATTTTGAACTGCATAATTATGGGGATATTATCATTATCTATATCTGTCATGGTAAAATATAATAAGCAAAATGTCAATATTCTTGTACCAGCGCAATCGTAAGAATTGCACTCTGATTGAATGTGACGACGGGACACCATGACGGAACCTGTAAAACCTTTCTTTAGAGAATTGATCCTAAAACCATTATATACCGTAAATAGAGAAATATTTATATTTTTATCTCACTTCCACTAAGAAGCTTTATGCTGTTGAAGTCACCGAGATGCTTTAAAATATATTGACGTAAACATACACAAACACAATGCCATCGGCGGGATTAATTCGGTATGCAGTGTTTTACAAGTGGGGTGGGGGGTTACAAAAATATTTTGGGTCGATGAAAAAAAGTGTGTTGTGTTCGGCTTCGCCTTGCCCAATACAACTTTTTTATCGACCCAATATATTTCTGTATCCCCCTGTAAAACAATGTATAACTAATATTGTCCGGTGCCGCAATCATATTGCGGGCTTTAGATATAACTCACTCTTTGTTCCTTTGTTCTGTAACTTTGTATTTGTTTAAAATTATTTTTGAAAACATATAGAACGAGCGAATTAATGTCAAACACAAAAGCCCAAACTGGATTCCAAAAACTATAATCGAAAGGCTAAAGAATGTTAAATGACTTCAAATTCAATAGCATCATTTAAGGAGGCCGAGTTCGGTTTCATATCAATAAATTGATTATTTTGACACGAATTATTACTTTCTTAATCATTCACATTTTGACAGATTTCTAGAAAAATCGAGGATTGGTATAGTTGAAGGGGCCGTGTCAAAATCGATTTTTCCTATAAAATGTCAATTTTCAAGAATACTATGATAGAGATTTGATTGAAATTGCAATATACTATTACTTTATGAATGGTTAACACAATATATCGACAAGAAAAAAATTCACCGATTGTTATGCAATTTGGGGGCATTTCTAAGTATGAAAATCTATCAAAACTGTAAAATTTTGATGGAAAATGTTGGAAGGAAAGTGGCGAGAAAAAATATAGAATTTTCCTTAAAATGCTGTACCAGTATTCGATATTTGTAAACCCTCATTTCTAGCTTCAAATTATGAAACACAAATGCAAAGAAGAAAAATATGTGAGGAAGGGTAGGGGTAATCTCAAAATTAATAAATCAAATGTGAGCCTGAAAAGGGTCTTCATGAGTCATCATAACTCAAAAACCACAATAGAAAAAGAAATCCCTTTATTACTTTATATGACGTTCTAAATCAAATGGTAATCATTTTGAGAGATTTTCAGAAAAAAAGGCTTCGTCTAGATTACTTCCAGAGGCCTTTTCAAAATAATGAGTAATTTACAACTGGTGCAAGAACTTTGACGTCACGCACCGAAAATAACGTTCGTCCATACTGCAATGTGTAAAACAGCAGTTACGCTGCAGGACAGGGATGCTGCATTTAATGTTTGATTTTTTTCTTTAAGTTAAATAAATTCCAGAAGATATAGATATATTCAATGTTTTAATTAAATAATGTATATTTGGATTTGAGTGTAAAATAAAACGGGAAAAGATCCCCCGAGAGATGTCAAAAGCAGCTAGAACGCAACTAAACATGTACAAGTGATTAATCATTCTTTTTGTATATTTCATATCTCTCTTATAGATGAGAGAGAGAGAGAGTTCTTTTTTTCTTTTTTTTCTTTTATTTTTTCTTAAGGTTTCGTTTCAATTTGTTTCGTTTCGTTTTTGTTTTGTTCCGCACTTTACAGGGACACAAATATCAGTCGTTATGAATTTATTTTAAAAATTGTACATAAACGAATTAATATAAATATGTTCTTTTTATCTACAACATGGAAAGGGAATTAAACAATTGCAGTGAATAGTTGTTACTGGTTAATTTACTTTGAATATCATCCATTTTAGATCGTCTTTTGGTATTCATTTACTGAAGAAACTTATTTTGCGACCGGAGAGTTCCCTCGTCTAAATATGCATGATTGTATATATCCTTTATCAGTATCATTTCTCATTAATTCTGAATTTCATGTTTACATGCATACATTTACTAAGAAAGCAAACTTAGAACATTGTAGAACATGCAATCAGAAAAAAAAGATAAAGAAAAAAAAAAAAAAAAAAAAAAAAAAAAAAAAAAAAACAAATGGGGGGTTGAGTCAGTGACTCTGATTCGAGAATTTTTTTTTTCAGTGAAACATAAAAATTCTGGTACAATCATCATCCAATAATACTTTTGAGTTTTTTTCTTATAAACAGAAAGTTCTACGATAGTTTATCATTGAGATATAATGAAAATAAACAAGTCTAACAATGATGTATTGAAAAAAATAAACCAAGTAAATCTAAATCCCTGGTCAAGCATTATTCGCATTTTTCATTTATAACAATTGCCCCCCCCCCCCAATTTATTTTATTTTTCATTTTATTTGTGTGTTTGTGCGAGTGTCTAGCTCCATAAATCAATTAAGAGATACGGAAACAAGAAAAAGAGGTGAAAAAAGTAAACGTAAGCGTTTTCAATTTTGACGGTACAGGTCAAGAAATGAACGTCATTCATCTCGCTAGTTATCGATAATGCGTGCAATTATCTGTAGAATGGTTGCATCTTTAAACAAAGCAGAGTTGATACTAAAATTCACTCGCTCAAAGTTTTCAAATAGAGAAACTTTATTCGATAACATTTCCGTGCAAAGTACGAAGGTTAACAAATTGCAGAAAATATTCTTATCATCAAAGATAATTCGAGATACAATGTACTAAACTTTAAATTTCTAATCCATTATATCGCTAAAATCTGCAAGAAATATTCTGTTAGCTCGTCCAAAAAAAGTTTCCTGTTTGATTTTGTTCCCAAGCAACAAGCGGTTGAATTTCCGATGGTGACGTTATAAATATGAAACGTTTACGGAGATATCCCGGAGGTCTCATTTACTTGATATTTTTGTATATATCAAGTAAACGATAAATCTAACGAAATATTCATTACTATAGGATTGTAGATGATGATTTTCTGATTTCATCGATACCAAATTTGTTGAAATCCGTCAACAATGACAAATATGGATAATGACGATATCCCTGTATACAGCACAAAATCAATAATTCAGAAAATCAGAAATAAGGCATACAAAATCAGGATAAAACAGAAACCAAAGCAAAAAAAAAAAAAAAAAAAAAAACCTCCACCACATGAAAAGAAGCGAACTCCCGATATGAAAGCGAGACCAGGTGCCCAGGAAAAGTAAGCATCTCCTGCTTGCATGCAACACCCGCCGGAAACAAAGGAATAAGATCTCCATGCGCGTTATCATGCGCAATACACCCTTACTCGTACCAAACTCGGCCTCGTTAAGAATTTCGAAATAAATTCAAAACAGAACTCTCTCAAGCGAAAAGATTAATTGGACAAACAGACACAGAAAATGACACAGCTGCACAGAATAATAAAGGACTACTAATTTAATGATTTAATGATTTTCATAGCGCCACCTACAATAAAGTTCGATTATACAAAATCTTCTACGGAGATTCAAACTAGAACTGCCCTTAAAGTGACGAATTATACCCCCGCGGGACGTTTTCTCTGAACGCATTCATTTGTGACACAACAAACACAACACAAGGTCTGGTCATAGGGAATCTATATGTTAAATATCAAAGCTCTACCCTATATTTAAAAAGTAGGTCAAAAGTTAAGATCAAGGTCACTAGGTCAAAGTCATTGGAACAAATGAAAGCTCTGGTCAAAAGAAATCTATATGTGAAATATCAAAGCGCTATCCCTTATAGTTAAAAAGTAGGTCAAAGGTCAAAATCAAGGTCACTAGGTCAAAAACTCATGATATCAAATGAAAGCTCTGCTCATGAGATGCAAATATGTAAAATATCAAAGCTCTACCTGTTATAGTTTATATGTAGGTCGAAGGTCAAGGTCAGAAGGTCAAATATTTTTTATCTTCATATTTTCTCTTACCCCCAAAATTCTGGTGCCACGGCATATCACGAATTTTCATGATATCTGCATATTGGGAATATATTGTACCCTGATTGCAAAAAGGTTTCCGTCAATTTGAGTTCCGGTTGCCATTGCAACGAGATCAGTATTTTTGTGCTACTTTAAAGACAGTGGAGTACCGTACTTATAGGCACTGTGTTGCCATGGAAACCATCGTAGCAGGATTTTTTTATTTTCATAAATTTTACATTTCCTTACTTCCTTTCTTTCAAAATGCACTCAGTTTTGTGATAGATCTTACAAAAAGTTTACTGTGTCAAGCCAAAATCAGTAAAATACAAGTCAAAAATGAGGGTAAAATTAATGTTCATTTTTGTACGATTTTACCATTTTTAGCGTCAATTATTACTAAATGCAGCATCATTAAGACTTCTGATTGGTTTTTATGAAAAGTAATGTTCATTAAAAATATAATGAAAGAAAATTGAGGTTGGGCAAATCAAGCTCTTCGTCCAATTTTTGTCGTTTTTGTCGAAATTGTGGTTGGACAAATTAAGCTCTTCGTCCAATTTTTGTCGTTGTTCACAAAATTTGTGAAAACTAAACGTATGACCTTGAACAATTATCAAGGTAATCTATGTATTTATTTGTCCCCAGTAGATGTATGATAAAAGTTCTGTGTCAGTATCATACATGGACAGTTTAAAATAGACTCATAACATACCAATCGTATCATAACAGTAGTGCAAAATGTTGCAATGGTTACCATATCTAAAGGAGTTTCCAATGAAAAGGAGGAAAGGTCTTCCAGCAAATTGTCGGAATTCCAATGGGGACCAATTGTGCCCCACTCCTTGCCGACATTTTCCTTTACTCGTACGAAGCTAAATTCATTCAATCGTTGGTCTCTGAAGGGAAAAGATACTTAGCTTCTGACTTCAACTTCACTTACAGATACATAGACGATGTGTTGTCCATCAATAATCCAAAATTCGCGGATTACCTGAGCAGTATCTATCCTTCGGAGCTTGAAGTCAAAGAAACTTCAGAGACAAATAATTCAGCATCCTATTTGGACATAATGTTGTCCTACGATACTGATGGTCACATGAACACCTCACTCTATGACAAACGTGACGACTTCAATTTCAGCATTACGAACTTTCCTTTTCTGAGTAGCAACATCCCTTCATCGCCTGCTTATGTCGTATTCATATCTCAGTTGATACGCTATGCCAGAGCAAGTACCAAATATACGGATTTTGTTCTGAGAGCTAGGCGTCTTTCAGATAAGCTTCTCAGTCAGGGATATGTTTGTGACCGACTAACATCGTCACTGAGGAAGTTCTACGGTCGATATGGGGAACTCGTCATACACTATGATGTCCCACTATCCAGAATGGTGGATGATATTCTGTGATAGACCATTTGAACCATCCAACCAAAGATTGTACTCTATATCTTCCAAAATGGAAGTAACCGGATGTGACAGTTCTACCGAATTGAAGGGACGGGTGTTGCATGTAAGCAGGAGATGCTTACTCTTCCTGGGCACCTGGTCTCACTCTCATATCGGGAGTTTGCTTCTTTTCATATGGTGGAGGTTTTTGTTTTTGTTTGCTTTGGTTCCTGTTTTATCCTGATTTTGTATGCCTCCGGTTTCTGATTTTCTGAATTGTCGATTTTGTACTGTAGACAGGGATATGGTCATTATCCATATTTGTCATATACATTTGTAATTGTCCAACCAACGTATTACATTTTCTTATAGTTCATAATTAATACTCATTGGATATCAGTATCAAACCTCCAAACAATGCTGCATTTAAGAAATTTTAAACTATAAATATACACTAAAAAACAAGCAAAATAGGATCTCTTAAAGCCAATAATTAGGAGGATTTAAAATCATAGTTTTGCCTTTTTTTACCCCTTATGCAAGACTCATGGAGATAAAGTGTGAAAATTATTTAGATATTCACAGGGGATTGAAAGAAAAAAGCTTTGTGTTATTGCAATAGATATATGTATCTGTTTCCATGGCAACAGAGTAGTGATGTTAAATTGGAAAAAGGTTTTACTATCGATTATCGGAAACTATAGGAGGAGTACTATCGATGTCACTATCGGACTTTTTTCTTGTTTTAAATTGTTGCATGTTTTGTATATTTTCAGATTGAGAATACTCCGTGCTTGTGATATAAGACTTTCTATTTGAAATCATTGGAATAAATTAAACGTTGAACATCCCACTCATCCTGTTACGTCTTTTGGTACATTTAATCACATAATAACTTTCTCACTCTTTGGTCATATTACATTATAAAGATTGAGGATCACTGACGAGGGTTAAGTACCAGAAACGTGCATTTCTAGTCCATACTTCAAATTTAAATGATGCTATTGAATTTGAAGACATTTAACATTTCCTGTTCTTAATAACAAAATCTCGAGGCTTGATTTACAAGGATGGCCTTCATTTTATTTTCTAAAGCCAAAATGGTCCCACACGGCGGACCTAGTACGCCCGGGATATGCTCCTCCTCGACCGTTAACTCCGCAATCGCGAGCACGTCTAGTTTCGTTCAGAAAAATATCGAAGACATTTCGCACTGAGATCATTTCTCATGAAATTAAATTCAACAACGACAGTCGATTTTCAAAACCATTGCTAAAGTCGGCGACTTCAGCGACGATATCGGCGACTATCGTTACAACACTACATAAGAGATAATAAAAACGATGTGTCTTATGGAATTTTCGAATGCTTCAAACTTTTGATATGATTACCATGGCAACAACACTCTTTTTCTACAAACATAATTAATTTTCATCTTAGCACTTCTGACTTCAACTTCACAAACAGATATATAGACGATGTGTTGTCCATCAATTATCCAAAATTTCGCCGATTACCTTAGCAGTATCTATCCTTCGGAACTTGAAGTCAAATAAACTACAGAGACAAATAATTCAGCATTCTATTTGGACATAATGTTGTCCTACGACACTGATGGTCACATGAACACCTCACTCTATGACAAACGTGACGACTTCAGTATTACAAACTTTCCTCCCGTAGCTTTAATCCCTCTAAATGAGTTCAAGAAGATCCTGACGATAATCTCAACAGCACTCACAATAGAGCACAAAATTAAACATCGACGGACCCCTAGCAAGCCAGAGGTGGGATCAGGTGCCCGGGAGGAGTAAGCATCCCCTGTTGGCTAGCCGCACCCGCCGTCGATGTTAATGAAGCATGGAAATGAAAATAAAATTCATGCACTGTCTGACGTTATGTCTACATAGAAAGTGCTATGGCGACAATGTCAGGGAAGTATATTCAAAACACTTACTGTCAAACCCCTCGCGGGGAACTTTTTTACGAGCTCCACACGACAAAGGGCATAAGTGTGACATAAATGAGTTAAAGAAGATCCTGACGATAATCTCAACAGCACTCACAATAGAGCACAAAATTAAACATCGACGGACCCCTAGCAAGCCAGAGGTGGGATCAGGTGCCCGGGAGGAGTAAGCATCCCCTGTTGGCTAGCCGCACCCGCCGTCGATGTTAATGAAGCATGGAAATGAAAATATATAGAATTCATGCACTGTCTGACGTTATGTCTAAAAACCCCAAAATGACGCTACTATTTTTTTTTGTGATTGATTAGGTATCCGCTGTAAACGAATTCAGTCAGTACTCAACTGCGATAAAAAGATAAATGGAAGGAGGAGGTAAGAAGCAAGTGTATTTAAACAAAATGTCATACTGGAAACACGAAGACGTCAAAAGTAGTTGCACTGAAATGTATGTGAAAGGATGCATATATGCTTATGTAGGTCATGTTAATTGCCTCTTTTATTTCTACTTGATTGCGGAAATGAGATCGTGACAAGAAGTAACTATCACAGAAAGTGCCACTGATTTATTACGAATGATAAAATATAATAAAAAATGTCCAAATCGATTTTAGTATTAATATTTTTTATGACGTGCGTTTCGATTTACACTATCAACGTACATAGAATGGATCGTAGAGTAACAGAATACGAATTGTGTATATATCGATTTTTTTTCTTTTTTCATCATGGTCCTTATTTCTTTCGTTTTGACGTTTTGGAGGAGATTGGGCTATTTCAATCCATTTTTTATTTACACATTACACAAGATTATGAAGGAAGGGAGTGGATGAACAGGAAAAGTTCATGTGTTTGTGTGACTTTCTGTCGGAACTGGTTTAAGAACCCCTCCTTCATTAACAATTTACACATCTTCAAATTCATAACATTTTTTAAGAAGAGATACATTTGTAGCACAGACCAGACATGCACTGTTGCAACTCAGAATGTAATAACAATCTAAAATGTAATAAACTGGATTTATTATGTTTTAGGGTTTTTTTTTCATTAAAGGTTGACCATCCTAACGTGAAGTAATACCAACCTCAAATGTAATGAATTTTTATGACGACCATAGAAAGTAAATGTGGTATCTAAGTTTGTATGTTTGTTTTTCTATCCATAGGTTGCTCTGTGTATAAGGCTGTGTTACTCTCTATTTCTCTTTTATGGGTGACATTTGCTTAAGGTGACTCGACAGACCTACCCCCCCAAAAAGATCCCCTCTTTTAATTTTTCTGAAACTCTCAGAATTTGATAATCGGTATACAAGATTAAATTTTGCAAAGTATGAACAAAATCGAACGTACGTAACTGTTTTCATGACGCTTTGAATTTTGGCGGTTTAGGTGTTTCTCTTCTATATTTGCCAACGTTGCCAATTTGAAGAAAGTATGCTGATTTTTAAAATATTTTGCCGAATTAATGAATATTTTTATGATTTAATTTTATTTTCAAACTATTTTTTCATGTTTAATCAAAGAAAATGAAATTATTTAGGAAAATGGAGGAATTATTACAAATTAGAGATCATCTAGGAGGTTAAAAACTTGTTTTTCGATCGTCATTTTTTGACGTTATATGCCTATTGCATGAAATTCTATCGTTTAATTTTCTTGAAACAAATATCAAATGATAAACTATTGTATTTGAAGCTTTTCTATGCAATATGAACAAAATCGAATCTAGCGAACGGATGTTATGATTTTTTGTAACCCTACCCCCTTAATTTCTACGTTGCAATCCATATTAATTCGACGTCAGAGGTAAGAGTTAATCAGCGTATGACTACGTCAGGAATGTGTAGAAATTCTGGACCGAAACGGCCTTAACGGAAACCTTACAAAGCTTCCATTGTGTGTGTCCATACATACGATATTCTTGATATGTCTAAACAACAGAAGGCCACCCCCTCCCCCAACAAAGAAATTTAGGAAAAGAGAGAGAGAGTAAAAAGCGCGAATCTATAGAGGGAGAAAGACGCAGAATTAAGTACTAATGCACTTTCATCCTGAGAAATTTTTCATTTGGTGAGGCAGGGGCAGAGTTCTCAATAATCTTTAAAGAAGGGGGCTATTCTGAAAGAGATTTTGCGATTAATCAAAGTGCCTCTACTGAGAAAGTTGGCGTCAGTTTTCTCAAGTAGGTCGAGGCAATTAATTGGGTACCGACTTATAAATGGGGGGGGGGGAGCTAGGCGCTGTTTTGTATACGTTTCAGGACAGGGAAGAAATTATTGTCTCTGACTTTTATGAATAAGTACGGAAGCCCGTAGGTAACAGGTATGAATTATAATTTATCTGGAGGCCGCCAAATAATTATCTTTCGGCCGCTACTTAATCTATCTGGCGGCCGCCACATAATTATCTGGCGGCAACCACTTAATTTATCTGGCGGCCGCAACATAATTTATCTGGTGGCCGCGACATAATTTATGTGGCGGCCGCCAGATGATTATCTGGCGGCCGCCACATAATTTATAATAAATCGAAACTAAATCAATGCATAACATGTTCTTTCTTTCTCCTCTAGGGTGCTAAATTCATCCTCTCTTTTAATCTTTTTGATATGACAGATGCAATACAACGAAATGAAATGTAATAAAACATTTATCTGGCGGCCACAAATTATCTGGCGGCCGCCACTTAATTATCTGGCGGCCGCCACTTTATTTATCTGGCAGCCACCACTTAATTTATATGGCGACCGCCATTTAATTATCTGGCGGCCGCCACTTAATTATATTGCGGCCGCCAGATAAATTAAGTGGCAGCCGCCAGATGAATTAAGTGGCGGTCGCCAGATAAATAAGAGGCGGCCGTCAGGTAATTATGTCGCGGCCGCCAGAAATTCACCTACGGGCTTCCGTAAATAAGAAATTTTAAAAGATCAGGCTATATGTTAAAGTCAGATTTAGGAGAGTATTCAGAACCTCAACTACAGAGTGCACATATAACTTTTATTTGGATGACTTGCGATACTAGGAGAAATGAGAGCATTGAAAGATATTTATATTATCAACATTTAGCTCATATTACAATATCTAGAAATACCATTAACACAGAAAAAAAATCAACTTCGAGGACAATCTAATTTATTACGCATTCGATGTTTAAAAAAAAAGAAATTGGTCGCAAAGTGCAATGATTGTGAGCTTCAAAAATATTTCCTGAGAGGGGCTTCACGTGAAGTTGAGAGAGAGAGAGAGAGAGAGAGAGAGAGTTCTCTATCACATAAACAATTAAGAGGCTTGGATTTGTTTTCTTTCATTTGCTCAAATTCAAAATACATGTAGGACGATCTTATTCTTTTTCCGTTTTTTTTTTCAAACAAATTCGGCGATATTCGGGCCCATTCCCCTCCCTGGAATATATATTTTTCCCCTCCTGTCAGAATTCCCCCCCCCCCTATTAAAAGGTTTTTTCTATGGCTAAATGTTTTAAAATAGTGTGTAAAATTTAACAAATTCAGAGATATACGGTAGTATGAAGGGAAAAAGTTAACGAAAACTTATTTTTATGGACGTCATTCACCTTGCTCGTTCTCGATAATGCGTGTAGTTATCTGCATAATGGATACATCTTTGAACAAAGCAGGATTGATACTAAAATCCGTTTGCTTTAAGTTTTCAAATAAAGAAACTTAGTTCGACAACATGTGATGCGATGTAGGAAAGTTGACAAAATTGCAGAAAAATTCTTCTGATTATAGATAATCAGAGATACAATACTTTAAGTATCTGATCCATTATATCATTAAAATCTCCAAGAAATAGCCTGTTAGATAGTTAAACTAATATTTTCCTATTCGATTTTATTTCAAAGAAACAAGTTGCTGAATTTCCGTTGATGACGTTATAAAAAGGAAACTTTTACAGAGTTAGCCAGGGGTCTCATTCATGGATATTTTAGAACGTATCTATAGATCAAATGATAAATCTAGCTAAAATTAATTAGTATCAGATTTTAGACGATAATTCTCTGGTTTCATTGATAACAAACTTGCTGAAATCTGTTCTGAAATAAGCGAGATAGAAGAGTTTGAACGCCAAAAATCCCGAGCGCTGTGGACACTATTCATCTGCGAGTTCACAATATTTATTTGGCGCTATATCATGACGTCATAATCATAATGACGTCAATATCCTCGGTAAGAGAACCTCCGAAAAAACTATATATTCGGATACTCTGTGGTGCAACCTTAAATATATTGATATTCCTTACAATTTAGGGTGCCGTAAGAAGAGGTCGAAGTTAATATTTTTGTTTTTCTATCCGTATGGTAATCTGTGTATCATGCTGTGTTATCTCTATTACTCCTTTATGGGTGATGGTTGTTAAGATATATTGATATTTTCTAGATATGAGGGTGGCGCTAAGAATTGATTTTACACTTGTATTTCTTCGACTTTCAATCATATTTACGCCTGTTAAGGTCTATGTCAGATTAATGAAGCGAAATGCAAATCAAGACTTAAAGAATTATATCACTCTAAAACGTAATTATCTTTGTAGACGAAGGTTAAATTCAGCTAGGATCTTAATTCGTCTTCTTGTTTGCATTGTGCTGAATGTTGACATGGTAACTACATTGTATATCTAATGAAGTTTCCAGTGAAAATAATACATTATCTAAGCTAACTTTCTCGTATAGCTCAGATACAATATATAATGGATAAATAACATAAATATTCCAAACAATTCTGCTTTAATTAAATTTTAAACCCTAAAAATACACGAAAAACATGTAAAATTCTGCTTTAATTAAATTTTAAACCCTAAAATAACATGCAAAATAGGGTCTCTCCATGCCAATAATGGAACGTATTTTTTTAACCTTATTTAGGCAATATCTTTGACCCCTCATACAAGAGGCATAACAGTAAAGTGTATAAATCATTTCAGATATTAATAACAAAGAGGATTGAAGAGAAATCCTCATTGCAATCGATATATGTTCCTGTTTCTATGGCAACAAAGGTTACGAAATCGTTTAGTGTTCGGAAATTTCCGAATGCGTCAAATTTTAAAGATGATTACCATGGCAACGGCACTCTTTTTTCTACAATATTATTATACATATATACATGTTTATATTGTTTATAAATATTATAATCATGATTATATCGAATTTTGAAAAATATGGTGCGGCAGATCCAAAGAACATTTGATCAAGGACCTGTTACGTTAAGAGCCGTAATCTGCCCAATTTTTACTTGCGATACCAGCTCCACCAGTATTATTTAAAATGTGTCCTGTATGTGAAATTATTTCATTTCAAGGTTCTTTATTCAAATATAGTAGTTTTATTGACATAATTATGAGAAATAACCTATATTTATACGTAGAAGTGAGGGTGGGGGTCTTTTTATGATATAGACAATGCGAGTGAAATGTCGAAAATTCTCTAACAATCGGTCGCTTTTGTTGATCAACATGTCAAAATGAACAACAATGAGAAGATTCAATAAGAAATATTGTGCTAAAACAAGATTTTCTCCAAATATTATATTCCGGATTTATCAGACCGTAAACACGTGAACCGAGATATATAATCTAACACTCACTCTTACTTATATTTTACAATTATCAACGCCGCAGTTATAAAAATAGCTTGAATGAGCTTTTTCAGTATATAAAATCATGTTTCTTTTACATTTACCATAAATACATTTTCTTAATACGTTGTAATTGTTACGGAGGAAGTTTTGAGCATTTCTCCAAGACTGGCTGGTACTTTAGTTGTAAAAGCTGATTGTTAACTTTTATTGCGGGGGTTGTTGAATTATCAATGCCCAAAATCAAAATAAAGGAGTTTGTTGGTGAAAATGTAAACAACAACGAATATTTTGTTGAAAATTGATTAATTCGAAACTATTTATACATGTAAATAAGTTAAATATTTACCGAAAGCGAAGCAAATGCCAAATACTAATTCTCTGTTAATTTCACATCTTTCCTTCACTCCTACCCACCCAATCGCATTTTTGTAAATTGACTATTGTTCCCCCCTTTGGAACACAACTCCGCTTTTACAGAAAATTTGTATTATGAAAATACACCTTAGGTAGAAGTGGTGTTGTGTTTCAAGGGGCGGGGAAGATATTTTATGAAAGCTTTTCCGATTTTCATTGATTTCTATACAAAATAAGCACATTTATACTCAAATATCTCTCTATTGGAGCAATTTTATGAAAAATTTTCTTCAGCTTTTGTTGGGGTTTATCTTTTAAAGTATTTCACCAACTTCATTTAAGAAATGAAGAACTTTAAAATTTCACTATTTTTGGCAGATTTTGCGCCTTATCGTTACAGGTCCTTTAGTATGGCCTTATAACAAACTAATAATAAAAATTACCAATATAATAATGCGGAAGGGTTCCAACTTTATACCTTCTTGACGAAAATTTCAAACCAATTTCCATGCATCAGACACGTGTTTCTAATATTAAATTCTCATCAGTGATGCTTCAAGCCAAAGTGCTTTTCATAAGCAGCCCAAATTAATTTCACCAGCACCCTCTGGTGTTATTTTTTTAGAATTTAAATTTCTGCATTTACTTTACAGAGAGTGTGCGACTCCAAATTTCCTGTAGTGTCGATTCAGTAGCATATCCAAATAAAATCAATTTTCGAAATAGCATCGGATGAATGGTGCTAAGATGTTAACCTACTTTAATTTTGATTATATTTTTCGGTGAAATGGCACGTTTCCGACATAGCAAAAATATAAATGCTGTCACATTGATAAAGAGCCAAAACAAAGCTTTTTTCAGGGGACAGAGCCTGCAAGAAGTAATTACTACACTTGAGAAACATCAAGTCAAGTAATTATATTTCATATTCCTATAATATTATCAGAGAGAAGCGAATTTGCAAAAAAGACTCTAAAATACAAGCAAGCGAAATTACGAAGAAGCGAAGTCATCATTCGAAGTTGCGAAGTTATGATGCGAGAAGAGAAGTAACGATGTAACTTCTCTTCTTCGCTTTATGTCTTCTCCAACTATTTTTGTTTCTTTGCATCGTATCTTCGCAACTTCACTTCTTCCTTACTTCTTATTTTCATTCACGGATGAAAAAGAATTTATCCAAAATCTTCAAAAGCAAAGAAAACAGGATTATTTGAAATGTTTCATTGGTACTTCTAGATACCTGGATGATATCCTTACTATCGACAATCGTGTTTTGACAAGTATGAAATAATGAATGGAGAGATTCATACAAGTGTGTATGGCAAAAGAGATTATTTTGGATTCAACACAGTTAATTATCACTGGCTTGACGGTGATGTTCCTAGATTACCGTCATACAGTTGCATGTACTAATTGCTGCTCATCCGGTATGCTAGAGCATACACTGATAATTTGGATTTTCAAAGTAGAAATTTATAAATTACGAAGAGACTTTTTGGTAAAGTTTTAATGCTAGCACAAACTAGTAAAGACTTTCTGGAAATTTTACACAAATTTTCGTCAACTTCTTTGAAAGTCGGATCCATACAAGCACCAGAGTATATTTCTTTTTTTAACACCACAGACATGTAAACAACACACTGACAAGGGCAATATTTTAGTATATGACAAAGACCATTGAAGAGAATATGTCAGCCGACCCATGTTCCTAGTGAGACTCGAACCAACAACCTTTCGGTAGCTGGCTCGATACCTTTACCACTAGACCATGGCGCCGACGCAGAGAATATTCCTTTGGGTATTTAACAACTTACATTTCATGGTGACATTATTATCAAAATAAGAAAAATGAAAGTTAGACAGAATTACCGTCGAAGTTGTTCTAGAATCATCAAATGCCTTTTATACTGTTAATATTATTTTTCTGTCACCAAACGGACACTTAGCATGGTACTGGACCAATCTACAGCCTTGTACCAGTGCATTTTTAGGAATTATACTCTAACTGACTGTGACGACAGGACTCCATGACGGGCTATGTCTCAAACCTCTTTGGAAAATACAGGGCCCCGACCACATGTCCTCTCTGAATGTCAGTCGGACTCTTCTGGTGATCGCATGCATGAGCTAGCTATAGCCGGCGGAGTACGGACTGTATTTCCTATGCCTTCTGTTTTTATATCCATTTATATCCATTTACATAACCATATGTGTATATCTTGGGCCCTTGCTCCCTGCTGTCTGTTTGCCTCATGATGTCTGTTTGAGTGTTCATCTTACAGACGGGAGGTCATTTTACACCACAATTGTACGTTCTTCGAGACCTCTTGGTAAACGGAAAAGGGTGGAGGAGTTCCATACCGTCTGCTCCTTACATAGCAGATGACCTCCCAAAGTCGGTACCGATTGTGTTTTTGCATCGGGTGCGTTTGGGTTTTTCTGTAGGACTTCAACCGAGTTTTGTTGGAGATCCTCTCCTTTCTTTCAACCCTCCTCATGGATCCTCAATCCAAACAATGAAATGGTCAAAAACTGTGAGAGTCTTTTCCAAAAATACCAAAAAAAAAAGTAGCAGGATGGATGGGATATAATGCTACAGGGCACACTTTTCAGAAAATTCGAGGAAATTTTGTGAACAGAAATTTTCTAGTGTGTTTGAAGAAAACATTGACCGAAGTTGATCGGACTTGGATTGTGTGCCATAGGGGACTTCTGGTCCACAAGCTCATCAAGTGAAACAAATATTAAACGTCTTAAAGCATCATTTTAGAATAGATAAATTTGCAGCATGGACCGGGTCTGAAACTTAGATTTCACGTTTAATTTCAAATTTGACCATAATTGCCGACGAAACGCTAAAAAATGTCATCCACGGGTAAGTATGTCTAAAATACCCAAAATAAGTTCATGAAAAGGCCAATAAATGAACCTCAGCTATTCATTTCTTTACTTTATACTCAATGACGTGAAATATAATAAATGCGATAAACTGTGAAAATAACCAATCTGTAGAGGCCAGTTCCCCGTACAGAATCCTATAAACTCAAAATGTGATAACATATAGGATCGGACTTGGATTGTGTGCCATAGGGGACTTCTGGTCCACAAGCTCATCAAGTGAAACAAATATTAAACGTCTTAAAGCATCATTTTAGAATAGATAAATTTGCAGCATGGACCAGGTCTGAAACTTAGATTTCACGTTTAATTTCAAATTTGACCATAATTGCCGACGAAACGCTAAAAAATGTCATCCACAGGTAAGTATGTCTAAAATACTCAAAATAAGTTCATGAAAAGGCCAATAAATGAACCTCAGCTATTCATTTCTTTACTTTATACTCAATGACGTGAAATATAATAAATGCGATAAACTGTGAAAATAACCAATCTGTAGAGGCCAGTTCCCCGTACAAAATCCTATAAACTCAAAATGTGATAACATATATACGATCTTCAAGTTAAAGGGTCACATAGTCAGATTAATATCCTATTTTTTAGTTTAAATAGGCTGATTTCCCTATCAAATGGAGCCTCCTTAGACCAGGTTTTCAACACATTGACAATATAGCTGGTTCAAGTATAATTCTTGCTTAGTAGACATGAGGGAAAAATGAATGAAATGTCAGTTTTATACGTGTTACCATTAACACGAGCCTTGTGAAATACCTCAAAATCAGTAAAGTTCAGATACTTCAAATTTCAGACATGATTTCCATGGCAACGAAAGCTTTATTTGTAAAAGAGGAAGTTTAGTTTCATCTCCGTACATCGTATGCACCGCCAGGTTGTAGGGATTCCTATGGGTACACACTGTGCGCCTCTTGTTGCAGATCTATTTCTATACACTTACAATTTTTTATCCAAAATCTTCAAAAGCAAAGAAAATATGATGATTTGAAATGTTTCAATAATACTTCTAGGTATCTGGATGATATTCTGACTACTGACAATCCTGTATTTGAATTATATAAGAATGAACTTTATCCACAAAAATTAAAACATAGCAAGGTAAATACAGAAACACCATTTTTTGGACCTTATTATCAAAATTGTAAACGGAAATATTCATACTAGTGTATATGACAAAAGAGATGATTTTGGATTCAACATAGTAAATTTCTCCTGGCTTGACGGTGATGTTCCAAGATTACCGTCATACGGCATTTACATATCACAGCTAATCCGGTACGCTAGAGCATGTACTAATATTTTGAGTTTTCACAGTAAAAATTTATAAATTACGAAGAAACTTTTAAGTCAAGGTTTCCGCTTTCATAAACTAATTAAGGCTTTCTGGAAATTTTACAAAATTATAGTCAACTTCTTTTTCAAATTCGGATCTATACAAGCAACAGAGTACATTACTTTGGGTATTTCTCAACCTGCATTTTATGGTGATGTTAAACGTCTTCTGATATGATAAACAAAATTAGAAGAATCAAAGGAAGACAGCATAACCATGAAAGCGCATTAAGACTTGTACTCTTACTGAATGTGACGACGGGACTCCATGACGGGCCCTGTCCAAACCTCTTTAGAGAAGACAGGGCCCAGACCACCTCTCCTCTCTGAATGTTGGTCGGACCCCTCGGGTGATAACATACATAAACTCGCTACAGCCGGCAGAACACGAACTGTATTACATACGCCCTCTTTTAATATCGATTTACATATTCATCTGTGTAGCTTGGGCCCCTGTGTTTTGCGGTCTTGTTTGTGTGTGGTCATCTGACAGTGAGGAGGTTGTTTTACACCACAATCTTCGAGACCTTTGGTTATCGGAAAAGTGAGAGGGCTGTGCGCACGTAATCCAGGATATCCACACTTGCGTAGCACATGGCCGTCCTAAGTCGGCACCGGTTGCCCATGGGTCTCATTGGTTTATGTGTAGTCTTTTGTGTTGAATGTTTCTATGTCGTATGTCTCTTTTTTGTCTCTTGCTGTACTCGTCTTCCCTGTGTTTTCGCTTCGGGTGTTTGTTGTAGGTATTGCAACCAGGTCTGGTTTGAGATCCCCTCCCTTCTCCCATACCAAAAAATCTTTAAGATAAGTGACATGTCGTTCCCATGTGCTATTGAAATTCTTTTGTTCCGTACAGAGAATTGGTTTAAAGGAGATGAACTAAAGACAGTGTCGAAATAATGTCATTTAATGTTATATTCTTCACAGCCATGGATTATTTCTGATGACATAACATTATTATATATAAAGATAATTAATAGTCATTCTCTGTAAGCACTTAAAAAATTTGACACGCATGGTCACCGATTTTCTTGAAAATTTGCATACCTACTGAGGTTTGATGAGGTATCAATTTCATAAACATTGTTACTTGATATTGGCATTGATTAATTGCCTTGGTAACGGCTTAAACTCGCAGACAAAATCTGGTTCTGAGCACTTTTCGATGTGTATTTACACCAATACTAGCGATTATTTGAAACACGAGTTTGGTAATACCTTAAAGTATGAATCTTTTACATTTCAATGAGGGCAATATATTTTGCTTAAAATCGTATTTTCTCTGTAACCATGGTTACAAATAAGAGCAAGTTGAAAATTAGCTCTACATTGTGCTAATTTTACGAGATAGCGGAGATGCGTGTTAAGAATTTAATATTTTCTAATTGTTTTCGTTTCTATACTGTATCTTAAAAACCAAATAAAATAAAGTTTTTTTCATATATTGCTGATGTAATGCGCTTCTCATTGTGGTCTATTTTAACGAAATCTCGAAAAAAGTTAATGTTTATCATGTAAGTTCTCTTTTATGCAGATAACTTGTGGTAAATAGTTATGTTTAAGTGATAAACAAATGCAAAGATTCAATTTAACGACCAAGAAATCTATGGGTTTCTGTCATTTAAAGGAGACCGGAATTATGGCCTTTTTTCGAATTTTTCCAAAGAAAATGATAATTAACTTGTCAAAGTATGATTAAACGTCTTTTTCTTCACGCGTTTAACACTGTATTTTTCCATAAATTTCGAAAAATTTGCAATGAGCGCGAGTGATATGCCCCTATTGAAATCAAAAGATTTCATTGGACTGATATGTGACGTGTATGAATTATTCGATAATTAGTTTTCTGAATGAGTTGCCTATCAAAATTGCGATTTACTCAAGGCGGACTTGCTTGGATAAGCGAAGTGTGTAGTATACAATTACTCATGCATTTAACTGTCATGATTAGAAAGTAACACGCTTTAACCTTCATATTTAGGTAATTCTTATATTGCAAACGCAAATTCCTGCTTCATATGTATCTACTTACTTTTTGACTAACAAAAATAGTCTATAAGTAATCCATAAGGAGTAAAGCCGGGCTTCCACTGTCGCGAATGCAGAGGCGATAGAGCTACGATTAGGTGATTTTGTTTAATCGTAGCGCATTCTCCTCTCAATCGCGGGCATTCTCGTCTCATCGTGTCACTATCGTGTCATGTTCTCCTGCATTCTCCTCTGTTCGCGGCACCGACGCGAAATGCTTCAAACTGTTTAAAACATTCGCGTCTGAATTCTTATTCGCCTCACACTCGCGGCACATGCGCAGCGCATTCGCCTTGCATTCTCATCCATTCGCGGCGCGTTCTCCTCACATTCGCGTGCATTCTTGTTCCAAAGGTGGAGGAGAATGAGCCACGTTAGAGCCCCGATTGAGCTCCGACAAGAGAGAATCTGACGCGAATGTGATGCGAATGTGCCGAGAATGTGACGCGAATGAAAAAATCAACGCGATTCAGCCACGATCTTGACACGATAGTGACACGATATTGCCACGATAGTTCTACATACACACACGACAGTGACAATAATAATTATCTCAGAGTTGATGTAAAAGTGTGCGGATCAATGTTTTGAAAACTTTGGCAATGCCTTTCAAGAGAAAACAACCTGGAAATGGGTCAAAGTCAATAAAGGGTATTGATGTTCCTGGATATGTCAAATGATTTTGATTTTGCTCTTGTCACATTCTTGTCATGATCGCAGCGCTATCGGGTTAAAGTCGCGTCTCAATCTCCTGCATCGCAGCGCTATCGGGTTAAAGTCGTGTCTCAATCTCCTGTATTCGCCTCTCATTCGCCTCGGTGTCTTTTTATCGTGGCACATTCGTGTCGCATTCTTCTCTATTCTTGTCACTCTCGCCTCACTATCGCGGCGGACACGTAGCATAGTCTTGTTGCATTCGCGGCGCTATCGTGTGCCTATCGCGCCAAGAAATACTTGATGAGAGCAGACAAGAATGTGACACGATTGTTCATTCGCCTCTGATCGTAGCTCATTCTCCTCTACATTCGCGACAGTGGAAGCCCAGCTTAATAAATCAACTGCATGATTGTTTGTTTACATTTCTTCCTTCGGTTAATATGACGTCGATCACGGATAGTTGCGAAGATAACCGAGGTCGATGTGGTAGAGATAACGAGTAGATAAGGCTTTCGACTCTCACGCAGACGACTGGGGTTCGAATCCCGGTGCGGTCATATGAGTGTTAAAAGTCATATCCATTCCTTCGTCCCTACCGAGTATCCTGACCGGGAGGACTATAAAGGGCCCGGTTGGGTACCCACGTTCATGCTGCGGCAAAGGTTTCCAGGTGCGGTGGCACCTGATAAAAGCCGTTGGAAATACGGACCATCCAAGCAGTACATAACTATACAACCCTCCTGCATACATGCATACACCACATACACAAATGGAGGGTGGGCATGAAATGGGGTTGCATTCCGCCCCTTAAATAATAGAAGAGGCTATGAGGCATCCCAAAGGGGAACGGCCTGGCTAGAGTACTCTGTAACGGGCAGTTGGCGAATGAGTTCCCCCCAATTCATGTAACATCAATACAACCAACTGACCCAATAGAGGGTTGCCAGGCGCCCAAACAGGAAGAAAGATATGAAATATCTGAGCCCTTTTCCATCTTTTTATGCTGAATCTGATCGATTTCTTTGAAGAGAAAAATAGTTTTTGATTCAAAATATTGAATGTGTTTGAAAAAATGGAAAACGAAAAAGCACTTTTCCCTTCCATTTTAAGTATCGAACGATCGACGCGAACATTATGATTTCAAAGCAAATTTGTAATAAACTATCTCCCTCTCGGAACTCTTCGGTGTCTGAATGAAAACGAAAGTAGCGAAAATGCGTGAGTAAACATGAAATAATGATTTTCTATGGATTTTTGTCAATTATTGGATGAGGATTCAACTTTAATGATCGTCTAATATTATTTTCTGATTCAGAGTCAATCGAACATATTTTCTTAATTTTGATCGTGGCAACCGATCGCGGACCAACTTGCGTCCATTCTTTCGTCAACTTTTGGACGTGACATTTTCTTTTCGGGGTAAAATTTCAAGTCCTACATCAACTGAATATAAGTACAGAAATCTGAATATTGTAAGAGAACCAGTTGTGCGAGTTTCCTCTGATTAAATCTAAGGAAAATATGTCCGCTGATCCTATTGCCTGCCTATGTAGATTTATCATAAAATGAGGGCCAGTGAGGCTGCAAAACACCATGCAAAGTATTGAGAAAAGATGCCTTTTTGTGCGAAACATAGTTTCATTTCCTTGGAAATAATTTGTATCAAGTTCAATTCATTTTTTTTCCAAAGTAAAAGAGTTTAGAATGTTAGATCATGGTTATAGTTGAATTGATAGAATGATTTCCAAGAAATAAAGAATTGAAAATCATAAAATGTCCTTGCCCATGTTGTAGTTACATGTCTGAATGAAATGATAATCCATATCCATTTGCAAGAATGAGGTAAGATTGTAGCCCCCCCCCCCATGAAATTGCGAAGACAGTTGTTAATCTTTCATGTTTGTTCAGTTTACAAAGATCAGTTTCTGTTTTATCCTGATTTTGTATGCCTTCGGTTTCTGATTTTCTGGGTTATCGATTTTGTGCTGTAAACAGGGATATGGTTATTATCCATATTTGTCATCAAAATAATTTAATTTATTATATCTTTAAAAGATTAATTATCGTATGTCGTATATATAATATAGTATAGATTGTTTACAATAATTGACAATGTACCTACCATGCAGTTAACATTCATGATTCTTTTTTTCATTACTAAACAAAATGACTCCTTCATTGTATTAAAACAACACTGAACAAGCACATCAGGGAAATATAGAAAAGTTTTCCAATGGGAGGAGGTCAATCAATGTGTGTGATGGTGTGTGTGTGTGTGTGTGTGTGTGTGTGTGTGTGTGTGTTGGGGGATAAATAAACCAGTGATTGAGGCAATGCAATGCAGACAGAAAATTTGACATTTAAATGATTTTTGACAAATCATGATCCCTTTGATAACCCCCTCTCTTTTTCTCATATATTTTGGATCATTCTTATGCTTCTAATGTATGAGTTGTAATTCCAGCACAATAATGGGAATATACACATGTAAAAAGATTTTACTTCCAGTCAAATTATTATTTTGCAGAGAATGTCTTATACATGCACATCGTACTTCACCTCTTCTTTCCATATGACTGTTGATAAACAAACTTTTCCTTTATTTATACATTTTTGCAGATTATAGCTCCTTTTTTTCCCATTACTTTGCTAATGAAAATGTTTCTACATGTACAAGTCATGTTCACACTGAGATAATAGAATTAATTATTAGGCAAAAAAGAGAGTGGTCTTTAATTGACACCCCCCCCCCCCTTCTAAGAGAGAAAAATTCTGGATTCACGCAAGTCTTTTACCTTACATGAATGCATGTATAGCTCCAAGGCGAGGGGGGTTATGGAAAGAAGCCCTCCCCTCCCTCTTCTGACGGAAAGTTATCTTACACTTATTGACCTTTTTGTTTGATGTAGACAGTACTGAAATGTAACCTTAACCAATTTCATCAGTTTGAAATATTGATTGGAAAGGAAGCATAAATGATGTATCTGGCGAGTGAAGCGAACAAATTATTTTTCATGTTTTTTATGGGGGAGAGGGTTACATACCATAAATCCCACCCCTTTGAATTATATTGACTTATTTGTATATCAGGAAAAGAACGGTAAAAAATTAGTTGAACAAGGTGGAAGGGAATTCATTATTCTAATGCAATGTCGCTATAACGTCGAATTCATTGTTTGTTTGCTCTTTAGTTACGGATATAAAACAAGAACATACTAAGCTTTGATGTTGCTTTCTTGACACATTTTGCCTTATTTTCACAAAAATAAAGACTGCATTAGAATGGTAATAACTAGATACTGACGTCACTGGCTATTGGGCATGAAATGGAGACCGTGCTTAGCATCGGATTTTATTGCAAAAATGATATGTAAATGATTACATTGTATACATAAAGTAAGATGGCGAGCCTTAGCGAGCCAGAAATAAAATTCTGAAACTTAATCTTGATACAGATACATGACTTTGAAAATTAAAAAAAGGGGGATTGGGCCCCACGCGCCCTCTTAATTATCTAAAGGTACCTACACGTTTTTATACGCCCGTCATTTGACGGGACGTATTATGGTATGGCACGGTCCGTCCATGTGTCCGTCCGCTTATGAAATACAATAACTTCAATCTGCCTCAACGGATTTTCATGATATTTGTACATCTTGATGTGTAGCCTTAGAAACCATAATTTGTTCAATGAAAATGATTATTTCATAACAATCATAACATTAAAACCTTTTGTTCATAACAAACGAAATGTCAACAATTTTTTTTCGCAAGATATGATATACATATATTCATACATATTTCAATCTATTGCCATGGCAACCACAATTATATTTAAAATTGATTTTCAAGAATTCAAATTGCTTTAAAAATCAGTTTACATGAATTAAAGCAAGAAACAGACGCATTCTTAAATAGAGCTGTTATATTTCCATTTTTCTGAATTTGTTGCCATAGCAACGGCGAAGTACAGACAATTCACTCGTTTTTCATTTCTATTATTTTTCTACAATTTTATGGCTGTGATAATGATGGCTTATATGACAGTGCAGATACATTTTGGCATAAAATCGTTACTATTTTATCTATAATTTAATATCAAACAAAAGTGAAATGACCCACTTACTTACCATGGTGACGGAGAAATTGTACATAAATCCATTCATTTTTTATTTCATCATTATAAGTTAATGTTTTGTATTCACAACAAATATATTTTAAATTTCCATCATATTGCATAAAATTGGTATTGTCGACCAAAAAAGGCCAAAATTCGTATTGCTGGGACCCCGCTGACCCCCTTACCTTTAAGGTTAATGTATGTCTACTACAAAACCTAAACGATTAGTAAGAATTCCATTTTCTTATTACTTAAAAGTCCATTATTTAAAAAAATCAAGAAAAGTTATAGAAATTCTTAGCACAAGATAGACATTTAAAATGATTAAATAGGCTATTTTTCGCTTACAAATTGAGTAGGATATCCATTCAATATGGCTGCCGTTGTTTCCATGGCAACCAATTTGGTTATTCAGACACGGATGTTTTTTTCTTGAGTTATGTTTCAATATTAACATTTGTGCCAAATTTCATTGAAATCTGAGATTATGCGTGCAAAGTCTTCTGTATAAAAGTGTAAATGCTTACAGAGAACTGCTATTAAGGAGTTTTTAAAAAAAAGTGAAATAACATGAATCACAAAAGCCGAAATCATATCAAAAAAACCACTATCAAAATGAGTTTAAGAAGATCCTGACGATATTTGCAACAGCACTCTCAATAGAGCACAAAATTGAGCATTGACGGACCCCTAGCAAGCTAGAGGTGGGACAATGTGCCCGGGAGGAGTAAGCATCCCCTGTTTGGCTGGCCGCATCCGCCGTCAATGTTCACGCACGAAAATGAAAACAAAAGACTTACGGATTACGAAAAAAAGCAATACAAAATGGAACTTCCCCACTAGAAGAAAAAATATCTAACAGATGGAGAAAACGACACAAGCCTCATGGAACACAAATGACAGCTTATCTAAGGAACATTGCAAGTGTGTAAGGCATTGTAGAATTCATTCTAGGTAGTGCTGTTAAAACGCGCTGTCCTAATTACTGTAAAATATCATATGAATCATATGATATACCAAGCAAGCATAGTTTACAAGCAGATAGGACCAAAAAGGGAGCCCAAACTTTGATTTATACGACTTGTTGGCACTGTATCTGAAATGCACTATCTTTGAATTTATTGACGCCTAATGTTATTATGGACTGCAGGCGATAAGACGCGGTAGCAACACGGCTTAATATTCTGCCAATGTAGGTCTACAGTTTGTGACCAATGAAATGGCAATATTAATAAAATCGTCGATAAAAACAAGCAAAGCAAGAAAATAAACCCCGCCTGACGCCCTGAAGAGTGGAAACCCATTCAGACTGAGTCTGATTTACGGCGACAGCGTTACGAGTATCAGACATTGAAAATGGACCATATTTTCCCTTACATTCAAAGATCTAGTTTGTACATCAGCCGTTTCCTCCACTTGTATCGAATGCTTTGACAGATTTAGAAATTATAATTATTGTAAATTAAATACAGCTGTGCTGCCTGTGCAGCAATCAAGTTTTTTTTTTTTGGAAGCCTTGTTGTTGTAAACATTTGAAGGGTATCGTATAAGATACAGTTTTCTTCATTCTTATCCAAATTTTCTGATAATAAGGAAGACAGTAAAGGTTTCGATGTATTGTATCTTTGTATCATTGCACAATACGGTTATCCTTCATATCGCTGGGTCAGTATTACATGAAAATGATTTTTTTTAAAAATCCATGTTTATAATGTTTTCTCGAAGGAGAGAGGAACAAAAAGAATAACAATATAATTTAAGTATTCATCTTTCATTGTTTTCGTTCCTAATTGTTGTTTTGTATTTCTTTGCGATAGATTGATTGACATCGAAATGAAATAATTATTCAAAGAACAGAAAAAATAATACTATTTGATCGGCCAAAACCCAAGTCAAGGAAGTAGACATGGTCATTGACAAAGGAGTAAACACTATGTGAATTTGAATAAAAACAACCCTATTTAAGTCAATCTTTCATGCACGCCACAATTTCCAATCGATTTGCTCGCTCATTCCTAAACATATTTAATATTCTAACTAAATCAACATTATAGTGGTTGTATATTTGTATGAATGAATATAACAACTTAAAGCCTTAATTTATAAAAATGTGAAATATTTTGTATCTTTCAAGTAGATAAAAAAAAAAAAAAAACAAAAAACAAAAACCAAAAATCTCGAGGTTCGCAAATTTTAAAGATCTTTTAAATTGTTTCGTTGCCAGAATACGACTTGTGCTTTCAAATGAAAAATCTAGCGAATTTAAGAAGATAAGGAAGCGTTCAACTCGTAATATTTCTGAACAAAATTTCAAATTTCCTGTAGGCTATATTCAGTAGCAAAGTTAATTGAAATCTATAACTTAAAGAGCATTGAGGTGATATAGTGCTAGGGTGTTAACATCTTTGCATTTCCGAAAGAGCAAAACAACATAATGATGTCAATTTGATTGAGGGCCAAAGCATAGCTTCTTTCAGACGATGGTGCTTGAAAGAAGTAATTATTACACTTAAAACATTAAATAACGGGGAACGAGGTTAGCTGCTCCACATTGCAAAATAAAATAATATGTTTATAATTAAAACATAGAAAGTAACAAGGCGAGGATTATTTTATTCAGAACTACACATCATAGCTATGCAACGTTCCAATATAATCTAGGGAAAGATCGCTTTTGTGAATTCGAATGGCCGTATTTTATCTATTTCATCCAGTAATTTTACACAGTTGATAGCACAGAATGAAGCGTTAAATTTATGATAAGATAAGTCATGCATTATACAAGGAAACAAAACGGACAAAAATGTAAGGTTTACAGATGAAAAAAACCTAAAAAAAAAAAGAATAACAGAAATACATACAAAGGGATATCTTAACATAAAAGATATGTAAATGTACAAATGAATATTTACATACGAACTTCGTTTAACTTACATGTACTTGCACTTAGCTTTTACCTACTTGAATACTATCTTTTCATTAGATATGGAACATGATTCATGTATAAACATAACGAAAATAATATGTACGGCACATTTTGACAGCGGTACCTAACATGCACTCTTACAACGCTTACACTGAAAATAGTTTAATCACATATTTTAATGGCCCCCTACCTCCCTTTCATCCATCCAACTCCACCATTTTTTAACAGATTTTGCTGTACAAGTTCGAATGTGCCGAACAGTAAGTCAATGAAACGCATTTTAGGTAATTTAGAAATAGATGTATGTATTTCTTTTTTCACACAGGAGTTCACAAGATTAATAATATGTTAATGCTTGAACGGGGATAATTTCGGCCATCAGTTAAACTAGTAGATTTTCGTTCATCTTTTAAGATAAGATTTAGATTATTTTAGAAATCATAAGCGACAATGTTTTGTTTAAGTTTCAGCTTTTACAGTTAATTATGATACATATAGCTAAGCTAAAGGCCTTTAAAATGGCGATTGCATAAATTCATTTGAATGTTTAGATTACTGTATTAAGGTAAAACAGTTTAATATAGTAAGCATTTCCTCCACATGTACCCATTCTGATTCCGTATAGCGATACAGTTATCACTGACTAAAGACATTGAATGGACTCGCAGAAAAGATACAAGCTATATTTCTCCAGAGAGTATATTAATTAAAACTTACGATTTGGTTGAAATTATGAATTTGTTTTTTATTGTTTCCATCTTAGTGTACGAACATAAATAAAATTATATGTTTATAATTAAAACATAGAAAGTAACAAGGCGAGGATTATGCAAATTAAGAAAATTTTGGATAAATGTCGAAGCTGAGATGCAACCAAAACCATTTTGTAAATCTAATGAAAATATTCTTCTAATTTATAACACTTAATATTCCCTATAAAATCATATACGAATTTGGATTTGAAACCTAGTTTACTTGAAAGACCTTTTCTAACAATGTCACTAGATTTGAATCCATAATGTAAAGATTTATACAAAAGCGTAGACTTGTTTTCTATTTTCGATGATTTAAAAAAGTAACATCCTCGGGTAATTGTTATTCCTTATTTTGTGCCTCATATTCGTTATAATATTATATGCTCCTCTGTTATAAAATAATTAAAAGCCTGGAGGAAAGGCTTTGCCGTAAAAACCAATCGATATGAAATGTTTCCAAAAAAGAAAGTATTTCTTTCTCAGGCCTAAGTAAGTTGTATAAAAAATGTTTTCACAACAGCCTCTTTTTTTATTCAACAAAGAAAGTAACTATAATAACATCAATAAAAACCTAAAATCATATGGAGAAATTGCTGAGCTTTTTGATTAAATTGTATTAAAAAAAATCCGAAATAATTCAACAACAACAACAACAAAAAAGTTTAAATGCCATTAAGATTATTAAGCTTAAGGAGGTCCAGGACAGCCAGACTGAAATTCGATCCGATCATTCAATTTTCATAAAAATTATATATATTAATAATTGAAACATACTTTGTCTACATGCAAAGTTTCATAATTTTTTTAGCGTTAGTTTTGAAGCTACGAACGTACATATATACCCAACGAAACCCCCAAAGTGGGCCGTAAATGTGACGTTAGAATTAATACGCTTTAGGTAATGAAAAACAGTTACAAATCATCTGTAGAGGCAGACTATTAACAAGTTCTGTATTTTTCATTTAGATATGATGTGGGCAATCGGATAGGTATTGAATTATACATGATCACTGAGACTTTTTAAAGGAATTGTCGAAAGGAGATAAATTAATATCTATTTTCAAAATGTCTTTGAGTTGCTAATTTTTAATCATAAAGTCCGTTTATCTAAACCCCTATCATTTATTTTCCGTAAAAAACTTTATATTATCTTTTTCATATGCCAAGTGAACCACCGATAAATCCCTATTGAAATTTGACCGTCAGTTTTTACGCAGGTATGTTAAGGCGTCCCATGGAATATTACGTCAAAAATTTGCCGCGAAATAACGTAACGTCATTTGACGTCATAGACTCCGTGTCGTCAAGTACGGTAGCAACACAGTATTTCAATTAATTTTTATGATATTTTGTAAATTCAAAGGATGAAAGTTATCAGTTATAAAAAGTCATGTACTTACTCAATCGCTGACACTCCGTCTATTCAATATACCTTTGAGAAGACCCCCAATCTATTGAGTGCACTTTGTGACCCCCTTGCGTTGTTAAGGACCTCTGCGTTATTGAGAAGCTTGAGAAGCGATGGAAGGTGCGAACCGACAGTTTACAAGGCGGGTGATAAGAAAAATTGAGAAAACGGTATGTATTTGTTAAAATTACATGAAAACAGAGATGCTGCACAAAGAAAATATCCTAATATACTCAATCATATATGTAATTAAAGACAAAACTATTTAAAAAGGTACGAAATCATTCTTTTTATGTACCTTGTTTACAGTACTGGCGGAGTACACGTGTGTCATATGATGCATGTGTCGTGTAGGAATTATTGCAGCAATGCTGTGGAAAAAGTATGGTGGTAGCGCTATTGTTATTACTTTATTTACCATATCATCAGTGTCTGCTACGATATATTATATAATTTAGATACAAGCATATTCATGACAAAGGTAAACTTACGAGTAGAAAAAATATGGGGAAGGGGGTGGGGTAGGGTGGATGTGGGACATGCATGTTTACTGTTTTAGTATGTAACAATGTAACTACTTTGTATGATACAATTCATAACACTTATTTTTTATTCATTTGTATTTCAGACTGATGAAAATTACATAATTAATCATCTCATAAAAAAAACCAGAAATGTTTTGGCACTGGATCAGTGTTGAATGCTGCATTAGCCCAGAATCATAATTGAAAGAACTTTTCAATGACCAGGTATATATATGATATATAATTTTCTTAGAGACTTGAGTGTAAAAATATCTTCCCATATATATATATACATAGTTGAAATTTGATATAAATCTGGATCTATCTATGAATATTGTCAGAACAAATCTATAACTGTTAACATTATTTGTGTCATTTTCTTTTCTTTAAAGTTCTAATAATTGACTTGTGAAGAAGTTAAATTAACAGTACACCAAAAACCCTAAAAGGTTCTGTAAGAAATTACATTTTAATACAAAAAAAACTTATTTATTCACCTTAATTTGAATTTTCTTCTATTTTCAGAAATTTGCCTTTGGAAGAAAATATAACTTTACCGGAATGCCAGCGAAAAGATGTCACGTCAAGTGTCTGTCAAATGTTAAAAAATGTGTCAATAAAGATCTTTTATTGTAAAGAAGTATATATGTATTTGTGATATATTTAATCCTTAACTATAAAAGCCTACATTTTGAGTCTTTCTGATGTCTATAGACATATGGATGTCATGGTGTTTTATTTTAACATGGGCTCTAGCCTCTCTATCAGTGGCGTAGCTTGGGCAAATCTAAGTGAATCCTTTCATGATACAAGGAAAATGAGTTCAGAAGCTGAGGACATTCGAATGGCAATGAAGGAGGTCGAATACAAATAAAGATTTACCTCCATCAGCTCACAAAAAAAAAAAAATCCAGAGGGAGGAAAATTTTTACTGAATTGAGGAATTTTTGAGGAAAAGTGGATGCTTCAGCATACATTGTAGCTACGCCACTGTCTACTCAAAGATACTTTGTTATACAAGACTGACATGTTACTCTCACAAAGTTACAGTTCTAATGCATTATGGGTTTCACAGAGATATTCAATTTTTGTGATAAAGGATGCCATTCTAAATGTACATGTACAAAGGAGTTCACGTCTATCATCTGATAAATACAGAGCTGCTGAGTTATTTATTTTGTTTATTTATTTTAAAATTTATTGAAATTGATCATAGGTAAAATTATCTAAATATTGTACAGATCTAAATTTAAATAATAAGGAGTTATGAAATGGGGTGTGTGCAGGGTGATATAGCCTATAATACTGGGTTGTTGGTCTAAATATGACCATGGATTTCATCTTAAAATGAGGAAAAACAATGACCGAATGATTTTATACAAAGCTGAAAGATGGACCCCCCCCCCCCTCCTCTAATTCGAAAAACACGGTGAGAAAATAAAGAATATTATAGGCAGACAAAGTTAAATTTTTGTCGATGATGGCGAGATACAGGATTCAATTAAGTATACAATCATGTAAATATAGATTTATCTCGACAGAGTGGAGATTTCTCCTTTCGGTGCCCCTGACGTTGAACATTGCATATTTGCATAAAATTGTATTTTCCGGCTTTTTCCTGAGGGGAGAGGTAATCGCAGTTTCACGTCACTAACATCCATTGTCAAGAGCATGGCCGGTCATGATTATGCGAGATTGGTACATAAGTACTCATCATATCTTTTTCCTCGAATCTGGTTTTTGTGTGTGTGTGAGGGTGTGTGAGAGGGTGTGTGTGTGTGTGTGTTAATCTTCCCGATAAGCAGTAGATTGAAATATTTCTTCCGGAGGGAAAATTAGATAAGATTGAACTTGTAGGCTTGAGCTTAAAAAAGAGCAGTATTACATACTTTATCACCCTGCATGTGCAGGCTTGAACCCCCCCCCCCTTCTTCCCGATAAGAAATTTCCAACCCTTGTTGTATTTCTAACGTATGTAACATGTAATTAAATGAAGGAATTACGAAATGAATATGCTTCTCTTAAAGCTTGTTAAAAAACGAATATTTGCTATCAGCACCGCCCCCGCCACCTACAAATATATAAGCTAATAATACCCCCCCCCCTCCCTCTCCCTCTCTCACGTGAACAATTATGGACCTGTATTATCAACAGCATAATTTAAAAGTGTAAATAAAACGCTGCATCTGACCCCTCCTCCAAGCATTCTGACTAGCAGAAAGAAAAAAATTGAAATCAATGGATAGTACAAATGTATCAGAAAGACATGGCTATATAGTGATAAAAGCTATAAAGAAAGTGATAAAATAATATAACCGTTAAAGATACAGTGTCCTTGAATTTTTTTTTTTTTTTTTTTTCATTGAAAACGTAAAATTTATTTCGAAGGGTCTAGATTGAGGAAAAAAGAAGCCATAAAAAGTTTCATTTAAAAAATATGCAGTAACGACCATAATATTGTCGATTTTGTAAAATTAAATCTCCATATAACTCTGCTGTAAAAACGCAATATATTGTAGGTGGCGGTAGTGAAAAGAATTAGAGTTGCGCACCCAAAATTAAAAATGACGTTTTCAAACGGTTATAACGGCGAATGTATGCGTAAGAATCGCATGAAAATTTGAATTTATGTATACGAATGAGAATGTTACAAATTTTTTTTCAATAAAATTTTGTAAAATTAATTAATTTTCAGGGACACCATACCTTTAATTATAATGATGCTTAATCAAATTATGAATTTGTTTGAAAATCAATAGAAATTTGAAAACATTGTCACAGATAAATATTGCAATATAGAAAAGCAGAGGGGCGCACAAAGGGTTCTTTAATGAAGAGTAGAATCTACTGCATTGGATCATGACTTCCATTGGATTTGCACATTACTTTAAGTCTTCACCAACATATTATAATAAATATTGACACTCTACACTTCAAATTCTTCAAGAAAAATTAAATTTCTTGCCGAATTCACTTGATCATGCCGATTTTGAGACAGAAGAATATGAATTTTCGTTGAAATGTACCTGTACTGAAACGTTATTGAGAAATTATCTCCCCCTGTCAATCGCGCATCACTTGAACGTTTGAAATGGTTCTCGGGAGGAGAACTTTTAGGGGTACTCATAGAAAATAAATTAGCGCAAGTTGTTCCTCAAAATAAATTGAAAGAAGTTTGGTGTAAATCGAATCTTCCATGATTTATCTATATAGTTCTTGCTACGACAACTTGATTTTTTTCATATTAAACCTATACAGGGACGTAGTCATTGAAGGTGTGACGCAAAAACCAGGGTGCGCCGTAGAATTCCTTAATTTAATCCATAAATATATGGAATTCACGACTTGTCGTAGCAAGATATATGAAACTTGAACATTTCTTTACACATCATAAACCATCAGTTCACTGAGAAATTAGTGGAACAACTTGCGCTCGATGCTTCTTTTTCGTACTGTGTACATGTGCTATAAATAGCGATCACGTGACTTTCATCACACCTGCAGAACTCGCCAATGACCCTTGACTTTCCTTCTGTAAAGTACATAATCATACTTTTGATTAAAGTATATTTTATCGAGGGAAAGAGGTGTCCATTACAAAGGTGCGATAAAGGTGACGGTATTTCCATGGGACGCCTTAACATACCCGCGTAAGTTATAGTGATTTTGTTACCCCCTCCCCCTTATTTCTACATTACCTAATCCAGACGTTCTTGCGAAAAACGCGCCAATGTCTCCATCTCTATTGTGACGTCATAATTGATCCAGAGCTTTCCGATGGGGTTCTTTCGGATGCTGTTCTGGGCCCCCTCAATAGAAATGTATATTAAGTTTTGGAAAACGTTATCAACAAAGCCATAATCGGCACTTCAACCCAATGTCATTTGAAAACAAACCATACATATTACTTCCAGCAAAAAAAATACAAAATTTTAGGTAATACTGTTACATTTCTAAATATGATAAAATGTAGAACAACCATTACAAGACGATTGTAAACCGTACCACTGCTATCCGTTGACGTCTAGTGACGTCATTGAACTTTGCGTCAAAGCTATCGCGGGAACTTGAGGTGTGTTGTGATGTTTTTCTTTCGTCCTCTGAAAATGGTATGTTTTTATTTAATGAGGTTTTCATCTAAAGATCTTTGTGTATACGGGACTGATGTATGATCACTGTAAACTCTTACATGTATCTTTCTTTACTTCTAAGCCGCGCCACGGTTTTTTTTACACGGTCATGTTGTAAATCTCATTTTAACTACTGTTGAATTTTAACATGTTTAACCAAGGCATTAGTTTTAATCATACTCTCGTTGAGGATGGATAGAGGTGACTAGGATATGATAGGATAGAATAGGATTGGAAAGAATAACATTGGATTCAGTTAGAAAGAATAGGATAGCGTTGAATAGGATAGAGAGGATAGAAGTCGAATGTGGGATGGTGGAAAGGATAGGTAAAAATATAAAACAAGTGGGGAGTCAACGTCAGCGCTGCGTTATTGTCTGTATTGACACTACCGATGGTCCTCAACATAATTCGTGATTCTAATTTGCCAAAATGTAATGGACCCATTTGTACCCTAACATACACCATACTTTTTCTTTGGGGTCAATATTCATTTCAATTCAATGCAAATAAACACACAATAATAACTCTTTGTCATAAGTGATAAGAAATCAAGATTTTATAGAAATTTGAAATGTTACAAAGATACAAGAAAACATTAAGGAGGGGATGGGGTAGGAGCGATCATCGTTCGAAAGGGAGTACGAAAAATTGATAAAATGGAAACCGGGTTTATTTTTATATAGGAAACCGAGTATAAAAACTTGATATCTATCTTTTAAACCTGTTTGGTGACAACATTTCTCTCATCATTACGACAAGAAAAAATATGTATCTGTGTTCGGTATGAGAGAATTTCCCTTTGTAAGCTTGCAATGTATATATGCGGATATCATACATAAATTGTAAACTGAAAATTTTATCTGAACCGGATTAAAGTTTATAAGAAAACAGAAAAAAAAAAATAAAACATTATTTTATTTGTTCATCTAAAAGTAAGGAATATGACTCCTCTTATTTCTTGAGCATTCGCATCGAAAAGTCAATTTCTTCAAAAATCACAGTCAGGTTTTATAAATTTCGATAAAATGTTTCACACACGTTACAACGATCAGACAATGCATATATTAGAACTTGCAATTCACATTGTTGCAGAAACCAATTAAATTGACTGTCTGTTTAGAGTTACTGTATCTCTTTTCAAAATAATAATGATTTGTTACAAATTCCCTCTACATTAACAAGAAATTTTTAATCATTAACACAAATAAGAGACTATTTTATATCTAAACCTTATAAAGAACTTTATGATTATATAATATTCTTACCTTACGAACGGACTCGAAAATAGACATCCAATAATTTGGGCTATCCGAATATTTCTCACACATTGATTATTTATTCCCAAAGATTGGAATTGAATTTGACCTTAGCAAATATGCATATATTGATTAAATTTTAAGTCACGTATGATGCATGTTATCTAATTTCATTGGTTCTCACGGGTCTTGCATATTCAATATAAATGACAGTTTAAAGATTGTACTACAGGTATGCATCAGAAATCTTAATATCAGCTATTGAAGAAATTTATTCCTCTTGAATTTGTTAAGGGCCAAACGCTCAGATATTTTAAAATTTTATAGCAAGATTTTTGCCATCTTTCTTTTAGAATATTTTTTTTCTTTGTTCTTTAAAAATATTCGTCTTTATTTCAGTATGCAGCTATTATCTTTACGCGACTGAATGTTAGAAGTATATTTTCGTTTGTGAGTGATCTGTTATAGTCGTAGCAGTGTACATGTGTTCATTAAGAAGGGAGGAGATCTCCAACATGACCCCGTTGCAGCATAAACAGCAAAACACCAAACCACCCGATGCAAAAACACAAAAGACGAGCACAGCATGAGACGGAAAAGAGACACACGACATGTAAACATCAATCACAAAAGACTACACATAAACCGACAAGATCAATGGGCAACCGGTGCCGACTTTGGACGGCCATTTGTCACGCAAGTACCAAATGGTGTGGTTATCCTGGATTACGTGCGAAGACATTTTGAATAGAAATCTGATTTGCCAACTTTCAATTCGACAACTTAAACGTTTTTTTTAGCAATTCTGATATCTATAATCATTTAATTTCCATTGTTATTATTAAGAAACAACGATTCTGATTGGCCGAGAAATTTTGTTGATACATTTGCAACGTTATAAGCAACGTCGTTAGCAACACGATTTCAAAGCTGCAAATAAACGTTGAAAATCGACGAAATGAAATGATAAGTAATCAATGTTATATTTTTTGGTTGATCAAGGTATTAACACCAAAAATTGAGGCAAAACTTATGCATCTTGCGCTACGCGCACGATGCAGTTTTCCCTCAATTTTTGGTGTTGATACCTCGATCAACCAAAAAAATATTACAATGATTCCTTAAATTACATTCGCTCTTCTTAAAGTGCCAATCTTCTTTTGAAAAAATCTTTGTAAGACTTAATTTTACAAAATTCAGTATTTTAAGTCCCATAAATTGACAATTCAGTTCTTTATTACAATACAAATATATATTCGTACGATGCACATCATGGAGGACATGTAAGACAATATGTTGTACATGCATAATAAAGTAACGTTACAGTTATAGTACACATTTAAATAATATCATTATACAATCATAATGGTAGGAAAATAGAGGTCCAATTAAAAAGCACTCACACTTAATTCGAATGATCATTTCATCTTTTTTTTTAGCCATATATACAAATTTACCAATATTCCTTTTATTGTCTCGGACGAAGTAATTTTCTAAGTGTATAAAATTATTTAGATTAATTACGAATGAATCAAGGATACTATCAGATCATTATAGGAAGAAAATTTAAGAATAAAGTGATATATAGGTCCTCATGATCAAGGTCACACAATGTACACCCTCTGTCTGGCATCGTTCATTTCGTACTGTAACTGGTGGTAATTAATGAGATTTGAGCTGCTTAATCTCCTTGGTCACAAGATCTCCCCGCTTATGAATGTTAACTTTTGTTATATACATGGCTGATCTTGAAGTCCGCATCCTAGAAAAATATATCATCCAACTAACAATCCGAACCTCAGTACTCCGTATAGACGTAAAAGGGAAGGTCACTGGGTTAAACAATTGGGCACAGCTGCCCCGTATGGTTGCCAGTCGGTTAATGTACTGCGGTTCGTTGATCGAACGACAAGAGGACGTCGAAGTCGTGGTATACTAAAATACAACAAACCAGATATTCATGATAAATCGTTCGACGGTCTTATGCCATTTGTCAACTAACAGTTAGGCCTTCACCATATTCGTACGAAGTTGTATTCCCTTCCTTTAAAGACATTTCATGTCTTGTACGAATTATCAATATTCTTACATTTTACCGACACCGGTTCAGCAGAATATCGCCTACAAAGTATCATTAAGGACATCTCGTCAAATAGACTTTTTAAGGCAGTCAAATCTGACGTACATGTTAGCAATGAAAATCGTCCCTTCCTTAAAATCAAATTTGCAAATAAAGGGATCGACGCTCTGCGTTTAAGCAACATTCTAAATAACAGGTCTTTAAAGGACAAAATCCCTCCTTATTTCGAATACCAGTATGCGCCTTGCATTTCCTACACATATACAATATCCGTTGCTTCCAAAATATTTAATTATAAACAAAAATTGAAATGTTTTGATTTACACCACCTTTCACAAAACCCCATACAATGCACATGTTCATCCCCTCCTTTCATCTTCCAATCATGTGGTTACTGGTGACCTTAATATCGTATGTAACAGTAAACTTAGAAACCTTCTCAGTAAAGGTTCAAAGTACAAGGAACCCCGTTCTTTCACATGGCGGGAAAACTTTGAAATCATTATGGATGCATGTGAGGAGTACGCAAGACGGTGGGCAAAAAGGGAGGACGAGGAAATAGGCAGACTCTCCGAATGGATGAAATCCATCGGAGAATTACTTAAAAGAAGAATTTGGCGTCTTCGGCACTGAGCAGTTAACAACAGACACGAGTCCATCTTTCATAACTCTATTGTTGCCAAAGAATTTTAAGACCTCCATGAAAAATATATATCATTGTTCCTGCTGAGTCCTTCGATATTCATGCTGATGGCTCTGATCTTGAACTGCCTTATATCTATTGGATTTCAAAAGTGCACAAAAATCCCTACAAACACCGATTCATTGCCGGTTCGTACAGGTGCTCAACAAAATCTCTTTCCATTTTGCTTACTGCAGTATTAACTCGCATCAAGCAGGGTCTTCAAATATACTGCGATACAGCATATTCCAGAAATTGAATCAATCAGATGTGGATCCTTAAGAATTCTAAGGAACTTTTGGAAAAATCAAAAGCCACCAACTTCAATTATACTACAAGCATAAAATCTTTCTCTACGCTCTACACTACCATTCCACGCCAAAAGCTCAAAAAGAGACTGGCCAATATTATTTGCAACACCCTTCTTTCACAAAATGGTAATATAAGATACAAATACGGGCGGGAGGATACCTATTTCGTGAAGGAACACTCTGATTCAAACAAAAAGTATACCGAAGACGATATCATCCAAATGCTTGAGTTTTTGATTGATAACATTTTTGTTGTGTTTAGAGGAATCGTATTCCAACAGATAGTCTGCATCCCCATGGGTACCAATTGCGCCCTACTGCTTGCGGACTTATTTTCATATTCATACGAAGCTGAATTTATCCACCTTTATCTCGACTGGGCGAAAGTACATCGCATCTCAGTTCAATTTTACCTTCAGATACGTAGATGACGTGTTGTCCATCAATTATCCGAAATTTGCGGATCATCTACATGAAATATATTCTCATGAACTAGAGATCAAGGAAACAACAGAGAGTGACAGATCCGCTTCGTACTTGCATATACTCCTTTCTTTCGACACAAACGGTCATTTGAACACCTCGCTGTATGACAAGCGTGACGATTTCAGCTTCCATATACAATGTAACTAACTTCCCTTTCGTGAGTAACAATATTTCGTCTTCTCCTGCTTTTGGTGATTTAGTTTCTCAACTGATACGGTACGCCAGTGCATGTTCCAAATATAAATGGACAGACGGCTTGCAAATATGCTACTTGTTCAGGGTTATGTTACACAACGGCTAAAATCATTATTGAGGTAGTTCCTCGGTCGCTACGTACTAAAGCATATGAGATCCCCCTTTCCAGAATGATCGGTGACATTCTACATTGCGTTTGAATAGCTGTTATCATCACCAAACAATACATACTTACCTGATATGTACATCAAAATGTACATAGATGTAAACGTCTTCAAATTGAATAGCATCATTTAAGAACAGATAAATTGGCAATGTGGACCAGACATGCACGTTTCGGGTACTTAACCATCATCAGTGATCCTAAATCTAAACAATGTAATATGCCAAAAAAGTATGAAAGTTACTATGTCGAAAAAGTGTACCAAAAGACGTAGCAGGATGGGTGGGATATGATGCAACAGGACCCACTGTTTAGAAATTTGAAGAAATTTTGATAACAGAAATAGAGACAATCACAGAATTTGACAGGTTTCCAAGGAGCTGTTGCGACGGGCTTGCATGCAATTAGGAGACGCTGACTCTCCCCGGGCAACCTGGTCTCACTTCGGAATTTTAATCGTTTGCAACCGTTCCTGTGGAAAAATTTAATGATTTTGCCTTGCCTTCTCGACTATTCGACTTAATAACTGTTGGATACTTCTGTAATGTTTAATGTAAATAAAAAAGGTATACGTATGTCCTCTTTATGGGCAGGATATGCATTTAAGTGCTTTCTATGAAGTTACATAAGAAATAGATAGTGACACGGTGTTCTTTACACGGTTCTACTTACATGTATCATGAAGCATTGTGAGGAATTGAACTATGATTTTCCCCTAAAATAAGTTTTTTTTAATCAAAATAACACTAAAGGAAAAAATTAAGAATAATCATAATCCCGGATTAAAATAGACATTCATTTTTCAAATACTTTGTCCATATGTATGAGATCATGCGAACTCAATACTTGGTGCGCAAGAAATGCTATTGAATTTCCGTTCGGCGAACAAGCAATTGAAAAATAAAGAGATTAAGTAGGTTAATGAGATTGACAGATATGAAGAATTATGCAATTATTCTATAACCTTATCTCATCGATTCAAAAAATTTGCATTGATAAGCGTTTAGCTAAACCTTGTGGGCTGCAACAACATGCACATTCAGTCCCATTAAGCTTTTGTATTGCAGAAATTGACTGTTATTATAATAATTTGTAGAATTAATGTACATTACAATATTAGTCTGTGAATTTTAAGCTCAAACATTTTTTATGAAATATTGCCCTTTCGTGAAGACGTTCTATTAACCGCGTACATGTAGCTTGTGGTTAATCGGTTAATTATATCGTCCGATTTTACTACATTACTAAAAACGTTGTTAATAATATCTTTAGGATTACTTGGTCTTGTCTTATTCGGTATGAATCGGTGTTCACTTACTAATTACTATTGTCCGCCGATACGAAAAATAAAAAAAAAATAAGACAAACGTCATATCTCTAAATCAACAGAAAAAATCAAAACAGCTTGGCGTCCGTGACACGCTTTTTACTTTTGAAAATTCCCGAAGGCAGTTTATTCGACGTATATTCCTTTCTTATTTTTAAGAGAGCAACGCAAAAACAAACTGACAAAATTTTCGATTACAATTAAAAAAAGAAGTTCTGTAGACTGGGTAGCCATCTATTGTCACCGGATAATTTATTTATCATCGTTGCTTGTGGTTGTCTTTCCGCTGTAGAAAGAGCAGGATGATCTTGAATGATATCTTTTCCTTGGCCTTCTTTTCATCGCTCACAAGAATTTAACTGATTATACGCAGACGCATATAACTGATTATACGCAGACGCATCGCCTCCTCTGATTATACGCAGACGCATCCCTCCTCTGATTATACACAGACGCATCCCTCCTCTGATTATACGCAGACGCATCGCCTCCCCTGATTATACGCAGACGCATCGCCTCCTCTGATTATACGCAGACGCATCGCCTCCTCTAATTATACACAAACGCATGATCCAGTGCTAGTAAGTTATACGGCTTGAAGTATACAGGATGCAAACTGGCTGAAATTGCTTTCAGTTCAAAGCATCTTTACGACAAGCTGTTTAGTTAGAGGTACGTTTGAATACACGTTTTATTATTCTTGACTTAAATTCGTTTCATCGTGAGTTGTGAAATTCTTGTGTTTACATTTCCTAGTATTCTAACTTCCATAATTTGAGAATGCCCATTGATATTTGTTACTTGTTCTAATTAGAGAGATGGGGATATCATTATTCTCCTTGGACAAATGATCTCCTCGCTTATAGAAGTTCACTGGCTGAAATTGCTTTCAGTTCAAAGCATCTTTACGACAAGCTGTTTAGTTAGAGGTACGTTTGAATACATGTTTTATTATTCTTGACTTAAATTTGTTTCATCGTGAGTTGTGAAATTCTTGTGTTTACACTTCCTAGTATTCTAACTTCCATAATTTGAGAATGCCCATTGATATTTGTTACTTGTTCTAATTAGAGAGATGGGGATATCATTATTCTCCTTGGACAAATGATCTCCTCGCTTATAGAAGTTCACTTTCGATCAAGACATGGCTGACGTTATGTATTGTGAATAACTGAGGTATTTCCAATTTGTGGGTTGGATAGTGCTTAACGAAATAATAGAAAAAATTTGGCTGCACTTTGTTCCGTTTATAGCACTACTTTCATGCATCATGAAGCATTCTGAAAAATCATGTTTTCTTAAACTTATGTGAAAACGCTAAAACGTTAGCTAACGCTTACAGAAAAGAAACAAATAGAGAATAAGCGTCTTAATTTGTGTTTTGTTACGGGTATGCAACACACAGCAAGTGCATTTATCTTACATGTAATGCGCGTTAGCGCATTTCATGCGATACTAGTAAATGCAATTGCTGTGTGTTGCATACCCATAACAAAGCACAAAATTATGACATTAATTCTATATATATATATATATATATATATATATTTATAAAAGCACAAAAAAGGTACAAGCGACCACGACACTAAACGTGTTTAAACCCAGCGGAAGGGACAGTACATCCCTTGAGCCCTCTGGATACACGAATATGTACTTGTATCCAGACGGAACAAGGGACAGTACGTCCCTCATTCCGTTCGGACACAAGTACATAAAAAAAACATACACACATTCTCATGCTAGTCAGAACCTGTACTATACTAAAGCTCGAAAGGCTATAACTAGTAGCCAGGTAGGTAATATAGGCGGTATTTTGTTTGATTTTACTCGCTTGATAATATGTTACTTAATCAATCAGGGAGCATCTTTTCAGCTTTTTTTTTTATTTTGAACCTTTAGAAGTCTAAGACATGTTTCTATCGATCAGTCTGTCTAGACTTTTTGGCAGCGGGTGTTGCATGCAAACAGGAGACGCTGACTCTACCTAGGCAACTGGTCTCGCCCCTCGCGGGGTCTGCTTTGGTTCATGAATTGAGAATATTACCTACCTGGCTACTAGTTATAGCCTTTCGAGCTTCAGTATAGTACAGGTTCTGACTAGCATGAGAGTGTGTGTATGTTTTTTTTTTATGTACTTGTGTCCGAACGGAATAAGGGACGTACTGTCCCTTGTTCCGTCTGGATACAAGTACATATTCGTGTATCCAGAGGGCTCAAGGGGTGTACTGTCCCTTCCGCTGGGTTTAAACACGTTTAGTGTCGTGGTCGCTTGTACCTTTTTTGTGCTTTTATATATATACACTGCTCCCCCGATTCATCGCCCCTCGTTAAACCGCCAACCCCGGCTACCGCCACTTTTTCCCAATGTACAGATTTCCTTACATTATAAACCCCCGTTGTAACGCCAACCCCCGCATACCGCCATCCGCCACTGAATTCGGCGTACAAATTGTCGTATTTGGTATATAAAACCCCCGATTACAATGCCATTTAATTGAGTTGTTATCACTAAACAAACAACTTAGATGCACTGTCTTGTTAATTGTCGCGCTTGGGTTTATTTTCGTTTACATTAATGTTTTGATAAACAATCAATATGTACGTTTGCCTACATATTGTAATTTGAACTTTAATTAATACTTATGGCGAGTCCAGTGAGGATGCAGAAATTAAAAAAAAGAAAACGGCATTTAGCCCAGCATAAAATTCAAGCGTCATTGAACCTACCGTACTATTGAAGAAAAAGTAAAAGATGCGTTGAGCACGTATCTCGGCGCACTAATGCCAATGCAAGGAATGTACTCATCAGTGCCTACATGTTCTAAAATACGACTAAACCTGTATCATATATTATATTTCATGTTACTGTTTAACACTGACTTCAATAAGGGGCGGCAACCGGCGAAATTTTGCCGACTCAGATGATAAAAGTCGCCGGTTTGAATTTCCTCTGATCGTTTATTTGCTCTAAAATTTCTCAATCACCGCCTCAAATTTATCGTTTTGGAACACTCTACATGTACATGCATTTTTCTTTGACCCAGCAGATTCTTGAAATGCGAAAATAAGAATTTTTTAAAGCGTATATCTCTATCATCCTTTTATTTACTCCCTCGATGTAACGCCACCCTCACTTTAACGCCAGTTTTTTATCTGGACGAATGTTGGCGTTATATCGAGGGAGAACTATATATATATTTTCACCTCTTTTGTGCTGTTTATATTATTTTTTTCTAGAAAACAACATTGCATTCCTTTTTTGGGATCCGTTCCTATTTTTGTGAATATGGTGTATGCTACTGTGTGTATGTATTGTCAGTTTAGTTGTATCATGAACTCAAACTTGTCGCACCGGTCCTCTGAGACAGCTCTTAGCTATGTATTAATTACGTTAAATATATGAAAATTCGGGTCGCCGTTGAACATTATGATGTCGGGTTTTGAGTGCTTTCAAGAAGTTTCAGACTTCTGTCAATTTTTAGAGTCTTTACTTGCTATGTTTATGAGATAGGTTCTGCTTGATCTTCCCTCACGGGTACTATTTCTTAACACGCCCTATTTATTCTGATTTGATACGGAGGTCAATCTCCGAAACCGACGACGGTAGCTAGATTCGTTCTTTACACCTTATAATTTTTCATTTTTACAGTTTGCATTTTTAACCTCCTTTATGTGGGCCTCTCGTGATATGACTTTCTATTCACACTGACCCGCGCGTTGTCAGTTTATTGAGCATCTCTCTTCAGGACGGACGTGTTTTTAATTGGGGGATTTTTCGTTTCATTTTACTTAGTCAATCGAGTACCTTACGTTTATATAGAGTGGGGTAGGCGGTATTTTGTTTGATTTTACTCACTTGATAATATGTTAACTAATCAATCAGGGAGCATCTTTTCAGCTTTTTTTTTTTTTTTTTTTTAATTTTGAACCTTTAGAAGTCTTGGACTTGTTTCTTTCGATCAGTCCGTCCAAACTTTTTGGCAGCGGGTGTTCACTGTGTATAGCCGACACCGGATATTGGTACTATTTGTCGGCGTATTGGTACTACTGAGGCGAGAGATTTTAACAAATGAGGCGTGAGTGTCCCTTTCTAACATCGTTTTTCATTTGAATCTGGCAGCTCCTTTCAAAAGCAACTGTATAATGCATTACTACAGAAAGTCATCCTTGAAGTTATATGAGGAAGATATGTCTAAGTAGAAGACTTTTTAACTTTTAAAAGCAAAATGCATCGCCTAGTACCTTAAAATTTTCCATACTGAGAACTTTATTTGGATTTAAATTCGCATATTGCACTTTTTTCTAGACTTGCTATATATCTATGTTTTACGATTTGATCACTGTATCATGATTTCATTGATTTGTAAAGATCTTACTAAGAACAACGTGTATTTTTCCCAAAAAGAGACACGCCAGGTGTACGGCATATTGCTGGACGAAAAAGAATTTACTGTACGGCATGTTGAAATAGGTAGTGTACGGCGACTTGCTTTTGGGGTCGGAGTTGCAAAGCAATTTCGGGGCTTATGGAATGAAGATGACAATCCACCTACTATGTGTATCTGTCCGTCACTTGATCCATCATCTGTCTTTACACATTTTTGTTACGAAAGAGTTCAAGGGTGTGAATGTATTCATAAAACATTGGTACTCACAGCAGGACAAGAACCCCAATATGCTAATTTTATTGTTTCTACCATGCGCGGATCCAGAAGGGTGGGGGGACCGGAGGTCCAGTAGTAAATATTTACTAATATTTACTCTTTTTTATATGGAAAATGATCGTTTTACCTATAATTTGCAAATTTAAGGGGGGGGCGTGCGCCCCCTACGTCATCCCCTTGAATCCGCCACTGCACGTGGAAAGCAGCACCTGTATGTCAATAAGTGGTTTTAGCTCACCTGAGCGAAGCTCAAGTGAGCTATTGTCATTGTGTGGTGTCGTCCGTCCGTCCGTCGTAAACTTTTCACATTTTCGACTTCTCAAGAAAAAAGGAGGGGAGCTCCAACAACACTAGGTTGCAGAACCAAAAAAAAAAAAAAAAAAAACCAGGTTGCAGAACCCACAGCAAAATCCCAAAACACCCATGCAAAAAACACAGAACAGATACCCACAGAAAGAGACGCAAAAGGGACAAGGAACACCAACTCACAACATAGAAACATGAAACATAAAAGACTACACATAAACCAACGAGACCAATGGGCAACCGGTGCCGACTTAGGACGGCCATCTGCCACGTAAATAGCAGACCGTGTGGTTATCCTGGATTACGTGCGCACAACCCTCCCACTATTCCGATTTCCCAGAGGTCTCGAAGAACGCACAATTATGGTGTTAAACAACCTCCTCACTGTTAGATGACCACACACAAACAAGACCGTACCCTCTGAAGGGATTTTGATGAAACTTTTCCTTAGGGGGAGGGGGTCATTGTTTTGGAAAAAAATATCAAATGATGGTTTTTTGTTGAAAATTGTCGAGTCTGCTTCGAATCAGTAAATGAAAGTCAAGTTCAAAACTAGCAAGGCATCGCGCTTCGTCGATAAATCACCTCGTCGACGCGAAATATAGGCAATGATTGCTATTTGTTGAAACTTGTCGAGTCTGCTTCGAATCAGGAAATGAAAGTCAATTTGACAAACACAAAAGCCGAAACTTTGTTCGACCCCCCCCCCTTCCCATAAAAAAATTGGTCGATGAAATATCTTCCGACAAAATATTGGGTCAACATGAAGATGACCATGCAAATTATTTAGATGGCAATTATTAATTTCTCGAGACAAGTAATATCTTACGAGTGCTCGAGGCTCACGTGGTTTTGGGGCTTTGTATATATATATCATTCATACGCATATGTATATATGCATCTTACGAAAGAAATTTAAAACTATAAGTTTATCTGCACGAGTCTTTAGCTTGAGGATTTTATCTGTAAGGAATCCTACTACCTGTTTTTCAACACGCCGTACAGTTAGCTAATTACATGCCGTACACAAACAATTTCTTTGTTGAGCTCGTATGTAAAATAAAGATGCAATTTCTACATTACCCTTGATGAATATTTAATAGTTATGAACTTCTACATAGACTGTGCATAGAATTATGATCTGCAATAGTACTTTCTTTCGTTAAAAAGAATATAAAGTTCATACATGTGCAATTTTATGTGTACTAGGTACCCCATTTTGTGTTATTTTACTATTATCGTCGGATCAAATCCTTTGTTTTGAGGGTTTCGATGTTGAGTTTACCATCGCAGAATTATTTGCTTGAAGTTCACTCCATATAAGATCATATTTTCTTCACAAATCATTGTCAAATGCTAAAGGTAATACCTATGTCATACTTGTTTACCGCCTCGGTAGTACCAATACGCCGACAAATAGTACCAATATCCGGTGTACGGCTATACACAGTGGTGTTGCATGCAAACAGGAGACGCTGACTCTACCTAGGCACCTGGTCTCGCCCCTCGCGGGGTCTGCTTTGGTTCATGAATTGAGAATATTACCTACCTGGCTACTAGTTATAGCCTTTCGAGCTTCAGTATAGTACAGGTTCTGACTAGCATGAGAGTGTGTGTATGTTTTTTTTTTATGTACTTGTGTCCGAACGGAATGAGGGACGTACTGTCCCTTGTTCCGTCTAGATACAAGTACATATTCGTGTATCCAGAGGGCTCAAGGGGTGTACTGTCCCTTCCGCTGGGTTTAAACACGTTTAGTGTCGTGGTCGCTTGTACCTTTTTTTGTGCTTTTATATATATATATATATGTTGGGCTGATCCGACATTGTATGAATAGTGAACGTGGTTGTTTTCACCTCTTTTGTGCTATCTATATATATATATATATATATATATATAAAGAGCACAAAAATGGTGCGAGAGACTCACGACATTAGATTAATTTACCTCAAATTTTCAGAGCACCTCGGCTCCTTCTTCAGGAGACACTCAGAACATACATTCAGAAAAAAAATGATAAAGGATAAAAAGAAAAAAATGATGAAAAAAAAAAGAAAAAGAAAAATAATGGTGTTATGTGGCTATGCTCTGGAAGGCATATCATGAAACCATGGCAGTCAAAAAATGAAGAGGGACGTTACAATGTAAGGCAGACAAATAAAAGGGGACGTGAAAACCATCCATTCTGCTTAGACATGATCGCTAGGAAAGGAATCATAGAGTAAAACGAGGGAATGAATGGCAGGAAAAAATGAATGAAATTAGACCGCCATCTAGCGGATAAACGGTATTACTACGAACATGGAATATTTATTGAAATTATCTAAGTTCCTAAAGAAAAATAACGGATACTGGAGAAAAATGGGCAAATGAAAGGGGAGATGAAATGAAAAATACAAACAACACCTTTAAAAATAAGAAAAACAAGGCAAACACCCCCCAATAAAACATACATCCATACTGTAGCAAAATGACCGGTGAACTGTACACGCGTGAGTCGGTATGAATAGAAAGTGGTATGACAAAAGGGGCGCTTTAAGGGGCAACCGAAAATAGGGAAAAATATATAAATATATATATGAGACGAAGTCAAGCGCTCGTTCACAGTTTCGTCAATTGACCTCCGTATCCAAACGGAAGAAATAGGGCATGTTACAAAAAAGTACCCATGAGGGAAGATCAAGCAGAACCTATCTCATAAACATAGTAAGTAAGGACTCTGAAATAAAGGCCTAGTGCAAGAATCGAATTTAGTATTTTCTACTCATATGAAGAGTGTCAGAGCGTTTATTCAAGCCGTCTGGTTCAATGGTTTTCAGAGTATACTGCCAAAAGTTTTCCTTGGCTACTCTCTGGTCTGTAGTCCAACTGACATTATGGTCTATGGGTACAACTTCCATGTCCTCCCAGGAGTGGTTATCCTGATTAAAGTGTTGAGCAACCGGTAGGTTCATTTTTCCGGTGGTAATGGATGACCTGTGGTTATTAATTCTCATGTTCAGGCCATCCTCAGTCTCACCGATGTACTGTTTCTGGCAAACTCGGCATGTTATCAGGTAGACCACATTTCTAGACTTGCAAGAAACATTTGTCAAGATTTTATATTCATGTCCGGTATTAGTACTTTTGAAGGTAGAAGTGGTCTGTGATCTCGGGCACAATTTGCATCTTTTGTTAGTACAAGTCGAAAAAGAGCCAACCGGCTTTGGGTTATCTAACCTGGACCTAACTAAATGGTCTTTGATGCTTCTTGGTTTTCTATACGAGACCAAGGGGGAGAAGGAATGATTTTTTTCATCCTCTTAGATTGATGGAGAGTAGACAGGTTATCTTTCAGGATCGCTGAAATGCCTAATAATGAGGGGTGAAAGGTCGTAACTAAAGGGATCCTAGACCCTAAACTTTTGGGTTTGTACTGGAGAAGGTCCTGTCTGTCAATCCTTTGAACCGCCGATATAGATTCATGTACAGACTTAGCATTATAGCCACGGTGACACAGTCTCTGTGAGAGTTCCTTACTTCTTAAATGAAATAAATCATCAGAGGAGCAAATCCGCCTTATTCTAGTTGCTAGACCTTTAGGGATTCCTTTGAAAACATGGGGAGGATGACAACTGTCTGTTCGTAAGTATAGGTGCGAGTCGGTGTCTTTTGTGTGGAGATCAAAATGTATGCCACCGTCCCGAAGAGTGGACTTGATGTCGAGGAAAACATTGCTGGAATCAGAGATCTCTACAGTAATTTTGATGGATGGATGGAATTTATTCGTGAAATCAATGAATTCGTCAAGTCTTTCTCTACCCTCAGTCCACTTCATCTCTATGTCATCAATGAATCGCAACCAACTGAGTGGTTTGCTAGGGGCCTGTCGGAGCAGACGATCTTCGAAGTCCCCCATGAAAATGTTAGCATACGACGGTGCCATTTTTGTGCCCATCGAAGAGCCATTTATCTGTAGGTAATGGTCACCGTTGAACATGAAGTTGTTCAGCTTAAGGGTACGCTCGAGGAGTTTCACAAGAGATTCCGTAGATGGTCGTTTGTTTTGTCTTAGGTCCCATACTTTTCTGCATGCTTCGATTCCTTCCTCATGAGGGATGTTCGTGTAAAGTGAGGTGACGTCCATGGTGACAAGGAGCGTGCCAGTGGGTAGATTCTGACTGGGTGTTTTCTTTATGTAATCTGTGGTGTCTTTCAGATTAGACGGTAATTTTTCAACATGATCCTTGAGGTGATAGTCTAAAAATTGTGATATTTTTTCAGTGGGATGACCTATAGCACTGACGATAGGACGACCAGGTATACTTTTTTTGTGTATTTTTGGTAGGAGATAAAATTGACCCGGTCGTGGGTTCTCGGGACAGAGGTATTCAAAAACATCCTCATCTATTTCATTGTTATTTTTCATGTCAGTAAGGTCTGAAAGTATGAGACTTGAATATTCAAGAGTAGGGTCAGAGTCTAGCTTCTCGTAAAAGGAAGGCGACGAGAGTTGCCTGAGAGCTTCGTCAATATAATCTGATTTGTTCAGAACTACGACTGTGGATCCTTTGTCCGCTTTTTTTATAACTATCGAATCATTGTCTTTAAGACTTTGAAGTGCCTTTCTCTCTGTTTTATTTAGATTATCTTTGGATCAACCTGAATTTGTATTCAAAAGTTTCTCAATGCCTTCCTGAACAGCATCAATGTAAGCCTCGAGAGCACCACATTTGCTCGGGCCTGGTTCCCAAGTACTTTTTTTGACAAAGGGACGGAGCTTATATTCATTTTGGGCGTCATCCTGATCAAGTTCGTCATCACTAGAAGACTCCTCAGCGATGTCATCAAGTCGCCTACTTTTAGGTCTGCTGAAATATTCCTTCAAACGGAGACGCCTAAAAAATGCTCGAACATCCTCTCTAACTCGTCTTTCGTTGATGTCCCTAGGTATGGGACAGAAGGAAAGACCTTTTGACAGAAGACTGTGTTCACTTTTGGAAAGTGAATGGTCAGAAAGGTTCAAAACATCACGCTTTTCTCCAATATATTCAGGTAATTTAAAAGTAGAGGGAACTTTCCTTCTTTTCATGCGATCACGTATGAAACGTCTGTTGGGCTTATGACTAGGAAGCGAAACCATGCAGGACCGAAGCCCTTGCGATGAACATTCAGAGGGAAGAGGGACAATCTTATCTCTAGCGAGTTTCTTATTCTGTCTATATGCGAGTTTGGCCGATAGTGCGCGCTTGTGATGAGAAATTACATTTCGACAATCCTGTAAGTCACTTTTACCAAGTTTGGCAGCGAGTTGCATGTTACATTTGTTTATATTTCTTTCAAGCCTAACGACTCGACTCTTGTCTGCGCTGTAGCATAACTTGAGGAGGTTTTGAGAGCATTCCTCAACAATGTGGGTCCACCTTTTCTGGAATCGGGTCGAGATTGCGCCGATGTTAGGCCGAAGATTAACTTTAAGACCTTTGGGTGTTATACCTCTTTCTATTCATACCGACTCACGCGTGTACAGTTCACCGGTCACTTTGCTACAGTATGGATGTATGTTTTATTGGGGGGTGTTTGCCTTGTTTTTCTTATTTTTAAAGGTGTTGTATGTATTTTTCATTTCATCTCCCCTTTTATTTGCCCATTTTTCTCCAGTATCCGTTATTTTTCTTTAGGAACTTAGATAATTTCAATAAATATTCCATGTTCGTAGTAATACCGTTTATCCGCTAGATGGCGGTCTAATTTCATTCATTTTTTCCTGCCATTCATTCCCTCGTTTTACTCTATTATTCCTTTCCTAGCGATCATGTCTAAGCAGAATGGATGGTTTTCACGTCCCCTTTTATTTGTCTGCCTTACATTGTAACGTCCCTCTTCATTTTTTGACTGCCATGGTTTCATGACATGCCTTCCAGAGCATAGCCACATAACACCATTATTTTTCTTTCTCTTTTTTTTTTTTCATCATTTTTTTCTTTTTTTCCTTTATCATTTTTTTTTCTGAATGTATGTTCTGAGTGTCTCCTGAAGAAGGAGCCGAGGTGCTCTGAAAATTTGAGGTAAATTAATTTAATGTCGTGAGTCTCTCGCACCATTTTTGTGCTCTTTATATCTTTTTTTCTGCGAGAGACATGCATTAGCCTTTGGGCCGATCCGACATTTTCTGAATACTTAACGTTGTTGTTTTTTTTTCCTGTGCTTTATATATATATATATATATATATATATATATATATATATATATATATATATATATATATATATATATATATATATATATATATAAAAGCACAAAAAAAGGTACAAGCGACCACGACACTAAACGTGTTTAAACCCAGCGGAAGGGACAGTACATCCCTTGAGCCCTCTGGATACACGAATATGTACTTGTATCCAGACGGAACAAGGGACAGTACGTCCCTCATTCCGTTCGGACACAAGTACATAAAAAAAAACATACACACACTCTCATGCTAGTCAGAACCTGTACTATACTGAAGCTCGAAAGGCTATAACTAGTAGCCAGGTAGGTAATATTCTCAATTCATGAACCAAAGCAGACCCCGCGAGGGGCGAGACCAGGTGCCTAGGTAGAGTCAGCGTCTCCTGTTTGCATGCAACACCCGCTGCCAAAAAGTCTGGACGGCCTGATCGATAGAAACACGTCCAAGACTTCTATAGGTTCAAAATAAAAAAAAAAAAAGCTGAAAAGATGCTCCCTGATTGATTAAGTAACATATTATCAAGTGAGTAAAATCAAACAAAAAACCGCCTCCCCCACTCTATATAAACGTAAGGGACTCGATTGACTAAGTAAAATGAAACGAAAAATCCCCCAATTAAAAACACGTCCGTCCTGAAGAGAGATACTCACTAAACTGATAACGAGCGGGTCAGTGTGAATAGAAAGTCATATCACGAGAGGCCCACATAAAGGAGTTTAAAAATACAAACTGTAAAAATGAAAAATTATAAGGTGTAAAGAACGAATCTAGCTACCGTCGTCGGTTTCGGAGATTGACCTCCGTATCCAATCAGAATAAATAGGGCGTGTTAAGAAATAGTACCCGTGAGGGAAGATCAAGCAGAACCTATCTCATAAAAATAGCAAGTAAAGACTCTAAAAATTGACAGAAGTCTGAAACTTCTTGAAAGCACTCAAAACCCGACATCATAAAGTTCAACGGCGACCCGAATTTTCATATATTTAACGTAATTAATACATAGCTATAAAACATGGAAAGAGCTGTCTCAGAGGACCGGTGCGACAAGTTTGAGTTCATGATACAACTTAACTGACAATACATACACACAGTAGCATACACCATATTCACAAGAATAGGAACGGATCCGCTGGGTTTAAACACGTTTAGTGTCGTGGTCGCTTGTACCTTTTTTTGTGCTTTTATATATATATATATATATATATATATATAAAAGCACAAGAAAGGTTCAAGCGACCACGACACTAAACGTGATTAAACCTAGCGGAAGGGACATTGCATCCCTTAAGCCGTCTGGATACACGAATATGTACCTATATACAGTCGGAACAAGGGTCAGTACGTCCCTCATTCCGATCGGACACAAGTACATAAAAAAAGTTTTTTTCCACTCCCGGGAGGACATGGAAGTTGTGCCCATAGACCATAACTCCTGTTGGACGACAGACCAGAGAGTGGCTAAGGAAAACTCTGGGCAGTATACCCTGATAACAAATGAACCAGATTGCTTGAATAAATGTTCTGACACTCTTCATACGAATTAAAAATTCTAATTTCCATTTTTGTACTAGGCCCTCATTTTGAAGTCCTCACTTGGTACGTTTATGAGATAGGTTCTGCTTGATATTCCCTCACGGGTACTTTTTCTTAACACTCCCTATTTATTCTGATTGGATACGGAGGTCAATCGCCGAAACTAACGACGGTAGCTAGACTCGTTCTTTACACCTTATACTTTTTAATTTTTACAGTTTGTATTTTTAACCTCCCTTATGTGGGCCTCTCGTGATATGACTTTCAATTCACATTGACTCGCGCGTTGTCAGTTCAGTGAGTATCTCTCTTCAGGACGGACGTGGTTTTAATTGGGGTTTTTTTCGTTTTATTTTACTTAGTCAATCGAGTCCCTTTTCTCATTATGGACGTTTATCTATAGTGGGGAGAGTGGTATTTTGTTTAATTTTACTCCATGGATATATTAAGATGTGTGATCAATCAGGGAGCATCTTTTCAGTTTTTTTTTTCTATTTTTGAAACTTTAGAAGTCTTAGACATGTTTCTATCGATCTGTCCGTCTAGACTTTTTGGCAGCGGATGTTGCATGCAAACAGGAGACGCTGACTCTACCTAGGCACCTGGTCTCGCCCCTCGTGGGGTCTGCTTTGGTTCATGGATTGAGAATATTACCTACCTGTGTACTACTTATAGCCTTTCGAGCTTCAGTACAGTACAGGTTCTGACTAGCATGAGAGTGTGTGTATGTTTTTTTTTGTTTTTGTTTTTATGTACTTGTGTCCGATCGGAATGAGGGACGTACTGACCCTTGTTCCGACTGTATATAGGTACATATTCGTGTATCCAGACGGCTTAAGGGATGCAATGTCCCTTCCGCTAGGTTTAAACACGTTTAGTGTCGTGGTCGCTTGAACCTTTCTTGTGCTTTTATATCTTTTTTTTCCAAGCGACGTGCATTCGCCCTCTTTTGGGCTGATCCGACATTGTCTGAATAGTGAACGTGGTTGTTTTCACCTTTTTTGTGCTTTCTATATATATATATATATATATATATATATATATATATATATATATATATATATATCCATTCCCGGTATAGTCAATATAATCAAAATCAAAGTGACATAATGACGATTAAATTTGTTTATTGCACTAAACGTTTTCGCCTGTTGGCTCTTCAGAGTTGCAATGAATATAAACAATAACAATAACAAAGAACAGTAGGTAGGCAGCGTCTATGACGTCATCATAACGTTACAGTTAGGCGCATCACGTACAAATGTCCCAGACGTTGGCGCACTTATTATTTACGTATATTGATGCTTTAAGAACAATAATAAATAGCTTTTTGTAAAGAAGAAATGAAATCATAGTTTAACAATTCAATTTAGGTTTGAAAATCTCTATGAAATAATCTTCTTTGGCTTTACGTAATTGTTCATTGTCCTCTTTTACTTTGTAAAAGGGGAAAATAGAAAAACTTCCCCCACCACACATATCAAAATGTCCGCTACAAGGAGTGTTTCTAGTGGATGGATCCCTGATCTGTTGTTTGTGTACGCGTACACGGTCCGCCAATTTCGTTCCCGTTTGTCCGACATAGTTTTCGCCGCAGTTTGGACACGTCATCACGTAAATTAAGTTCTTGGATTTGCAATTCATTTTTGCGTTTACGTGAAATACTTTTCCATTTTTAAATGTAAATGATTGACCGGTTTGAATGTACGGGCATGTTCCACAGCGAGGGTCCTGGCATTGGCTAACGACGTGTGTTTCCGTTTCGGTTGTAAATCTGGCTTTGGTGAGAAGTCTTTTTAAATTAGGTGGTTGTCTCCTGCTATTAATGATATCCTGTTGGTTGATGAGACTCCTCAAATTGTCGGACTGATGAAGAATTGGTAGACAAGTTTTTGCTGTTTTGAATACGTTTTTATTTCTCGGATTGTGTGTTGTTACAAATGGAATGATTTTATGGCTATTTGTGTTACGTCTGCTTTTCTCTCTAAGTTCCGGTAGCGGTATTTCCTTTGCTCTGTTTGTGGCTGCGTCAATTAGATTTACGGGATAATTCTGTTTAAGTAGGAAAGACTTTAGTTCTTTTAGTCTTTTTTCTCTTCGATGTTGGTCTGAAACTATTGTACAAATTCGTCGAGCCAAGTTGAACGGGATGTTACGTTTTGTGTGAGATGGATGCCAGGAACTGAATATAAGGTACTGGTGTGTATCCGTACTTTTGTAAAACAGATCCGTAGTAATTCTGTTATCTTCCTTAATTATCAATATATCGAGAAAAGGAAGCTCTTTTTCACTCTGTTCCATAGTAAATTGAATGCTAGTATGAAGTCCGTTTAAAAGATCATGAAATTTATTCAAGTCATCCAAAGATCTATTCCAAAAAATGAAACAATCATCCAAATAACGTTTCCAGTTTTTCCGGATGCAATTTCCGAAGTTCGCGTCAAATACATCTTCCGTACGAGAAAATAATTTTTCTTCCAAATATCCCATAAAAAGAGTAGCGTAAGTAGGTGCGACTTTGGTTCCCATCGCTGTCCCCTTTATCTGAAGAAAATATTTATTATCGAAGAAGAAATGATTGTTTTCTAAAACAAGTTTGAGACCATCTATGATAAAGTCTTTTGTAAATCTGGACGGGATTTCATCACGATGTTTTTCTATCCAATATGTGATAGACTCCATTCCTACGTCATGAGGAATATTGGTGTAAAGGCTCGTTACGTCAAAACTTATCAATTTGGTGTTTGCATCGACACTATCTGGGATATAATTTAGGAAGTCAATGTCATCTCTGATGTAGCTTGGGACTAATTTACAAAGTGGCTTGAGTATAATGTCTAATAAATTGCTCATTCTGTGCGTGGGACATGCCGGACCTGCTACGATCGGTCTTAATTTTAAATCACCGGGTTGCGGTAACTTAACATAAGTTGCATTTTTGGCCTGAATTCCATGTTGAATTTCTTTTGACTTATGAATTTTAGGAAGGCCGTAGAAATTACTTGATTTCATTTCGAAATTGTTTAGGTAGTCTATCTCTTTATCGGTAAGAGAATCCGCGTAAACAGAAGTGAATTTTTTAATTTTGTTCATTGTTCTTGCGTCTTCCGGTGACGTCAGTTCGTGATAAAAATTACGATCATTAAGTTGGTCCATAACCATTTTCTTATAATGTTCCCTATCCATAATACAAATTGCGCCACCTTTGTCAGCCTCTTTGATGACGATAGTTGCGTCGTTTGAAAGGGTTTCGATTGCACTACGTTCGCTCCTAGAAATATTATCTTTGATATTTTGATTGTTTTGGTTTGTTGAAGCTGAGCTTTTAAGACAATTGATATAATCCTCCAAATGTTTATCTCTATTCGTTTTAGGTTTGAAATTACTTCTGTTACGTACCAGCGATCCATCGTCGTAGTCATTATCTTGGAAAAATTCACGTAGTCTCAATTTCCTACAAAATTCTTCAGTATCTTTTATCAAGTCCACTTTATTTCCTTTCGGAGTTGGTGTAAATTTTAGACCTTTGGAAAGAAGCTTTATTTCTGTATCTGAAAGATCCCTTTGAGATATATTTATGATTTTCGCATCTACGCGTTCCTTTTCCTTTAGAATCTTTTGAACATGAATGTCTTCTGACGTCCCCTGTGAAATTGGCGTCTCTCCAAAAAATGACGATCTGAAGGATTGTGTTCAGTACAATTCCTGTTTAGATTTTCATTCCCGTTTTGTTCTGAGACTCGGAATCCCTGTCTCTCTCTATGCTTGTAACCACTCATCCTTCCGTTATTTCTTCTTTCATATGTGCTTTCCTGATTAGGACGTGATTCCAAATTATCTTCTGTGTTACTATCTGATCGATTAAATCGCTTTCGGTTTATACGATCGCGCTCGTTATCATCTCGCTCACTTTGTAAGACCTTTGCGTACGTTTGCTCGGAATCCATTTGTGAATTTGTAGTAACATTGTATTCGCGTTTCTTTTGACGGTTAACCTTTCGGTTTTTCACGATTTCCTTGCCGTATGTGCGTTCATATTCATCAAGCCATTTCTTTTTAGACTCCAGGATAGATTCGGATTTGGCGCTTTCACGGTTAACGTCTGCCGTCCAAATTTCTAGAAGTTTAGATTGAACGTTGTCGCTGTATCTTTTCGTGATTTCCTCGCGCATTTTGGTATCACACTCTTCGAATCTTTCTTTGTATTTAGGAACTCGAATGCGTAGAAGTGTGATTTCTGCGTCGAAGCGTTGTAGAGCTAAAGTCATTCTAATTTTTGTTTCTTCGTCGCTTTCTTTGTTGATCGGTTTAATTCTGTATTTTCGCGGTAGAATGACCTCTTTCTTATGTCGCCATTGTTCGTAAGTATTCGCAAGACTCTCGCTTCGAATAGCATTCCAGTAAGCTTGTTTTCTTTCATTTAACATCTTTTTCCAGAAATGACCTATTTCTCTGCGCTTTTGATACGCTTCATCATTGTTATCGTGCGTTTGTCTCCTTTGCAATATAAGATTTGCGTTTGTGTCGAATTTGTGTGAAGATAACAGAATTACTACGGATCTGTTTTACAAAAGTACGGATACACACCAGTACCTTATATTCAGTTCCTGTCATCCATCTCACACAAAACGTAACATCCCGTTCAACTTGGCTCGACGAATTTGTACAATAGTTTCAGACCAACATCGAAGAGAAAAAAGACTAAAAGAACTAAAGTCTTTCCTACTTAAACAGAATTATCCCGTAAATCTAATTGACGCAGCCACAAACAGAGCAAAGGAAATACCGCTACCGGAACTTAGAGAGAAAAGCAGACGTAACACAAATAGCCATAAAATCATTCCATTTGTAACAACACACAATCCGAGAAATAAAAACGTATTCAAAACAGCAAAAACTTGTCTACCAATTCTTCATCAGTCCGACAATTTGAGGAGTCTCATCAACCAACAGGATATCATTAATAGCAGGAGACAACCACCTAATTTAAAAAGACTTCTCACCAAAGCCAGATTTACAACCGAAACGGAAACACACGTCGTTAGCCAATGCCAGGACCCTCGCTGTGGAACATGCCCGTACATTCAAACCGGTCAATCATTTACATTTAAAAATGGAAAAGTATTTCACGTAAACGCAAAAATGAATTGCAAATCCAAGAACTTAATTTACGTGATGACGTGTCCAAACTGCGGCGAAAACTATGTCGGACAAACGGGAACGAAATTGGCGGACCGTGTACGCGTACACAAACAACAGATCAGGGATCCATCCACTAGAAACACTCCTTGTAGCGGACATTTTGATATGTGTAGTGGGGGAAGTTTTTCTATTTTCCCCTTTTACAAAGTAAAAGAGGACAATGAACAATTACGTAAAGCCAAAGAAGATTATTTCATAGAGATTTTCAAACCTAAATTGAATTGTTAAACTATGATTTCATTTCTTCTTTACAAAAAGCTATTTATTATTGTTCTTAAAGCATCAATATACGTAAATAATAAGTGCGCCAACGTCTGGGACATTTGTACGTGATGCGCCTAACTGTAACGTTATGATGACGTCATAGACGCTGCCTACCTACTGTTCTTTGTTATTGTTATTGTTTATATTCATTGCAACTCTGAAGAGCCAACAGGCGAAAACGTTTAGTGCAATAAACAAATTTAATCGTCATTATGTCACTTTGATTTTGATTATATATATATATATATATATATATATATATATATATATATATATATATATATATATATATATCCCTTGAGCCCTCTGGATACACGAATATGTACTTGTATCCAGACGGAACAAGGGACAGTACGTCCCTCATTCCGTTCGGACACAAAGTACATAAAAGAAAAAAACATACACACACTCTCATGCTAGTCAGAACCTGTACTATACTGAAGCTCGAAAGGCTATAACTAGTAGCCAGGTGGGTAATATTCTCAATTCATGAACCAAAGCAGACCCCGCGAGGGGCGAGACCAGGTGCCTAGGTAGAGTCAGCGTCTCCTGTTTGCATATATATGCACCACGGTCAATTTAGGCTTGGAATCTAAATATTACACTATTTTTAAACGTTTTTTTTACACTCTTTTTCTTTTATCACACTAATTATCGAATATATGCTATGGTAATTGTTTTAATATGTCTGGATGAAATTTAATTATTTTAAAACAGCTAAATTCGTCGTGTAAAATAGGTCCGTTTCAACGGGTTATAGAAGTTATTTAACAATCATTTTAAAATACTAGTATGAGTCAAGAAGCAAGTCATTGTATTTATATAGATGTCAATTATCATTATTGACCCCATGTACTTTACATGTATGTACCCCGTAATCGATCGATTATGACAGGTGTCGTTCAGGTAGGCATGGTAGCCTACCTGTGTGGAGTCAGTCATGCGTTCAAGTATTTACGTCCAAAAGTGACAGTGTCTGAAATGGTCAGATAAATGTATAAATAATATTTTGGAGTGATAGTGTGTTTTATTTATATTCTTTTCAACAATAACTACAGGAAACACGTAAGGGAATTCCCCCTTACGAATTTATTTGTTTTTTTTTTTTTATTTTTATTTGTTTTTTATTTTATTTTCGGTTATTTGTGCATACGGGGTAAACTTTATACTCTATGCTCCCTTCCTCCTCCGCCATTACAAATTACAAATTAATTTTGATACCCATTTTGTTTTTATTTGCGGTAGGTCCAATTCCATGCTCCGAAAAAGAAGTTCTTCACTGTTTTTTTTTTATAGATTCTTCATCATTAATTCGATTTTATGTCGTTTTTTTCCTTGTTCTTTCATCCATTTACAAAAATCCTTCTTTGGTTCCATGATGTGACTGAAATTTCTCGCTTTCCAACATATCGATCGCTAGGTACCATATCGGGAAGGAATTACGACCGTCTTATCAAACGATTGAAACTTTTCTCGATGGACAAAAACTATATTCTTTCAATTTTTATTGGTTGCGCATTCCCGATACAACATGCTGTGCTTGATTAACGATCATAATATGTGAAGCCCTGGTCAAGAGATGAATTAGGCACATTGTTGACATAATTTTTTTCATAAAAATATTAACATGTAAAAGATCTAGAGACATTGTTTGAATGAAAGCGCGTATCTAGAGCTAGAGTAGGAGGACTCCCCATCCTTTCAGAATTTGCCAAAAATACTTCTATATACATTGTATATGTATTATTTTTTTTTGTACAGTACGTATAACTTTTTTTTAATAATATCATAGTACAAGGGAGACGTTAAAAATCATTTCACTGTGGGTTTAGTTTGGAGGTTAGAACAGCCGTCGCAGCATGTTTCTTTAGATGTAGTGCATTGTGCTTTTAGACTAATTTTCTTTTTTTAACTACGAGCTTCCAATTGAAATGTATTGCTATATGGTAAAATAGCCTTCCATATGTCATTATGAAAAAGGAAAAGAAAAAAAAAACGAGAAAATAAATAAAAGGTGAAGAAAAAAATAAATCTCTTTAAAAATCCATCCTTGTAAACTTGGTGCAGTGAGAACGTACACGACACATGCAAGCTGAGTACGTGAAAGGTACATTTGTAGCAGATAGTTGACATAATTAATTACATTATTAAATCAGAGACGTATATATTTTCATATTCGTCCCTGATTATATCAAGTCATAACATTAAATGTTGACATTCTTATCTTAAATTCATTGGGAAGATATTATATTCTCTCCCTATCTAAAGTTGAAATGACCGCATGGTGTTATTTCACACCTGGCAGGTAATAAACAACACCTACGTACATGTACCCTGCGTAGTTGATTTACATGTGCGTATTTGTCAAAACAACGATTTGTTAATTGGTTTGTTACTTCAAAAAATGGATTTGTGCTATAAACAAATCATGATTTGTAACTTATACATACAAAAAGCTACTTTTCGATTTACTAATAGATGTTAAATATGCAGAAAAAGTTCGTTTACAATGTATCTATATAAAACTTATTAGTCGTGTATTTTAATACAACACAAATAAAACAAATTACATCAAATTACGTGTGTACCCTCTATTTAGGGGAATCTCCTAATATGCAAATGAGGAAACCTCGCTTTGATTGACAAGAGGACTGAAAGCGGAATGAAAGCGAAATATTTCACTTTCGTTTCTCTTCTGTTTACGCTTTGCGTTCCTCTTTCCTTTTACGTTTTACTTCTGTTTCTCAAAAATTCGTGTTCATTTTTCTCTTCCAACACTGAAGGCGAAATTTTGAGGCGAAATAAAGGAGGAAAATTAGAAGAGAAATTGTGTAAGGGAAAATGAAGACGGAAAAATAGAAGCGAAATTTGGAGAGATGAAGGGAGAACGTTAAAGCTGAAAGCCTACATTAAAAACTTTGATGAAATAGTAAAATTTTTTGGGACGGAGATTGTTAGATATAGACTCTAACAATCTCCGTCCCATGACATAGAAATAAGCTATAGCGACCCTTCACACCTGCTGACGTATGCATACTAATGAAGGTACGACCTAAAATCCAGGTACATCGCTACAGCGCCGGTATATAAGACGAGCTTCAAACTCGTCCACCGTGACATTCAGTGATGAGAAGTCTGGGAGTAAATACATGTAACACCTGAAATGAGAATTGGAGTTATCTGATGAAATAATCAATAATCGATTTCAAAAGCAGGCATTAATATCTATATCTTTGAATTATGAATATATTTATTACATACACTTATAAAAACCCTCCCTCCCGACGTCTATAAAGTCAGTATTGTAAGAACGCCAATGTAAAAAGAAGCTCTTTATGCTACAAAGATTTACCTACGTTGAAGCATAAACGAATTACATGTGAAAAGACCCCATCTCTTTTCATCCCCCCCGCCCTGCAAAACACATACTTTTTCAATAGCAACCCCCCCCCCATCCTAAGTTGGTTTCTACTTGGATATCATACTAGTTTTGAATTCGGCCTTTTCGTCTGAAATAGTAACAAAAAACCATCTGAAATGTGTGCCCATTAATTGTTTTATCTTACCTCTAGAAAATAAATTTACTAGATTCCATGTCTGCCCTCCTGTATACAAGACGAATTCATCCCTTCCGGTATAACTGACATTTTGAGAGTGTTCGTTTGCATTGGTTAGAATTACAACGTGTCGTTCACTACATTTTCGAGGTTGAGGAATTCCTCCCGCCTTGTTCTCGGTGAATACCAGTTAGAAATTAAAATATATAGGGTATAAGGTAAATTCTGACAAACAAATGCAGCTAAGAATATACAATTTAAGATTATGTTTTCATTGTTTTGTCGATTCTTAGTACTCTTAGTTATCTCTTCAAAGAAATAGAAAGGATGAACTATTGTTGTCGAATTTTATAATACAAGTAATTTAATTTTCTTTCCTCAAAATTTTTATTTTTCCATTTTATCCGACGTTCATGTATTACTTATTTTCCATGATTTCATTTTGTTTTCATTTTTTATTCAAGAAATACAGATGATAAATATATAATTTCATTAAAATATGCGCGGATCTAAATAGGGAAAAGATGGTAAGGGTCTTTTTCTAATGCTCATTTATCAATCGACGAATCCAGATTTTTTTCTACGGGTTCCTAGCCATTTGAGGAGGGGTTGTTCTAGCTATTGTGTTTGAAAAAAAAAAACAAAAAGAAGAAAATCAGCATTTTGTACAAATTAAAGCTTAGGGGTTATTAATCCCTCTCCTCTGGATACGCGCATTACAATGAGCTGGTCCCCTTATCTAGAAATAAATCTGGGTAGAAAACAAGATTTGATAATTTTAAAAGCCAAAAAAAAAAACAAAACAAAACAAAACAAAACAAAACAAAACAAAAAAACTGTGGTCCTTGATTATTATTTTCAAAAGCTATATATGGCTGCGATGGCGAGTCGGCTAATATTTGTATGCCAATTCTATCGTGTGTTTTTTTCAACATGTTTAGTTTCATCGATTCTGGGAAATGTCCTTGTTACTGGACATGTTTAATATTTGATATAGAGGATGCAATTATCAAACGCCAACCGAAATAAACCAAAAAAAAAAAAAAAAATTCAAAAAGTATTTTCATCAAAAATTCATTTTTTTTTCAAAAGAATATGATAGCAAAAAGAGATCGGGACTTGATTTTTACCAAATTTGTATCTTTTTATGGTTGTAAGATTCCAAGAGGAGGGGGTTAGCTGACCTTTCGTTCCCTCGTAAACTGCATTTGGTACTCTCTCACCATTCAAACATCTGTAAAGGATGTGGTCACAAGAATTATTTATTTGAATGACAAATATAAGTACCTGGAATCTGGGGCATGGCACATAGTGTTATGAAGAAGGCCGCCGAAAATGAGACTTTGAAAATATTTTCCTCTGATCTTGTAAATAAATTAGTAAAACGATGTTCGACTTTCCCATCCTATCTAAAAGGAAATGAATCTTATTGGCACTTCCTTGAAACTGAAAATTTCATGGAAGGCTGTAAAGCTATTCTAAATATATATTGACCGACGGTAAAATGAAGATATAGAAAAGAGAGAGAGAGAGAGAGAGAGAGAGAGAGAGAGAGAGAGAGAGAGAGAGATCAACACATCCTATATTATACACACATATATATATATATATAGATTTGACAAAGAAGTAGGATTACATCTACATGTACATATGGGTGCCTTATTTCTATCATCTGATAACTTTTAGTTCTATGCAGGAAAATTACATAGTGAATGATGAATAAGATCATACGAAATATCAAATTAATGCATTATAGATAAACTAAAAAAACCATAACACCAATAATACCAAAAACTCCAGAATTATGAATTCAGTATACTTTACATGTGTAATGATACTATGGTTGTTTTTTTTTTCTTATCATAATACATAAAAAGTCCAGATGGCAGTTCATATTATTGCTTCCAAACGAACACTCTCAGTGATAAACTTATACCGGAAGTAGCATAACAAGTGTCAGGTTGATGATGCATCAGGATTTATTTTCTTATCAGGTGAGATACGATGTTATGTTTTTCTTCAGTCTGTCCGTCCTGAATATAATTTTCAATTTACCATAATGCTGTATATACATACCGTCTTCATTCATACGGCATATCAAAGGAAAAGTACGAATTTACATAGGCGGATCCAGCACTGTTTGAAAAGTTGAAAGGAAAGCTGAATCTTTTTTAGTTGGACAAAATTGCAAAATTTAGTCATCTAGCAAGGATACTGGATGTACGACCCAATCCCTCCCCAAAGATAAAAACCTTATTGAAACTACTGTAAATAGTATTGACTTTATTCAAGAGCAAATGTACCCCCCCCCCATCTTTCCGTACTTGTATCCGCCCTAGATATGCACTGCAAGCTTTATTTTTCAAGTTTTTATTCAAAGTACATTTTTTGCCTATTTCTCAAATTAATTATTGATTATTTCATCAGATAACTTCATTTCTCATTTCAGGTGTTACATGTATTTACTCCCAGACTTCTCATCACTGAATGTCACGGTGGACGAGTTTGAAGCTCGTCTTATATACCGGCGCTGTAGCGATGTACCTGGATTTTAGGTCGTACCTTCATTAGTATGCATACGTCAGCAGGTGTGAAGGGTCGCTATAGCTTATTTCTATGTCATGGGACGGAGATTGTTAGAGTCTATATCTAACAATCTCCGTCCCAAAAAAAATTTACTATTTCATCAAAGTTTTTAATGTAGGCTTTCAGCTTTAAAGCTAAAGGGGGACTTTTAACGTAATCGGCTTTGTATGAAATGCAATCGAATTTCCTTCGGCGAGAGAGCAAATGATTAATGAGATTGGCATATGTTATTCATTTCGAAATTCGCAACCGTTCCTATGGAAATTCTAATGACTTTGCCTTGCCTTCTCGATTTTGAGAAGGAATAATTGATAGGTACTTCGTTAATGTTTATTTAGTATTATGCAATTTTCTATAACCATATCTCATCGATTCCATTGACAGAAGATTTATACTATATTAAAAACTATGCACACCACATCAACACAAGTATTTTCATGTGCAAAGCGTTGTTTAATGATATCAATTCATTACGTATCAGGGATTTTGATAACAGGAGATTTTAAATAAATATGTCGTAGTACAATGACACAACCTTGATAAAATGGGTTGACAAAAACGACCAAGGAGCACGTCGACCGTTCAATTTAATATATATAAAAGGCCGATAGAGAACAAAATAAAGAAATTAAGGGTTGCTGTAGATGAAAGTTTATTTCATTCTAAACATAACGATTATGTTTGTCAAAACATAACTTTGAAGGCCTATTCGGTAGGATAAAGAATTTTCTGTCCTTGCAGATAAGGAAGTTGTATTTTAAGGAGGTACTGAACACTCGGACGCCAAATTCAATTTTTCTCAAACATTTCTGAAATTATATATTTCTTGGGTGTTCTTGATTATACAAACTAACATTTGATTCTATCCACAGGAGACTTTGAAGTATACATTCATCGACATTGTCGTGAATTTCTTAATGAAGTCATGATATTGCATGTTTCATTCCAGTTCTCGTAAAGCTATTTAAAATTAATTTTTATTTAACTTAAAAATATTCATATATGTATTTCACTTACATATGGAAAAGATGAGATGAATTGTGTTTTAAAAAGGCAGTAAACTAAAATGAAAGATGACACTGTCGCTAAAAAAATGTTATTTCGAGCGAGTGGAATATAGTTGATACTTACTTACATGTATTAGGAATCCTGTTGATGAATCTTTGTCAAAAACTAACAAAATAATCAACAATGTCCAGGGGTGATTTCATGACTGAATGAGAAAAATTGAATTTTTGATTAAAATATTACAAAGCCTTATATTTCCCAATTTCCCTTTCTTTCAATGATGTGACATCCGTTTTTCTGTAGTGTTAATTTGTCAGCGAATTCACTGTGATGAAAATTGAATTTTCTGTTTTATACATGCAAAGGTTCAATGTGATACGTTTAGTATTAATGTTTTTAATGCATTTTGAGTGCGAAGGTTTGTGAGGACGCCAAAATGTCGTCGTAGTTTTCTCTTGGATAAAACTCCCAAATCTACAATTTCGAAAATCGGCATGATTTCTCAAATGTGTATATCAATCAACTTATCAATGTTTTAGGGGTGTTAAGAATGTTCTTTTCGTCAGTAGTGAGAAAACAAAAAAATGCCGCCGCCATCTTGGTGTTCAAACCCTCCTTAACAGATATCATATATAGGGATGGCCTAATTTTTTGAAGTTCTTTATTAACTGCGAAATATATAACGCTACTTGCATGGCAAATGGCCGTGCTAAAGTTGGCACCGGTTGCCCATTGGTCTCGTTGGTTTATGTGTGGTCTTTTGTGTATCATGTTTCTATGGTATGAGTTGGTGCTCCTTGTCCCTTTTGCATCACTTTCTGTGGGTGTCTGCTCTCTGTTTTTGCATAGGGTGTTTTGGAGTTTTCCTTTGGGCACTTAAACCGCGTGTTGTCCTTTCTCAGAAATAAGACATCCATCACTCATTGTTACATTCAGAGACTTTCAGATGAAAATTTGTTTGAAAATGTCATCAAATCTTCATAGAAAAGGAGCGAAAACTATTATCACAATGCTTCTTCTAATAAAGGGTTAGGGCCACGAAGCCCCTAAAACGGCCCTGCAATTTTCCTTAAAAATAAACTTAATGAGAAATACTTAATATATTACATAAAATATAATCAAGGTTTCCCGCTTGCAATGAAACAAACATATAAACCACCAAACCATCATACGAAGTATCATGACGTCAATATGTGACGTCATTTTGACGTTAATGACAAAATATGGTCAAAAATGGTTGAAAATTTGTCTTTAGTGGAGAAGTTCGATGTGACCACATGCGTCGAGAAACATTAAACTTTTATGACGAGATGATATAATGATTATCCTTCATTTGTAAATTTTTCATGATTCAGATTCGATTCGTGATCTTTCATGTTTCTCGATGCATGTGGCCAATGCTAATTTTAAAGAAACATGTAGGTTTTGCAGCAATTTCACGGAAAATTGCCGATTTTTGGGGGTTTTCAAAGGGCTTAAAGATAGTGATAAATGCATTACTTACAAAATCTCAACACATAACCTAGTAAAGAACTTTAAAAAGAATCAAATTACAAAAGAAAATTTCAATTAATTCAAATGTTAAGAAACAGAGCCGATATAGGGGCTTCGTGGTCCTACCCCTTTCGATTCTTTTCTAATTCTTGCAACTACTCCGCTACAATTTTGGCTAGAAATAAAACGTCAGCACTTACGGCGATAAAAGAACACATTACAAGATAACGTTCAAACAGTTTTCAACAGGAACGATGTAAAATTTTGTTTGTTTGTTTGTGGTTTTTTTTGTAATTTAGATATTCAGGGGATGTGATTTACAACATGAAATATTTAAATGTCAATATCAAGACGATTTCATCACACGACTTCAGAATCTCTAATATGTACACTACGCTTCTTCGGGACAAAATTGATGATCGATTGTATGTCTAAACTTATTATTAAATGGTGATACGGCATTAACACATCACAAAGCCGTTACGCTAGAGGCTGTACAAATGTTTTAGATTTTCATAGTAGAAATTTTAAGCTACTAAGATACTTTTTTCAAATAATGTAATAGGATTTTCCCTCGTTATCTCCGTCTTTATGTTCCCTACTTGATATCACGGCACCGTCGTCTTGTTTGGAATCCATTGTCACTTTCACATGTAGTATGCACAATTTCTGATTTGGATCTACTAGTATCTGTGTTCAACATTAAGTGAACGTCAAAATTTGATAGGCGTTTAACTTCGGAAATCAACTTGCAAGGTAAATTCATATTATATATTCATATTAATATTGGAACGTAAATCACAGGCCTGGTGTTAACTGAATAATATTGTTCTGAATGAAACCAGGAAGTTGTTTTATAACACATACCCCATACAGTATATTCTACTATTCATTATGATAAGTGTCTTGGGGTCAGCGTTACAAATGTTACATCGGCACTCTTTAAATTCATAGTATAAATTCAGAACAGATAAATTTATAACTTGGACCAGACATGCATGTTGCGGATACTTCACCCTCGTCAGTGATTATCAATACAAACAAAGACTGTGAAAATACCGGACGACATAGCAGGATGGCTGGAATCTGATGCTACACGACCCATGTTTTAGAAATTTCGAGAAAATTTTGTTATCAGACATTTCCGAATGCTATTTGAATTTGATTGCACTTGGGCGCATTCGAGGCAGCGGACCAGCGGACCGTACGGAGTTTACCGACTATTTTCGCATGCGTTTGAAATAAAGAAGATCCTGACCACATTCTCAACAGCACTCACAATAGAGCACCAAGTTGAGCATTGACGGACTCCATTACTGGTTTTCCAAACCTACTGTTTATTCTGAAAATTGAAGAAACAATCAATTGAAGTCGATCGGTTAAATAAGTTTGCAGAAAGATGTCCCTCATTCCGTCAGAATAAGCGCTACAGCAAATATCCAGTCGCTTATATCTATATATATATTTTTTAAGTTCTCTCAGAAATCAAAAGTTATTTAGTGCGAAAAAAAAATCTTATTCTAATAATTGTTCAGAGTTGGCACTTATCTACTCTTTCAATCATATACTCACTCTTCAAAAGAAGAAACGTATATAGCAATATATTATAATGTATCATTATTATTCAATATGCCCAAGCTATTGATTATGTGACATTATTTGTTTGCATCAATGGTGGTACAGTGATACATTTTTTTTGTAGGACAAACAGTTTAGGGCTAAAGTAAGATTTTTTTTATAATCATAAAGTCTATTTTGGGTAAAAACATGAAAGGACTAGGTGCGCTAACCCCTCATATCGGCCCTATAATTTCGACGAAAAATATTTTTGATAAACTAATTATTAGTTATCACTTTTTGCAAAGTTGAATGATTGAGAAAATACCGCGTCATTATTTTGAACCCTCGTAACGTCGCGCGCGTTTTGTATGACGTCATGTTTTGACGTCATTTACCCTGAATGACGCAAGGAAAACCATCGTATTTTACATACAAATCTTCAAAATTCAGCTATGCCCCAGGCCTCGCCCACGAATTTTTTTATGCAAATAAAAGAACCGGTCAGAAATCCATCGATTAACACAAAAATATTTATGGGCAAGGTCTGGATTACCACTTGTTTTCATAGTTTTGTATCGAAATATCGCTCATATATTGATATTTTCAATGATTTCAGCGTTTTTAGACGTTTTGAGCGACGTATTATTAAGTATAGGACTGTGAAATAAAAAAAAAAGCTTTCATAATTTGGACTCACCATACATTTGACATTTTATAAACTAGAATATTATGGATATATAAACAACTTTGAAAATAGGGCCGAAATGACAGGTTACCGCACCTACTCCTTTTGAATTTTCGACGTTTTATGTTTTTATGCATTTGCATGTCTATGAGGAATTTGAATTTTGCCCAAGTGAAAGTTCATTGATACCCATAAATAATTTTGGACTTTAACTTCTTCGGGTCACTTCCGCTTTAATGAAATGCATGCTTACAATATCCGATGCTATGCATTTGAACACTGAAGTGATTGAATGACTCCAATTTGTAAGTGAGTAATACCGTATAACCAGACATTTTCGCGAGATACTAATTTTCGCTATATTCGCGATTGATTTGGAATCGCGAAATAATATTCTCGCGAAAATTGTGTTTGATAAGGTTGATCAAAAATTGGAATATCCGTTAAATGTGCCATTGTTCATTTTTTCAATGAGTTTGTTCTCATGATAGAAATAACTAAAACTTCAATACCAAAAGGTACAAAACAGTAACATCATATGTACAAAGGGGTAGGGCCACGAGACCCCTAAATCGGCCCTTGATTTTTCTCTTAAAATAAATTTCATGAGGAATACTTGATATCTCTTATGAAAATACACGAATGTTTACCGCATTTCATGAAAAGAATAATATCACCAAACAATGTGCCATTTAACTGTTATGACGTCATGAAGTGACGTCATTTTGACGTTATTGACAAAATATGGCGAAAATTGCTGGGAATTTTGTCTTTTGTCGTAGAATTCAATGTGGCCGCATGCGTTAACTGAAATAAAACGTTTATGACAAAAGGATATAATGATAATCTTTCACATATAAATTTTCCATCATAGTTAATGCATGCGGCCATTGCTAATTTAATAGAAATATTGAGTTTTTGCATCAATTTCGCCGAATTTGACCTATTTTGGTGTTTTCAAAGTGCTACAAGGTGTTGATAAAAGCAATGTTTACAAAAAGTAGATTCGTGATTCAGTAGATAACGTTTCAAAATGTCAGATAACAGTCAAAAATTCTATGAAGTACAATGTTCAAAATTTATCAAAATTAGGGCCTATATCGGGCTTCGTGGCCCTACCCCTTTGTTTCTAATTTAGGTATCACGAAAAATTGTACTCGCAAAATAAAGACACCATATTTTACCAGTAAATCGCGAAATTTGATACTCGCGAAAATTTCTGGTTATACGGTACTCTGTAAAGTTCAACGATCAAAAAGTCAAATTTAGAGGCCTTTTCTCCTTATGAAACAAATTTCTCTCGATAAAACTGATTCGCAAATTAATGGAATGCCGAGAAGTTTCGATGACGTCATAGAATAAAACTTCATCATGCGTCGTGATATCGTCATTATGCGACGTTGCTATTTAGTATGCTGCATCCGCTTGTGCATCGAATCAAAAGATTTTCAAATGGTATGGAAAACGAGCAAATGCGGATTTCCGAACAATACACATCAAGGGCATATTGTTTTTGAGTCATTTTAACTACATGTAACAGTAAAAAGACTAAAGAGGTTCCCGTTGAAAGCTAGGGTCTGAAAACACCATTATTTACATTTGGTATCATTTTGTCTAATATTATGATAAATGTGATTATTTTATATATGTACTAAGGATTAAATGAACATATTCTATGCGTTACTTTTTTTGATGAGTATATTTCAGTCATGACTATGCTTATTATTTCTTGTAATTCTTTCGTTGGGATTTTTATTGTGACTATAGGTATTCTCATTTTTCCAGCTGTTTATTTGTTTTTGTCATCATATGTTGCAATTATACATTTGTGTTTTATCAAGGTCACTATTACGTGATCATGTTTGTTATTGTTTCAACATTCCGTACTTGAGATTTGATTAGAAAATTAAACTTACCTGTAAGTTGAAGCGGCTAGCCAACAGGGGATGCTTACTCCTCCCGGGCACTTGATCCCACCTCTAGGTTGCTGGGGTCCGTCGATGCTCAATTTGGTGCTCCATTGTGAGTGCTGTTGAGATTATCGTCAGGATCTTCTTTAACTCATTTGTGTCACACTTATGCCCTTTGCCGTGTGGAGCTCGTAAAAAAGTTCCCCGCGAGGGGTTTGACAGTAAGCGTTTTGAATATTTTTCCCTGACATTGTCGCCATAGCACTTTCTATATAGACTGCCTCAGACAGCGCAGGCATTTTATATACTTCCATTTTGAATTCGTGCATGAACATCGACGGCGGGTGCGGCTAGCCAACAGGGGATGCTTACTCCTCCCGGGCACTTGATCCCACCTCTAGGTTGCTGGGGGTCCGTCGATGCTCAATTTGGTGCTCCATTGTGAGTGCTGTTGAGATTATCGTCAGGATCTTCTTTAACTCATTTGTGTCACACTTATGCCCTTTGCCGTGTGGAGCTCGTAAAAAAGTTCCCCGCGAGGGGTTTGACAGTAAGTGTTTTGAATATTTTTCCCTGACATTGTCGCCATAGCACTTTCTATATAGACTGCCTCAGACAGCGCATGCATTTTATATACTTCCATTTTGAATTCGTGCATGAACATCGACGGCGGGTGCGGCTAGCCAACAGGGGATGCTTACTCCTCCCGGGCACTTGATCCCACCTCTAGGTTGCTGGGGGTCCGTCGATGCTCAATTTGGTGCTCCATCGTGAGGGCTGTTGAGATTATCGTCAGGATCTTCTTTAACTCATTTGTGCCACACTTATGCCCTTTGCCGTGTGGAGCTCGTAAAAAAGTTCCCCGCGAGGGGTTTGACAGTAAGTGTTTTGAATCTTTTTCCCTGACATTGTCGCCATAGCACTTTCTATATAGACTGCCTCAGACAGCGCATGCATTTTATATACTTCCATTTTGAATTCGTGCATGAACATCGACGGCGGGTGCGGCTAGCCAACAGGGGATGCTTACTCCTCCCGGGCACTTGATCCCACCTCTAGGTTGCTGGGGGTCCGTCGATGCTCAATTTGGTGCTCCATCGTGAGGGCTGTTGAGATTATCGTCAGGATCTTCTTTAACTCATTTGTGTCACACTTATGCCCTTTGCCGTGTGGAGCTCGTAAAAAAGTTCCCCGCGAGGGGTTTGACCGTAAGTGTTTTGAATATTTTTCCCTGACATTGTCGCCATAGCACTTTCTATATAGACTGCCTCAGACAGCGCATGCATTTTATATACTTCCATTTTGAATTCGTGCATGAACATCGACGGCGGGTGCGGCTAGCCAACAGGGGATGCTTACTCCTCCCGGGCACTTGATCCCACCTCTAGGTTGCTGGGGGTCCGTCGATGCTCAATTTGGTGCTCCATTTTGAGTGCTGTTGAGATTATCGTCAGGATCTTCTTTAACTCATTTGTGTCTTACTTATGCCCTTTGCCGTGTGGAGCTCGTAAAAAAGTTCCCCGCGAGGGGTTTGACAGTAAGTGTTTTGAATATTTTTCCCTGACATTGTCGCCATAGCACTTTCTATATAGACTGCCTCAGACAGCACATGCATTTTATATACTTCCATTTTGAATTCGTGCATGAACATCGACGGCGGGTGCGGCTAGCCAACAGGGGATGCTTACTCCTCCCTGGCACCTGATCCCACCTCTAGCTTGCTGGGGGTCCGTCGATGCTCAATTTGGTGCTCCATTGTGAATGCTGTTGAGATTATCGTCAGGATCTTCTTTAACTCATTTGATTGAGATTCTGTTACGTCATCTTTATACCAAGGGGATTACGTGAGATTGTTTTGTAACCACGTGTAGTTAGTCTTAAAAGCAACACATGCCAGATAGCAACTGTAATAAAAAGGGTAAGAAAGACCTCAAGGGAGGGCACGTAATCCGCTTGGTGTAAAAATGACGTAGAGAATCTCAATCAAACTTCAACTTGCAGGTAAGTCTCGTTTAATTTTCTAATTCTGTTGCGTCATCACACCAAGGAAATCACGTGAGATTTTAGATTTAGATTTAAAGCGCTTGATGGCATGTTCTGAACGAATAACACAATTTTCAATCAAACTTCCACTTGCAGGCCATTGTTGAATCTACAAAGATATTCTCCATTATATCAAAAACAATAAGAATTCAAAGTTTATGTTCATATTCTAAGATCAATTGCTTAAACTCAAAATTGTGAGTGACTGTAAAGAATTATAGAATTCAAAGTACAAAGATTCAATTGTTTTTAACAGGAACACAATACTGCCGGGCAAAAGTGGTCTCTGAGGACAAACCAGCCAAAGATAGTATATCATTCACGGGAACATTGCACTGATGTGCAGCTGACGCAACTGCAGCTCTAGTACTGTGAGCTGTGAAAAATTAAGTGTCAATGCCAGACCTAAGAAAGATTATTCGTATAGACTTATTTTGAATATAAAAGATGTAAACAAATTTGTGGAATATCACCACTTCAAAATGGAAAGTCTTGCATCTGCAATCAAAATCATGAAAAAGGGATGTTATATGTCATCGATTGACTTGAAAGATACAATGAAAGATACTATGAAAGATCCAATTGTTTTCAACAGGAACACAATTCTGCCGGGCAAAAGTGGTCTCTGAGGACCAACCAGCCAAAGTTAGTATATCAATCACGGGAACATTGCACTGATGTGCAGCTGACGCAACTGCAGCTCTAGTACTGTGAGCAGTGAAAATTTTAGTGTCAATACTAGACCTAAGAAAGATAATTCGTATGGACTTATTTTGAATATTCATCTTACATAGAAAGGACATAGTTTTAATCCACCGCTTTATGTGGTTTTAAATAGCTAATGAATAGATTGTCACATGAAAGAAGGGAGGAGATCTCCAACAAGACCCCGTTGCAGCATCAACAGCAAAACACCAAAACACCCGATGCAAAAACACAAAAGACGAGTACAGCACGAGACGGAAAAGAGACACACGACATGTAAACATCAAACACAAAAGACTACACATAAACCGACGAGACCAATGGGCAACCGGTGCCGACTTTGGACGGCCATTTGCCACGCAAGTAGCAAATGGTGTGGTTATCCTGGATTACATGCGCACAACCCTCTCACTTCTCCAATTACCCAGAGGTCTCGAAGAACGTACAATTGTGGTGTAAAACAACCTCCTCACTGTAAGATGACCTCACACAAACAAGACCGCAAAACGTAAAGGCCCCAGAGACGCAGATGAATATGTAAATGGATATAAAAAGAGGGCATGCGTAATACAGTCCGTGCTCTGCCGGCTGTAGCGAGCTCATGTATGTAATCACCCGAGGAATCCGACTGACATTCAGAGAGGACAGGTGGTCGGGGCCCTGTCTTCTCCAAAGAGGTTTGGACAGGGCCCGTCATGGAGTCCCGTCGTCACAGTCAGTCAGAGTGCAAGTCTCAAGGATGCGCTTGTACAAGACTGTAAATTGGTCAAGTACCAAGCCTAGTGTCCGTCTGGTGACATTAGGATCATATCCACGGTATAAAAGGCGTTTGATGATTCTGACGCATTTTCGATGGTTATGCTGCCTACCTTTGATCCTTTTTATTTTGTTTATCATATCACCATAAAAGACAGGTTGTGTAATACCCATAGTAATGTACTCTGTCTTAGAATATGGTGATTCGATATTTGACAACTGTCCTAACTACCTCGCAGAAAAACTCGAAAATGTAAATATAGAAGCTGCCCGAATTGTTACAGGTACTACACGTTTAGCAAGCCATGGTTCTTTATATTCTGAATGTGGATGGGAAAAATTATCTACTAGGCGCGAAAAACATAAACTCATACAATTCTATAAAATAAAAAATCACTTAACCCCCGATTATCTTACTGAACTGATCCCAAACACCAATGACCAAACTCATAATTACAATACCCGTCACCCCCAAAATATAAATAGTATCACATGTAGAACAACTCACCACTTTAATAGTTTCTTCCCTTCCTGTATTCGTCTATGGAATAATCTCCCTCAATCAATTAAAGATAAATCCTCGTTAATTTCCTTCAAAAACGCACTCACTGAATATTACAATCCTATAAGCATCCCAAAATATTACTATGTTGGAACAAGACGAGGACAGGTCCTCCACACGCGGTTAAGAACACGGAGCAGCGGACTGAAACAACACCTATATCTACGTGGCATAGAGCCTGACCCATTTTGTGAATGCGGCCAAATTGAAACAGTGACCCACTTTTTGTTAGAGTGTTCGAGATATAACCACATACGCAATATTCTCTCTGACAACATAGATCCTCCCATTACACTTACTCTTCTTCTTTTTGGTGATGAAAATAGATCCTTCCATTTTAATGAAAACATATTCGTCCATGTTCAAGAATTTATAATACGGAGTAAGCGTTTTATCTAATCTAATGAATATTTAGTGACATTATTATACACGACTTTACCATTTTTCTGCACATTGTATTTTGAAGGTCCTTAGCGGAAATCGCCATTTCTTTTCTTTTCTTTTCTTTTTTTTTTTTCTTTTCATTTCTTTCCCCTTGCTTTATAGATTTATCTACTATCATATTTTTTTCTCCTTTCCATCATATTAACTTACAATAGCTTTCATTCTATAGGTGTTTTGTTTTTCTTTAATATCATGTACACAGTTTACGCATATTTATGAACTATGTCACTTTCCTTGTATTGTTAACTTTCTCTATCTAGTGTATTTGTCTGAAAAACCTTGGGAGAAGAATTAACATAAGCTCTAAGCTTCTTTTCTGATCCCAAATATTTGTACTTTCTAACGAGTTTATATGTAATTATGATGAATAAATATGTTTAAACTAAAACTAATGTACTCTGTTGCATGTATAGACGTTTTAAAAAAAGCGACAAAGAAATGGATACCCAGGGCAGGTGCATCCCCTCCCGAACCGATAGGACGAGTCTTTGACCTTTCTGAGAATCATTTGGAAAAAGACACATCAATGTCTTGAGTTGATTTTTTTTACCGTAATGCAAATATATTAATTAGATTACACAAACTTCTGATGAAAGAAGATAGGTTGCACAATAATTTTCCCGTTACTTTACCCGTGGCTTGTTTTGCAAATCATTTTTCATGTATATGATCGTAAATTTTTTGTGAAATGCAGAAAAAAGATATGATTTACTATTTGAAATAATGATAGTTTTAGATTGAGCAGAAAATCCCGGGGCCCTCTATGACTCATGCTATAAATAAAGTTTGTACGAACTATTGGAATGATGATGGTTTCGAGTCAATATATATAGACAGTGATAGAAGGTACGTGTATGTATAATAAATTTTGTGTATATTATTTCAACATTGTGAAATTCTGGGGAACAATTTGAGAATTATATTTAAATCTGTCACTGAAAAAAATGGAAACGGGGGAGGGGTTCCCGGCCGTACCCCACCCCTAACTCCGCCCATGTTAAATAACAAAAGATGACTCTGAGAAAGTTTTGATTTTTTTTATGCTTTTTGATAATGAATTATCAAGTTTTTGTTCTGATATCTTTAACATGAGCATTTTCTCGGATAAAAAATCGAACTGGTGCGATGTGGGTTTTTTAAAAAATCATTTTTGGTAGTTATAATATTTATTTGTTCATTTTTACCTTTTAATCTAATTATTTATTGCCATGTTTACTCCAGAGAGAGAGAGAGAGAGAGAGAGAGAGAGAGAGAGAGAGAGAGAGAGAGAAGGCCTCGTGGTTTTGTACCCCTGTATATAAAGCGGGAGGCGTGTCACATTACGCAACATGATGTAACTGTATATTAGCTCGGGGTGTCACCCGTCGCGAATCAGGTCCTTTCTATCAGGGGAGAAAAAGGGGACATTGAAGGGATGTCGTACGGCAGGGAAATATACATCGTGTTGGGGGAGGGGGTTCAAGATAAATGAAACAAATTTTCGATAATGAACCTAGAACGGTAGAATTTCGGATGAAATGTTTGATTCTGACCTATCGATGTGTTATTTCATACATCACGGATAGGTTTGTTCTTTTTTCATAACTTTGGTGAAAGTTATTTGGCGATCAGGGGCAAAGAACCTCAACTGCGGGGGACATATTCTTTTCTTTTGAGAATTGTGAGGCTGGAGGATACCCCCCCCCCCCCCTATCGATGGGAGCCCGGTTCTTCCGTGAAAATTAAAAAAAAATGAATCAAATAGGTTCCTCTTGAAAGTATTTGAACATGATTCAGTTTTAGCAAACGATGTACTATATATTTATCAAGGATCAATTAAGGAGCAGAGTATATATAACTATATCCTTATACTTTGAATACGATGAAAACTATTGTTGAAATAAATATAATGAATAAATATTGTTCAAAGTAATACAATTATTTGACATTCTCTACACCTACTTCTTTTAAGTAATCGCGGCTCTAGAGGGAGTTACCGGCGCCAGGACTCTCTCTCTCTCTCTCAGTGGCGGATTTAGGGGGGTGCGGAGGGGGCGCCCGCCCCCCCGGCACTGACCCAAAATTTTCCAAAACAGGTATATTTTTGCCCATTTTCAGTAAAAATCTGCAAAATTCGCCCCTTGACCCCCCGGCAAAGGGGGCGCTGGATCCGCCACTGTCTCTCTCTCTCTCTCTCTCTCTCTCTCTCTCCTGATTTTTATACAAGTTTTATTTTCTTATGTACATGTACATATATTTACTACATATGGATTCCCTGATTGGTTGCATCCCCCTTGAAACAAAATCTAGATCCGCCCAGAGACGTATATACGTCTATGATCCGCCCTTGTATAAAGTCAACAATTTATCATTCAATAAAAAAAAAAGAAGAAGAAATCAAAAATAGATAGATAATCAATTAATACTTCAAAAAACGCAATATGATACATATTCTATTTTTCACCATAATTGACAATTATAATGATAATATTTATGCCGTGAAAGATTAAACGGTTGATGTGACCTTGAAGATACCGACAAGCCGAAAGCATTCGTACGGAATACCTTTAGAATATACAACAGGGTAAGTAAAAGAGATCGATACCATTAATCGAATTTAAGCGCGGACCTAGAGGAGGTATGTGGGACACCCCGACTTGAAGCTTTTTTGCGTTTTTACACAAAATTAATTTTAAAATCATATGCTGGACCCCCCCCCCCTCTCTCTCACGCCCGACTGGACTACATGACATTGTATATATAGTCCAAGGACTAACTTTGTTTATCATAAGTCCTTGTATAGTCTTGTAATTTCATTCGCTTCGCATCTTATTAAGTCACCTCTCTCTCTCTCTCTCTCTCTCTCTCTCTCTCTCTCTCTCTCTCTCTCTCTCTCTCTTAAACTTAGAACTTTTTTTAGTATCTATTACTTAGCGAGGAGCTTAGATTAATGATACGCATTTTCGTCATGTCCTATAATATAGGTTTGTTTCTATGTGTTTTATTGTTACATGTAAGTTTCTCATTTTGTTTTGTTGTTTGTTTGTTCTTTTGAACTCTTTTTTTATCCCTCATTCGCCTTTGAATTCTCAAAGAAACGGAAAGAAACGAAACGAAAGTTGCAAAATCAGTGGAAAAATTCCTCAGTACAAACCTCTTCTATGCAGTTTCGGTAAAAGCATAATTTATTTTGTAAAATGAATTAGTCTATATGAACACAGTGGCGGATCCAGAACCTCAATCGCCGGGGTCATTTGGCCCCATTCCCAATGAAAATAAGTAAAAAAAAATTGGATCTTTTTTTCCCAAACTATGGCTCTAGAATTTTCCAATCACATGTAGGTGGAATTATCACCACAATTGGTTAATTTTACTGGTTCAAAAGTAGCAGAATTATCACCACAATTGGTTAATTTTACTGGTTCAAAAGTAGCAAATTTACTGTTAATTTGCCATAATTTATGTAATAAAATACTAATCATTATCGTAATCAAATCTTATTCAAAAGAAAATCATTTGATTTAACATTCATTTCTGATCTTTTGATTGTCTAAGCAGTCATTTACTTTTTCCCGAACGTCGTAATTTTTCCAAATTGCACAGACCCTGGCCCCAAATTACTGGGGGAAAAACCCTAGCCCTTTGCGAAATAACTTCGGCTTGAGGTTTAATTATGCATTGCGTGTGCCTTTTTTTCCAGATCCAGCTCTATATATGTTATGCATCTATAGAATTTTCGTCGCCTACATGTCCACCCCGACAACTCCCCCTCCCCGAGAAAATTTTGAGAAATCGACTAAAATTGGCGTTTTCTGTAGTGTCTTTGGGATCTTTCTGACAAATTGCCCTATAGATATACTTTTATGTCGTAAAAGATATGATTTTTTTGTCTTCGCTGCCGGGGGGGGGGGGGGGGGGGGGGGGGCGGCGCTCCAGCCCCTAAAGCCCCCCCCCCCCTTAAATACGCCACTGGAATAATTTGAAAATTATTAATTTTTCTTATTTAAATCGGACATTATATGATGATCTGAACCCCATCCACCATGCATGTTTCTCCGTCCTATTTATACTTTTCTGAGAAGAAAGACCCCCGAATCCCTACCCACAGGATTTGGCGTTACCCCTCCCCCGCTCGGTACTCGGCCCTTTTATGACTCTAAAGGCTCTTTGGGTACATAAAACACCCCCTCCCTCCTATCTCCTATGTGCTTCCAACCCTGGACCCGCCCTTTCATCGCTTTCGAAATACGTTAAGGTTCCTCGCTGCAACCCCTCTTCCCTAGGTCTTGTCTAGCCCAGCCCTATTATCACGTCCCTGCAAGTACTCCTATCAGAGCTTTACCAATAGCAGACGGTTGTTGGCCGACGATTTACGTCCGAACAAAACGCGACGAAACTCACCAAAAATAAGGGGTCGTGTATAAAAAAAACCCTAATATATCTTTAACATCTATTAGTATTGCAGTCAGTAATAAAAAAAAACATGAATAAATACTTATATAGTTATATGTATTCGTCTTAATGGAATTTTATTTAAGTTTTTGAAAGATATATCATGTTGTTTCTTATACACGACCCCTTATGTATGGTAAGTTTCGTCGCGTTTCGTTCGGACGTACTTCGTCGGCTGGAACAACCGTCTGTTATTGGTAAAGCTCTATCATAGATTTGACTGGTGCTATATTTAGACCAAGGACATCCCGAACGAGAAGGACATCGAGTCGACGAGGAGTTTGGTGAAAATATTAGAAATAAAACTAAACGATCGGCAATCATATTTTACCTTGTTAAGCTTTAATATCAATGATACGGCCGGGATTCTACTTGCCTCCTCTTCGTCTCTTCGAATTCAAGCGCCATGTTGTAAGTTTACACTCATGCGTCAGGTCAAACACGTGACACCACGAGGTTGTTTCCATAACATCGTCCATTCATATGGATCGAGGTGTCACGTGTTTGACCTGACGCATGAGTGTAAACTTACAGCATGGCGCTTGAATTCGAAGAGACGAAGCGGAGGCAAATAGAATTCCGGCCGTATCATTGATATTAAAGCTTAACAAGGTAAAATATGATTGCCGATCGTTTAGTTTTATTTTATTTGAGTGAGACACAGTCAATAATCCCCCAGAAAATTTGCCGATTCGTGCCGGCCATATCCTAAATTTGGGTCCCGGGTTTGTTCAATGTACTTTCCTGCGGCCAACACACCCCTACCAACCAAATATCCAAGTGTCGTTGGCCGTTTCTGCGGCTACAACTGCCAGTGATTTAAATTTTCCCTGCATTTTGTGTATTTTACGCATTAGATTCTAATACCCATTGATATCGATCGAGTGTGTCACAAGTACGCATAAATAGAATCTATGTTTCCAGTTTCTATTTCTATCGCTCTAGCTCTAAGACATACAGAGATTTATCTTAAAAAGACTGGAAATCTAAACAAGCTAAACGTAAATCCAATCATAATCTACATTGCTTGCACAGAATTTTGCAGCTGTGCGTACGTCTTAAGGAGGGTTTCAACACCAAGATGGCGGCGGCATTATTTGCTTTCTCACTTCCTAGGAAAAGCACAGTCCCTACTTCCTTAAAACATTTGATACCCTGATTGATACACAAATTTGAGGTTCCTGACGAAGTTTGAATAATTTTCGACGTAATTTGAAGGAATTATAGCGATTTTAAAAATTGTGGACTTTAGGAGTTTTATCCAAGAGCTAACCACGACGTCATTTCGACGTTATCGGGGGAAAATGGTGTCACAAACTATCGCATTTAAAATGCAATTAAAACTTTAATACAAAACGTATCGCATTGAAACTTTACATGTATAAAATAGAAAATTCAATTCTTATCTTAGTGTAGTCGTTGACAAATTTACATATAAAGGAAGCGGATGTCACTTCAATGAAAATGGATGAATTTGGAAGAAAAATGGAAAATATAAAGCTTTGTAAAATTTTAATCCCAAATTTAATTTTTCTCATTTAATCATGAAATCATATCTGGACACCATTGATAATTTTGTTAGTTTTTGAGAAGGATTGATCCACAGGATTCCTAATAATCACCTATAAACTACAGTCAATTGGCTCAAAATTGCAATTTTTTGAGCGATGGTGTCATCTTTTATTCAAGTATCCTGCCTTTGTTTATAACACAATTCAGCTTGTCTTTTCCATATGTAAGAGCAATACATTTATGAATATTTTGGAAGTTAAATTAAAATCAATTTCCAATAGCTTTAAGAGAACTGGAATTACACTTTTAATATTATGACGTCATCAAGAAATTCACGAATACGTTGAAAAATGCATATTTCGAGGTCTCATAGAATTTTTTTCTGTTGATAGAATCAAATGTAAGTTTGTGTGATGAAGGACAGACAAGAAATGAATAATTTCAGAAATTTTGAGAAAAATTGAATTTGGCGTCGAAGTGTTCAATACCTCCTTAATCAATGTATAATAAAATCTAATATTATATAAACGGGATGTAACGTCGATTCTGATTGGCTGGCGCGCGAGTCATTATTTAAGAAAAAAAATGACAAGCCGGGCTCTATTGTCTCATAATGCCCGAGCGTCCTCAGCCAATCACATTTATTACCGAGCCGCGTCTGCGGCAAGGTGATAAATGTGATTGGCTGAGGACGCGAGGGCATTATGAGACAATAGAGCCCGGCTTGTCATTTTTTATTTCTATTCTAATGATGACCAAACTTAGACCTTTTGATTCTTGGTAAAAACCATTTCCTGCCGGTTTATCTGCTTTCAGAAAATGGGTAGGCGTGGCTTATCGCTATAGGGCCTATATTGGAGAATAGAGCCCGGCTCGCGTCTGTTGTCTTAATAGGGAAAAGGAATCAAGTCATATTAGAATTTCCGATAATGACCGCTGACGGAAGATAATGACTGGATGTGGTATTTGTCCTGATTTCGGTATACATGATAAAAAATAATATAGTTATTTGTTAAATATTAAAAGATATACTTTTCACAAAAAAGTGCAATTAATTGTTGGATTCTTGATTAAAATTTTTGTGTTTATATTGATTTTAATCATTATTTTAATCCTATATAATCTAACTATTCGTTATATAATATAACAAATAAGGACTTCACCTCGGTCATTATGTCATTATAATGACCCGATAAGATTTGTGATATCGACCGAGGCCAGGTGAAGTCCTTATTTGTATAATGATCTTTAATCAACGTTGGATATATTACAATGTAAAGCTGTAAGCAGAGCTTTTGATCGACATACATTTTTTAAGAACAGGTTAAGAACATATCTACATTATTTATAAGGCTTGAGAGAAGATGTTCAGCCCCAAAACATCATTCCGTGTCAATAGTCGATGAGGATCGAAGATGCACCCGACCCTCCTGTCACTACTATTTCGGCATAGTGAACACTAAACCTAACACTTTTATATAAATAATAATTTTTTTATATTGATATTGTAACTCATTACGTTGGATTGTCAAAATCTTCTGAATTTTCTCAAAATCAGTATGATGATAGGCATGTTTAAAAATTGTTCCGGACATTTCGATAGTTTCTATTATTTATCTAATAGTTAGTCTCGGATCCCATCATACTTCATAGTGCACAGACAATGGATATTAAAATTTTACCAATTGCTCATCTATGTACATTAAAGTACTGTGCAGTTCGACTGCTTTCAATAACTAATCAACAAATAGATTTAGACAGATTTTTTCAATAAAATTTTATGAAAAATGAAAAAAAAGCATTGTGAAGGTCCATGCAGTTAACTTTTATACGCCTATCATTTGACGGGATATATTATGGTATGACAATGTCCGTCAGTCCATCTGTCAGTCTCCTAGGGCTGAGCGGTTTTATCGCGGTACCGGCATATCGCGATACGAGGCTTCGCAATACGTACCACGGTATTTGTTTTCAAAAACCGGTTTTTGACGATATTATTTATCTTCATATTTTTATGATGTCTCTTTGAAACTTATGGGCAAAAGCGATTATTTTTGCAATTTTCTGACTAGCCACTTTTAAACATGACGAGGTCTCCGTTCTATGCTACACAGCAAAACATATTTCAAGAAATAGGTAAAATAACGTTTCTTCGACCTGTAGAAATGTTCCGCAACACACTGCACATTGGTATACTAATTTGCAAGAAAGACTTTATCATGTTAGCTTGATTCTTATATTTTGTTTATAGTACATGTAGTTATGATTGTTTAAACATACAATATAGTGGTGTCATTTTAAGTTTCCTAGTGACTTTTTGCACTGTATGTCCGCGAGTGTCCGCTGATGTCTCAGCAGAATTATCACATTAATAGCTTAAAATAACTGGATGGATATTATTTTTTTCAACCGGATATTCATGCATGTACGTATGATTGGTCAAATTTGTCTGCACGTGTGCATCCGTAATTATATCATGATGAAGACATTTTAAGATTTTAAAATAAAATTTTGAAAGGAAAATTGAGGTAGGGAAAAAAAACCAATAAGGGCTCTTGATGTTACCGTATAAAAATATTGCAATATATATCGCAATATTTTTCCAAATATCGCTATATATCGCAATACACATTTGACCCGCGATACTCAGCCCTACCGTCTCCGTCCTCTCATGGAACGCAATTACTTCAGTATGCGTCAACAGATTTTCATCATATTTAAAATTAATAATGTACACTTTGATCAGACTGTGAAGAGGAATTAAGCTGCCTTTCGATTTTCAGGTTCACCTGATTTGTCGTAACAGAGTAATGGGACTTAGATTCCTTTTGTTAATATATGAAAATACAGAAAATTACTTAAAAATTCATTAAAAATCTATTTTTGGTCAAAATTTTTTGAAAAATTGTATACCTCAAGGAGGAAGGATGTTCTTTCATATATGTAACGGGTTTTTATTTTTTTGTCTCATTATTGAGAAATCGCATGTAATGGGCATGATGGGAGGGGGGGGGGGTATATGCACATGCATGTACATGTTTTAAGCTAAGCCTAAGGGCAAATTACAGGCACATGGAACGCAATAAATGAAATATGAAGCAATGGATTTTCATGATATTTTAAGATTTAGATCATAATTTAGAGAGGAAGCTGCCTTTAAATTTTCAGGTTCATTCTATTTGTCATTACAGAGTTATGGGACTTAGATTTTTTTTAAAATATTGTGAAAATATACTAATATAGTTAAAAATTCATCAAAAATCTATTTTTGGTTGAAATGTTTTAAAAATTTGTATACTTCAAGAAGAAAGGATGTTCTTTTGTATATGTTACGGGTTCGAATTTTTTTGTCGCATAATTGGAAAATTATGTGTAATGGGAGGGGGTGCAAATTATAGTAAAAGCAATATGCATCCACAGATTTACATGGTATTTCTACATTGTAATAAGACTGTGGAGAGGAAACCACCTTTCAATTGTCAGGTTCATCTGTTTTGTTGTTACAGAGTTATGGGACTTAGATTTCCTTTTAAATACTGTGAAAATATACTAAAATAGTAAAAACTTCTTTAAAACTCTATTTTTCGGTGAAATGTTTTGAAAATTTGTATACTTCAAGAAAAAAGGATGCTCTTTAATATATGTTTTGGGTCGTTCGTCTTTGTTGTCGTATAGTTTAGAAATAATGTGTAATGACGGCTTCCTCTTCACATTCTTATCACACTATGTATAAATATAATGAAAATCCGTTGGCGCAAAATCAAAATACATTGTATTGTGTCCAATGCACCTATACTTTGCCCTTAGCTTAACTTGTATATCTCTCCCACTATACATTATTTCTTTGAAATAGTGAAGTTTCATGAAGTTTCGAGTAGTATAGTAAAGTTTCATAAAGTTTCGTGTAGTAAAGTTTCATAAAGTTTTGTGTAGTAAAGTTTCATAAAGTTTTGTGTAGTAAAGTTTTGGTAGTATAGTAAAGTTTTGTGTAGTATAGTAAAGTTTCGTGTATTATAGTGTAGTATAGTAAAGTTTTGTGTAGTATAGTAAGTTTTGTGTAGTATAGTAAAGTTTTGTGTAGTATAGTAAAGTTTTGTGTAGTATAGTAAAGTTTTGTGTAGTAAAGTAAAGTTTTGTGTAGTATAGTAAAGTTTCGTGTAGTATAGTAAAGTTTCGTGTAGTATAGTATAGTAAAGTTTTGTGTAGTAAAGTATACTATAGTATACTATAGTTTACTATAGTATACCATAGTACTTTTTCGTTAGGGTTGTTCAAACGTCTAGGCAAAAGAAAGGAGGGGAACTCCAAGAAGACTCGGTGAAGCAACACTAGCAAAACATCGGAACACCTCAAGTCAAAATACACAACAGACATGTCGATGCTGTAGATTGAAAGGTCGTACATGTACTAGGGTCCTGTAGCATCATATCCCAGGCATCTTGCTACGTCTTTTGGTATATTTTGGACATAATTTCCACATTTTTTGGCCATATTTCATTGTTTAGATCACTGACGAGGGATAAATATCCATGCTGTAAATCTATCTGCATCACCTTATTAGTTCTTTTTTTTTCATCTAAATATTCCAAAATCAACACAATTCTCATTGTAAATTCGATGTTTTGGTATATAAATTGTCCGACTACAAGATTCAAGGTATGCCAGTTATTAAATATGCTGCAAATTTATGTTAACTATTTTGAAGTGGTCACTTATCCATTTCAGTCATCTAATTGACAGTCAATATTTAGTTTCAAGGGTATATTGTACCCGCTAATTTTGAAATTTCTAAAAAGTGGGTCCTGTAGCATCTTATCCCACCCATCCTGCTACGTCTTTCGGTATACTTTTTCGACATAGTTACTTTCATACTTTTTGGCATATTACATTGTTTAGATTTAGGATCACTGATGAGGGTTAAATACCCGAGGCGTGCATGTCTGGTCCACGTTGCCAATTTATCTGTTCTTAAATGATGCTATTCAATTTGAAGACGTTTACATTCTAACGGGCGTATATTGATTATCAAAGAATTGGCGGTCATTGTTGCGCCGCATTTATGTCAAAATGCGTTCTGTTTATTTCTATATGAGTATATTGTTATAGACTGAAATAACTATTGTAATTTTGTTATGTTTTAATAAAAAAAGATTATCTGCCTTTAAATGATGCTTATGAATTTGTTGACGTTTAACACATGTACTTTAAAGAAGATCCTGACGATAATCTCAACAGCACTGACAATAGAGCACAAAATTGAGCATCGACGGACCCCTAGCAAGCTAGAGGTGGGATCAGGTGCCCGGGAGGAGGAGTTAGCATCCTCTGTTGGCTAGCTTCACCTGCCGTCGATGTTCATGCACGAAATTGAAAACAATATATAAGAAACATGCACTGTCTGAGGTTTTGTCTATATAGAAAGTGCTCTGGCGACCATGTCAGGGAGAAATATTCAAAACACTGTCAAACCCCTCGCGGGGAATTCTTTTACATGCTAAGTAACACATACGCCCTTTTTGACTTTGTGCATCTGCCTGTGAAATTCATTATGATACCCCATCTGTAACCATTGTAACGGATTGATAACTTAAATATGAAAGGTCGTATGTGTCAGATACGACCATAGTTTGTCTTAATTTTAATTCCAAAAGGTTGTAAGTGTTAGTTTTAGACCTTTCATATCCCAATCTTTAATGAGTATGAAGGTCGTATGTGATAAATTTACTGTCCGCATTTCGGAAACTGGATTTTGTTTATTTTTTCATGCATAAATTTAAATAAGATAGATATCATTGAATAGTTTTTGCATAGTTGCTTCAATGATAAATTTCATCGTGACGTCGCCGAGTATAACATTGGACAACGTCATGGCAAAAATTAGCATTGGAAATGGCCCATCTAAAACTGTTTTATTGCGTGCTCTGACTATCATATAACTTTTACCGAAATTACGACTAAGCGAGATCTATTGAATGGTATAAATTTTATTTATATGTTTGCATGATGAAGTAGTTCAAAATGCGTTTATCCAGTTTCCGAAGTGAGCTGTGCGGACAGTACTTTACTACATGTACTACTAAGTTTTTGTACTTATATTGAATGTTTTGTGGGAAAACATGTTGGCTTTTTTATGGTTTCTTTTTTCTCTTTGATTACAAGATACATGTAGCAATGTAAAACAGTTTTCTCTCTCCTGAAAAATTTTAAATTTGAACTTTCGACATTTCAGTTCTACATGTAGTGGATATACAGTAAGAGACACTAAAGGGACACGACATCAAAACACCAAATCTAAGAGACGACATGTACACATAAACTAACGGGACCAATGGGTAATCGGTGCCGACATCAGACGGTCACAGTAGATGTTCTTGCTATGCCGATTTTGTTGTTAACATCCCTCTTACTTTTCCGGTTAATCAGAGGTCCCACAGGACGAACAATGGTAGTGTAGATTAACCTCCTCACTGTAAAAAGACCAAACAAACAAAGACAGCAAAACGCAAATGTAAATGGATATAAAAACAAAAGGCGTACGAAATACAGTACGTGCTTTCGCCGGCTATAGCGAACTGATGGATACATGTGATTACCCGAGAAGTCTTACCGACATTCAGAGAGGACAAGTGATCTTCTCTAAAAAGTTTGAACAGAGACCGTCATGGAGTCCCGTCATGACAGTCATTTCGAGTGCAAGTCTTAAGAATGCACTGGTATTGTTTATTGGTCAAGTACCATGCCGAGTGCTCATCTGGTGGCATTTGGATCATATTCACGGTATAAAAGGCGTTTGATGATTCTGAGGCATTTTCGATTACCATTCTGTCTACCTTTGATCCTTCTCATTTTGTTTATTATATCACCTCCAAAGACTGTGAAATACCCAAGGTAATGTACCATGTTGCTTGTTTATGTCCAAATTTTAAAAGAAGCTGACAATGATTTTTTTTATAAATATCTTAAGCGTCTTACCCAGTTTATAAATTCAAAGCAGAAATCTTGACCTAAAGTTTCTTGATGATTTCAAAATAAAAATAGCAGAAAATAGCAGTAATTTGAAAATCGCATTCACGCAAATGTATCTTCTTTAAATTTAATGTGAATTTTACACATGTTTTAAACATTTTCCTATATTAGCAGATTAACATCATAGAAGGACCCATCAGTTATTCAGTTCCAATGTCGAGAGGGCAAGGTAAAATCATATGAATTTTCATTGCAACAGTTGCGACCTTCGGAAATAATAACATTCCGAATTGAGACCACGTGTCCTGGGAGAGTCAGCGTCTCCTAATTGCATGCCACCGCCGTCGCAGCAGCTCCATAAAAACTTGTCGAATTCGATGATATTCTCGATGTATATGTTACAGGGAATAAGTGTAATCAGGGATTTCATGTAATTCCTGAAAGGTTCAGTGATTACGTGTAATCCTTGGTCATTTTAGGGATTACATGTAATCCCCAAATTTTCAGGGATTACATGTAATTCCTAAAATATTTGAGCATTTTTACACTTATTTCCTGACCGCCAAAATCACATAAAAATGATGAAATTGCGATATGATAGACATTTTACATGTTCATAATATAAAATCCTATCACCGAAAGAGACAAAATGGTTACCCATATAATCAGAGATGCTTTTAAGGCTGATTATGTTAATTTAAGATTGATAGGAAAATTATATGTTAGAAAAACTTCTTGAGCGGACAATTCGGTTGCACAGATTAATTTTGACCAACTGATATGACTGTAATACATGTACTCGGTAAAATTGTATGCATGGAATCTTGATTGGACTATGTAACTCAATACAGCCATTATACCAAAGCAAAGTGCCATGGTGATTGCTTCATCCCATAATCTTTTCTTTGCATCTATTCTATTTCAATGAAACTTGTTGCAATTAAGATATCTTAGTATTTAGATGTACACGAAGGAAGGGGATATCCGATTTTTTTTTTACCGGGAAATAGGAATAATTATTCACATAGATTTGTTTTATGGACCTTCATACTCATTCTGGTCTCCTATGCTATTTTTAACATATATTTTATTTGGATGTGCTACTGAATGGACTATTGAATGGACTACTGAATCGACCCTCCGGGAAATTTGGAGCTGCGCACTCTCTGTAAAGTAAATGTACAAATCTAAATTCAAAACATTAAAGAGGGCGCTACTGAAATGAATTTTGATGAGAATTTAATATTCGAAACACGTGTCTGGTGCAGAAAAATTGGTTTGGAATTTTCTTCATGAAGGTATAGAGTTAGAACTCGATATTTATCTCAGAAAATGTGAAATTTTGCGAAAAAAACCTTATGGAATGAATTCATTTTTCTATCTTATTGATTTCTTGTATTTTAAAACCATGCCTCCGTTCGTGAGTCTTTGGCCATGACTTGTGGCATTGTATGTACATAATGTATATAATTTGTATATATTTTGTGTTTATACCTATAAGCATGTGCTTTTGGTGAAATAAACTACAAGAACACTTCCGTATTATAATGCTTGCTGTCGGACGGGGACATCCGTTTCCTCGCCAAAAAAAGTAAATTTGAATATATCTTAAACTTATTTAGACATAACATAATAACTTATTGAAAATTAGACCATTTTTGTCATTTCTTTTTTTTTTTGCCCATTATCAAGATACGTTAATGAGGGTTATTCATACTAATGTTTCCGATTGAAACTTTCGATATATGTGTTAGAGTACTTTGACCATCAATTTTGTTTGATAAATTCTTTTTCTTTGCGCTCATGGGTTTGTTTTATGTCCATTTTGCATGGATAATGATAAACATTATAAATCAACTTCAATATTTGGGGAATATTTTGATAAAAATTACCTATTCTAGTTTGAATATTTGTACTTATTTGGCATAACTAGTTATGGGTACTTGACAGAGAGGATATTCAGCATCAACTGAGCCAAAAATAATAGATTTCAAAACTGAAAATAAGGAGAACTTAAGGTTAGGAAATAAGTGTAAAAATGCATGAAAAATTCAGGAATTACATGAAATACCTGGCCAATTTCAGGAATTACATGTAATAACTAATCGAAACGGGGATTACACGAAATCCCTAGATTTCAGGAATTACATGAAATCCCTAATTACACTTATTCCCTGTAACATATATATTGATTTACATATCAGGTAACTATAACTTATTAGGGCACATGTAGCTAAGTTCGATCAACTTCGGTTTATCGTCTCCTCAACGCATTTGAAAACTTCTGTTATCAAAATTTGTTGAAATTTCTAAAACGTGGGTCCTGTAGCATCCATTCTGATACGTCTTTCGGTAACGTTTTGGACATAATTATTTTCAAACTCTTTGGTAATATTACATTGTTTAGATAGAGGATCACTGACGAGGGTTAAGTTCCGCAAAGGTGCATGTCTGGTCAATGCTGAAATTTGATCTGTTCTAAAATGATGCAATTGGATTTGAAGACGTTTAACATTTGAACCACTTGTTGAGTGTCACTACTGGTGGTCCAGGAGTCCCCGAGAGCGCATGCATCTAAGTTCGATCAACTTCGGTTGATCGTTACTTCAACACATTTGAAAACTTCTGTTATCAAAATTTGTTGAAATTTCGAAATCGTGGATCCTGCAGCATCATATCCCACCCATCCTGCTACGTCTCTCAGTACGTTTTGGACATAATTATTTTCAAACTCTTTGGTAATATTACATTGTTTAGATTGAGGATCGCTGACGAGGATTTAGTACCCGAAACGTGCCTGTCTGGTCCATGCTGAAATTTTATCTGTTCTGAAATGATGCTATTGAATTTGGAGACGTTTAACATCGTTTTGTTATGATAAAAGCCAGTCAATCCCAATCCAGAATGTCACTGACTATTCTAGACAGGGGGTTCTGATCAGAGAGAAGAATGTATGACAAATATGGATAATGACCATATCCCCGTATACAGCACAAAATCGATTAATTCAGAAAATCAGAATGTTTTAGAATGTATCAAATGTTTTAGAATATATAAAATCAAATATATCAAAATAAATCAGAATATATAAGATTGAAAGGAGGAAAAGTCAAACAGGAATAAATTTGACTTAAACGAATTCAATAATGTCAATATAAATGAAAAAATACGTGTATGTTCATATGTGAATAATAAAGGAACTTTTCCCGACGTAGTCCTGAATCAATGTGCTGTTAAAAACTATAATTCCATGTGTCGAACTTATCAAAGATAAATGATTGTATAATACCGTGTTGTCCTGCCTGTTTAATTTATGAGGTGTTATTGATTTTGTCGTTTCTGTCCGCCTTTTCTCTATTTTTCTCAAGTATGAGGTGTCCCCAATATCTGAGATTATGATGGGTTATGCCCTTTTTATACATCAAATATGGCTAAAACAATTGAGTGAAGGTGCAAAAGCGTTAAGCTTCAAAGATTCAATGAAAATTTAGCATGTCATAGCAAATAGTATTAACTGATAAGAAAGCAATTGGAACGAACTATTAAATGGAAATATTGCCTGTTTTCTACATGGTTTCTAAGGAATTACGTATTTGCATATCGCTGTAGGTTTAATAACCCTTTTGATGATTCTGAGGAGTTTTCAATGGTTACTCTGTCTACCTTTGATCTTTCTAATTTTGTTTATATCACCATAAAAAGCAGGCTAAGAAATACCCAAAGTTATGTATTCTGTTGCTTGCATAGGTCCGAATTTGAAAAGATGCTGACAGTAATTTTTCTATACATTTTCCAAACGTCTTACTCAGCTTATGAAAGCAGAAACATTTTTTTTTTATCTTTTTTTTTTTTAATTTTTATTCCATTTTCAATTTTATACATGCATACAACTTACATTCAAGAGATGAGTAGCATACCCTTCAGCACATTCCCATTCATACCTCATTCATTCCCATTCATACTCTTACACATCTATGCTACTTTTAACAAAATATGATTTCAAATACTTAAAAAGTACATAATTATTATGAAGATGATAATAAAGATGCAACTTTGGATACATGACAATAATGAAGCAATTGATTTACATGAAATCCATTTCTATTAATTCATATTAAAAGTGATTATATATTAAATATTGATGAATTAACTCAAAGTCAGCCATTTTATCTCATATTTTGATAATGATCCATTTTTTCTTGCAATATATTTTTCAATGTTTCTTATTTGTAGTATTTTTTGAAGAGCTATTTGAAAATTTGTCATTGTTTCAAAATATTTACAATTGAATATATATTTTTTTACAGATAAGTATGATGTGATTAATTAGAGATTTTTCCGTTTGTATTCCAAATATCATAGAATGATTTCTCAAAGCTGTAGTAAATGTTAAAGTATTTCTTAACCAGTCTGAGCATTCATTCCAAAAATGTTTTATTATATTACAATCACAGAATAGATGTACAAGACTCTCAGGATTTTCTTTGCAAAAGAAACAAAAATTGCTTTCGCTTTTCCCTATTTTATGTAGAAATGTGTTTGTAGTTAAGATTCTGTTTAGAAGTTTATATTGAAAATATATTAGTTTAGTTTCATTTGTACATGACTTTGCCAATGAAAAGTAATTTTGTATGTTTTCTGATCTTACATCTCGAATTTCATTTGACCATTTAATAATTTTTGCGTCAGGAGGGCAGAATTCCTTTGCTCTCAAATCATTATAAACAAATTTTATGCATTTAGTTCCAATTATTCGAAGAAGGTAAACATTCATAACAATCGTCAAAGAGTTTGCGTTTCATTTTTGAATTTTTGAATTTCATTTTTCCTTTCTTTTTGAATGTGATTAATAATATGATAATATTTAAGAAAATTGTTACATTTTGTTATCGTGTGAATTTGATCGAAGGATTTAAAATTTCCATCTTCGTTAATCAGATCGTTTAGACAATTTATTCCCTTCTCATCCCACTTAGTATAATAATCATACTCTGACCAAGAGCATAAGTTTCTTATGTCTTGCTGCAAATAATCTGAAATTATACTTATTTCTGAATTTTTGATATGAATGACCGATAAAATCACATCTTTCCAAAATTTATTTGATACCAATCTTCTCAATTCATCTAATTTGTGTCTGTTCAAATACCAAATTGATTCTATGTTTGTCTGAATATTGAATATGGTTGAAAGAAACATTTGCCAACTTCCACATGGGTTATCGAATATTCTCTTAATCCATTTTATCTTTATATAATCAAGGAATGATGAAATATGAATCATATTCAGACCACCATTTTTGTATTCTCCTATCAGTGTTTTTCTTTTGATTTTATCCGGCTTGTAGTTCCAAATAAATTTATAGAATATAGTTTCAAGTTCATGTACTAATTGTTTTGACGGATTAGGGAGTGCTGAAAACAAATGAATAAGTTTTGGAAATGCTAAATTTTTCATGACTGTGATTTTTCCAATCGGTGTTAAATCTCTCTTCGCCCATGTACCTAATAATTTCTTTATGGCTGATATTTGATTTCTGTAATTTATTTCTGTCATATTTTCTAATGTATTAGTAAAAATTATTCCCAAAAATTTAAACGATTTTTCAGACCAGTCAATAGTTAAATCTGGACATATTATTTCCTTGCTTCCCGTTTTAGAACCTAACCAAACCGCATGAGATTTTGCAATGTTTAATTTCAAACCAGAAATTTTGCCAAATGCTGCAATCAGATCCATTGATTTTCTTAAAGATTTCTCACTGCTATCTAATAGGAGGAAAGTATCATCTGCATATTTATTTATAATTAAATTAACTGTCCCGAAGGTAATTCCTTTAATATTTTTTTCTCTTTTTATCCGTAGACTAAGTAATTCGACAGCTATGATAAATATGTAAGGTGCTAATGGATCGCCTTGTCTACATCCTCTTTTTTTGAAAAAGTCAGATAGATAGCCATTATTTATAACACTGCTTTTGGAATTTTCATAAAAAGTAGCGAACCATTTACATATTGAATGACCAAAATTAAAAGTTTCAAGTGATTTATAGATGAATGACCATTCTATGCTGTCGAATGCTTTCTCAAAATCGAGCAATAATAGTAAACCTGTCTTTTTCTGTCTAATCATATGGTCCATTACATCAAATAATATGCGCGTATTTTCTCCAATGAATCGTTCTTTCAAAAATCCCTTTTGACTATCACTAATTATTGTTGGAAGAACCTTTTTTAATCTATTTGCTATTGATGCTGCCCCAATTTTGTAGTCCACATTTAATAATGAGATCGGTCTCCAATTTTTCAACAATCGTCTATCTTTATTCTCCTTTGGTAAGCAAGTAATTATTCCTTGTGTTTGAAATTCTGATAATTTTTCGGTTTCGTATCCAAAATTCAATGAGTTCAGAACTAATTTCCCTATATATTTCCAAAAAAATTTATGAAACTCTACAGTAAAACCGTCAGATCCTGGAGACTTTTTATTTTTCATTCTATATAAAGCTTCGCTGCATTCCTTAAGTTGGAGAATTCCTTCACAATTTTCTTTTTCTAAATTCGAAAGTTTAGGAGTATCACACATGAAATCATTTTTTAATATATCCATTTCATTGTTTTCATCTTCTGGTAATGTTGATTTATATAGATTTTCAAAGAATATTTTTTGTTTATTAAGAATTTCATTTTGATCAATAGTAGTACTTCCATCTGAATCAATGATCTCATATATAGTTTTATTTATGAAATTTCGTTTTTCTAATTTACAAAAATATTCAGAGCTTCTCTCACCATCTTCGTACCAACTTGCTTTTGATCTGAACATAACAGAGTCAATTATTACTTTCCTTTCCCTTTCCTGTTATTTTGTATTTGTTTCTCCATTTCTAAAAGTTCACGTTCAGTTTTTCTCTTTTTTTTCTCGGTTTGAATAAGATTTATTTATAGAATGCTGAATTGTAAGTGATCGTATTTTCATTTTAAGGAATTCCCATAAAGTTTGATCATTATATTGTTGACCAGATCCCCCTTCCGATTCTTTTATTGTTTCACTTATACATTCTTTTATCATTTCCGTGTAAACTGAATCATATATTAGCTGATTATTAAACTTCCAGTACCCATTTCCACGTTTAATATCTTTCACTGTAAATTTCAATAATATCGCTGAATGATCTGTTCTGTATGATGTCAGTATTTTACATTCACTTACTTTTGCAAATAGGGCTTGAGAAACAAAAAAGAAATCAATTCGACTTTGTTTCAATGGATTTGATCTTCTCCAGGTGAATTGTTTTAAATCAGGATTAATTACCCGCCAAGGATCAATAAAGTCATTCTCTATTTTGAATCTATTTATAATTTCATTTGATCTAATGTTATTTAGTGTCTTTATATTGTAAGTATCAAGTATCAGAAACATTGACCTGTAGGTTTCCAGGTGATATGTTAATTTCAAAATCAAAATAGCAGAAAATATCAAAAATACGTAAGTGATAATCAAGAACGCATTCTCGTAAAATATATCTTCTTTGAAACTAGATTTAACATATGTTATAAACATATTGTTAACAGATATAACAGATATAAGAATGAGAAAAGGTTCAAAAGAAGAAAGGTCATATATTAGTCGCATCAAACAAAAAGAAAATTGATTTGAACTAATTCAATGCCTCCATTCAAAAATATCAAATACAACTGATAAGAAAGCAATTGCAACCGATTATATGAAGAAATATTGCTTGTCTCCTACGTGGTTGCTAATGAATTGCGTAATTTGGAAATTAGCTTTAGTTTGATTAATCCCTTGAGAGACGAATAGTCTTAGGAGTGTATAGGATATTGATTATTATATCTGAGTTCTAATACAATATATCCGTGTTTCCAAAACTTTAAATTCTAAATTATCTGAAATTTACATGCAAAATTATCTTATAATGTTATAATTCAAAAATCTACAATAGCAATTTCGATGTTATAAAATAGAAAAAAAGAGAATTAAAATCTTCACAAACGAATTGCATCCAACAAAGATTCATTAACACCCTAGTGCCAACCTCTATCAATAATTGTAGGAGACCCATGACTTCTGTCATGTAGATTTGTGAATGATGGGGTTGTTAATGTAAACATGCACTGCATGTTTACTATCCAAAACACGCATCTGATGCATTAAAATTTGTTTGAAAATTCTTTCAGATGGTAAAGTGTTGGAGTAATGCCGCATTATCGTTTTAAACACTTATTTACGTTTGTAGTGTGGCGAAATTGAAATTGAAGTGTAATAATTACTTCTTTTCAGCTATGTTGCCTTTGTTCTGGCCCTTTAACAATTTGAAATCATATCTTGCGTTTTCGGTTATTTCATTCAAAAACATCATTGAAATTGAAAGAGATTCAGATCATCCAGAAAAAAAGTCAATCTCAGCTACAAAAAGCAGCCTTCTGAACCTACAGGTCGCGGTGACCAGACAAGATTCGGAGAATGAATTATCATAATTACTTAACGAGGATATAAACTGCATCCGAAAAACAGAAACATCTCTTTTTTGCTTTTTTTACATAGACCTTATGTAACTATGTTACTTAATCGATCATACAGGAAATTTGGAGCCACGCACGCATTGCAAAATGCACAAAATGAAATTTAAAAAATATAACTAGTGGGCGCTACCAAAATACATTTGGCTGTGTCTAAAATCATTTCGTTATTTAATTAAATACCACTGATGAGAATTTACTACCCGAAGCACGTGTATGGTGCGTGAAAAAATCTTCATGAAAGAAAAGAGATTGAACACTTTCTTATTATCATATAAACAATATATGAATTTAATAAATAAAACACATCAATTTTCGATATGATAATCATATTTGTGTATTCATTTCGCAACTATTCTAAAGTAAACCCATTTTACATGGACTTCATTCAGAAAAATAAAGTGTCCACCTCAGCTACAGAAAGCAGCCCTCTGGAGATACAGGTCGCAGTGACCAGACAAAATTCGGAGAATGAATGATCATAATTACTTAAAGAGGAAATAAACGGCATCCGAAAAACAGAAACATTCGGAATGTCTTTAGTTAGTTGAACTTAGTTCGAGGGTATGCTTACGTCATGTAATCAAAGTTACGTAAGTTTCACATTCAAACTTGTCTCACTGCTCAAGCGTGTTATGACGTCATATTCAACAATATGGGAACGTCACTTGATATTGTTCGAGAAGCTCATTCAGACTAGTATACTTTTATTATCTTGTTGAAGATAATTACATGTACATATAGAACATAAGAGAGCTTAATTATATGTTGTGAGCCTCGTATCGATAAATTTGAATTTCATCAGATATTTTGTATGATTTTTCTACATTATCCTCTTCAGCATCTATTCACTTTTGCCACCGGTGCTTAAGACCCTTACAACCACTTTTAAAGAACGCCTTATCTTGACTGGTGAGAAAGCCATCCACTGAAGGTTTGACGTCATCAACGGACTGAAAGTAACCCATGCAAGAGATAGCTGCTTTCAGTTTTTGGAATAGTAACTGTGTTAGAAGCATAGTATGGGCCATTGATTGTTTGTCCTTTTTGGAGATAATCTATCAGAATACCTTCTGCATCCCTAAAAACCGAGGCTCACAACATATCAATCAGCCCTCATAGCTAGAATGCTTTAAAACTTAAGGGGGAAGGGGGTTGGCAAAGTCTCCTTTGTTTCCTCCTCCGTCTTATAAATGTCTGCTTCCTAAAGGGAAAGAACACTTTTGAGAAATATTAGTTTGTCAGCTGCAACGGAGAAGTGTCTAAGGTGACATCAATATTTCAATTCGCCGATGCTGATGTAATTGGAGAAAATCTGAAAAAAAAATCATAACTTGAAGAGAAAAAAATACTGAGTCTGCCCGAGGGGCGACTGCGAAGGGCATAACATATTTCTGATACAGGGTTCGCCAATGCTCTTACATTTTATGTAGAATATCAATAAATTTGCTTTCAGCATGACGTCATTAAACTGCAGGAATATCTTTTCCCTGCTCCGTGTAGACGGTGTAACTACAAAAAAAAAAAAACCGATACCTCGATTATTATTACATTTTGCTTTATGTTTGTGAATGTATTTGGTGTTTATTTACATATTTTCTATATAAACCATCCAATACTATTGTCTTGTATGCACAAAAATTTTAGGATGAAAAAGCTACATAAGGATGTATTGCCCATAGGAGAATATTCCGCAAGGAATGTGGAAGCCATGTGTAATCACGCGGTAGACATGTGGAAGTGTATGGAAATACACGGAAATTGTTTAATGCAGAACCATTTCCGTATAAAGCTTCCATGTAACATGTGGAAGTGGCATGGAATGCAAAACTTTCTATGCGGAAAGTGATGCAGAAGGCATGGAATATCAACACTTAGAAAAAATTTTATGCGGAAAGCAAAGAAACTTAGGACTTAGAATTTTTTTCATATGGAATCAACGCGTAATTACAGACACTCTGGACTTAGAAAATTTCACAATATTAATTCCAACTTTAATTCTGCATAACAGTATTTCATCAAATATATTTCAAGAAAGGGAAATTCTTAAATTTATTTGTTCCTTATTAAACCCAGGCAGATATAGAGAAAACTGACCCTTGACAATATTATTAAAATCCCTCAAGAATAATTAAATTTCTAGTGTTATTTACAGCAATTATATTGATATGGCCCATGCTCTTTTGAGAACATGATATGCAAATAATACCCCCCCCCCCCTTTCAGACACATACACACACTAACTGATATGATATAAAGAAAATCATGTACTTTACTTTGCTAAGTTCCTAGGGCTTTGCCATAATTCTTTATTTGATCTATACATAAAACTCCATAATATTATTCAAGAATTCACTGCAAACTTTTAAACTATGATTATTTTTTCAATAATATGAGTGATTATCAATTGCATGAAGTCTGCCGTGAATGTTTTAAAATGAACTTAAGTACATGCCATCACTCTCGAGGGTGGGAAGCGGGAGGTCAGAATCTGACAATAAACATGATAAACTACTCAACTATATTACTCATTAGCCCCCCCCCCCCCCTCCCCCTTACGCTTTATGTTAGGTAAATATGCAAATTACTGAAGTCGGTTGCTTGCAATTAGATTTAAATTTAATTAAGAAATGGGATACAACAAAACAGGTCTTTAAGCTTTTTATTACAAGTGTAAGTTAAAACAGGTATAACTTTGCTAGTCAGAGGGATGTTCGAGTGACGAAAAAGTGACGTCACACTGTGCATGCGCATGAAAATTGGTTGGCAAAAAGTGGTTCTCTTATATATATGTATAGCAATGTCCACTGCTATTCACGTTAATAATCTTTATCGGTACAGTTTATCGACAGATATAATTAAGTTAAGATTACTTCAAAGTTGTTATAATATTAATCGATCGTCTTAATTGCTTGTGATATTTTTTTAATTTAATTTTTTCTCTGTTAATCACCGGTATGTATAAATAGCATTTAGTCTCTCTGAGGGTTGATTTAATTTTTAAAGTCGTGAATGTGAACATCTTATATCATTCATCAATTTATCAAGTCCAACCGATACAGTATATCTCGTATACACAAGACAATGATCAGACACCTGCCATATACCTAGATTTTTGTCGGCTGTCCAGGTAGATGTTTCACCCAGGCGGAACCAATGATCCGCAAAGGAGAGAAAGCCACTGCATGTGATCTATCCATTTCATATTTCAGTTTTTGATATTTTGACACGGATGAAACATCTGAACCCTTTTTTTTTTTTGGTAAATACTTACATTACACATGTCTTTTAGTTGAAAGAAGCAAAAAGGAAATACAACCTATTTATATAGCTTCAACTTTTTTATCCAAAAGGATTCATTTGTTAGTCTAGCGGTTTCACTTTCATAGTTTTACTCGATAATTATAACTTTGTAATCGTTAATAGAATGTCCATCGTTTGTAAAGTGTTCTGAAATTGGATCTTGCTTCATGTTCGAAAGGTTGACCATCATTCTTTCATACAAAGATAGCCTGGTCTGGCCAACATATATTGTTTTATTACATCGGTTACAAAAGAGACAATAAATAACACTTGTTGTTTTGCAATTAGTGTCACCTTTAACGCGGTATGTCTGTCCGTCTGTGCCTTGGAACGTGTTTGTTTGTACTACGTATTTACATATAGCGCATTTTTTCCCGCATGGATTGCATTCGTCTGGATGTCCGTAGAAGATATTGTTGTGTTTCTTGTGTACAAGTATATCTTTTATGTTTTTATCTCTTCTGTACGCAATTAGCGGTGGTGCCGGAAATATTTCCCGCATCCGTTCGGAATTGTATAATGTTGCTATCCTTTGCCGCACGATGCTATGGACATTCGGTAGCGCGTCGCTATAAGTTAACACAAGAGGAACTCTGTCATTTGATGCTTTTGTGTTGTACTTCAGAAGTTCCTTCCTGTCCAGGGTATCCGCTTTCGCAAGTTGTTTTTCTAGCTCTTTGTTTTTGTATCCCCGTTTTGTCAAATGTGTTTTAAGTTCGTTTCGGCGCGTTTGATATGATTCTTCGGTGGAACATATTCTTTTAAGTCGAAGTCCGAGTCCGTACGGTATCGCTTCTTTTGTTTTCCATGGGTGGTTAGAACTTTTATGTAAATATAAGTGGCGGTCCGTTTCTTTTGTAAATAAATCGGTTTTGAAGTGGCCATTTTCAATCGAAATTTGGACATCTAAAAATTCAATTGACTCCGTTGAATATCTCAGTTCCAATTTTATATTCGGATGTATCTCGTTTGCGGTACGTACAAATTCTAGTAATTTTTCTTCGCCATAATTCCAAATTCCCCAAATGTCATCGATATATCTGTAATATGAAGACGGACGATTTTCGCAACGTTGAAATAATTCTGTTTCCCATTTCCCCATGTAAGTACAGGCATAGGTCATTCCTAGTTTTGATCCAATAGCCGTCCCAATTTTTTGTACGTAAGCCTTATCGTTAAAGGTACATGTAAATATGTTCGAATTTAGAACGGTATCCATCATTTGCAGTACGTCTTTTGTCGGTATCCATTTTCTTTCCCTTTGTTCTAATGCCTCTTCCACCGCGATCTTTGCCTCCTCTCTCGGTACACTTGGATAGAGCGCTCTCACGTCCAGACAGAACATTATTGTCTGATCTGATACAGGTTGCGGGATGTTTTCTATTTTATTTAAAAAGTCTGTTGTATCTTTTATGTATGATGACAGAGATTTTACATGAGTTGATAGTTCATTCTCTACTACTTCAGCCATATTATCTGTGGCAGTATGTCGTCCATTTATAATAAGTCTCTGTGGATTACCAGGTTTATGCATCTTTGGATTCGCTTGTACTCTACCTCTTCTTGGCTCTTTAGGTAATAAATATTTTTTCATGTCTTTTGTTATCACTCCTCTTTTATGCATGTCATTGACCGTTTTCTTGATATCTCGTTCGATTTTCTTAACTTTCGTTTCCGAAATTTGTTCATACGTTTCGTTTTCCAATAATTCCTTTTCTATGTCGGATTGGTATGCGTCCGAATCCATGATCACAATTCCCGATCCTTTATCCGCCGGCCGGATAACCACAGAATTGTCATTCATTAACGCTTTTAAGGCCTGTTCTTCTAGCTTTGTTATGTTCATCTTAAAATCTCTTTTAAGTCCGTTCATAATATCATTTTTCACTTCTACTATGTATTGATCGAGCCATCTATTTCGTCCCTCTGCTGGTGTCCAATTTGACTTCCTTACCTTTTTCTTTATTATGTCATTCTCGTCATCATCATTCTCCTCCTCGTCGCGGCCATAAAAGTACTCCCGTAATCTCATCCTTCGTTCCCACACTTTTATATCTGTAAGCAATTTATTTATGTCCATTTTCTTTCTTGTAGGTACATATTTAAGCCCTTTACTCAACAATCTGGTTTCATGTTTAGTCAATTTTCTTTTCGATAAATTATAAACCTCGGTATCGGTATTGTTACTTTTGTGCGAGTTTTCCGGCTTTGCATTGAGCGGCGTATCATCACATTTTGCGAATGCACTTTTATTTTTTATACCTACCTCATGCTCTTCATTTGTCGACATTTTGACAATTTTAATATTGTTTGTTTTGATGTTATGTATTTGATGCCCTTTTCTGAAGGCGTTATCTTTGCACTTTACATAATTAAAATGGTTATCTTTGTAATGAAGGATTAGAAAGTCTCGCGCGACTGACGTATCATCGAAAGCTGAGTATCTGTTCCACGTTGTTGGTTTTGCAACAATATCAGAGGTGACAAAAATATCTGATTGTAGAATTTTAGAACACGCATATATTTCGGATTCCGTCGCATAAGAATCTAGGGATCCATCCGTCTTTTGTATATTTCGGACATGTTGATCTATTGGGATATCAACGTATTGTTCATATTCTGATGGGTTCGAACTTATTTCCTGTACCACCGATGATCTCACCTGCGCATGTTTGCCTTCGTTTCCATGAATGTGTAGTGACACGCATCGGAAAAAGCAATTGCCATCTCCGCGGACTTTATGAATACTAAATTCTCTACTTCTCTCGGAGTCTACCTGATTATTCGTCACATTTTTATTTTGCTTTTTATTGATGAGTACAGCAAGTTTCTTGTTTTTTGACTGGGCCAAACGCCGTATTTGTCCACGATATTCCTCGTCAATTGATTAAGGTTGGGCAATTGCTCCCCGCACTGTACTTAATGTATTCTCTATATCACGTAGCTCACTTTTACAAATCAGCATGGCTTCTTTCATTAATTTGTGCGACGATTCTCCAAGAATGTTGTGTATTTGCTGTTTGTTTTGTTTTGCTGAGCCCAAGTTTAATCTCCATTTCAAGTGAAATCCATTTGGAATAACATTGTTCTTTTCGCAATTTTCAAGAAAATTTAAGTGACTTACATATCTTGCTTTTTTGTCCATTAAACGGCGAAAATTCCGCAATCCATGATGGTCTATTGCTCCATACATCATGTTGTAACAGAAAACTACTTCGTCTTTAAATACAACACAGTCATTTTTTATATAAATACAATAAAAACACTATATTTTTCCGTACGTTTCGGCCAACGGCCTTCCTCAGCGGATTTTATTATGTTTCTGTTACAATGCATATTGTTACGTCATAAAATTACGGCGCTAAAGTAGCGTCTTCAAAATTGCGTTGTTCAATAGGAGCAAGCTATACAAGTCGCTAGCATATATAGTTAGATACATATGAGTAAGATGGAGTTATTGATTTAACATTTTGAGGTTAAAACGTCTGTTGTAAGTGTCACTATATAATCATGATAACTGAAAAATTACAAGTTCATCACTTAGTTTTCATTACATTTAAATCATGATAATTAAAATGACTAAAAGTTCAATTCTACTTATAGTTATATCAAGTCAATTTGCGTGTTTAGTCCATCTGGTTGGAGAGTCTTCGACTTTTTTATCCAAAAGGATTCATTTGTTAGTCTAGCGGTTTCACTTAAAAAAAATAGATAAAAATAAAAGTGCATTCGCAAAATGTGATGATATGCCGATCAATGCAAAGCCGGAAAACTCGCACAAAAGTAACAATACCGATACCGAGGTTTATAATTTATCGAAAAGAAAATTGACTAAACATGAAACCAGATTTTTGAGTAAAGGGCTTAAATATGTACCTACAAGAACGAAAATGGACATAAATAAATTGCTTACAGATATAAAAGTGTGGGAACGAAGGATGAGATTACGGGAGTACTTTTATGGCCGCGACGAGGAGGAGAATGATGATGACGAGAATGACATAATAAAGAAAAAGGTAAGGAAGTCAAATTGGACACCAGCAGAGGGACGAAATAGATGGCTCGATCAATACATAGTAGAAGTGAAAAATGATATTATGAACGGACTTAAAAGAGATTTTAAGATGAACATAACAAAGCTAGAAGAACAGGCCTTAAAAGCGTTAATGAATGACAATTCTGTGGTTATCCGGCCGGCGGATAAAGGATCGGGAATTGTGATCATGGATTCGGACGCACACCAATCTGACATAGAAAAGGAATTATTGGAAAACGAAACGTATGAACAAATTTCGGAAACGAAAGTTAAGAAAATCGAACGAGATATCAAGAAAACGGTCAATGACATGCATAAAAGAGGAGTGATAACAAAAGACATGAAAAAATATTTATTACCTAAAGAACCAAGAAGAGGTAGAGTACAAGCGAATCCAAAGATGCATAAACCTGGTAATCCACAGAGACTTATTATAAATGGACGACATACTGCCACAGAAAATATGGCTGAAGTAGTAGAGAATGAACTATCAACTTATGTAAAATCTCTGCCATCATACATAAAAGATACAACAGACTTTTTAAATAAAATAGAAAACATCCCGCAACCTGTATCAGATCAGACAATAATGTTCTGTCTGGACGTGAGAGCGCTCTATCCAAGTGTACCGAGAGAGGAGGCAAAGATCGCGGTGGAAGAGGTATTAGAACAAAGGGAAAGAAAACGGATACCGACAAAAGACGTACTGCAAATGATGGATACCGTTCTAAATTCGAACATATTTAACTTTAACAATAAGGCTTACGTACAAAAAATTGGGACGGCTATTGGATCAAAACTAGGAATGACCTATGCCTGTACTTACATGGGGAAATGGGAAACAGAATTATTTCAACGTTGCGAAAATCGTCCGTCTTCATATTACAGATATATCGATGACATTTGGGGAATTTGGAATTATGGCGAAGAAAAATTACTAGAATTTGTACGTACCGCAAACGAGATACATCTGAATATAAAATTGGAACTGAGATATTCAACGGAGTCAATTGAATTTTTAGATGTCCAAATTTCGATTGAAAATGGCCACTTCAAAACCGATTTATTTACAAAAGAAACGGACCGCCACTTATATTTACATAAAAGTTCTAACCACCCATGGAAAACAAAAGAAGCGATACCGTACGGACTCGGACTTCGACTTAAAAGAATATGTTCCACCGAAGAATCATATCAAACGCGCCGAAACGAACTTAAAACACATTTGACAAAACGGGGATACAAAAACAAAGAGCTAGAAAAACAACTTGCGAAAGCGGATACCCTGGACAGGAAGGAACTTCTGAAGTACAACACAAAAGCATCAAATGACAGAGTTCCTCTTGTGTTAACTTATAGCGACGCGCTACCGAATGTCCATAGCATCGTGCGGCAAAGGATAGCAACATTATACAATTCCGAACGGATGCGGGAAATATTTCCGGCACCACCGCTAATTGCGTACAGAAGAGATAAAAACATAAAAGATATACTTGTACACAAGAAACACAACAATATCGTCTACGGACATCCAGACGAATGCAATCCATGCGGGAAAAAATGCGCTATATGTAAATACGTAGTACAAACAAACACGTTCCAAGGCACAGACGGACAGACATACCGCGTTAAAGGTGACACTAATTGCAAAACAACAAGTGTTATTTATTGTCTCTTTTGTAACCGATGTAATAAATCAATATATGTTGGCCAGACCGGGCTATCTTTGTATGAAAGAATGATGGTCAACCTTTCGAACATCCGTAACATGAAGCAAGATCCAATTTCAGAACACTTTACAAACGATGGACATTCTATTAACGATTACAAAGTTATAATTATCGAGAAAAACAATGAAAGTGAAACCGCTAGACTAACAAAGGAATCCTTTTGAAGACTCTCCAACCAGATGGACTAAACACGCAAATTGACTTGATATAACTATAAGTAGAATTGAACTTTTAGTCATTTTAATTATCATGATTTAAATGTTATGAAAACTAAGTGATAAATTTGTAATTTTTCAGTTATCATGATTATATAGTGACACTTACAACAGACGTTTTAACCTCAAAATGTTAAATCAATAACTCCATCTTACTCATATGTATCTAACTATATATGCTAGCGACTTGTATAGCTTGCTCCTATTGAACAACGCAATTTTGAAGACGCTACTTTAGCGCCGTAATTTTATGACGTCACAATATGCATTGTAACAGAAACATAATAAAATCCGCTGAGGAAGGCCGTTGGCCGAAACGTACGGAAAAATATAGTGTTTTTATTGTATTTATATAAAAAACGACTGTGTTTTATTTATTTATTTATTTATTTATTTATTTCAATAATTTCGAAAATAAGATAGATAGAAGTCCGAACATCTATTCTTGAAATTCTTTTCAAATATTGGATGTTTTAACAGTCGAGGTGCAAAAAATGGAAATAGAATTCTAGGATTTTATATGGTCCGAGATCTCTCTCTTTAATTCATATTAACATTTATCATTTATTTTTATTGAGTATATTAATCTTATCTTTCATTTTAAATTCATGATTGTCTCTTTTCATCCCAACGATTTTCAATCTTAAGGGGTGCGGCTGCCTTTACTTACATTGAAGTTGAGAAATAAATGCTTCTTTAGGCATTCTAAAATTCTAATCTTGAGCCCCCCCCCCCCCCTTTCTCTAGCAAGCAAACAGTTAGATAAGGCATGTCAATTAAAAAAATAATTCCATATCCAAAGTAAGAAAATTACTGAACGAATAATAAAAGAGAAAAAGGGAATTTGTGCGTATTTTCATTGTTATTACTATGACCGGCTTTATCTATAAATTGGAGACAGTCGTGAGAAAAAACAAAAACCAAAAAAAGCTAAGAAAATTAGTACTCTTTACTTCATTAAACGTTGTCTGTGAGTGAAATCAATTTTTTTTTCTGTTTTGCGTTTTCAAACAGTTCGACATTAATTTTGGTCAAACTATTTCCCTCTTTCCATCCCGTTCAAATGCTCCGCCTTAATTAAATCACAACTACATGTAATATGCATGTTTGAGGGATAGGTGTGTACTTGTCAAAACAACTGGTAATTAGTCGGGTATGTTACACCTAATACAGGAGCATAAAAGTGGGACACTATGAATTACACCGGCTTCTTTGAAAAGCAAAATTTGAAGATAAAAATATCGGCAGTTAATTGATTCTCCCCCCCCCCCCCAATCTAACGGCAGTCTGATATACTAATAAAGTCGGCGGGATTTCTTTATTGTTGTGATTAGAATGGTCAGTATCACAGCAGGACTTATCAATGAAATAATAATAATAGGAAAGTAGCGCATATTAGAGCATCAATTGTCGATTTATCCCCGGGTATCACGTATATTTCCCTTCACTGCCAACCGTTTTTGCCAACCAGCCTCGTTTTCGCGAGAACCGTGACGTCACGGCGAACATCCCTATACATCTAAAAAAAATACCCACATGATACTGAAACGAAGCCACCACCCACCAATCATATCATTAAACCTATCAAATTCTTGTAAAATATGATTGTGAGTACTCACTGTTTTTCATCGTTTCTTGGTCGAATTGGTCAAAGTTCGATCATTGCTGGATACGTGATGTTACGGAAGTGATTTTGGATCGAATGAGTGTTTAAGAGCGAGTCGACTAGGATATGTTGATCGACGACAGGGTTTTGCCGAGTGCGTCTTCCCCGGCCTTTTGCAGCAAATTTGGGATGAACCATGGTGTAAGTTTCATGTAGAATTGTTTAAATGTATATCATAAGTCTGTTGCTATCTGCAATTCGTATGAAAATAAGTTTTTCCATGATTTTTAAAGATTTTTCTCTTTGTCATAGGTCGTTTCGACTTTCAGTGTCGATATTTCGTTCTTTGAACACTATGTTTTTAGAACGTATTTTACTACTGTAAAACGAGAATATTTAGCGCTCGATTTATTTTAGCGCCATTAGCGCAAAGGCATGGTTGCGCTAAATTAAGTAGTGTGCTAAATTTTCAGATGCAAATTTTAATAAGTAAGTAATGACTTTATATTCACCGTGTCCACGGCATGGTCTATCCGACAACGCTTGTTGTTTTATAATTGGATTAAGGCTAGCGCTTGGGTAGATAATGACAGTAAACGCGCAATGATTAACATGTACATTTGTACTGGGTAGATCATGATTGTCTACGTGTCGTAATAACCAATCATGAAATATTAATAAGAGTCGGACGAGATTATTTTTTAACAAACAAAAAATTAAAGTTGTATGTAATCGGAACAAATTTTCATTCCAACCAATCAGATAAAAAAATTGTAGTCGTGCCTAATTATATATAAATGCAGGAATAGACGTTCATATGTATTAATTCTAATGAGAAGACTTCTCTCTCGCTTATATTAAGATGGCGTAATATTTGTGTGAAAACACAGTACTTTATAACACAAGGTACATATACGGTAAAAAAAGAGATCTATATAGAAAAGTTTACAAACATTTATACAAGCATACGAATAGGCAATTTCAATTGCCCAAGACACGTGTCGGCATGTAGTCAATACCTCTATGTATATCGCTGTGAACATGTACATTAGATGCAGAGTCTTCAAAAGGATATATTTCACACAACGTGAATAAAATTGGGATGTTAGCGCCGTTGCCGTAAAATGATTCGTTACGCCAAGTTGAATAATTGAGAATATATATATTCATCAATGTAACAGAAGGATGGGAGGGTAGGTGGTCCCCCACCCAGGCCTAGGCAGGAGGTTTTTCTCCGGGTACTCCGGTTTCCTCCTGCTCCTTAGACCCCCTCACGCCAAATCTGAGCCAACGTGAGACATTGATATAAGTTGTGTAACTTGTTTGTTTAACATTGTAAATTAAATAAAGTTTAAATTCAAATCCATGTGACAGAACAGCATTATTTTCTTTCATCACTTTTAATAGAATTGATAATTATTTCGTACTACCAACGATCGTCCGAACATGATATCGCATGAGACACGACGGATACTTTTTGTCTGACGTTACAAAAAAATACGATTTATCGACGGCAATGCGCTACCGGCGATGTCTGAGAAACAAAGTCTTAAAGTCTCTGTGCGCTAATTTTATCCACCAGATGGTTTCAATGCGCTAAATTAAGTTTGCGCCAAAAGATTATCATCCCTCATTGCGCTAAAATATGTTTGCGCTAAATATTCTCGTTTTACAGTATGATTTGAATGGTTTTAAATCTGATAAGTTGTAACATTACCATGTGTGTTTTGATCATTGTTGTGATTATAAAATTTTGTAATTTTTTTCAGTTTTCTGCCTACATATCCATGTCTAAACAAAGGAAACGTTGCAACTGGGTAGTGATCACTAACGTACTACAGGTAGAGATGGACTAAATGGTATTACAGGCCACACTGATCTGTGCAGCTGCACAGTAATATTGCAGGATTTAAACCATGTGACATACCCTACACATGTTACAGGTACGGGTAAACATTGGCATGTATTAACAAGCAGCAATCGGTAACAGGTGAGCTTGAACTGTGGAACACTCGGCCCGTTATAGTTCCATTCTGACCGTAAATTTAGGTTACTTGGGCCTGTAAACTTAGGTAACATGGACCTATGATATAATATTTAAGAAAGCTCATATATCTTTCTGTTTCTAAAGTTATGTATTTAAACTTAAAATATTTTGAGATCTATGCTTATGAAAGGAATTCGAAGACATAAGAGATATATTTTTTATATGATTCCAAAAGCATGTGTACATTGGGATTTTTTTCTTTTAGTTGATGATATGTCAAAGTAATTTATTTCGCCGATGTTTTATTGATTTATTTATTTTAAATTTAATAGAAACAGCAGACACTTAGAGTACGAATTTTGTATAAACGGTATCTATATTCATTTCTTGTAACTGAAGTTTATTGCAACTCTGAACTTGAAGTAAGTTTCAAGACACAAGTAAAAACATCAACCCCCCCCCCTTCCCCCCCCCAAAAAAAAAATTCACATTGATCAAGAACATAAAATAAAATACTTAAGGTGGATTGATTTTAGTTTTATATTTTATTCAAAACGATTTACCTTCTGTTACTTGATATGTTTACGGGCCGAGTGGATCTATATCTACGGGCCTAGTGTACCCACTACGGGCGGAGTGTTCCACGGGCTGAGTTTTCCGTGATTGGGCCGAGTTGCCCGTGATTCCAGCAATCGATCTTGAAAGTTTATACTGACAAAGTATTAACATGAATGATAGGAGGAGAGGCTTTTATATTTTCTGTTTATAATTGCTATCCCATTCTTAGTCATGCTATCTTTCATTTAGTCATGTTTGCAAACAGGAAATCTTAGCTGAAAGGACGTTTGGATATGTATAACTTTCACCTCAAGACTTTGCAGTCTTATTTCTGTGTACTTCATGTAATTGTTGATGAACTTCCAGCTATACCGGTAATTAAGATCGAATCGCTGCATGAATGCAGTCATATGTTTTAAGAGATCAAGCAACGTTTGATATCAATTGGGTGGGTGGGGAGTTGAGGAGGTTGGAGAAAAACTGTACTTGTCCGATGTGTACTACATGTGTACCTGTAGGTTTGCGTATTTTTTTGTATAATATTTTTAGATTATATTTTATCTAATTGCGTTCATTTCAGATTTTGCATATCTTCAGCTCTTTGTATTGGAGTTTAAACCTGCCAATCTCCAGCAAAGCAGGAATGGTGCGCGATAATTTCCCTGAAATCCTCAAGTTTGTGTGCATGTACGACAGTGTCACCAAGGTGGTTCAAATCGGATGCAGCTCAAATGAAGAATATATGAAGTCATTGATCAGTGTTAAACGTCTTCAAATTCAATAGTGTTTGATTTTTCAATAATTATGGAACGTGTTTTACTGTGCATGTGTACACGAAGTTTTTTTTATTTAAACTTCAATAACTTGCAACATGTTAATGATTAAAGTATTGAATGAATTATATTATTATTGATCATTATATTGATTTGTTTCTTTTTCTGTGGATTAACTTAACATGCTTTAATTAACTTGTTAACAAATTAAGGCACATTTTAGTGATTTTAGTGAATGTGCATGATTCTGGATGTTAAGCAGCATTTGGTGATTTCATTTAGGGCTTTGGCTCATACATACTTGTACATATATGTTCGCCATATATTTGCAGAAAAATTTTGTATGCAATAGCCAGACATTCGCAGAAAGTATGGGATCACAAGACATTCACATTTATTCCATATTCGCATTAGACAATCACAATTTACTATTTGCATGTAAAAATAGTAGGGTAATTGCCAGATATTTGCAAGAAATTATTTCATTTACGGTAAATTCGCAGAAAATAAATGAATATTCGAATTTCCCTTTTTTTTTAATCTCATGCAAGTATTTATGGTAATCTAATGTACATGCGAAAAATGAATGTCTAGTAAATGTCTTGCGAATAAGGTTTTATACATTCACAGAATGTTCACATAAAGTTTGCATGACAATTGTAAGAAGTATTCACGGCAGAGGCCTTTTTTGGTAAGGGCACATGTACAATGGACCTGGTACTACAATGTATTCAACATTGTTCAATTTAGTTGTAAGAGTTACTTCCCATTACAATCAGCCTCTTCAAGGATGTGGAAGGGTGCGTATCTTCGTATGGAAGTAATGCGGAAAATTCCAGATTTCATATGGAATTGATGCGGAATGTCTTCCATATAACTACGTATAACATCCTCAAGCTTTACATGTAATGCCATATGCGGAAGATTCCGCATCAGTATGGAAGGGATTCCGCACTGGCAGCAGTAGCATGGAAGGATGCGGATTTACGTGTAACCAATACTCCGCGTAATTCCATGGAATAATTTCCATGTAAATTCCATGTAAGTTCCGTGTAAACTGCGGAATATTCTCCTATGGGTACATACGGTATTTTAAAAATTATTTGATCAATTGTTTTAGATGATGTATTGTACAATTATTAACCATGATCTCAAACTGAATTTTTTATTTGTAATTTATTTCATTGCTGATCATACGATGTAGCTTTATTCTTCAGTAGAAGAAGTAAGTAAAAATCTTATAGAAATATTAATTACGGCATCACAATTGCTGATCAGGAGGTGATGGGACTGCGCGTGACCTCATGAACAACATTATTTTGAACCTCAATTGTGGAACAATAGGTTCGATTGTTTTCTATAATGTGCATGTTGAGTAAAAAGACACCAAAGCTGTTCCTTTCTGAAAATGAAGAAAAACGACCGTGGGGAAAATTAGGTATGTGTTTATATCCTCCTTAAAGCAAGAATGATTCAAAATAGGAAAAAGTTAAGTGTGTTATACTCTATGTTTGATTGGTTTGTATACAGAAAGAAAATACAGCAAATAACCAAGGTCGCACGGTATAAATATTTTGTTAAAAAACTGCAAGAATTAGAAAAAAATCCTTCTTGAAAAAAAAAATCCTGCAGGAAAATGAAAAATCCTGATAGAAAATAAGACAATCCTGCAGGAAAGTTAAAAACTCCTGCTGGGTAGTTTTAGTAATTAAAGGTTAATTCGTCAGGTAACAGGTGTACACTAGATAAAAGAGATGTGGACCCTGATTCAGTAAGGTACCCCTTATCGATGGAAGTATTAATTTTGATGAATCTACAAAGAAGTGTGGGTGCAAAAAGAAAATTGCTTGTAATAACAGAAGTATTTTGCCCATAGTTATATAAGAATGTAAGAAACCGTTTGTGTGCACCAGAAAACCAAATTTGTTGTCATGGCAGATCACAAATTATGTATCCTCTTAAGGGAAGTCTTAATCATGCCAATTAAAGTACTGAAGGTTTTCTCTTAGTTTCATATGGTATTACAGGACCGACATTTTAGAAATTTGAAGAACTTTTGATAACAGAAATGTTCGAAATCGTTGAAGAAACGATCAATCGAAGATGATCGATGTTACCTCGGGGACTCCAGGTCCACCAGCAGTGATACTCGCCAATTCGTACAAATGTTAAATGTTTTCAAATGCAATAAAGCATCATTTAAGAAAAGCTAAATTTGCAGCACGGAACATATATGCACGTTTCGGGCAATTATCCCTCGTCAGTGATTCTCTATCTAAACAATGTTCAAGGAATGATAACGATAACTCTTCTAATTGCGGACTCCTTCATAAATTGATCTATTTTCTAAATATTTCAAATCGTCCAAAATAATTCGAAAAGGAAATGAAAAAGGTAAGTGATCTATCGATTTTACTACACAACGCTTTTGGGTATTTTTTTATATTTCATAACCCGCATTTTGTGGTGACATCATTAAAAAATAAAAAGGCTGAATTACCATCGAAATTGTGTTAGAATCATTAAACGCCTTCTATATGATCCCTCTGTCGCAAGACGGACACATAATTTACCCAAAACGTGCACGTCTGGTACGTTTAACATTGGTACTTGACCAATCTACACCCTCGTACCACCGCATTCTTGGTAATTGCTCTCTGAGTGACTGACTCCATGACAGGCCCTGTCCAAACCTCTTTAGAGAAGATAAGGCCCCGACCACCTGTCATCTCTTAATCTCAGTCGTACTCCTCGGGTGTTGAAATACTGCGCTCACTAGAGCTGGCAGAGCACGGACTGTATTTTGTATTCCTTCTGTTTTTATATCCATTTACATATCAATCTGTCTGTTTCTTGGGGCCCCTGCGTCATGCCGTTTGTTTGTATGTTCATCTTACAGTGTGGAGGTTATTTTACACACAATTGTGCGTTCTTCGAGATCACTGGGGAGGGCTGTGCGCGAGTGATCCGGATAACCATGGCCGTCCTAAGTCGGCACCGATTGCCCATTGGTCTCGTTGGTTGATGTGGTGGCTTTTGTGTTTGATGTTTCTATGGTGTGAGTTGGTGTTCCTTGTCCCTTTTGCGTATCTTTCTGTGGGTCTCTGCTCTGAGTTTTTGCATAAGGTGATTTGGAGATTTACTGTGGGTGCTGCGGCCGAGTGTTGTTGGAAAGCTCCTCCTTTATTTTGATTTAAGGAGCTATATTAATGATGTAGTCGAAAAGTTATTCAAAAACATAATTCCTATCAACAATATTATTACGAAAGTTTGTTTTTAAATCCGTAGTGTTTTTATTCATTGACACTAATAAATAAGTGTTTTAGATTTTACATTCTGACATGTATTTTCTACTTTTATTGCGATTGAAAGACATTGACAACCAAGAAGAATAAACTGTGTCAAATTTAGAGCTGTTGTCAATTATAAATTAATAAAGAACTTGATGACTTTGTTGGAACCCTTCCGTATTAATTGTAATATTGAATAGTCAATATCTTACCTGACGAACATCTTAAAAAATCAAAATCCAAAAGCTTTGGCTTTCCAAATATATTGCACTACTATAGGATTTGGATAAAACTATAGGTGATTATGACACAATGTATGACGTTATGTGTTTGGTTTTTACAGGTCCTTTCGGTTCAAAATTTGAGACAACTTATAGATTGCACATGGGGTGTAAATCTATTATCTTATCGCTGCTTTTTTATCAAACAATTTTATTTTTATTGAATTTGATAAGAGCCAAACATTCAGGCATTTCAAAAATCATAACAAAAGATATGCCTTTTGCTTTTTGGAATTACCTCGTTTGATCCTTTTTCATGCATTCTTCGTCTGTGTTTCAGTAAGCAATTGGAATTTTTCCGCGACTGAGTGTATGATATCCTCAGAGTGATACTGTGATCTTTTGAATAGAAGACTGATTCGCCAAGTATGTAATTCGCCTACTTCAACATCTTCTTAAAAATCCTTATGGCAAATTCTTTTCGTCCATCTTGAATTTGCACATATGGCAATAAGCAAAAAAGCCGAAAATAGTGGTACGTTTTTTTTTCCATTTTTAAATGGCTTTACTTTCTACGGATTATGACCGTCGGAGGCTGCTCTACTACATAAACCCTGTCTAAGCATATTTAACAACGTTTATTACGTCTAAGGGTAAAACTTGGTTCGCACGTTCATGATAGGCCGCTATAAACACGCTATCTACCATGATTAAAACGCGTAACACCCGTCAAATGACCGAGCTTTGTCCGTCACAGACCGCTGAACTTTCACGTCTTACCGTGTCTTTCCCAAAAACTACCGGAACAAGGTTTATAACGTAAATTTCAGATGCGAAAAAAATAATGAATTTCATGTCCTTACCACTTGCAACATCCGTGGTTGTCCTCGGGATAAAAGCTTGAGCAGTTTAATCATTTTTGCCGCTATTCCGATAGCGCCCGAATCCTGCCACGTCTATGAATCGACATTAGCTCGCCTTAAACTCGACGCCATGGCATACACCATCTTCTGATAAACGAGATACAGTTTTGTCGGGTTTTGGCTGTGATTAAGCTGTAAAGCGCAATGCGACCTGGGCTTAAGAGACGTTTACGTTTTGTCATCGTAAAAATAGCTAGAGGTTCTGAAACATTTGCACCTACATCGATTTGCGTATTTCAATTACATGTAAGCAGATTGAGCTTTTCAAACATCTAAACATATCACCATGATCACTTCTTTTGAAGCAAGAATGACCCGTTCTCATAATAACTCCCACAAATTAAGTACACTCTGGTATATTATACATTTATTGCAGGACAGTGAGGCGGATATGAAGATTCATTCAGTTTAGAAATTCATATTCCCTGAGGGCAACGCCTTAATTCAGGCTGAATAAATAAATAAACTACCGTGCAGTAAATTGTTTATTATACTAAATTAACCAAATCTTTGGAATTTGCTCAATAAGTTGGCAATTTCTTCATTATTAGCGATATGAAATCGCCCGGTTGTGGCCATTGTTGTTGTCGTCTGCGCACTTGACTTGGTATCCACTCTAGCGTTATCAATATCCAGGAATGATAACTCTGATAGGAAAAGGAGCGATGAATTCGACGGAGGGACTCCAGTTTTATTCTTCAAGGCCCAGGGAGACCTGATGTTATAGCCAAACCGGCATGTGACCGTCTAAAGAAAACAGATTGTGCGCTGTAATGAAATATTCATAACCATTTTTTTTTTCTGAAGTTGGAGTCGTTCGTATATTGATCTCCCCAGATTATGCATTTATACTCGTTGCTTTTTGGTGACTCTGTGAGTGTCTTGCGCTGAGGAAAGGGTATGTTAATCTTGACTGATGTCTTTTCTTAAACTTCTTTTATTGCTCAAAAAGATTTAAACAGTTAAACAATTACTCATAATGAAGTAAGTAATAAGGGGAAAACGTACTGTATTTTGTGGTTCCGACAAGTTTATGTTGGATATACTGTTTGAAACAGTTATATCGTCAGGGCTTGCCCCTGATGGTCCAAAAGAAAGGAGGGGATCTCAAACAACATCCGGTTGAAGTACCAATAGCAAATCCCCAAAATACCCATTGCGAAAAGACAACGCAGACACCCACAGGAAGAAACGCGAATTGTATAAGGGACGTCAAATCACATAGAAACACAAAAAACAAATAACCGCACATAAACCAACGAGGCCAATTGGCAATTAGGGCCGACTTACGACGGCCATCTGCCATGTCAGTTGCAGACGGTGTGGTTATCCTGGATTACATGCGCACAACCTTCACACTTTTCCGAATACCCAGAGGTCTCGAAGAATGTACAATTGTGGTGTAAAATGACCTCCTCAATGTAAGATGAACATACAGACAGCATGACGTAGGGGTCCATATAAAGATATAAAACAGAATGACGAATATGGACAAAACCATATTAAGAAATACAAAACCGTTAGGCATGGTCCATTTGATATTCTGGGGGGGGGGGGGGGCTTGGGTTTTTTTCGAAAAAAATAACTTTGCTCTGAATTTTGATGAAAAAAATTAATTTGCTTATGGTGTGACAGAAAAAAATAATCTTGCTCTTACAAGTAACCTGAATTTGAAGAATAACCATAAAATTCACTTAAAATTCCTGAAAAATTTTCTGCTCGCTTCGCTCGCCGAAGTTTTTACTTTCTATAAAAAAATTTTGGCTCGCTTTGCTCACCATAGTTTTCTTCTGTAATGGCAAGTTCATATTTGAAAATATCAAAAGAATGCATGTGACTGAAAACAATTAAAATGCTTAAATACATTATCAATATGATTTATTACTATTAACATGATCAATAGATGCATGTATCACCATAGTGTCTAATTTTATATACAAGCTTGGGAGGAGAATTTCAATAAGTATTTCACTAGTTTTCATTTCTACATTTAAAAACTTGCATCATGCCCTAGCTCTTACATGTTACATGACCTTATATACATTTTGTTTACTAAAACTTATATATGGCATATTGTAAAAATCTTTCATCTCTCTCAGTTTAGAAGTGAATACAAGTTTTACATAAAAATAATGTTTGGAGTAATGTAAGTAGAAATAAAGAATTTCTATTGAAAAAACACAAACATTCTTATTCACATCAAGTGTTATAAAAAAATTTCCTTGCTCCAACTTTGTAAGAAAAAAATAATTTTGCCCCGGTCCGGAGCGAAAAAAAAAGATCTTGCTCCGACAAAAAACCCAAGCCCCCCCCCCCCCCCCCCCCCAGAACATCTTATGGACCGTGCCTTAATCAAAAAATAATCTAACCCATGGCATACAAAACCGGGTAAACCTATAGCTAAGGCAGAAGAACAGAAATAAAAAAAATCTACCATATGAAGAGAAGTAAACTTCTTGTGAATGAGTGAGACCAGGTGCGTAAGAAATACCGTGCGAAATACAGTCCGTGTTCTGCTGGCTGTAGCGAGCTCATGCATGTGATCAACCCAGGAGCTCGACTGAGATTCAGAGAGGTTAAGTGGTCAGGGCCCTGTCTTCTTTAAAGAGGTTTGGACCGGGCCCGTAATGGAGTCCTGTCGTCACAGTCAGATTGCAATTCGTAAGAATGATCTGGTACAAGGCTGTAGATTGGTCCAGTTTAACTTATATTTCTAACAGTAAATCCAACATGTGCCATTTTACACTGTGTAGACTGAGGATCACCGACGAGGGTTAAGTACCCGAAACGTGCATGTCTGGTCCATGCTGTACAGTAATCAGGTCTTAAAAGATGCTATTGAATTTGAAGACGTTTAACACATGTACCTATCTTAAGCACAAAACACACTCAGTTTAACCCTATTCTTATTAATGTGACACATTATAACTCTATTACCCCTCAGAGGGTCTCGCTTGTTACTCAAGACAGAGCAAGACAGTTAACGTTCTGCTATCGAGCGTTGTTGGAGATCCCCTTATGTCTTTAAGAGGTGACGTTGCTAAGGATGACTAACAACGACCAACAGAAATTACTGCGCTTCAACATTTTAATTGCAGAAACTGCTTTGTTTTTATTACAATGACAAGAAATCAAAGTTTAAACAAAAATAATCGTTGACATTTTAATATGGACTAACTTGTAAAGTAGTTTATATGTGTAGAAAGCCCATAACTATACCTCATACTATGACGTTATGTGATCTTAACACAGAATGATGACATCATACGTACAAATTGCGCGAAAGCTTGTTACGTGGAATTTACGGAGGAATACATTTTAAAGGATTTTACTTGAATCGTTTCTGGCATATATACCGTCGTTATACATGCTTGTTGAACTGCTGTGGACCAATCAGAATGCGTAAAAAAAAAAACAGAATGAAAGAGAATATGGCTTCAATTCGCTTCCAGTAAAAAGCGTCAACCATACAAGCTTTTTTTGTCAGAGCTACATTTGAATATTTCTGATATTCTGGATGAAATTTGTTTCATCTTCAACTGTGAGCTGCTTCTTATATATTGATCATTCTTACTAGTGCTTATTAGCGAGGTGAAGATACAGATAATGCCAGGCCACATGATCCCTCATCTTATAAGCATTTAGTTTTGTTAAATATATACCCGACCTCCATTTCTTTTAAAAATGACCGAAGTATTTCTACTTTACGAGTTGGATATGGTGATTTCCAAAAGCTACATTTTAGAAAAGGAGGACATGATACTTCCTTCGTGTATCAAGGTTTTCGCTTTCACAAACTAGTAAAGGTTTTCGCTTTCACAAACTAGTAAAGACTTTCTGGAAATTTTACAAAAAATATTGTCAACTTCTTCTGAAATTCGGACCAATACAGGCAACAAAGTATATTAGTTTGGGTATTTCACAACTTGCATTTTATGGTGACATTATTAACAAGATAAGAAGGATCAAAGATAGACAACATCACTATCAAAAATGGGTCAGAATAATCCGCCTTTTATACCTTGTATATGATCCGAATGTCACCAGACGGACACTAGGCTTGGTACTTGACCAATCTACAGTCTTGTACAATGTTAAACGTCTCTAAATTCAATAGCATCATTTAAAACCTGATAAATTTACAGCATGGACCAGACATGCACGTTTCGGGTATTAAACCCTCGTCAGTGATCCTCAGTCTAAACAATGTAATATGGCCAAAAAGTATGAACATTATTATGATTGTCCGAAAATGTACCAGAAGATGTAGCAGAATGGGTGGGATATGATGCTACAGGACCCACGTTTTAGAAATTTCAAGAAATTTTGTAACAGAAAATTTCAAATTCGTGAAAGAGACAGACGATCAACCGAAGTTGATCGAACTTGGCTACATGTGCCCTCGGGGACTCTTGGTCCACCAGCAGTGACACTCACCAAGAAGTTCAAATGTTAAACGTCTCTAAATTCAATAGCATCATTTAAAACCTGATAAATTTACAGCATGGACCAGACATGCACGTTTCGGGTATTAAACCCTCGCATTCTTAAACTTGCACTCTGACTGACTGTGACGACGGGACTCCATGACGGGCCCTGTCCAAACCTCTTTAGAGAAGACAGGGCCCCGACCACCTGTCCTCTCTGAATGTCAGTCGGACTCCTCGGGTGATAACATACATGAGCTCGCGGCGGCAGAGCACGGATTGTATTACGTACGCCCTCATTTTATATCCATTTACATATTCATCTGTGTTGCTTGGCCCCCTGCGTTTTGCGGTCTTGTTTGTGTGTGGTCATCTGACAGTGAGGAGGTTGTTTTACACCACAATGGTACGTTCTTCGAGACCTCTGGATAATCGGAAAAGTCATAGGGTTGCGCGCACGTAATCCAGGATAACCACACATTCTGCTATTTCCGTGGCAGATGGCCGTCCTAAGTTGGCAACGGTTGCACATTGGTCTCGTTGGTTTATGTGTAGTCCTTTGTGTTTGATCTTTCTGTGTTGTGCGTTGACGTTCCTTGTCCCTTATGCGTCTCTTTCTGTGTTTGTCTGCTTTGTGTTTTTGCATTGAGTGTTTTGGGGTTTTGCTGTGGATGCTGCAACCTGGTGTTGTTGGAGATCCCCTCCTTTACTTTAAATTCCGAAAAATGAATTATGCGCATTCATAAAAGAAAATGCCATTTTTTCAGAATATCACCAATGAACCAAGGACAATAAAATATATTTACATAAACATCAAAGAAAATTCCTGACAGTAGTTCAGTCTCAAAGTCGAGAAGGTAAGGCCAAATCATGAGAATTCCCATCGGAACGGTTGCAAACCCCGGAATGAACAACATTCCGAAGGGAGACCAGTTGCCCGGGAGAGTCAGCGTCTCCTGATTGCATGCAACATCCGTCGCAACAGCTCCATGGAAACCTGTCAAATTCAGTTATTGTCTCGATGTACATTTTGATGTACAGATCAGGTAAGTTTGTCTTCTATGGTGGTGACGACATCCATTCGATCAGAATGTAGAGTATCAATGATCATTTTGGAAGGGGGGGGTCTGATATGCTTTTATTATATACCCGTGATGACCGAAGTTACATACAATCTGAAGAATCTCGAATCAAGATTTTACCTTACATACGACGGAAAAGAAAATCCGTTCCTATTATTATTTCATAGAAGTTCTCGTCTAAACTTTTCTCTCGTGGACTTCCGTTCGAAATTTGAACACGAAGAAATGCCTCTTGCATGCAGGTAAACCAACTGTTCAAGAACACGGACACATGGCTCATGTTAAGGTATGTTTTTAAATTGGTTTATGTATCACGTGGAACACATATGATGGGATTTTAATTTCTTCTTCTTATCAGAAATATTCGACCAGGGAGTGCTCCATGTTTTCGTGTGAATGAGTTTCATGATTATTTATCGGTGTAAGCGATTGTCTCCCTCATATTTGTTCTTTAAAGCCATTCCTGTCTTTCATTACATCTTCATGAACTTCTAAATTTATGTACACACCATGAATTTGAATAAATTTGATGTCAGTGTTAGTTACAATCAGAATCAAATATAACTGAATTTGAATGGCTTTAAAATTATTTAAAGGGGATGAATTTCAAATCGGTGGAATGTTTACTTATTCTTTACAGTAACACCATAACTGCCATACAAAAGGAGGACTATACTCTGAAAAAAGTCTTCATGCCCATGTGTGTATCAGATCCAATGAAAGAAAGTGCATCAGAATATTGGAATGCTTAGTGCTACTAGTACAGTACTTATAAAGTTGTGGAAATACTGTGGAATATAATATTACAATTGTAGTATATGATGTTGGCCACCATAGTGTGAAAGGAGAATGAAGAAAATTGTTCAAGTGCATATTTCTACCCGAAAAACATATTCAATGTACATCAACAACATATTCCGTGTGAAACTGTGATCCAATATAAAATGAGAGTTTGTGTTATAATGTATACGTATGATGTCATCATTCTGTGTTAAGATCACATAACGTCATAGTATGAGGTATAGTTCATGAGGAAAGATTTCGTGTAGATGGTCCTTAAAGTTCGGATTATTAATGTACAACACGTCATCTACATGTATGTATCTGAAGGTACATGTAAATTGAACTGAGATAAGAGGTGCTTTCGCATTTGAAATGATTTGAAATTTGAAATGATTTCCTGGATTGAAATAGAAATTCACTGGTCAAGTTATTTTCCCATTGTAACTAAATAATGCAATATTTATTCGTGGTGCAAAAATGTGCGACAAGCAGATACTTATAATTAAATGACAGGTGTTTAATATTATGCAATATTCTATAATCTTATCTCATCGATTTAATACCAACGGAAAATTCATACAGTATTTAGAACTATGTTTACGTACAATGTTCAAACTCTGATAAAATGGGTTGACAAAAACGATCAAGGTGCACATCGAAACTTCGTATAAGACTGACAGAGAACTCAAACTCAGAAAAATACTTAGTTTATTTAGGTAAAAGTTTATTCTATGCTAATCATATTGTTTATGTCTGTCAAAACATAACTTCGAAAACGTCTTAAGTAAGATAAACACTTTTCTGCCCTTGCAGATAAGGCAGTTTATTTTAAAAAATCCATGTAGTGAAGATCTACTTTTTATGCACTCAAAAAAAAAAGACACTCATCAGTCAGATTTACATTCAGATGGAAATGTGTATGAAAATATCTTCAAATTCCATAGCAATGAAGTGAAAACTAGGATGACAATGCATCTCCTTACAAATTTCGATTCATTGATAATCTTATGAGATGCTCCACTACAGCTTTGACTAGAAATCTAACATCAGGACTTACATCGATAACAGGACACGTGACGGGATATTGTGAAAAACGGGAACGATCTCAATTTCATTTGGCTTATTAACATTCAGGGGATGTGATTGACAAAATGAAATCAAGAAAATTCCAGGCCAATACGATTTCTTCATCTCTAATATGTACACCATGCTGTAATGCCTTGTACTTTCTCTTGGACAACATCTATTTATATTTAGTGAGGGTTGAAGAGATTCCTATGGGTACTAATTGCGGAGATTTATTTTTATACACTTATGAAGGGAATATATTCAAAATTGTCCTAAGCAAAATAAATTTGATGATTTGAAATGTTTCAATGGTACTTCTAAGAACTTGCATGATATTCTGACTATTGACAGTCCTGTTTTCGAAAAAAAAAAACGAGAATTAAATTGACACTCAACAAGGCAAAGGCTACAAACATAGAAACATCAAATTTGGACCTCCATATCAAAATTGTGCACGGAAAGATTCATAACATTGTGTATGACAAAGGAGATAATTTTGGATTCAACAAACTTAGTTTTCTTGGCTTTACGCTGATGTTCCTAGACTGCCGTCATATGGCATTTCGTATTACAGCCCATCCGTTACGCTTGAGCATGTGCAAATGTTTTGGTTTTTCACAGTAGAAATTTAAAAATTACAAAGAAACCTTTAGGTCAAGGTCTCCGCATTAACAAACTTCTTGAAACTCTCTGGCATTTTACAAAAAAAAAAAAAAAAAAAAATCAGCTTCTTTTAAAATCTAGACTTAACAGCATCAGAGTATATTTCTTTATTTATTTCACAATCTGCAATTTATGATGACATAATAAACAAAATTAGAAGGATCAAAGGTAGACGACATATCCATTGAAATGCGTCAGAATCATCAAACGCCTTTTATACCGCGGGTATGATTCTAATGTAACCAGACTGATAATCGGCATGGTACTTCACCAATCTACAACAAGTGCATTCATACGACTAGTACTCTGAATGATTATGACGACGGGAATCCAAGGCGGGCCATGTTTTTAAAGAGCACAGGGCCCCGACCACCTGTCTTCTCTGAATATCGGTGTGACTCTTCGGTTGACAACATACATCAGCTCGCTACAGCCTGTAGAACACGGACTGTATGTCATACGCCCCCTCTGTATATCCATTTTCAAATACATCTGTGTTGCATGGTCTACTGCGGTAGCCTGTATTGTTTTTGAGGTTATTTTACACTACAATTATGCGTTCTTCGATATATTTGGGCACCAGAAAAGTGGACGGGTTGTGCGCACGTCATCCGTATAACCACATCATGTGCTACTAGCATGGCATATGGACGTCTTTAAACGGCAACGATTGCTCAATGGTATCTTCGGTTGATGTGTTTTTTTGTGTTTCATGTTTCTTATGCGTCACTTGCTGTGCTTGTCTGCTCTGTGTTTTTGCATCAGGTGTTTTGGTCCTTTTCTGTTGTTGCTGCAACCGAGTCTAGTTGGAGAACCCATCCTTTTGTGTTTTTAATTTTCTCTACCAAGAGGGACAAGGAATATATGGTCCATTACAAATTATGAAACAGACAACTTAAGAGCAATTCTCTGTAAGAACCAAAAAAAAATAAATAAATAAATGACACGTTGGCACGGCATGTCATAGATTCTAGCGATTTTTGGTTTGGAATGACAAATATAAATAATGACCATATCCCTGTCTACAGTACAAAATCGATAATTCAGAAAATCAGAAACCGAAGGCATACAAAATCAGGATAAAACAGGAACCAAAGCAAACAAAAACAAAAACCTCCACCCTATGAAAAGAAGCGAACTCCCGATATGAGAGTGAGACCAGGTGCCCAGGAAGAGTAAGCATCTCCTGCTTGCATGCAACACCCGTCGCTTCAATTCGGTAGAACTGTCACATCCGGTTACTTCCATTTTGGAAGATATAGAGTACAATCTTTGGTTGGATGGTTCAAATGGTCTATGACAAAATATCATCCACCATTCTGGATAGTGGGACATCATAGTGTATGACGAGTTCCCCATATCGACCGTAGAATTTCCTCAGTGACGATGTTAGTCGCTCACAAACATATCCCTGACCGAGAAGCTTATCTGAAAGACGCCTAGCTCTCAGAACAAAATCCGTATATTTGGTACTTGCTCTGGCATAGCGTATCAACTGAGATATGAACACGCCATAAGCAGGCGATGAAGGGATGTTGCTACTCAGAAAAGGAAAGTTCGTAATGCTGAAATTGAAGTCGTCACGTTTGTCATAGAGTGAGGTGTTCATGTGACCATCAGTGTCGTAGGACAACATTATATCCAAATAGGATGCTGAATTATTTGTCTCTGTAGTTTCTTTGACTTCAAGCTCCGAAGGATAGATACTGCTTAGGTAATCCGCGAATTTTGGATTATTGATGGACAACACATCGTCTATGTATCTGTAAGTTAAGTTGAAGTCAGAAGCTAAGTATCTTTTCCCTTCAGAGACCAAAGATTGAATGAATTCAGCTTCGTACGAGTAAAGGAAAATGTCGGCAAGGAGTGGGGCACAATTGATCCCCATTGGAATTCCGACAATTTGCTGGAAGACCTTTCCTCCAAACACCACAAAAATGTTGTCGATCAGAAAGTTTAACATCTGAATAATGTCTGTTTCAGTGTACTTATTTTCAGAATCTGACTTTTCTTTTACAAAATAGGTTTTGTCATAGTTAACAACAATAAATTTGTATTTGCGATTACCGTTCTTACTTGTAAACGCATTACTTATAATTTTTACGAGTCTTTCTTTCAATTTAGAATGTGGAATCGTAGTGTATAGTGTCGAAAAATCAAAGGCTTTGATCGAATGGACTCTACTAAAATGAGTGGATTTCAGATGTTCTAAAAGTTCCTTCGAATTCTTTAAAATCCACATCTGGTTGATACCACTGCGAGAATATACTGTCGAACAATATTTTTGTAGCCCAGATTTGATTTCAGATAAAACTTTGGTGAGTAAGATCGATACAGATTTGGTAGAACATTTTGAGGAACCAGCGATGAAACGTTGTTTGTACGGATTCTTATGCATTTTAGGTATGCAGTATAAGTATGGTAAATCTAAATCTAAATTGGTAGTGTCGAAGCCAAAGGAAGCAAGAGCTGATTTGTGGTGATCTATTATTTCAGAGGCAGAAAGGTTTGTTGGGGTGTAAGTGGGATTTCCAGGTGTCGAATTTAAACCCAGCTCTTTAACTAGACTGTCGAAATAGTACTTTTTGCAAGTAAATGTGTAATTATTTGAGGCTTTGTCCGCTGGTGTGATGACATAATGTTCTTGGAGGTAGGTAAGTTCTGTGATAACATCAGGGTCTTTAAATATAGACACGAATCTGGTGTTCACAGTTGATTTTAATCGGTTAATTCTAGATAAAAGTAACCCTCTGATTGATTTTATCCATTCGGAAAGGGTGTCGAGCTGTACATCCTCTTTCTTTGCCCAACGTCTTGCATATTCCTCACAAGAGTCCATGATAATTTTGACATTTTGGTTCCATGTAAAGGACATACTTTCTCTGTGTTTGGGACCCTTTTTTAACAATTCTCTCAACTTGTCGTTCTTGACTATACTAAGGTCACCAGTAATAACGTGTCCACAAGGAGAGTAGTTGAAATCCGATGAAGAACATTCGCAGGGAAGTGGATGTAGTGAGGGATTACTTAAATCAATACACTGCAGGAATCGTTTGTAATTGTAAATTTTAGATGCAACTGTTGGTGTGTAGCTATAGGAAATACAAGGAGTTTCTTTTCTTTTGAAATATGGTGGGATTTTTTCTGTGACAGTTTTGTGATTCAAAATTTGACCAAGATTCAAGTTATCAATACCTTTGTTTGCAAATCTTACTTTAATGAAAGGGCGGTTTGTTTTCTCCTCTGATTTATCTGATCTAACTGCTTGAAATAAACGAAAAGTAGAAATGTCCAAGATGACTCCTTGTAGTCTGTATTCTGGGGAACGTGTATCGGTATATGCGAGGTCCTTCGTATAATCGTAGATTTCGTGTAACTTCCGTAAAGGAACAGAGTATAATTTGGTACGAATATAGTGCAGGCCTAGAGGCTCATTCAAAAATGGAACCAAGTCATCGAAGGAGAAACTATGTATCTCAGGCCTATTATATTTTCGAATGCCATGACTTCGAGGTCTTCTTTGTGATCTGTTGAATAAGCTAGTCACATTAACCGATTGACAACCGGGACTTGTTAAGTTTCCTATAGTGCTGATGTTATCGTTGCACCCATAGGGCGCTGCAGTGTTAAGATTTTTTATCCAGAACTCTTCTCTGCTGCGACGGAGAGGTGTGCTCAAATTGGGATTGTTTGTGGGGTGATATATTTTCTCCAGGATTCTGACTCTCATAGATAAAACAGAATGATCCGCCTGGTCAAAATGGCGATAAAGGAGTTGACTTCCTTTATTATTTATTTTTGACCGGTGCCCTGACATTCTTTTTCGGAGCTGGCCTTTGGTTTCGCCCACATAAATTAATCCACAAAGTGAGCACTCTATTCCGTACACAACATTAGATGTCATGCAGTTAAGGTTTTCAAAACTATGCGTGTTAAATGTTTGTTTTGTGAGATTACTTGAGAATGAAGTGTCTGTTATTAGGATGTTACAAGTTTTGCAGTTCTTCATGTCACACTTAGAAATTGAGCAATCGCTTGGTGAAAATAGGTGCTCTTTTAGTATATCGACCACTTCAATCTTACAGGGCTTGATTTTAATATACCCATCTGCATGTTTATACCAAAACTCATGGTTGTTACTAACTACAAACGTTTCATCTCTAATTCAATATGGAGTGCTAAGATGAAAATTATCTTTCATATGAGAAAAAGGGTATCGTTGCCATGGTAACCATCTCTAAAGTTGGAGCATTAGGAAAATTTCATAAGACTTAGCGTGTTTGTGACCTTTATTGCCCTGGAAACGGATACATTTATGAATTGCAATAACCACATTTTTTTTTCTTTCAATTCTCTTTGTTTAGAATATCTGAAATGTTTTTCACACTTTATCGCTATGCCTCTTGTATAAGGAGTAAATAAGAGTGCCTAAATAAGGTTTAAACTCTTCACTTTGTGGCTCAAATGAGCCATTATTTTGCTTGTTTTTGTGTATTTTTACGGTGTAAAATTTCGTAAAAGCAGATGTTTTTGGATTTTTTCTTTTACACATTAAATATGCATAGTACCTTAGATACAAGAAAAAGTAAAAAGTTGACTGGTATCTTGTATCTTTTTTTGCTGGAAACTGCATTTAATATTGTAACCATGGCAACATTTAGGAAACGTTTTACTATGATGTGTATGTTATGAGTCTATTTTGAACTGTCCATTTATGATATGAAAACAAAATCCTGTTCATATATCTACTGGAGACAAATCAATGTAGAGATGACCACGATACTTGTTTAAAGCCATGCATTGTATTTTCAAGGTCACTGAATTGTAATTGAGCAGATTTGACCAAAATTGTGATTTTTCGTAGAAAAAAGGATCAAAATTAGAATAAGCTTTTTCAGACAAATTAAACGGCTATATGTTACAAAATAATGGGTATTATAATTATTTCTTGGGATAACTTCAAGAGTTCAATCAACTCTTTGACCTTCTGAAATTGAGGTGTGGAAATGGCGTACCTCTGCCTATAAAGTAGGGGGGCACAACATCCCAAAATTTCTAACAAGCAAAAACAAAAAAGAAAAAAAGGGGAGGGGGGGGGAGTTAAAAACATTATATGGCGGTTTCATGTTCTGTATGCACAAATTTTAACATTTCTGGTGCAATTATACATTTTAAGTACATGAATAAATGAATAAATGAATTTTTTTTTATCAAAATATTGACCTATCAGAAAATACTTTCTATACCCTATATCATTAATAAGTACATGTAATAATATTCTATAAACATGATATAGTTTGAGTTAAATGTCTTAATGTACATTGATAAAGTAATATGTCTATAGGATGGATCAGAATAGCTAAATTATTCAGAAAGTATATAAAGGATTGGCGAGCGGTAGCGAAAAAGAAAAAAATTTGAAAATTGACCGAAAATTGTAGATTTATGGTACAAAATATTGCTATTTTAAACATTGTTAATGCATCATAAAATTTTGTGATTGAAAAGTGTGGGGGGGGGGGCACTTTTCAAAGTGCAAAGGGGGGGGGGGGGGAATGTGCCCCCGCTGCCCCCTTCTCCTACGCCCTTATGTGGAAATCAAAAATAGAGAGCATGAAATTTAAAATTCTTAGTTTTTCGCCTTAACAAAGATATTGTACTTGAATACAAAAAGTCAACAAAATCAGGGAACTTCTTTTTAATTCTATCATTTTTCAAAATATATATGAGTTATTGGAAAATTCAAAAAGAAAATACTACAAATTTATGACAGAGATTTGAAAAATCATATAAATATCGATTTTTTTAGTCTAAGTTAAGAAATGACCTTGAATTTCAAGTCAATGACCTTGGAAACTTTCAATGATATAAAATCAAATGAAAGAGTCTTATCAGTTCATTTTCATATTTTCACGGTCTTAAGTAGTATTAATAAGGAGTTGAATCAGTTCTAAAAGGTACTATATTCAAGCCTTAATGCCTAAAGTTGCCATAGCAACGGTTTTTGATGTCAAAATTGAGATGAAGAGCTCAAAGATCCAAAATTCGATTTTCTTTCATTATCTTTTTTCAGGGACATTACTTTTCATAATAACCCATCATAGGTCTCTTAAAGGTCTGCTTTTAGTGATAATTGACACTGAAAACGGTAAAAATCACATAAAAATACCCCTAAGTTTAACTTTATTTTTGAATTTTACTTATTTTGGCTGGGCATAGTAAGCGTCCTGTAATATCTATCATAAAACTGAATGCATTTTGCAAGAAAGGAGGTAACGATGCCTAAAAAGTTACGAAAATGAAATATCTGCTACAATTGTATCCATGACAACGAAGTATCTAAAAGTAGGTTACCTCACAGTCTTTAAAGTAGCACAAAAAAGACTGATCTCGTTGCTATGGCAACCGGAAGTCACATTGACCGGAAACCTTAATTTTTGCAATTAGGACATGATATATACCCAATATGCAGAAAATCATGAAAATCCATGACATGCCGTGGCGCCAGAATTTTGTTGGTATGTTTAACAGAAAATTGGTCTTAATATTTAAGAAATTAGGCATTTCATTATTAAATTAATTCATGATGGATTTATTTTTCATAATCATTTGAAGAAAAGAGTTCTCAGAGATTCATAATCAATTGGATGACGCCATATGCAAAAAAAAAACGAATTTACGTTTAGACTCAGTGGAGATTGTATATATTCATGAGATTTTTCTTCAAATTTCAAAACTAGAGACACTGACTGTTCCCTAGTCTCACTTCGGAATATCATAGATTTTGGGATTCGAATCTGTACCGATGGAAATTCGGATGGTTTTGCATAACATTCTCGACTTTGGGATTACAAAAACTATTTGCACTTCTTCGATATCTGTTTATTATCAATGACGCGATAGGATTTTTCTTGTTGTCTCCGTCTGTATATCTTTTCGTCTCATCTGATGTTGCTATCACTGCAGCGTCGTCTTGTTTGGATTCTCCTATCAATTTCTGCATCAGTATGCTCCAACCACTGTTTGAATTTCGTACGCATACAATTTTTAATGGGGAACTATCTTTGTTCATCATTAAATGAACATAACATTAAATACATGTTTGACGACAAATATGGATAATGACCATATCCCATCACACTCAGGAAATCAACAATTTATCTGTTTTAAAATAATGCTCTTGAATTTGAAGACGTTTAACATTTGTACCACTTGATGAGTGTCACTGCTAGTGGACCAGAAGTCCCCGAGGGCACATGTAACCAAGTTTGATCAACTTCGGTTGATCGTCTGGCTCTTCAACGCATTGGAAAATTTCTGTTATAAAAAAATTGAAATTTCTAAAATGTGGCTCCTCTAGCTTCATATCAAAAATATTAGAATAAGATAATTTTCACACTCTTTGGCCATATTACATTGTTTAGATTGAGTATCAGTGATGAGGGTTAAGTAACCGAAACGTGCATGTCTTTTGTGTTTTTGCATCGGGTGTTTTGGTGTTTTACTGTTGATGCTACAACGGAGTCTTGTTGGAGATCTCCTCCCTTCTTGGTACATGCCGCTAATTTATCTGTTGTTAAATGATACTATTGAATTCAAAGACGTTTAACATTATATTACTCTGAATGAAACAAGGACGTTAGATAAGAACACTTACCCTATTTTGTAAAGGTCTACTATTAATTATAATAATCATGATAAGTGTTTTGGGGTCAGCGTCCACCGGTTCAGCAGAATATCGCCTACAAAGTATTATCATGGACATCTTGTCAAATAGACCGTCAAATCTGACATACGTATTTTGTTTATTATGTAACTCTTGGCAGTGAAAATCGTCCCTTCCTTAAAATCAAAGTTGCGTTTAAACAGCATTCTAAATTACATTTCTGTCAAGGATAAAATCCCTACTTAATTCAAATATTAGGAGTCGCATTGCATTTGCTACCAAAATACTTATTTAATTATAACAAAATTTGAAATGTCTAGATGCACATCGCCTATCACAAAACCATATACAATGCAAATGTTCATCTACCAACCATGTGGACATGTGGTTACTGGTGACCTTATATCGTCCCCGGGTCTGTATCAGTAAAGTTTAACATAGAAAACTTCTCAATGAAGAATCGAAGTACAGGCTTTAGCAAGTTCATGCATTTGATCAAATGAGGAGTCCAACTGTCATTCAGAGTGGACAAGTGGTCTGGTGACAGAAGGATCATATCCACGATATAAAAGGCGATTGATGTTTCTAACACAATTTCGATCATAGTAATTCTGTCTACATTTGATATGTCTTAGTTTCTTAATTTTGTCACCACAAATCGCAGGCTGTGAGATAATCAATGTAATATGTAATATAGTTTGTTCCTTGTTTGGGTCCGAATTTCAAAAGAAGTTGACAATATCGTAGAGAATGTGCAAGATCATCTTCGAAGCACGCCTCTGATGTCTGACTAATCTGTGCATTTAAGATAATCATTAAAGAAGTACCTATCACTCATCCAGTCTCAAAGTCGAGAAGGCAAGACAAAATCATAAAAATTTCATAGGAACGGTTGTGAGCCTCGGAATGAGACCAGGTGCCCGGAGAGAGCATTTCGTATTTCGTATGCCTTCTTTTTTTTAATATCCATTCACACATCCATCTGTGTGTTTCTTATGTGGGCCCCTGCGTCATGCTGTCTGTTTCTACGTTCATCTTACAGTATGGCGCTTTTTAACACCACAATTGTGCATTCTTTGAGACCTCTGGGTAATCGGAAATGTGGGGGCGCACGTAAACCGGATAACCAAATCGTCTGCCACTTGCGTGGCAGATGGCCGTCCTTAGTCGGCACCGGTTGCGTATTGTTCATGTTGGTTTTATGTGACCTGTCTGCTCTGTGTTTTTGCATTGGGTGTATTGGAGTTTTGATGTGGGTGCTGCAACCTAGTGTTGTTGGAGGTTCCCTCCTTTGTTTGGTACAATATTGTAGATTGGTCAAGTTTTTATCCCTCTTATTTTGTTAATTTCAAAGGCGGATTTCAAATCACTCGAAAAACCAATAAACATCAGAATTTGAATGGATAAGAGTAAAAATTATCTTATGAAATTTGGACAATTCATGAAAAATAGTGTACTGTAGTTTTCCAAATAGATAATTGTATTCTAAACAATTAGTGGAAATCGAGATCATAGATTTCAAAGGGAAATTCCTTTTGAATATTAAATTATCTTTTATTCAAAACATTGTACGAGTTTGAGAAAAAAGGAAAAATTCAAGGCTAGCATTGAAATCGTAACGCTCACCATTTTCACATTTTATCAGCGCTAGAATAATTAATAACCTTATATTCTGTAGATAAGATCCTGCTGTCACTATAAGGACAATCTTCATTGTACTAGACCGATAAACCACTCAATATAACAGACCCCTTCCATTCGATAAGATTAGGTTCTGACAACCTATATTCACCGAATGTCGGTCGGACACCTCGGGTGATTGTATACAAGAGCTCGCTTCAGCCGTTGGAACACATACTATGTTTCGTAGTCAAGGAGTTGGTAAATGGAAAAAACCCAGCCATTTTCGTTTAAGACTGATGGCGAATGAGCTCAATTGATCGAAATGCATCACAAAAGAGAGGAATTACATAAAAAAAGAGGAGGTGATATCTGGCGCGAAATCAAGGAAAATTGGTTACTTCTTGACTCAATCTCTCTTTTTTGGTATTCGACGACCAATGATTTTGATACAAAATTTATCTTGATTGAATAAAGAAGCAATGATACAATTCATTAGTCCTTGAAGTTCATAAAAGAGAAATGAAATTATCGGATCGTCCATCGCGTGAACACTATACAGGAAAACAGCTTTTAGGAATTTTTCTGTTTTCAACACGGATTTGTCTTGTTCTATATGTATCTAACATAGTAATTTTTTCTGTGCAGATGGTCAATCCAGCCCCATAACGTATATGCGTATACAGTCTACTGAGTAAATTGTGGTTATAATTTGTATCTTTGTGATTATGTCCCTCAAAATTCCCGGCAGTAGTAGTTTGATGCACAGCATATGACGTCGCCGTTATATCAATTGTGGTGAATTTGCGCTTTCGTGAGTTTAAGACCAACCAATTATCGTAAGCTCTTCTGCCTATAATAAGATCTGGTACTTCTTTCCAAGGGTAAACTTTCGTTGTTATGAAAAAGTCTTCAGCGTACGCCGTGAACAGCTTCCCTCGTACTTTGGCTGTATTTGTAATATCTTCCCATGTTGAAGCTTCTGTCTGTGTTACATTGATCACATTTGTTCTCTGACCAACTATCATAATTGGATTTGATAGATTAACAGATTTTGACACCAGTATTGCTTTTAAACTTTGAATGAGTTGATTGGTAAATAGAATATCTCCATTGCTGTACGCGTAGAATTGAGATGATACCTCTCTCATTGCATCAAGAAACATGTTCTTCAGGATTGGCATTTGATTTATGGATCTCTGTATTGGTAAAACTTTCCAACCAGCCTCCTGAACTCTCTTCGAAAGGTCAGTCTCGTTTGTAAATAAGATTGGTATAACATGCGGTCCAAAAGACAGCCAATTGTTAACGGTATTGTTATGACATATATATTTTTCCGCTTTAGTCGGCCATGTTGTAAACAAAGTGAGGAGTGGAACATAAGTGATTTCTCCCTCATGTCCGTTCTTTCCTTCCAGGTTTGTTTGATTAAAATCAATTTTCTCTTCTTCTGTCCCCTTATTATTTGCCGACACATTCCTTTCCGATGTAATATATTTATTGTTGACTTGTCGAACCAAATCTTTGACGGATTCATTACAATGTTTTATATCCTTCCAGGTTTCCTCTACCATGTTCATGATCTGAAATGTCTCTCTGTTGACCTCAGAGTAGATATAAATGTATATCACTGTACATAGCAGGCACAAACATAGAATCTTTACTTTAACATTACAGCATACATACTGTGGTTTATTTTGTCTACGCGGTGAAGTCATCATTTTTAATACTGTAATGAGATAAAAAAAAGATCCTGTAAGTACATGTATAGCAGAATTGACATCTTTAACTTGGGCATTGCATCAAAAATGGAAAACTGACAGAAAAAGAACATAAAAGTATCGATCAAAAAATAAACCCGCCAGGAATATTTCACAGATGAGCAATGAGACCACTGAAGGTATATCTAGGGAAGTTTTGAAAGGCATAATTCCTCACATAATTGAATGAAAAGACATACAAAAATGAAGCTCAATCAAAGAAATATTATAGATAGTTTTGTCTTTAAAAAAATGTTTTTTTTCCAGTTTGGAGGGACATAGCACCGCACACAATTGATGAAACTGATTTAAAAGACGCCTAGCTCTCATAACAAAATCTGTATATTTGGTACTTGCTCTAGTAGAGCGTATCAACTGAGATATTAACACACCATAAGCAGGCCATGAAGGGATGTTGCTACTCAAAAAAGGAAATTTGTGATGTTAAAATTGAAGACATATCTAAGCGATGACAATAATGCTTCTGATAGTTTTCATTTAAATGTCCATACACCACAAAATATTGATCTTTTTCAAGCCTTTGCAAGTTTCAAGGACCTGGATTTATTGAGAGAAAAAAAAAAGAAATGACATCATATCATATAGTGATTTTTTTTTCAATTGATCATTAATATTAAGACAGATATTTGATAAGCAATTATAATGCTGAACTAGATGGCTACTGTTGCAAGCAACAGACGGATTCCTCCTTTATTAGACCTTCCTCGGAACTGAAGTGTTAAAATCCGAATAAAGAAGATGGAAAAAAGAATAGTTGCTTTTGTACCTAATTCACTTCAGCAAATGAGGCAAAGGAGCTTATGTCTAATTTGGGACTCTTATTTATTTATCGACAAAATAGAAGAAAAAGATGATAAATACCTTTCAAGTTTAGGAAGGCTTTAAACTCCTAGATCTATTCTATCCATTTTGATTCCTTTGAAATTACTATCCCAAAAAGAATTGCACAATGAATTAGCAATGAGAAAATTTCTATAAATAGAGAATGACAACAGCATGAAAGTACAGACAAGTAATGCTACTAAGATAAAAAAAGGAAACATAGAACAAGAATAAAAGAGTTATCTATCTTACTATGTAAAGTTCAAATAAGAAGTACTACTTGTGTGAAGAATAAATATTTAATAACAAAATTCTCTCAATCCTACAAGAGTAAATGTTTGTTATGACCTTGAAAAAGTTTATTTGACCTTGAACCAAGGTCATGGATGAAAGATAAGCATTTTAGTTTATTCTCATCAAAATTCCTTTTCATTTATTCAAAGCTCAATATTTTATCAACAAAAGTCTGTTTTGACCTTGAAATCGAACAAATGACCTTGGGTCAAGGTCAAGGTGAAAGGACTGGATGTAAGGAACATTTGCGCAAAGTTTGAACTCTCAAGGTCAAATGGTCTTTGTTCTATGGGAAAATTTTTGTTGTGACCTTGAGAATGAGAATTTGACCTTGGGTAAAGGTCAATGTGATGGGGCTTGGATCAATGATTGTATTTATGAAGTTTGAACTGTCAAGGTCAAATAGTCTTTGTTCTATAGACAAAATTTGTTGTGACCTTGAGAATCAAAATTTGACCTTGAAACTAGGTCATCATCAATGACTACCTATAAGTAACCTACCATCCAAGTTTCAACTCAAAATCTCAAAAACTGTAGAAATTGGCACTGTGCCAATTTAAAGTTCCAATTTCAACTCAAAATAGCGCGAAAACCGTAAATATTTTATCGAGCATGTAAGTGTATAAAAGTCTGCAAATTTCCCAAAGAACAATATAAAACAAATTTCATTCAAATCGCACGGTTAATTTAGGAGTTATAAGGTTTTAAAGATTTTACCTTTGATGACCTATAGCGGGGGCATATGTAAACTTTTCGACAGGAAAAAAAATAAATATGAAGATCTTTATTTGCTCTTTCACATGATACTTTCCATTTTATCATATGATGCGGTACTTTGTTGTAAAGTCTCTGGATTGGCTTGGGGGTAAGAATAATAATAATAATAATAATAAGAATAATAAGAATAAAGAAAAGACAATACAATAACAGAAAGGATTCCGACGGAAGTCGGAATCCTTAATAAAGCGTATGTGTTCTACTTCCTGTCGCATGATAGGAGGTTTGGTATCCTTTTGAAATTTTGATGTTTGACCACTTTCAACAAGTCTTCAGTAAAAATATAGATGAATGTTAAACATCTTTAAATTCAATAGCATCATTTAAAACCTGATAAATTTTCAGCATGGACCAGACATGCACGTTTCGGGTACTTAACCCTCGTCAGTGATCCTTAGTCTAAACAATGTAACATGGCCAAAAAGTATGAAAATTATGGCCAAAAATGTACCAAAAGACGTAGCAGAATGGGTGGGATATGATGCTGCAGGACCCACGTTTTAGAAATTTCAAAAAATATTGTAACAGAAAATTTCAAATGCGTTGAAGAGACAGACGATCAACCGAAGTTGATCGAACTTGGCTACATGTGCCCTCGGGGACTCTTGGTCCACCAGCAGTGACACGCGGCTGCGTTAAGGTTCTCCACGCTGACGTCGCGCTGAAAATATTCCATTTTTACAGTGCTTTGTATTCAACCCTCCATTACAGCTTAGACGTTCTTTCTATAGTTCAAAGCTATATTTTTTTAATATCTGGTAGATGTCTGGTAGCTAAGAACAAAAATTCACCAGGGGGATTCCACTGTGTCACGTGACAGCCCTAAATATAACTCTACAGTGTCATCTCGGTTTTAAATTGAATTTTGCAAGTGGTAAATAAGGAAAAAATAATATAAATGTTATATCGTGTTTTTCAGTAATTCCTGTAGATTTAGAAATGTGCTGGGCATTGTGTCACTTAAAACGATTAAGAGGAGAAAAGATACCGAGAAGGAAAACAAGTGGTAAAAACACTGCAAATCTCAACTTAACATCCACATTTTCAATGATTTTGCACAACTACTAAAATTTCTATTAAATGCCCAGCAAAATCCTGGTAAACTGAAGTGTCCTCTATAGATTCTGTATACAAATATCGATATTGTACAAGGGTAGTCACCTGCAAATTACATTTTGTTACAACTGCCCTATATCAGTCTATTTTCGAATGGGACCTAAACGCACGGGTGATCTGGATAACGTGCAACATTAACGTGTGTACACGTGTGTACAACATAATAACTCGGGATTTTAATATCTGATACAATGTAAAGTGTGTTTTTTTTTTTATTATTTTTACAACGTTGAGAATGTAATATACATATATTAAGAAGGCCGGGGGGGGGGGAGACTGAGGAGGGTAATTTATAAACCTCGTCCGGGCATCCGCTATAAGTATATTTTTCAAGTTAAATCACTATGTGGGAAAGTTTGTGGTAGGGAATAACTCTGGTGATAAAGGTTGCCGCTAGAACATAGAAATCCTGCTGATGGAATATTAAAATCTATGTATCAATGCAATATTTCCCCGTACTGAATCGAACCTAAAACATCCGGAATATTGAGACTGATACTGACCGTCTTTTAATTTTGTATTTAACTAAATTGATTGTAAACTTGTCACAGTGCTTTCGTGAGCAGAGCTCTATCGGTGACAATATAATAATAATAAAAAAATGTATATAACTTCAATAAATAAGAGAGAGAGAGAGAGAAAGAGAGAGAGAGAGAGAAGGGGGGGGGGGGGTCTTTCCCGGCTAGGCTAATCATGTTTCAGTCTAATTATAACCGGCCGATCTCTTGCTGAATACAATTTGTTTTATTATAATTTTTATTTTTTCTTAGGTTTATTCTAGTACAAGTTATATTGATTCATTAGGACCGTATCTGAAGTCTCAATATTGTTCTGTTGTACCGGCTATGTATACGCTTCCCGTATTGGCACAAGTATTTCAGCACCGTATTCGCGATGATATCTATTATATATATTTAAAAAATGATGCTTTAGAATAAACTGTTTTAATGCGCATGAGCTGGCCCCCTCCCCCCCCAAAAAAAAACCCGGCAGCAACAACAACTAAATAAATATAAAAATGAATAAGAAATAATTATTTTAAAGCCGGTAAATCAGTAAAACTCCATTAATTAGCTAAATATGGACAACATCTAACAAATAATCTAAATATGAATTATGCTCCTTTATGAGGATACCATCAGCAATTCCTTATATTGATTTACTAATTGAAAATCAGCGATTCCTCTGTGAATTAAAAGCGGTTTCTCATCCAAAGCTTCCCTTTAACCCTGAACTCAGACTGCGCATGCTTGACCTACAATGACCCGATGTGCAAAACTGTGGAAAAACACACATTCTTTCATTACTTCTCGGGAATAAGATACTGGAAACATATAGAGTTGATGTAAGGAATAGGATGAAAGCTCAATTACATTGAAAATCGATCCAGTACAATTTATCCCTTGAAATATCCTTAGCATACGATAACTGATGTGACGTCATTTATAACGTCACACAATGTTTTCGCGGAATTTTCTCTAACGTCATTGCGTGGAGCACCTTAACGTAGCTGCGCATTCACCAAGTAGTTCAAATGTTAAACGTCTTTGAATTCAATAGCATCATTTAAAACCTGATAAATTTTCAGCATGGACCAGACATGCACGTTTCGGGTACTTAACCCTCGTCAGTGATCCTTAGTCTAAAAGTTCCCCGCGAGGGGTTTGACAGTAAGTGTTTTGAATATTTTCCCTGACGTGGTCGCCATAGCACTTTCTATATAGATATAACCTCGGACAGCGCAATTCATGTATTTTATATAATTTTTTTAATTTCGTGCATGAACGTCGACGGCGGGTGTGGCTAGCCAACAGGGATTGCTTACTCCTCCCGGGCACCTGATCCCACCTCTAGCTTGCTGGGGGTCCGTCGATGCTCATTTTGGTGCTCTATTATGAGTGCTGTTGAGATTATCGTCAGGATCTTCTTTAACTCATTGGCTACATGTGCCCTCGGGGACTCTTGGTCCACCAGCAGTGACACTAACCAAGTAGTTCAAATGTTAAACGTCTTTAAATTCAATAGCATCATTTAAAACCTGATAAATTTTCAGCATGGACCAGACATGCACGTTTCGGGTACTAAATCCTCGTCAGTGATCCTTAGTCTAAACAATGTAACATGGCCAAAAAGTATGAAAATTATGGCCAAAAATGTACCAAAAGACGTAGCAGAATGGTTGGGATATGATGCTACAGGACCCACGTTTAGAAATTTAAAAAAAAATTTTGTAACGGAAAATTTCTAATGCGTTGAAGAGACAGAAGATCAACCGAAGTTGATCGAACTTGGCTACATGTGCCCTCGGGGACTTTTGGTCCACCAGCAGTGACACCACCAAGTAGTTCAAATGTTAAACGTCTTTAAATTAAATAGCAGCATTTAAAACCTGATAAATTTTCAGCATGGACCAGACATGCACGTTTCGGGTACTAAGCCCTCGTCAGTGATCCTTAGTCTAAACAATGTAATATGGCCAAAAAGTATGAAAATTATGGCCAAAAAAGTACCAATACTTGTTTCTCGATTGAAATGCAGTCACAATATTTCCAATAAGTCTGAAAATTAAATGTCTTAGATGAAACTTCCTTATATCGGGGTATGTTTTACAATGAAGGATATCATTGCTTTGCAATTCCGATCCGAAAGGTTATACTAATTTTGTCTTTAGCCATTCTTATATATCTGTTGCAGATTGATCTTTAAAATGACATTGAAATAATCAAATAAATAACAGAATAGCTTAAAACCTTTAAACCACGGCAAAAACCTTTGGAAATGGACGTAAAAATGACCTGTCAAGATCGAGGTAGTGTAAGTGGAAACTGTGCTTGCTTGTCAGATACTAGTGTAGTAGGGTAATTTCGTGCTTGCGACACATTTAAGGGCGAAAAGTATTAAACAACGGACTTCATTTTCGAAATAGTTGATTTCTGGGATGTTGTTATAAAATTTAGATTTTCTATTTGATGACATCATTTGAAGCAATTAAATGAATTTGTAATCAAGGAAAATTGTTAATTATCATTGAGAAAGAAAAACCAAATCGCATCGCTTGATATATCAATTTGGAAAGGTTTGACAGGTTTAATCCTTAATAAAAAAGTGAATGGAATTCTTAAAAGCCATTTTGTGACATTGACTTTTGAACCAAGGGTAGGGATTTCAGTCACGTGATCTTTCAAGCTGACAAATTGATCTATCGGTTACCGCACTGAACTTACCTTACGATTTCTACCAGAATTTTTGATAAAAATATATGATTCTTCCTCTAAACTTTAAAGTGATATTTATTCTTTATATATATATTGTATTTTTTATGATAATATGAACAGAAGCGGCGAAATTATCGAGTTTTTTGGACGACAACGCACGAATTTGTACACCTCTCGCTGCAAATATCTATGGCACGAGGAACGGCTCATGAAGAATTTGAGGGTCGTTCTGTTTGGCGGCTATTTCAGCTTATTTATTAATATTCATAACATAAAACTCATGTATGGTTAGATAGATGGGACTCTCCGATTGATAACCGAAGTTGCGCAAAAGCTGAACTTCAAATATAACGAAAGTTGTGGCATTTTTCAGTTTTCAGGGGAATATGTATCACTTTTGATATCATCCTTACTATTTTGCGCACTTAAATATTAAAAGTTTGAACATTTCCGATTATTTTGATATATAGAACACCAAATTTTATCATGGTTTACCTAGCTGCATTCCGATTTTCCCGCCTCGACCCCCTTGATTATATACTGCGTGATAATGTCTTCCATGCCGATTTCACGCAAGTTATCAATAAAGTGTTCGATTTCTTTTATATTTACTTTAAAAGACAAGACGTAAAAAGGAACAGGGAAATATATATATACATTAAATTTCATTTGCGATAATATGAAATGATCTACATTTTTTTTTCAGAACTATATCGTACGTACTTTAAACGATTCTCTCGTGTGCTCTTTGTGGGTTTTTTTTTTGGGGGGGGGGGGGAGGGTGGCTTACTTACGCAATAGCTCTGTTACTGATAGACTCGTTAAATCGCATGTTGGTATTTTTTTCTTTATTTTTTTTCTTCCTCTTCCTTTATATATATATTTTTTCAAATTAAGCTTAATTTCACCGAAAAGAACAAAGGTATATCTTTATCGATATTTAGATATAAGAAAAATCTTCTTTTTTTGCCATGGCAACCGAAATGAAGTGCTTTAAAAGAAATAATCACACATTTTCGGTATTTCTTAAAATATTATTTCGATTATCTTTCAAGTCAAACACGTGAAAATTAAGTTTTTAAATCTTAAGATTTTCAAAATTTGTTTATTTAAATCGATGGTGGTCATTTTGTTTTAAAATGGTTACCATGGCGACGCAACTAAATTATCATTGTAATATAAAACGAATAGCTGAAGATCATTCAAATAGCAGTAAGATTATTTAAGTTATAGCTATTTCAATACGCTGATAGACCACTCCAAGTTAGATTTGAATGGTGCCACATCATGAGAACTTTTATATAGTATACTATAGGAAATTGTGTCACAGAAAAGACACCAATCATCAAGCTTTAAACTTCATTATCTCTGTACTCGATCAACCGATTTTGATAATTTTTTCTGTAAAATGTTTCTATTACACAGAGCAATGTAACAATTTTATAAAACATGGATCTTAATAATTAAAGAGTTTTAAGGTAAAATCCCTACCAAGGGTCTTTATTGTAGCGTTGTGTCTGATCATGAAGACGGATCCGTTTGGCATTTGTCAGAATAAATCACTCGTATACTTACGATTTATGATGGAAAGGAATAAAACACCTATACATTACATGATGCATTTTATAAAATGAAGATTAAGTGGTGGTTTCTTTTTTTGTCAGGTATATATCCGGAAACCACAAAATATTGAATTTTTCGTCGTTTCCAGGGCAATACCTCTGCACTTAATTTAGGGAAATGACCAGTATTTGACCTGTATTGCTAAGTGTAACAGCTATATACAAGAAAGGAATTGATTATATGAGTTAAAGAAGATCCTGAGGACAATTCCAACAACACTCACAGCAGAGCACTACATTGAGCAACGACGGACCCCTAGCAAGCTAGAGGTGGGACCAGATGCCCGGGAGGAGAATGCATCCCCTGCCGCACCAGCTGTCGATGTTCATGCACGAAAAAAAAAATATATATATAAATAATACTTGCATTATCTGTGGTTTTGTCTGTATAGAAAGTGCTATGGTGACTATGTCGGGGGAAAATATATAAAAACAAAGGAGGGGATCTCCAACAACACCTGGTTGTAGCACCAACAGCAAAACCCCAAAACACCCAATGCAAAAACACAAAGCAGACAAGCACGGAAAGAGACGCATAAGAGACAAGGAACGTCAACGCACAACACAGAAACATCAAACACAAAGGACGACCCATAAACCAACGAGGCCAATGGGCAACCGGTGCCGTCTTAGGACGGCCATCTGCCACGGAAATAGCAGAAGGTGTAGTTATCCTGGATTACGTGCGCACAACCCTCCCACTTTTCCGATTACCCAGAGGTCTCGAAGAACGTACAACAACCTCCTTACTGTCAGATGACCACACACAAACAAGACCGCAAAACGCATAGGTCCAAGCAACACAGATGAATATGTAAATGGATATAAAAAGAGGGCGTACGTAATACAATCCGTGCTCTGCCGCCGCGAGCTCATGTATGTTATCACCTGAGAAGTCCGACTGACATTCAGAGAGGACAGGTGGTCGGGGCCCTATCTTCTCTAAAGAGGTTTGGACAGGGCCCGTCATGGAGTCCCGTCGTCACAGTCAGTCAGAGTGCAAGTTTTAAGAATGCGCTTGTACAAGACTGTGGATTGGTCAAGTACCAAGCCTAGTGTCCGACTGGTGACATTCGGATCATATCCACGGTATAAAAGGCGTTTGATGATTCTGACGCATTTTCGATAGTGATGTTGTCTATCTTTGATCCTTCTTATCTTGTTAATAATGTCACCATAAAAATGCAGGTTGTGAAATACCAAAAGTAATATACTCTGTTGCCTGTATTGGTCCGAATTTTAGAAGAAGTTGACAATAATTTTCGTAAAATATCCAGAAAGTCAGTACATGCTCTAGCATACCGGATGAGCTGTGAAATATAGATACCATAGGACGGTAATCTAGGAACATCACCGTCAAGGCAGGGGAAAGTTACTATGTTAAATCCAAAATCATCTCTTTTGTCATACACACTTGTATGGATCTCTCCATTAACAATTTTAATATTTAGGTCCAAAAATGGTGTTTCTGTGTTTAAAACATTTGCCTTGTTTAGAATCAATTCTTGTGGTTAAATAACATTTTTATACTTTAAACACTTACTGTCAAAACCCGTTTGGTAACGTTAAGGTGTATATAACTCTGTATATAAATGAACGGCATGACCCATATTCGAACTTGTATTTCCTAGTGCAAAAGATACATATTCAAATGAATGATTTATCTGTAACAGATTTTCCCTTAATGCTCGGGAACAACAAAATAGTGATTTTTTTAGTTGAAAGTAACAACTCTGCGCGTGATTGAATGAAAAGACTCATATTTAACCTGTACATTTTTGTATTTCTTAACGGAGAAGAGACACAAAAAATAATAAATTGTATTTTAAACCTAAATAGATAGAATTTATCGGGAACCTTAATACCTTAGAGAGCCCCTAATTAACAACTCCAAAACAGCTCGATTATAATAATAAAAATAGCGTTTTATCGAAGATTTCCGAAGAATGCCGATCTTTAATTAGCTACGCCGTGTAATGTCACTTTTGTGAATTGATATAACAGTATGACATGGGTTTATGGCTTAAGCAGAGAGAATTTTTGCTTGGGTATACGTACCATTGCGTTTAATCCATTTCGTATCTATTTAGATTAAGGATTAGTTATTCCATTTTGTTTGTTTGATTATTTTTTATTTTTTTTTTCATTGGGAAAATAAATCTATTGAAGTCGGTCTACAAGGTTACAAGTATATACAAGAGTAACCTTAGCTAGTTGTGAGGCACATACATATTATTTGATGTTAAAAGTATAAGATTTAATTACTCCTTCATATATATTATTTATGTGATAACTGTTTTGTGTTTTATTTTACTTCTTTATGTAATAAATTGATTTTCTACCATCTGTGTTGGATATAATTATTATTTTATATGCCGTTTTTGCACGTACGCAAAACACATTGGAAAATATTGTCTTTGATAAGATATTTGATTTTCTTTTATGTATATAATAATTTTATAACAAATATGGATAATGACCATATCCATGTACATGTATACAGCACAAAATCGACAACTCAGAAAATCAGAAACCGAAGGCATACAAAATCAGGATAAAACAGGAACCAAAGCAAACAAAAGCCTCCACTAACGAAAAGAAGCAAACTCCCGATATAGGAATGAGACCAGGTGCCCAGGAAGAGTAAGCATCTCCTGCTTGCATGCAACTACTGTCGCCCCAATTCGGTAGAACTGTCGCATCCGGTTACTTCCACCTCGGAAGACAGAGTACAATCTTTGGTTGGATGGTTCAAATGGTCAATGGCAGTATATCATCCACCATTCTGGAGAGTGGGACATCATAGTATATGACGAGTTCCCCATATCGACCATAGAACTTCCTCAGTGACGATATTAGTCGGTCACAAACATATCCCTGACTGAGATGCTTATTTGAAAGACGCCTAGCACTCAGACCAAATCCGTATATTTTGTACTTGCTCTGGCATAGCGTATCAACTGAGATATGAACACACCATAAGCAGGCGATGAAGGGATGTTGCTAATGAGAAAAGGAAAGCTTGTAATGCTGAAATTGATAAATTTATCAAAGCAAATAACAGTAAATGAGTTGAATATGTATTAAATTATAAAGAAAACCTACGACGAAGGATGTTATTATTGCAATCATTTCCCTTATTGAGTAAAAAGCATGACTAGTTGAAAATTAGCATAATGAAGAAAGGAGGGGACTGTATTTGATATACAAGTTACACGAGTTCTAGGGTTTATAACATGTCATGGGTTTAAATTCGACACCTGGAAATTCCACTTACACCCCAACAAACCTTTCTACCTCTGAAATAATGGATAACCACAAATCAGCTCTTGCTTCCTTTGGCTTCGACACTAACAATTTAGATTTAGATTTGCCATACTTATACTGCATACCTAAAATGCATAAGAATCTGTACAAACAACTTTTCATCGCTGGTTCCTCTGAATGTTCTACCAAATCTGTATCGATCTTACTCACCAAAGTTTTATCTGAAATCAAATCTGGGCTTTAAAAATATTGTTCAAAGGTATATTCTTGCAGTGGTATCAACCTGATGTGGATTTTAAAGAATTCGAAGGAACTTTTAGAAAATCTGAAATCCACTCATTTTAGTAGAGTCCATTCGATCAAAGCCTTTGATTTTTCGACACTTTACACTACAATTCCACATTCTAAATTGAAAGAAAGACTCGCAAAAATTAAAAGTAATGCGTTTACAAGTAAGAACGGTAATCGCAAATACAAATTTATTGTTGTTAACCATGACAAAACCTACTTTAAAAAAGTCCGATTCTGAAAATAAGTACACTGAATCTGATATTATTCAGATGTTAAACTTTCTGATCGACAACATTTTTGTGGTGTTTGGAGGAAAGGTCTACCAGCAAATTGTCGGAATTCCAATGGGGACCAATGTGCCCCACTCCTTGCCGACATTTTCCTTTACTCGTACGAAGCTGAATTCATTCAATCTCTGGTCTCTGAAGGGAAAAGATACTTTGCTTCTGACTTCAACTTCACTTACAGATACATAGACGATGTGTTGTTCATCAATAATTCAAAATTCGCGGATTACCTGAGCAGTATCTATCCTTCAGAGCTTGAAGTCAAAGAAACTACAGAGACAAATAATTGAACATCCTATTTGGACATAGCGTTGTCCTACGACACTGATGGTCACATGAACACCTCACTCTATGACAAACGTGACGACTTCAATTTCAGCACTACAAACTTTCCTTTTCTGAAACAAAGGAGGGGATCTCCAACAACACCAGGCTGCAGCACCCACAGCAAAGCCCCAAAACACCCAATGCAAAAACACAAAGCAGACAAGCACAGAAAGAGACGCATAAGGGACAAGGAACGTCAACGCACAACACAGAAACATCAAACACAAAGGACTACACATAAACCAACGAGACTTATGGGCAATCGGTGTCGACTTAGGACGGCCATCTGCCACGGAAATAGCAGAAGGTGTGGTTATCCTGGATTACGTGCGCACAACCCTCCCACTTGTCCGATTACCCAGAGGTCTCGAAGAACGTACAATTGTGGTATAAAACAACCTCCTCACTGTCAGATGACCGCAAAACGCAGGGGCCCAAGGAACACAGATGAATATATAAATGGATATAAAAAGAGGGCGTACGTAATACAATCCGTGCTCTGCCGCCGCGAGCTCATGTATGTAAGATGAACACACACAAATAAGACTACAAAACCCAGGGGCTCAAGCAGGTAAATATGTAAATGGATATAAAAATAGGGCGTGCGTCATACAGTTCGTGCTCTGGCTGTACATAGCAAGTCCATATATGTTATCATCCGAGGAATCCGACTGACATTCAGAGATGTCAGGTGGTCGCGGCCCTCTTCTCACGTCGTCACAGTCAGTCAGAGTGCAAGTCTTAAGAATGTGCTGGTACAATGACAAATATGGATAATGACAATACTGTAGATTGGTCAAATACCATGTCTAGTGTCCGTCTGGTGACATGAGGATCATATCCACGATATAAAAGGGGTTTGATGAATCTCACGCGTTTCCGATGTTTATGTTGTCTACCTTTGATCTTTCTAATTTTGTTTATCATATCACCATAAAATGCAGGTTGTGAAGTACCCAAAGTAATGTGCTCTGTTGCTTGTATAGATCCGAATTTCGAAGGAATTGACAGTAATTTTTGTAAAATTTACAAAATTTCTAACTAGTTTAATAAATGTTTCTTAGAAATTTGTAAATTTCTACTGTAAAAATCCAAAATATTAGTACATGCTCTAGCGTACCGGATGAGCTGTTATATGTAAATGCCGTATGACGGTCAAGCAAGAGGAAATTTACTATGTTGAATCCAAAATCATTTCTTTTGTCATACATGTATACACTTGTTTGACTTTTTCTGTTTTCAATTTTGATATAAAGGTCCGAAAATGGTGTTTCTGTATTTGTAATGTTTGCCTTGTTAAGTGTTAATTCATGTTTACTTGTCGTATGTCTCTTTTCCGTCTCATGCTGTACTAGTCTTTTGTGTTTTTGCATCGGGTGTTTTGGTGTTTTGCTGTTGATGCTGCAACGGGGTCTTGTTGGAAATCTCATCCCATCCCTTGTGGATAAATTTCATTGTTATTTGAATCAAAAACAGGATCCTTGTATTTCCTATAGCTACATACCAACAGTTGCATCTAAAATTTACAATTACAAACGATTCCTGCAGTGTATTGATTTAAGTAATCCCTCACTACATCCACTTCCTTGCGAATGTTCTTCATCGGATTTCAACTACTCTCCTTGTGGACACGTTATTACTGGTGACCTTAGTATAGTCAAGAACGACAAGTTGAGAGAATTGTTAAAAAAAAGGTCCCAAATACAGAGAAAGTATGTCCTTTACATGGAACCAAAATTTGAAAATTATCATGGACTCTTGTGAGGAATATGCAAGACGTTGGGCAAAGAAAGAGGATGTACAGCTCGACACTCTTTCCGAATGGATAAAATCCATCAGAGGGTTACTTTTATCTAGAATTAACCGATTAAAATCAACTGTGAACACCAGATTCGAGTCTATATTTAAAGACCCTGATGTTATCACAGAGCTCACCTACCTCCAAGAACATTATGTCATCACACCAGCGGACAAAGCCTCAAATAATTACACATTTACTTGCAAAAAGTACTATTTCGACAGTTTAGTTAAAGAGTTGGGTTTAAATTCGACACCTGGAAATCCCACTTACACCCCTACAAACCTTTCTGCCTCTGAAATAATAGATAACCACAAATCAGCTCTTGCTTCCTTTGGCTTCCAAACTAACAATTTAGATTTAGATTTACCATACTTATACTGCATACCTAAAATGCATAAGAATCCGTACAAACAACGTTTCATCGCTGGTTCCTCAAAATGTTCTACCAAATCTGTATCGATCTTACTCACCAAAGTTTTATCTGAAATCAAATCTGGGCTTCAAAAATATTGTTCGACAGTATATTCTAGCAGTGGTATCAACCAGATGTGGATTTTAAAGAATTCGAAGGAACTTTAAGAACATCTGAAATCCACTCATTTTAGTAAAGTTCATTCGATCAAAGCCTTTGATTTTTCGACACTTTACACTACAATTCCACATTCTAAATTGAAAGAAAGACTCGCAAAAATTATAAGTAATGCGTTTACAAGTAAGAACGGTAATCGCAAATACAGATTTATTGTTGTGAACTATGACAAAACCTACTTTGTAAAAGAAAAGTCCGATTCTGAAAATAAGTACACTGAAACAGATATTATTCAGATGTTAAACTTTTTGATCGACAAAATTTTTGTGGTGTTTGGAGGAAAGGTCTTCCAGCAAATTGTCGGAATTCCAATGGGGACCAATTGTGCCCCACTCCTTGCCGACATTTTTCTTTACTCGTACGAAGCTGAATTCATTCAATCTCTGGTCTCTGAAGGGAAAAGATACTTAGCTTCTGACTTCAACTTCACTTACAGATACATAGACGATGTGTTGTCCATCTATAATCCAAAATTCGCGGATTTCCTGAGCAGTATCTATCCTTCAGAGCTTGAAGTCAAAGAAACTACAGAGACAAATAATTCAGCATCCTATTTGGACATAATGTTGTCCTACGACACTGATGGTCACATGAACACCTCACTCTATGACAAACGTGACGACTTCAATTTCAGTATTACAAACTTTCCTTTTCTGAGTAGCAACATTCCTTCATCGCCTGCTTATGGTGTGTTCATATCTCAGTTGATACGCTATGCCAGAGCAAGTACGAAGTATACGGATTTTGTTCTGAGAGCTAGGCGTCTTTCAGATAAGCTTCTCAGTCAGGGATATGCTTGTGACCGACTTACATCGTCACTGAGGAAGTTCTACGGTCGATATGGGGAACTCGTCATACACTATGATGTCCAGCCTTCCAGAATGATGGGTGATATTCTGTCGTAGACCATTTGAACCATCCAACCAAAGATTGTACTCTATGTCTTCCGAAATGGAAGTTACCGAATGTGACAGTTCTACCGAATTGAAGCGGCGGGTGTTGCATGCAAGCAGGAGATGCTTACTCTTCCTGGGCACCTGGTCTCACTCTCATATCAGGAGTTCGCTTCTTTTCATATGGTGGAGGTTTTTGTTTGTTTGCTTTTGTTCCTGTTTTATCCTGATTTCGTATGCCTCGGTTTCTGATTTTCTGAATTATCGATTTTGTACTGTAAACAGGGATATGGTCATTATCCATATTTGTCATTGTCCATGGTCAGAATATCATTCAGATACCTAAAAGTATTATGTTGCCTATTAATCTGTTCTTAAATGATGCTATTCAATTTGAAGACGTTTACATTATACCACTTGGTGAGTGTCACTGCTGGTAGACCAGGAGTCCCCGAGGGCACATGTAGCAAAGTTCGATTGATCGTTTCTTCAACTCATTCTAAAATTTCTGTTATCAAAATTTCTTGAAATTTCTTAAACGTGGGTCCTGTAGCATCATATCCCACCCATCCTGCTACGTCTTTCGGTACGCTTTTTCGACATAGTAACTTTCATACCTTTTGGGCATTTTACATTCTTTCGATTTGAGGATCACTGACGAGGGTTAAGTACCCGAAACGTGCATGTCTGGTCCATGTTGCCAATTTATCTGTTCTTAAATGATGCTATTCAATTTGAAGACGTTTACATTGAAACAACAGTGTAAAATAAATCAGCAACATCCCTACAACATGCTTGTATAGATCCTCACCAAATCTAACATAAATGTTGTCCAATGTTAAACGTCTTCAAAATCAATAGCATCATTTATAAACGGATACATTTGCAGCATGGACCAGACATGCACGTTTCGGGTACTCAAACCTCGTCAGTGATCCTCAATCTAAACAATGTAATATGGCCAAAGAGGGTGAAAATTATTATGTCAAAAATGTACCGAAAGATGTATCAGGATGGATGAGATATGATGCTACGGGACCCACGTTTTAGAAATTTCTAGAATTTAAGTACCAGAAAATTTTGAATGCGTTGAAGAGACAGACGATAAACCGAGGTTGAATCGAACAAGACGGATGACAGGGCATTACATGCCTATGATTTGTATGATTTGCAGTCTTAGCAGTCTGTTGAGGAAAAGAAACCTTTAGACCCATAAAAGCAACGGAGTATATTACTTTAGGTATTTCACAACCTGTATTTTATGGTGACATAATTAACAAAATAAGAAGGATCAAAGGTAGACAGCATATGTATCGAAAATGCGTCAGAGTCATCAAACGCCTTTTATACCGTGGATATGATCCTAATGTCACCAGACGGACACTAAGCTTGGTACTTGACCAATATACAGTCTTGTACGAGCGCATTCTTAAGACTTGCACTCTGACTGACTGTGACGACGGGACTCCATGACGGGCCCTGTCCAAACCTCTTTAGAGAAGACAGGGCCCCGACCACCTGTCCTCTCTGAATGTCAGTCGGACTCCTCGGGTGATTACATACATGAGCTCGCTACAGCCGGCAGAGCACGGACTGTATTACGCATGCCCTCTTTTTATATCCATTTACATATTCATCTGTGTCTCTGGGGTCTCTGCGTTTCGCGGTCTTGTTTGTGTGACGTCATCTTACAGTGAGGAGGTTGTTTTACACCACATTTGTACGTTCTTCGAGACCTCTAGGTAACTGGAGAAGTGAGAGGGTTGTGCGCACGTAATCCAGGATAACCACACCGTCTGCTATTTACGTGGCAGATGGCCGTCCTAAGTCGGCACCGGTTGCCCATTGGTCTCGTTGGTTTATGTGTAGTCTTTTGTGTTTCATGTTTCTATGTTGTGAGCTGGTGTTCCTTGTCCCTTTTGCGTCTCTTTCTGTGGGTATCTGTTCTGTGTTTTTTACATGGGTGTTTTGGGATTTTGCTGTGGGTGCTTCAACCTAGTGTTGTTGGAGATCCCCTCCTTTCTTTTATATCTACACTTATTTCGTGTTGCAGTGTGGAGTTGGTAATACAATTCCCCGTGACCCGATGTTTGAAGTGTTTTAATTCCATTTCGTTCTCTAACTTGACTTTGTTGTAGTGTCTTCCATGCAGGATCTCTACTCACCCTTCTTTGATCATCTCACTATGGCATTTTTAAGGTCGCCTCGTATTAAACTTACTCCTTTGAGATTACCCTCTATCACTACAGTAACTTTCCCATCATCGACTTTTAACAGTAATAAACTTTTTTCCTCACCCAGAGTACTTCTTTCACCTTTTAAATTTAAATCCCGTAGACGTATTACACCTACTTCTCCATCTGCAGGCTCTACATTTAACAACAAACATAGAGGGTTCTCAGCAGTTTCTACGTGCAAAGGGAAAAGATGCGGTATGTGTCCGCTCATCAATTGCAATTCCACAATTAAATCAAGTGTTAACGGGCAGACTTTTAAAATTGAGATTGAAAACGACATCGATTGATCGTACCAAGATGTCATTTATGTTATAACATGAAACGCTAGGGGATGTGGCGCCCAATATGTTGGAGAAACAGGTCAGGCCTTAAAATCTCGTTTTAGAAGTCATTCGTATCAGATAAGAAACTCACATCACAAAAAACAAAGAAATTTCCTTTATAATCACTTCGTTAAATACAATCATTCCATTTCGGATATAACTATTACACCGGTTCAGTCTTTTTCTAAACTTAAAAATCTTAGTAAAACGGAAATTAAAAAACGCCGACTACAAGCTGAACTTGCCTGGATCACAAAACTCCAAACTGCGTACCCCCTTGGTCTAAACGATCAAATTTATGGACAAGGAAATATTTCCTCGACGTCAACTAATATTAATGTATTTTCAATCCGCCCAAACACTACACGGAAGCATAGGTCTCACGGAAGACGAAGAAACCGAAAACTCAGAATAAGATCTAGATTACACCGTACCCTCAACGATCTTCTGATCATTGCTCGCAACGGCGGCAGACATGAACTGCTTCATGCTCTCTCATCAGTTCCAGCAGTTCAATTGAAATCTATCTTGGATGAAGCACTGGTTGCATTCTTAAGAAATACGGATTGATTCAGACTTAATATCATTGTTGCATTCGCACAGAATAAACTTTATCCAGTTGCTAAAAACATCCCACCTAAAAAACGATTCTTAAAAATTCCATTTATTAACAAAGGATTCGATCTTCTTAACATCTCTAATATTTTTCGGGATCATCGTGTTCAAAGTGCTATTCCTCAATATTTTGAAAATTTAGAACCTCCTCTTATTTGTTACAAATATAAGAGACCTATTCGAAATTTCGTTTTTAACTACAACAAAGTTACATCAGATCCTAAAATACTTGAATCATGTCCTGCTTCTTGAGAATGTGCAACATCTGAATATCTATATAAACCAGCTGGTCATATTATTACAGGTGACTTTTCAATTATCCAAGACAGGCAGCTCCGTGGTCTTCTCAAAAAAGGACCTAAGTATAGAATCCCGTCCAAGATAGATTTTATTAAATGTCGCGAAGTACTAAAGGAAGCCTTAGATAACTATACCAAACGATGGTGTAAATCGGAAGGAGTCGAATCGCATTCTCTGAATGACTGGAAAAACCTCATTTTGGACATTACTGACATTCGAATAGACAACTTCCACAAACATCCTCATCTTTTTGAAAATCCAAGTTCTAGATCTGAAAGATATTTTAAATCCAAATTACGTAATTTACAAGAAAAATTTGTCTTCGCTCCTGCAGATAAAGCAGCCAACAACACCATAATCATATGAAAACTTTACTATATATCAACTTTAGTTTCGGAACTTTCGTCTACAAATACTTATATCAAAAGCAATGAAAGTGTCCCTAACATTTTGAGCAAACATAGCAGTGAAATTTCTTCATTCAACATCCCTATTTCTAAATTGGATCTTCCTACAATATACTGCATACCAAAACTGCATAAATCTCCTTACAAATTTAGATACATTGCTAATTCTAGCAACTGCTCAACTACAAGTTTGTCTAGACATCTGACGTCAGCCCTCACGGCGGTAAAGGAACACGTTGCAAAATATTGTGAAACTGTTCTTAACAGGAATGATGTAAATTTTGTTTGGTCTATAAAAAATTCCGGGGATGTGATTGACAAGATAAAATCTAGAAATTTTCAAGCCAATACGATTGCTTCATACGATTTTTCAAATATGTACACCACGCTTCCTCACGACAAGATCAATGATCAATTGTCCAAACTCATTAAATGGTGCTATAATCGAGAGGGGAAAATTTATATTTGTACATCTGAATCAAAGGGTTTCTTTTCCGCTACAGAGTACAAATCATACAAATCATGGACATGTAGCGACCTGTGTAGTGCCTTGTCCTTCCTCTTGGACAACATTTATGTAAGATTTGGTGAGAATCTCTACAAGCAGGTTGTAGGGATTCCTATGGGTACAAATTGTGCGCCTCTTGTTGCAGATTTATTTTTATACACATATGAAAAAGAATTTATTCAAAATCTTCAAAAGCAAAGAAAACATGATGATGTGAAATGCTTCATTAGTACTTCTAGGTACCTGGATGATATTCTTACTATCGATAATCCTGTTTTTGAAAAGTATAAAGATGTTATTTATCCACAAGAATTGACTCTAAACAAGGCAAACTTTACAGACACTGAAACACCATTTTTGGACCTAAATATCAAAATTGTCAATGGAGAAATTCATACAAGTGTATATGACAAACGAGATGATTTTGGATTCAACATAGTAAATTTCCCCTGGCTTGACGGTGATGTCCCTAGATTACCGTCATACGGTATCTATATTTCACAGCTCATCCGGTATGCTAGAGCATGTACTGATGTTTTGGATTTTCATAATAGAAATCTACAAATTACAAAGAAACTTTTAGGTCAAGGTTTTCGCTTTCACAAACTAGTAAAGACTTTCTGGAAATTTTACAAAAATTATGATCAACTTCTTTTGAAATTCGGACCCATAAAAGCAACGGAGTATATTACTTTAGGTATTTCACAACCTGCATTTTATGGTGACATAATTAACAAAATAAGAAGGATCAAAGGTAGACAGCATAATTATGTATCGAAAATGCGTCAGAGTCATCAAACGCCTTTTATACCGTGGATATGATCCTAATGTCACCAGACGGACACTAAGCTTGGTACTTGACCAATATACAGTCTTGTACGAGCGCATTCTTAAGACTTGCACTCTGACTGACTGTGACGACGGGACTCCATGACGGGCCCTGTCCAAACCTCTTTAGAGAAGACAGGGCCCCGACCACCTGTCCTCTCTGAATGTCAGTCGGACTCCTCGGGTGATTACATACATGAGCTCGCTACAGCCGGCAGAGCACGGACTGTATTACGCATGCCCTCTTTTTATATCCATTTACATATTCATCTGTGTCTCTGGGGCCTCTGCGTTTCGCGGTCTTGTTTGTGTGACGTCATCTTACAGTGAGGAGGTTGTTTTACACCACATTTGTACGTTCTTCGAGACCTCTAGGTAACTGGAAAAGTGAGAGGGTTGTGCGCACGTAATCCAGGATAACCACACCGTCTGCTATTTACGTGGCAGATGGCCGTCCTAAGTCGGCACCGGTTGCCCATTGGTCTCGTTGGTTTATGTGTAGTCTTTTGTGTTTCATGTTTCTATGTTGTGAGCTGGTGTTCCTTGTCCCTTTTGCGTCTCTTTCTGTGGGTATCTGTTCTGTGTTTTTTACATGGGTGTTTTGGGATTTTGCTGTGGGTGCTTCAACCTAGTGTTGTTGGAGATCCCCTCCTTTCATTCAGATATACAAATGGAATTTTTCCGATCGATTAAAGCACCGTTTTATGAAACCACCCAGGCCTCTGCAGGGGGTTTTCTCCGCTTTCCTTTTACTCCATGGACCCCTCCATTAATACCAACATGGCATGTTTTACGGATGCACCATGTTCAATCATGGAAAAAAAGGAATGTTTTGATAGAATCTATTGATCACATTTAGTTTTTACATTTTGTTTTACTAAAAAAAAAACATACTAAAGTATTGCTAGATTAGAATATTTCGGAAACTTGAGATTATCTTCAGGATATTCTTTAACTCATTGTTGTTTCATCCAAAATTAACATCGGAATTAAAGGAGGTTAACACCTGTGCACCATCCCTTAAATTCTATTTTGGCATCAATTTTGTTCAACTATGCTACTGAATCGACCCTACAGGAAATCTGGAGCCGCGCACTCTCTGCAAAGTAATTGCACAAATTTTAGTTCAAAATTATAAAACCATAGGGCGCTACTGATATGACTTGTATTTTCCAGAATTCGTAAGCTTTTTGGGATATTGTTTCGGTTTATGTGTTAAAAGTTTCTTTCACTGAATTTCGAATTTAAATGCGTAATCACACTGCATATAAACGTGTTTTTTCGGTCGTTTGACGTACTATGACGTAAAATATTTTTCAACACTGGGGAATAGGTAATGTTATATACATTTGTATTCACATTTGCATTCCATGATCGATTTACCCCTTCCCATTCCTGAATGAGACAGAGGAAAGAAAAAAAAAGAAGATTTTTTCTGCATGTTTCATTTCGAATCTAAATGTGAAAAGGTGCTGGTTATGATTTATACTCTGATTTATTTTCGAATGAAGCCTGAATTAACGAATAAATTAGAGGTACCATAGTTTTGTAGACGCTACATGTCAAAGTGAAAAGGCATGTCATTCCTGAATGAAAGAAATTTCAACGATTTTATGATAACCATATGAAAATATAGTATTCATGTCACCTTATCATTTTATGAAGGAAAATTAATAGGTCCGTGATGGTAATCAAGATTTATGCTTATTTGAAAACTGGGTAAAAAATGCTGGAAATTTGTTGCTAAAAATAGAACTTTTGTAAATAAAATACAAAAAGTGTTAAAATGCACTCATTTGATTTTCATTTGACTTTTCTTTGTTATTATACAATAAAACCGGTTATACCCTTTGTATAAAAGTAGAATTTGATAAAGTGCTTCCTTAGGTACCACATTCACCGATAATTAAAAATTTTCTAGATTTTACACAAAAATAACAAAAATCGTCCAAGTTAAGGTCAAAATTTCAGAGATACCGAATTTCAACGATTTTTCCAAACACACAGTAACACGTGCTTTTGGGGAAGACTTTTCAAAATATTGAAGAAAAAGTATATGTCCGTGTTCAATTAAGGGAGAACAGACGCTCACAAATAGTGTCATTTTGTGGTTTTCTTGAAAAAGTGTCAGAGTTGAAAATTTTCTTTATTTTGGGTTGAATTTTAACAATTTATAATTTTTCGCTATTCATCAGCCAATCCTTATAAAAAAGTTTAAATCAATAATATTTCATACGTTAAACAAAATTCATGGGTAATTACTAAAGTAAAAGAAGTCCGAACAGTTTATAAAAAGTACCTCCACGTCATTTTTTACAGAAATTACCGCGAAGTATTTTCTTACGCATGCTTCATTCATTGTAGATCAAATTTTCAAACATGGCCGCTTTAATGTGTCTTAAAAAGCGTAAGAAATTATACATTGGCCATAATAAATTGCAAAATCGTGACCAATGATGCACCTTAATATGACGGCGTGTGGAAAGTTATTTAGTGGACATTTATATGAAGAGTATATTCCGAAGCCTATACTAAATAAATAGAAAAGAGGCAAAACAGTGGAGCGATTGTGCAAGGGGTGTAGGTTCACTAAACTTTGGTGACATTTGTAATGACAAAGCAAATACTATTTCCCGATAAGAAAAATATTGAAATTGAATAAATCAGGCATATTGATTAAATTTAACCATATTTATAACGAATGACATGCGTTTTAGCTTTTGGTTGATGGAGATCTTAAAAGACAAACAATTTATTGATTGAACTGGATAAGTTGTCAATATTGAAATATATGTTCTATAGTACCAACTTTGTTGTACTAGACACGTGTTTGGGATATTTTAATCCTCGTCAGTAGCACTTTCTATCTAAAGATAACCTCAGACAGGGCATGTATTTTATATATTGTTTTCATTTTCGTCATGAACATCGACGGCAGGTGCGGCTAGCCAACAGGGGATGCTTACTCCTTCCGGGCACCTGGTCCCACCTCTAGGGGTCTGTCGATGCTCAATTTGGTGCTCTATTGTCAGTGCTCTTGAGATTATCGTCAGGATCGAACAGTTTGAAAAGAGGGTATTTCTTCTAGATTATTTTCTTAGTTTTAAATACGGATGTATCTAACAATGTCATATTGATATCCACAGTTACATCCAACAAAGATCCATTCCTATTGCATAATCGGATCAAGAGAATAATATAAGGTTGTAGAAAAATTCCTTTGTCACCGCCATTAAAATATTCAATGAAGTACAAGTGAAGACTTAACAGCAATTCTCTGTAAGAACCAAAGAATTTCAAAACATGTTGGCACGGTATGTCATGGATTTTTGAGATTTTTGGTATGGAAGTTCAATATAAAGTACTAGTATGTAAATCAAGCCCAGTTTTTTTCAAAAAGGTTGTCGTTGCCATGGTAAGCGTGTCTGAAGTTTCAAAAATCGGTAAAATCTATAGGACAAGGCATATTTGTAGGCTTCGTTACCATGGAAACAGGTACATCTTAAATCTTAAATTGCTTTGATTATTTTCTTTTAACCCTTATTATTATGCATATCTGTAAAGTTTTTTACATTCATCTCGGATGTCTTATGTATACAAGATGAAAAATTGGGCCAAAACAGGGTATCAAAAGGCTTTGTTTTGGGCACTCAAAGACCCTTTTTTGCATGTTTTTACTGTTTTACAAGGTTGAAAATTTCATAAAAGCAACAATTTTTGAAGTCCAAATTCTAGTTATCCAATTAGTATCATCTTTGAACTCTGTATGAATAGAAAAAAATTAATTGGGCTAATTTGTCCTTTTATATGCAAAGCAGCATCAAATCTAGTTGCTATGGCAACAATCGGTTGAAAGGTTTCAATACGATGAATTTAAACACAACCTCTATCAAACTATCTACGCATGATATTTGAACAGAAGTTCATGTATACATCTTTCAGAGGCGTTTTGATATAAAATGACCTTGAAAATATTTCAAGGTCATTAAACTTTAAGTGACCAGATTTGACGAAAAATCCTGATTTTTCATAAAATGAAGGTGTCAATATTTTAGAAACCTTGAAATATTGAACTTAACAGTTATTGTCCATAAAATGATAAACGTATCACTTATTTCTTAGAACTGTTGATTAAGTTTCTTCACATCTTCGAATATCTAAATTTTTGGTGAGTATTTTGATAAAAAAGGGAAGAAATCTGTATTTTTCTTGTTTTTTGATGGAAAAATATTTTCCTACTGAATTGCTACAATTCAATAAATTAAAAGATTTTTCTTTGTTAAATCCATGCGCTTTCATAATATATATGACCTATGAAAATGTTTAAATAATCACTAAAATCGGTAACAAAAAAATCAAAAAATCAACATTTTATGCAAAATTTGAGTCTCAAAGTATAAATGACCTCGAACATCAAGCCGATGACCTTGAACATTTTAATTACTCTTATGTAAAAGATATAAGTCATATCGAAACATGCATACATTTTGATAATCTTATGTAACTCTAAAGAGGAATAAAATCAATTTCAAAGATAATATGAAACAAACAAAAAAGTCTATTGTTGCCATGGCAACGGTCTTTGACGACAGAATTTAAGTAAAACTCTTAAATAACCACTCTAATTTTTCGTTCATTTTATTTGTCAATAAACATACATTTTCATTGATGAAAATCACTAGTCTCCTATCGGTGCCTTTTGTGATATTTAAGATTGAAAATGGTCAAAAACACACTAAATAGGCCCTTATTTTCACCTCTATTTTTCGCTTCATTTTGACTTATTTTAATAAGCTTCCTGTAATAAATATCACATATCTAAGTGTACTTAGTAAGAATGGAAGTAAGGAAGAATAGATTATATAAAAATGAAGAAGCTGTTACAGTGGTATCCATTGCAACGAAGTCTCCGGAGCTGGCTTATTTCATGGTCCCAAAAGTGTTATAAATAGAATGACCTAGTTACCATGGCAACCAGAGGTCACATTGGCTGAAAAGTGTTATTTTCATGGTCAGTACTTAATATATACCCATTATACCGAAAATCATCAAAATCCATGACATGCCGTGCCGAACGATTTAGGTCCTTACAGAGAATGGCTATTAAGTAAGACGAAGTACAATAATTTTAAACGAACTCAAAAGCGATCAAAATCAAAAGGTGACTTTTGTCCTAGGTACAGTGAGAGTAAATATTGTTCTTGTGCACAGCCTCCCGCCAATACCAACTCATCCCTTCATTCATAATATATTTCCCTATCATTATGAAAGCATGATGTACGTAAATTTATTATATCTTTAGCCATTGTGAAGAAATATTTCTTTTACATTCTTTGTACCTTTAAACAAATTACCTACAAAAACACTTACAACAATGCATTGTCCTACTATAAATATTCACATGTTCTTTTTTAAAACAAACTATATCGCTGTAAAATAAAGGAGGGAATCTCCATCAACAGTCGGTCGCGACATCGACTGCAAAACACAGAGTTGATATGCACAGGAAGAGAAGCAATAGGGAAAGGAAAATCAAACACAACACGGAAACACCACATCCACAGCATTTAAGTTATGACTAGTGTATCATTTATAGTAATGGTTATACTTCTGTCTCATAGGATGTAGCCCGCGGAACTGTTGTATTACCAACTTGAAGCACATAAAATTGTGAGACGGATTAAATCACCTTGGCTGGTAAAACTACATATGATAGCCAGGCAACGAATCAGTCAAACTCTAGCCATTGCTACACAATGAAATTATTGCACCTTCTGAAAGGTGTAAATTACCTTCTACAACGTAGACTGTGTAACAACCTTTTTCTTATGCACAGTATACGTTGTTTACGGAAAAAACCTATCCAGACGGTGTTCGTTGGGTATATTTTTTCCATTGTGAATAATTACATTAATAATATAACTTTTTTGGTTAGTTTTGGTTCCTCTTTAATAATGATTTTTTATGCCCTTCGGTTAATGATTTTCGAGTTTTCCATTTTGGGATATGGCCTCGACAACCTGTCCTCTCTAAATGTCAGTCGAACTCCTCTGGTGATAACAAACATGAGCTCACTACAGCCGGCAGAGCACGAACTGTATTACGTACGCCCTCTTTAAATACCCATTTGCATATGCATCTGTGTTGCTTGGGCCCCTGCGTTTTGTGGTCTTGTTTGTGTGTGGTCATCTAACAGTGAGGAGGTTGTTTTACATTATAAATGTACATTCTTCGAGACCTCTGGGTAATCGGATAAGTAAAAGGGTTATGCGCACGTAATCCAGGATAACCACACCATTTGCTACTTGTGTGGCAAATTGAAGTCCAAAGTCGGCATCGGTTGCCCATTGTTCTCGTTGGTTTATGTGCAGTCTTTTGTGTTTGATGTTTTTATGTCGTATGTCTCTTTTTCGTCTCTTCGTGTGCTCGCCTTTGTGTTTTCGAATCGGGTGTTTTGCTGTTGGTGCTACAACAGGGTCAGCTTGGAGATCCCTCCCATCTTGTTCACATTTGTCATTATCATCGAATGATCGTTTACTGACCTGAAGTTCATTGCCTCTCGTTTTGAAGATTACAACATGAAATTAAATGGAAGCAAATCTTCCCTTCATCATGTTTAAGAACAATTACTAGGCCTTTCAACGACCGCTAGGTTTCGACTGAGAGTAACGACAACTCGTATCCTAAGTGTCAGAAATCGGGACATGTCGTACTTCTTCATAAACATTATGGGCAAAAATCACTTCAAATCATGAAATTTCTCATTTATTTATCTCTTTTTGGTTGTTGGACAAAGTTGGTATGATTAAGCACAATACTTTGGTTGTCTCATGTACTTAAAACAATACATGGACAGAGAAAGATAGCACAAATTTGCACATTCGATTTTTAGACCGAAAAAAAAAATCCTTGTGGTAAAACATTTGAAGGGAGGTAACTCCTTAATAATATTTGTAAAACTCGGGGATCTTTAAACTAGGAAACGAAATGAAAACAAACGAAAATATATATATATATAAATTTTACCGTTAAATCATTCGTTTACGATCAAATGATATTTTCCCTTGTATTCTCCTCCCGTTTGCAGCGGGTACCAGTGCGTATTATAGTTTATCACATGATTCGCCCGTTATGCAGTTTCATAAAGCCATTTCATAAATATATGATATGATAACACGTTACATATCACTCTGCTTGAATGCGATTGGTCGAGTTTGGAACCTAATCACATAAACCTTGACAAATGTGACCTTTCGAATATCGGTCAACTGTTAAATTCAGACCCGGAGTCAATATCAATGATTAAAATTGTTGTTGTTGAATTAATTTTTGCATTAAAATACTATTCAAAATTGAAACACTTTTCTCTTACGTCCAGAATATCTATACGATGGGGACACTACTTCTCAAGGCGTAGCAGACGACTTCTGGATCACGGCGTGATTCGCCTCAGTAGTTCTCGGAAACGTTGATTTCACGTTAGAAATACACATTTTTAGGCAATATCATGTGATAAAAAGAATCTCAAATGAATTTTCATTTCATAAGATGTATTATGAAACTCGTTGTGCGTTTTATATCCCCTCGCCAAGGCTCGGGGATATAAAACTCACAACTCGTTTCATAATACATCGTATGAAATGAAAATTCATTTGAGATCCTATATATCTATATTTCAGCTGTGATTTGGGAAAGGCCATCAAACAAAACTAAATGACAAGTTTTAATCTAGGCATAACTTTTAAAATTTAACGAGGAAAAAAAATGATAATAATATATTTTTAAAAAATAGTATTAAAAAGCATTGGTGGTACAGACTTGCACTGTTAGTTGCAAGACTTCGAGATTCATCCCCTTTATGAATTTTAATCAGAACATTTGCCGACGAAGTAGAAAAAAACTTCATTTTTTTCTGATTTGTGGGTTGCGTGGACAGTAGACGCTGACGTATGTTAGCGGACGGCAAATACTGATTTTATGGTGCAAACATCCGATAATATTATATAGTATTTGAAAATATTTAAATGTTACAAATCTTCTAATCAAAATGAAATTTTTTTGTAACTTAACCTCTTGCTAACTAAAGATGCAGGGTGTAACCTATACCCCCCCCCCGCCCTATCCCCTGCGATAAAGCCTATAACTACCTATAAACGTAAAGTAAATGTTCCAAGAAACTCTATATCTTGTACATGCAGTTGGAATGAACCCCCCCCCCCCTCTTTTTAATTAGATCATCAGTCTTGAGATTCATTTTTTTTTAAATTTTTTTTTATCTTGTTTTTTTTTTTTTTTTTGCTTGTCAGTTTTTCTGAAATCATAGATCCGCCACTGAAACCGGTTCTTCCTGCATTCCCATAAGAGAAAGTGTCGTAGATGGCGCCACTGAATGACTGTTTTTCTACCATGAGACAATACAGAGATTTTTTTTCATTTATTGATTTTATTAGTGTTGTATAATCGTACAAATTTCATAATCAGAATTCTAATCGATTCTTCAAATTTCCATTGGGTTTTGATATTTGATATTTTCACAAAAAAAGTTATCAAAAGGGATGATATAACCTCAATAAGTAAGATATGCATGGCAAAGCAGTCTAGAAATATTTCTACCACAAAATGATAAGAATTCGCTCAGTACATGCAAAGAACGGGTGAATTGGCAAAACTAAACTATCACTGAGTTTGTCCTTACTTCTAAAAAAGCTCTGTTCGGTCGGCATAATTGTTTTCTCCGTTAATGTTTAATGTTAGGTAGGGGGGGGGGGGTCCATCCAACCATAGTGTCTTTTTTAAGTAATTTTATGGAAAACAAAGCAAACAATTCATGCAATTTTCGAGCGAATGATCATCAATGACCTACATGTATTCTTTAAATTCTACGAAGCGTTTGGTCAGCGTAACTTTTTTCTCCGTTACGCATCTCGAGTTGAGGTCAGAGGACTTCATTTGCCATATCAAAGTATCTTTAGGAGTATCCGGATCATATTCATGTTATTCCTGGGCTTACAACGAAACTGACAGAAAATGTACCGGACTTTTCAAATTATTTACGGTACGCATGTACTACTAGGTTGAACTAATGGATACCATACCCGAACGTACATGTAAATAATCTGGTTACTTCTCCTCCTTTTCTACGTTTTGAATTTCTAATTTTAAAAATCTGTATAAATATTTTCTTTGCCAAAAAAAAAAAACATTTCGTTTCGTTACTTTTCATTTCTTTTCTTGTTCGTTTCACAATTTAAGGGAGCCCGTTTAACTCGGTTAATCAACAGGTGTCCCGGGAACCAAGTGTTTGTCGAATAGTACAGTTTGAATTGTTTCCCTTCTTAAGCAGATTTTATTTAGAATTTGGTATTTGAAATTAATTAATTTTCGAACATTCGCATGTCTTTATCAATTTAAAGTTCTTTGGTGCTCTCCAGACACAGATTCAAATGTCGTGAAGCACTTTTAAAGGAATATTCTTGGATTTGAAAATTTAATTGAAAGGCCTACAATTACAAGGAAGTTGCATTTCGTAGGAATAAAAACCCTCGCAATTTACAGGTTTTAACTATTTGAAAAACAAACAATATTACATAAATATGTCCATGTGATGGGTCTATGCCTTTAGGAAAAGGGGTTCAGCATATAATTTTGAAAGTATATACGTTTAAACGGAGAATCATGATTTTTGACAAATTGAAGTGGTGAAAGGAGTTTATATTTCTGACTCTCTACTCCCTATAGAGCCTCACTTGTTTTTAAAATATACCGATATGCATAGGAAAACAGTCAAAATAAAGATTTTCATTGAACAATGCACTGACCGTTTCCATTGAGAAGTATTGAACATAAAAAAGATATCCTACTGTGGTTTTGAATATATTGGAAAACTTGCGGGGCCGGTTTCTCCTTAACTCAACATCCTCAAATCCGCTTCCTATGAAGTAAATTATTTTCAAATATCAGTTCATTCTTAATTTATTCTGAACGTTTTCCTCTCATTCAACTCAAAAACTGAACCAAATTCTCTTAGTTTGCTTCCTTTGATCATCTTTTAAAGGGGTAAAACACTTATCTGGTCATGGGTAGTTTTCTCTTACTTGGAATGACGAATTATTTAAGAAATAAAAAATGACAAGCCGGGCTCTATGTCTCATAATGCCCGAGCGTCCTCAGCCAATCACATTTATTACCGAGCCGCGTCAGCGGCGAGGTGATAAATGTGATTGGCTGAGGACGCGAGGGCATTATGAGACAATAGAGCCCGGCTTGTCATTTTTTATTTCTATTCTAATGATGACCATGGAAAAAGGGAATGTTTTGATAGAATCTATTGATCACATTTAGTTTTTACATTTTGTTTGACTAAAAAAAAAAACATACTAAAGTATTGCTAGATTAGAATATTTCGGAAACTTGAGATTATCTTCAGGATATTCTTTAACTCATTGTTGTTTCATCCAAAATTAACATCGGAATTAAAGGAGGTTAACACCTGTGCACCATCCCTTAAATTCTATTTTGGCATCAATTTTGTTCAACTATGCTACTGAATCGACCCTACAGGAAATCTGGAGCCGCGCACTCTCTGCAAAGTAATTGCACAAATTTTAGTTCAAAATTATAAAACCATAGGGCGCTACTGATATGACTTGTATTTTCCAGAATTCGTAAGCTTTTTGGGATATTGTTTCGGTTTATGTGTTAAAAGTTTCTTTCACTGAATTTCGAATTTAAATGCGTAATCACACTGCATATAAACGTGTTTTTTCGGTCGTTTGACGTACTATGACGTAAAATATTTTTCAACACTGGGGAATAGGTAATGTTATATACATTTGTATTCACATTTGCATTCCATGATCGATTTACCCCTTCCCATTCCTGAATGAGACAGAGGAAAGAAAAAAAAAGAAGATTTTTTCTGCATGTTTCATTTCGAATCTAAATGTGAAAAGGTGCTGGTTATGATTTATACTCTGATTTATTTTCGAATGAAGCCTGAATTAACGAATAAATTAGAGGTACCATAGTTTTGTAGACGCTACATGTCAAAGTGAAAAGGCATGTCATTCCTGAATGAAAGAAATTTCAACGATTTTATGATAACCATATGAAAATATAGTATTCATGTCACCTTATCATTTTATGACGGAAAATTAATAGGTCCGTGATGGTAATCAAGATTTATGCTTATTTGAAAACTGGGTAAAAAATGCTGGAAATTTGTTGCTAAAAATAGAACTTTTGTAAATAAAATACAAAAAGTGTTGAAATGCACTCATTTGATTTTTATTTGACTTTTCTTTGTTATTATACAATAAAACCGGTTATACCCTTTGTATAAAACTAGAATTTGATAAAGTGCTTCCTTAGGTACCACATTCACCGATAATTAAAAATTTTCTAGATTTTACACAAAAATAACAAAAATCGTCCAAGTTAAGGTCAAAATTTCAGAGATACCGAATTTCAACGATTTTTCCAAACACACAGTAACACGTGCTTTTGGGGAAGACTTTTCAAAATATTGAAGAAAAAGTATATGTCCGTGTTCAATTAAGGGAGAACAGACGCTCACAAATAGTGTCATTTTGTGGTTTTCTTGAAAAAGTGTCAGAGTTGAAAATTTTCTTTATTTTGGGTTGAATTTTAACAATTTATAATTTTTCGCTATTCATCAGCCAATCCTTATAAAAAAGTTTAAATCAATAATATTTCATACGTTAAACAAAATTCATGGGTAATTACTAAAGTAAAAGAAGTCCGAACAGTTTATAAAAAGTACCTCCACGTCATTTTTTACAGAAATTACCGCGAAGTATTTTCTTACGCATGCTTCATTCATTGTAGATCAAATTTTCAAACATGGCCGCTTTAATGTGTCTTAAAAAGCGTAAGAAATTATACATTGGCCATAATAAATTGCAAAATCGTGACCAATGATGCACCTTAATATGACGGCGTGTGGAAAGTTATTTAGTGGACATTTATATGAAGAGTATATTCCGAAGCCTATACTAAATAAATAGAAAAGAGGCAAAACAGTGGAGCGATTGTGCAAGGGGTGTAGGTTCACTAAACTTTGGTGACATTTGTAATGACAAAGCAAATACTATTTCCCGATAAGAAAAATATTGAAATTGAATAAATCAGGCATATTGATTAAATTTAACCATATTTATAACGAATGACATGCGTTTTAGCTTTTGGTTGATGGAGATCTTAAAAGACAAACAATTTATTGATTGAACTGGATAAGTTGTCAATATTGAAATATATGTTCTATAGTACCAACTTTGTTGTACTAGACACGTGTTTGGGATATTTTAATCCTCGTCAGTAGCACTTTCTATCTAAAGATAACCTCAGACAGGGCATGTATTTTATATATTGTTTTCATTTTCGTCATGAACATCGACGGCAGGTGCGGCTAGCCAACAGGGGATGCTTACTCCTTCCGGGCACCTGGTCCCACCTCTAGGGGTCTGTCGATGCTCAATTTGGTGCTCTATTGTCAGTGCTCTTGAGATTATCGTCAGGATCGAACAGTTTGAAAAGAGGGTATTTCTTCTAGATTATTTTCTTAGTTTTAAATACGGATGTATCTAACAATGTCATATTGATATCCACAGTTACATCCAACAAAGATCCATTCCTATTGCATAATCGGATCAAGAGAATAATATAAGGTTGTAGAAAAATTCCTTTGTCACCGCCATTAAAATATTCAATGAAGTACAAGTGAAGACTTAACAGCAATTCTCTGTAAGAACCAAAGAATTTCAAAACATGTTGGCACGGTATGTCATGGATTTTTGAGATTTTTGGTATGGAAGTTCAATATAAAGTACTAGTATGTAAATCAAGCCCAGTTTTTTTTCAAAAAGGTTGTCGTTGCCATGGTAAGCGTGTCTGAAGTTTCAAAAATCGGTAAAATCTATAGGACAAGGCATATTTGTAGGCTTCGTTACCATGGAAACAGGTACATCTTAAATCTTAAATTGCTTTGATTATTTTCTTTTAACCCTTATTATTATGCATATCTGTAAAGTTTTTTACATTCATCTCGGATGTCTTATGTATACAAGATGAAAAATTGGGCCAAAACAGGGTATCAAAAGGCTTTGTTTTGGGCACTCAAAGACCCTTTTTTGCATGTTTTTACTGTTTTACAAGGTTGAAAATTTCATAAAAGCAACAATTTTTGAAGTCCAAATTCTAGTTATCCAATTAGTATCATCTTTGAACTCTGTATGAATAGAAAAAAATTAATTGGGCTAATTTGTCCTTTTATATGCAAAGCAGCATCAAATCTAGTTGCTATGGCAACAATCGGTTGAAAGGTTTCAATACGATGAATTTAAACACAACCTCTATCAAACTATCTACGCATGATATTTGAACAGAAGTTCATGTATACATCTTTCAGAGGCGTTTTGATATAAAATGACCTTGAAAATATTTCAAGGTCATTAAACTTTAAGTGACCAGATTTGACGAAAAATCCTGATTTTTCATAAAATGAAGGTGTCAATATTTTAGAAACCTTGAAATATTGAACTTAACAGTTATTGTCCATAAAATGATAAACGTATCACTTATTTCTTAGAACTGTTGATTAAGTTTCTTCACATCTTCGAATATCTAAATTTTTGGTGAGTATTTTGATAAAAAAGGGAAGAAATCTGTATTTTTCTTGTTTTTTGATGGAAAAATATTTTCCTACTGAATTGCTACAATTCAATAAATTAAAAGATTTTTCTTTGTTAAATCCATGCGCTTTCATAATATATATGACCTATGAAAATGTTTAAATAATCACTAAAATTGGTAACAAAAAAATCAAAAAATCAACATTTTATGCAAAATTTGAGTCTCAAAGTATAAATGACCTCGAACATCAAGCCGATGACCTTGAACATTTTAATTACTCTTATGTAAAAGATATAAGTCATATCGAAACATGCATACATTTTGATAATCTTATGTAACTCTAAACAGGAATAAAATCAATTTCAAAGATAATATGAAACAAACAAAAAAGTCTATTGTTGCCATGGCAACGGTCTTTGACGACAGAATTTAAGTAAAACTCTTAAATAACCACTCTAATTTTTCGTTCATTTTATTTGTCAATAAACATACATTTTCATTGATGAAAATCACTAGTCTCCTATCGGTGCCTTTTGTGATATTTAAGATTGAAAATGGTCAAAAACACACTAAATAGGCCCTTATTTTCACCTCTATTTTTCGCTTCATTTTGACTTATTTTAATAAGCTTCCTGTAATAAATATCACATATCTAAGTGTACTTAGTAAGAATGGAAGTAAGGAAGAATAGATTATATAAAAATGAAGAAGCTGTTACAGTGGTATCCATTGCAACGAAGTCTCCGGAGCTGGCTTATTTCATGGTCCCAAAAGTGTTATAAATAGAATGACCTAGTTACCATGGCAACCAGAGGTCACATTGGCTGAAAAGTGTTATTTTCATGGTCAGTACTTAATATATACCCATTATACCGAAAATCATCAAAATCCATGACATGCCGTGCCGAACGATTTAGGTCCTTACAGAGAATGGCTATTAAGTAAGACGAAGTACAATAATTTTAAACGAACTCAAAAGCGATCAAAATCAAAAGGTGACTTTTGTCCTAGGTACAGTGAGAGTAAATATTGTTCTTGTGCACAGCCTCCCGCCAATACCAACTCATCCCTTCATTCATAATATATTTCCCTATCATTATGAAAGCATGATGTACGTAAATTTATTATATCTTTAGCCATTGTGAAGAAATATTTCTTTTACATTCTTTGTACCTTTAAACAAATTACCTACAAAAACACTTACAACAATACATTGTCCTACTATAAATATTCACATGTTCTTTTTAAAACAAACTATATCGCTGTAAAATAAAGGAGGGAATCTCCATCAACAGTCGGTCGCGACATCGACTGCAAAACACAGAGTTGATATGCACAGGAAGAGAAGCAATAGGGAAAGGAAAATCAAACACAACACGGAAACACCACATCCACAGCATTTAAGTTATGACTAGTGTATCATTTATAGTAATGGTTATACTTCTGTCTCATAGGATGTAGCCCGCGGAACTGTTGTATTACCAACTTGAAGCACATAAAATTGTGAGACGGATTAAATCACCTTGGCTGGTAAAACTACATATGATAGCCAGGCAACGAATCAGTCAAACTCTAGCCATTGCTACACAATGAAAATTATTGCACCTTCTGAAAGGTGTAAATTACCTTCTACAACGTAGACTGTGTAACAACCTTTTTCTTATGCGCAGTATACGTTGTTTACGGAAAAAACCTATCCAGACGGTGTTCGTTGGGTATATTTTTTCCATTGTGAATAATTACATTAATAATAGAACTTTTTTGGTTAGTTTTGGTTCCTCTTTAATAATGATTTTTTATGCCCTTCGGTTAATGATTTTCGAGTTTTCCATTTTGGGATATGGCCTCGACAACCTGTCCTCTCTAAATGTCAGTCGAACTCCTCTGGTGATAACAAACATGAGCTCACTACAGCCGGCAGAGCACGAACTGTATTACGTACGCCCTCTTTAAATACCCATTTGCATATGCATCTGTGTTGCTTGGGCCCCTGCGTTTTGTGGTCTTGTTTGTGTGTGGTCATCTAACAGCGAGGAGGTTGTTTTACATTATAAATGTACATTCTTCGAGACCTCTGGGTAATCGGATAAGTAAAAGGGTTATGCGCACGTAATCCAGGATAACCACACCATTTGCTACTTGTGTGGCAAATTGAAGTCCAAAGTCGGCATCGGTTGCCCATTGTTCTCGTTGGTTTATGTGCAGTCTTTTGTGTTTGATGTTTTTATGTCGTATGTCTCTTTTTCGTCTCTTCGTGTGCTCGCCTTTGTGTTTTCGAATCGGGTGTTTTGCTGTTGGTGCTACAACAGGGTCAGCTTGGAGATCCCTCCCTTCTTGTTCACATTTGTCATTATCATCGAATGATCGTTTACTGACCTGAAGTTCATTGCCTCTCGTTTTGAAGATTACAACATGAAATTAAATGGAAGCAAATCTTCCCTTCATCATGTTTAAGAACAATTACTAGGCCTTTCAACGACCGCTAGGTTTCGACTGAGAGTAACGACAACTCGTACCCTAAGTGTCAGAAATCGGGTCATGTCGTACTTCTTCATAAACATTATGGGCAAAAATCACTTCAAATCATGAAATTTCTCATTTATTTATCTCTTTTTGGTTGTTGGACAAAGTTGGTATGATTAAGCACAATACTTTGGTTGTCTCATGTACTTAAAACAATACATGGACAGAGAAAGATAGCACAAATTTGCACATTCGATTTTTAGACCGAAAAAAAAATCCTTGTGGTAAAACATTTGAAGGGAGGTAACTCCTTAATAATATTTGTAAAACTCGGGGATCTTTAAACTAGGAAACGAAATGAAAACAAACGAAAATATATATATATATAAATTTTACCGTTAAATCATTCGTTTACGATCAAATGATATTTTCCCTTGTATTCTCCTCCCGTTTGCAGCGGGTACCAGTGCGTATTATAGTTTATCACATGATTCGCCCGTTATGCAGTTTCATAAAGCCATTTCATAAATATATGATATGATAACACGTTACATATCACTCTGCTTGAATGCGATTGGTCGAGTTTGGAACCTAATCACATAAACCTTGACAAATGTGACCTTTCGAATATCGGTCAACTGTTAAATTCAGACCCGGAGTCAATATCAATGATTAAAATTGTTGTTGTTGAATTAATTTTTGCATTAAAATACTATTCAAAATTGAAACACTTTTCTCTTACGTCCAGAATATCTATACGATGGGGACACTACTTCTCAAGGCGTAGCAGACGACTTCTGGATAACGGCGTGATTCGCCTCAGTAGTTCTCGGAAACGTTGATTTCACGTTAGAAATACACATTTTTAGGCAATATCATGTGATAAAAAGAATCTCAAATGAATTTTCATTTCATAAGATGTATTATGAAACTCGTTGTGCGTTTTATATCCCCTCGCCAAGGCTCGGGGATATAAAACTCACAACTCGTTTCATAATACATCGTATGAAATGAAAATTCATTTGAGATCCTATATATCTATATTTCAGCTGTGATTTGGGAAAGGCCATCAAACAAAACTAAATGACAAGTTTTAATCTAGGCATAACTTTTAAAATTTAACGGGGAAAAAAAATGATAATAATATATTTTTAAAAAGTAGTATTAAAAAGCATTGGTGGTACAGACTTGCACTGTTAGTTGCAAGACTTCGAGATTCATCCCCTTTATGAATTTTAATCAGAACATTTGCCGACGAAGTAGAAAAAAATTTCATTTTTTTCTGATTTGTGGGTTGCGTGGACAGTAGACGCTGACTTATGTTAGCGGACGGCAAATACTGATTTTATGGTGCAAACATCCGATTATATTATATAGTATTTGAAAATATTTAAATGTTACAAATCTTCTAATCAAAATGAATTTTTTTTGTAACTTAACCTCTTGCTAACTAAAGATGCAGGGTGTAACCTATACCCCCCCGCCCTATCCCCTGCGATAAAGCCTATAACTACCTATAAACGTAAAGTAAATGTTCCAAGAAACTCTATATCTTGTACATGCAGTTGGAATGAACCCCCCCCCCCCTCTTTTTAATTAGATCATCAGTCTTGAGATTCATTTTTTTTAAAAATTTTTTTTATCTTGTTTTTTTTTTTTTTTTGCTTGTCAGTTTTTCAGAAATCATAGATCCGCCACTGAAACCGGTTCTTCCTGCATTCCCATAAGAGAAAGTGTCGTAGATGGCGCCACTGAATGACTGTTTTTCTACCATGAGACAATACAGAGATTTTTTTTCATTTATTGATTTTATTAGTGTTGTATAATCGTACAAATTTCATAATCAGAATTCTAATCGATTCTTCAAATTTCCATTGGGTTTTGATATTTGATATTTTCACAAAAAAAGTTATCAAAAGGGATGATATAACCTCAATAAGTAAGATATGCATGGCAAAGCAGTCTAGAAATATTTCTACCACAAAATGATAAGAATTCGCTCAGTACATGCAAAGAACGGGTGAATTGGCAAAACTAAACTATCACTGAGTTTGTCCTTACTTCTAAAAAAGCTCTGTTCGGTCGGCATAATTGTTTTCTCCGTTAATGTTTAATGTTAGGTAGGGGGGGGGGTCCATCCAACCATAGTGTCTTTTTTAAGTAATTTTATGGAAAACAAAGCAAACAATTCATGCAATTTTCGAGCGAATGATCATCAATGACCTACATGTATTCTTTAAATTCTACGAAGCGTTTGGTCGGCGTAACTTTTTTTCCGTTACGCATCTCGAGTTGAGGTCAGAGGACTTCATTTGCCATATCAAAGTATCTTTAGGAGTATCCGGATCATATTCATGTTATTCCTGGGCTTACAACGAAACTGACAGAAAATGTACCGGACTTTTCAAATTATTTACGGTACGCATGTACTACTAGGTTGAACTCATGGATACCATACCCGAACGTACATGTAAATAATCTGGTTACTTCTCCTCCTTTTCTACGGCTTGTCATTTTTTATTTCTATTCTAATGATGACCAAACTTAGACCTTTCGATTCTTGGTAAAAACCAGTTCCTGCCGGTTTATCTGCTTTCAGAAAATGGGTAGGCGTGGCTTATCGCTATAGGGCCTATATTGGAGAATAGAGCCCGGCTCGCGTCTGTTGTCTTAATAGGGAAAAAGAATCAAGTCATATTAGAATTAATCATTTGTGATAATAGAATAATAAACTTACAATAACAGTGCATCAAGTAGTTATTATGATTGAATCCAAATATTTTTGCACTGACAAATTTGTCCATTGAAGAATATTTTGAAAATTCGACTATATTTTTTCACGAAACTATATTTTAAACATCCTCGGAGTTTTAGGGGATGTCCTTACGTAATATCCCATATATTTCTTACATAAGAAAGATGTAACACTAATGTTTGACATTTCTATAGATGCGCTTTAAATTAAAGTAAAAAGTCAAAGTCTTTAATTTTGAATTATTTACACCAATTCCATGAAAGGACAAATAGTTTAGTATAGGGGACTGGCATTCTATGTCATCATTGTCATGGATCCTTACGGTATTTATGCAAATGAATTGTCGTAATGAAATATTAGAAGTTGACGAAAAAAATCTCATATTTATGCTAGTTACCATGGAACAGATTGTAAACAATGAACAATGCAAGTTTTAGCTTTTTTGAAACCTTACAGGATCTTTACACAACTTCTTCAGACATATGTAATTGAATCGAAATGTTGGTCCCTTATTCTTTCTTATAAAAATGTTAACTTTGTGAAAAATCAAAAACAGGGAGCTACCATGGCAACAATGCTACACTTATCTGAAAATGGCAATTTATCTCGAATAAAGCTAAATGGAGACATTTTTTTGGAAGTTTAATTTAAAACTAATCAGATGACATCAATTAATTGTATTTTCTCTAGGTTGTCATTGTAACATTGAAGGTATCCAAGGAAAGCTATTCTTTTCACTTTTGACTGTATATCTTATTTCTGACAAAAGCAAAGGGCAAAACATGAAAATTATGAACTATTGATCTCTTAGATTTTGATTAAAATCTTTTGCTAAATACTTTGAGAAATAAGCCGTTGCTAAAGATACATGTAGAAGATTGTGAGAATAAGAACCCAAATTCAGAATAGGAATATTTGTTTCCTTGGATACGGCCCTTTTGAATGAATATTACGTATTAAATTCTTTGCTATAAAAATGTTTTAACAACCTACCTTCATGTCGAATAGATTTTTTTTCTTCTTAAGCTTATAATACGTATGATTTCAAAAGATTAGAAAGGTTCAAAACAAGAAGCATTTTAGTGTAAGTCGGTCTTGTTGTGATAGTGACCTTACATATATGTATGGTTTTTATCGAAGTAAACTCTATTTATAAGGTCATTACTTATGGAATGGAAAATTTCATTATACCAACACTTTATTTCCCAATTTCAACCTTTTTAATTTGCCGTGGTAAGGTGTACCCCACCAATTTTATTGAAGTTTCTAACAGATAGCATAGCATGTGACATGATGTTATCATATTTTCTTGATCAAGAGGGTTTTTTTTCATTTATCAAGCTCAGAAAGTCCAATTTATTTGATGTAAATTTAGATCTAGATACTTCGTAACCTACTTATTTCTGTCTTTATTTTAGATGCTTTCCAACCATTTGATAAAATCGCTTATCATTATCTCAAAGCAAAAGAAAAACAGAAAACAAAATTTAACTTCTTGAAGAATACAATTTCTTCATTTAACATTATTTCATAAAATAATGTATATAGATAAGACATTACACATGTACAGGTATGCAGTTTTGTTAAGGGCCAAGTTATGGCTTGAAAGATAAGGGAATCCCATAATTTATCAGTTATTTCGACATACTATTTCTAAAACTGCTAAGATAAGAATTAACACATATTCTCTGTAAGTGCCAAAACGTTTTAACTGTAACTGATCCACACTGTAACAGGAAATAAGTGCTCATATTAATACGGAAGGGTTCCCACTCTATTCCTTCAAAATCAAACCAATTTGTTATGCACCACTCACGCGTTTTGGATATATAATCCTCATCAATGATTCTTCCAGCCAAAGTGGTTTTTATACGCCGCCAAAATTCATTTCAGTAGCGCCCCCTGATTTTATTTTTGCATTTACTTTACAGAGAGAGCGCTGCTTCAAATTTCCTGTAGGGTCTATTAAGAGTAATTTTCAAAATTGGAAAATGTTTTATTAAAAAAGAATCCCGGCCCGAAGGTCCGGCGAAAAAAACTCGTCTCTTAAAATGACTGAAAAAAAATTCCGACTGACAAAAGTTTTCCTGACCCCCCCCCCCCTAAAAATCTAATGGTTGCTCCCTAAGTAAAATAGGAGAAATATTCAGATTTTATCAATGCGCATTGTAACAATGGTAATAAATATTGCTCATTCTGATAAAATTTGTCAAGATGTTAGATTTTATTCTCTGTTTTTCAATTGCATTGAGATAAAAATTACCGATTTTATCCAATGATTGGAAAGGACTTTAAAATAAACACAGAAATAAGTAGGTAACCAAGGATATAAATTTCCATAGCAACCTGAATACCTTACTTTAATGAAAGGACGGTTTGTTTTCTCCTCCGATTTATCTGATCTAACTGCTTGAAATAAACGAAAAGTAGAAACGTCCAAGATGACTCCTTGTACATGTTGTAGTATGTATTCTGGGGAACGTGTATCGGTAAATGTGAGGTCCTTCGTATATTCGTAGATTTCGTGTAACTTCCGTAAAGGAACAGAGTATAATTTGGTAAGAATATACAATTGTAATGCAGACCTAGAGGCTCATTCAAAAATGGAACCAAGTCATCGAAAGAGAAACTATTTATCTTTTATCTATTATATTAACGAATGCCATGACTTCGAGGTCTTTTTTGTGGTCTGTTCAATAAGCTACTGTCCTGTTCACCAATTCCAGAGCACCCTGTTTTGGCGATTTATTCTGTCGTCTGAAGAATTTTGCTATAAATTATTGTTTCCGAGAATCGACCTCCTTTAGTCGTAACTGGAAATTAACTTTAACTTACCCTATCAGCTGCCTTCAAAAGCGCAATATGAATAATAAAATGTCTACGGGGAATTCCCCTGTTAATTTCAAGCCGCCGCCATATTGTTTTCCGTATCAACAATAGTAAACAGTGACGTCAAAGCCTTCGACGTCACACATTTTCAGCGATTTTACTATAGAAAATCCCCGTAGTATTTTTCTTTTCCGTGCTATTTCTAACTTAACTGACGCACAGCTAAAAGAATGGTATTTTCTGTTATGCCTAAAGGAGTACTGTAAAATTGATATCGTTTTGGAAGATGACATTACCATATTTTAGAGAAAACAGGGAAAACAGGGTGCTCTAGAATTAGTGAACAGGACAGTAGTCACATTAACCGATTGACAACCGGGACTTGTTCAGTTTCCTATGCTGCTGATATTATCGTTGCACCCATAGGGCGCTGCAGTGTCAAGATTTTTTTATCCAGAACTCTTCACTGTTGCGACGTAAAAGTGCACTCAAATTGGGATTGTTTTGGGGTGATATACTTCTGTTCAAAAATAAGCGAGGCAGAAGAGTGTGAATGCCGAAAATACCGCGCTGCCCTGGCACTATTCATCAGTGAGTGCACAATATTTATTTGGCGAGTCATAATCATACGGACGTTTATATCCTCGGTAAGAGAACCTTCGAAAAGACTGTTTATTCGGATACTCTGTAGAGCCACCCTAAGGAAATGTTGAAAGCTATACCAGTCCCGAACTCTTTAATATGTTTAAGGAAAATCACACTAAAGTCTTTTGATTACCAAGCTTATATTTGTCCGCCTAGCTTTAATTGACATAAATTTCAAAATGACCGTCTTGGAAAGACCTTTACATTAATGAGGTTCTCGAAGATTAAATCTATAACAACATTGATCGTCTGTCTATTTAACGCATTCGCAAATTTCTGTTATCAAAATACGTTGAAATTTCTAAAACGTGGGTCCTGTAGCATCATATCCCACCCATCCTGCTACGTCTTTCGGTACATTTTTGGACATAATGTTTTTACACTCCTTGCCCATATTTCATTGTTTAGATCGAGGATCACTGACGAGGGTAAAGTACCCGAAACGTGCATGTCTGGTCCATCCTGCAAATATATCTGCCCTTAAATGATGCTATTGAATTTGAAGACGTTTAACATTCACAAACAAGTAGGGAATTCCCTTTTTGTGCAAATTCCCTATTTGTACTGACGCCAATAAATTTCAATGTGATTGAATAGTGTAAACATGCCATAAACGAATTAAGTCAGTACTCAACTCAATAAAAAAGAAAGATGAAAAGAAAGTGCATTTAAACAAAATGACATACTCGAGACATGAATACATAAAATGTAGTTGCCCCTTAAATTTATGCGTAAGGTTGTATCTATGCGTCTGTAGGTCAAGCAAATGGCCTTTTTTATTATATAACAATTGCACCCTACTACTTGCGCCTTTATTTTTATATTCATACGAAGCTGACCTTGATCTCTGCTTGTCGAAAACACCTCGCATTCCTATTCAATTTTACTTTCAGATACAACCCGCTGGGTTCCTTTATAAATGGCTCAAATGATTGAAAGATGATTGGCAAACTGTTTTCAGAATTAGAATGAAAATGAAATACGATTACATATGTACTTTCTAATTCCTTTATCAATGTATTTTGGGTCTGTACATAAAATCAAAAGTCCAAGCATACTTTAAAAAGATATTCATGGGAATGGGGTGCATTGGTAAAGCTCAACAATGTGAAAGTGACAGTAAGTCTTGAAAACCAGCGAGCGATAGCGGGCCAATAATTTTTTTTTTTCAAATAAATGTACTGACTGATTTTCATAGCAAATTAAGAACATTTGTCCGAAAAAAAAGACCACCAAAGGAGAGGATAGGGATTGACCTACATGACCTACATGACCGCACTAGAATCGCTATTGATCAATTCAAGCAGAGCAAAGAAAAAACAATGCATGAGCTGAAGATAAGCATGATCTAAAATACGGTGATGGGGCGGCCCCACTGTCCTCTAAGTTACTGTTCTCAACCGACACTTATTCAAAACCTTGAACTGTAAGACTACACCAATTTATCAACATTTTAAGAAAAAAAAAGATAAATAAAACGTGAGTTAACGTAAAATAAAACTCACATATCAAATTATAAAATATGCTGAGTAAATCTGTCGAAACCCCATCGCGTGAGGTTAGTTTCGCCCCCTAGACATTGACATGATTATTCGATCGAACGGACACGGCTATCAATAGTAGTAATTCTTCTGCATTATTTACAGAAAATGGTGTGTCTATCCGGAATTTGTGAGCACAACCCACTGTTTATCTGATACATATATGTCTCTTAGAGTCTAACATGTATTAACACAGGAAGCCTTTCAAATAAGTTCAGATTTCATCTGAATTCAGACATAAAACAAACATATGTAGTGATTTTTTTTGTCACAAACAAGGTTTGCAAAATAAGGTTTCATATAAAAGTGGAGCTTCTGTCATTACGAAATGCCTAAAAAGTTAGTTTAACTCCATTTGATTGTTGAAGAAATATACAAAAGCCAGGACAGCAAACACGAACAAGTCAGGACTAAGCACAAAAAAAGTCAGGACATTCAACTTTTTTTTTTAAATTTTTGTCTTTCCGCTTTGTATTGCCGTTTTATTTCTCGATAGAAATATCGACGAGAACATGAAATTTTATCAAAAGTGTCGAAATCTCTCAATTTAATGAAAAGCAGACATTCAGTCTTACAATTGATTTACAATGACAAATATGGATAATGACTATATACCTGTATACAGCACAAAATCGATGACCAAAGCAAACAAACAAAAACCTCCACTATATGAAAAGAAGCGAACTCCCGATATGGGAGTGAGACCAGGTGCCCAGGAAGAGTTAGCATCTCCTGCTTGCATGCAACACCCGCCGCTTCAATTCGGTAGAACTGTTACATCCGGTTACTTCCATTTCGGAAGACATAGAGTACAATCATTGGTTGGATGGTTCAAATGGTCTATAACAGAATATCATCCACCATTCTGGAGAGTGGGACATCATAGTGTATGACGAGTTCCCCATATCAACCGTAGAACTTTTTCAGTCACGATGTTAGTCGGTCACAAACATATCCCTGACTGAGAAGCTTATCCGAAAGAAGCCTAGCTCTCAGAAGAAAATCCGTATATTTGGTACTTGCTCTGGCATAGCGTATCAACTGAGATATGAACACGCCATAAGCAGGCGATGAAGGGATGTTGCTACTCAGAAAAGGAAAGTTTGTAATGCTGAAATTGAAGTCGTCACGTTCGTCATAGAGTGAGCTGTTCATGTGAACACCAGTGCCATAGGACAACATTATGTCCAAATAGGATGCTGAACTATTTGTCTCTGTAGTTTCTTTGACTTCAATCTCCGAAGGATAGATTATCTCAGGTAATCCTCAAATTTTGGATTATTGATGGACAACACATTGTCTAGGTATCTGTAAGTGAAGTTGAAGTCAGAAGCTAAGTATCTTTTTCCTTCAGAGACCAAAGATTGAATGAATTCAGCTTCGTACGAGCAAAGGAAAATGTCGGAAAATGTGTAATGAAAAGACACGTATCTCACGATGATCTACGCTTCCGTTGGTTTAAAAAATGATATGAAAATTTGCCGATTTCGATAGGAACAAACACAACAAATCCAGGACAAACATAAAAATTCCAGGACAATTAGATTGTAACACACACACAAAAAAAAGCGCTCGTCGTAAGGTTACCTTACATGGTCTGATATACATGTATAAATATCTTAAATTCAGTCACTAATCTAAATGTAAACTACATGTACATATTCTTATCGGTTAATTATTTCGTGGCCACGACTTAGCAAGTCGTGCGCACGAGATAATCAACCAATGATAGAGAGGTTGAGCAAACCCAGCTTGTACGTGTACGAGAACTTATACTTGTCTTGTCCTTCCTCTTGGACAATATTTATGCTAAATTTGGTGAGGATCTATACAAGCAGGTTGTAGGAATTCCTATGGGTACTAACTGTGCGCCTCTTGTTGCAGATTTATTTTTATACACTTATGAAAAAGAATTTATCCAAAATCTTCAAAAGCAAAGAAAATTTGATGAGCTGAAATGTTTGAATAATACTTCTAGGTATCTGGATGATATTCTAACCATTGACAATCCTGCTTTTGAATTATATAAGAATGAAATTTATCCACAAGAATTAACCCTTAACAAGGCAAACCTTTCAAATACAGAAACACCCTTTTTGGACCTAAATATCAAAATTGTAAACGGAAAGATTCATACAAGTGTATATGACAAAAGGGATGATTTTGGATTCAACATAGTAAATTTCCCTTGGCTTGACAGTGATGTTCCAAGATTATCGTCATACGGCATTTACATATCACAGCTCATCCGGTACGCTAGAGCATGTACTGATATTTTGGATTTTCACAGTAGAAATTTACAAATTACCAAAAAACTTTTAGGTCAAGGTTTTCGCTTTCATAAACTAGTTAAGACTTTCTGGAAATTTTACAAAAATTACAGTCAATTTCTTTTAAAATTCGGATCTATACATGCAACAGAGTACATTAAAATGGGTATTACACAACCTGTCTTTTATGGTGATATGATAAACAAATTAAAAAGGATCAAAGGTAGGCAGCATAACCATCGAAAATGCGTCAGAATCGTCAAACGCCTTTTATACCGTGGGTATGATCCTAATGTCACCAGACGGACACTAGGCTTGGTACTTGACCAATCTACAGTCTTGTACAAGCGCATCCTTGAGACTTGCACTCTGACTGACTGTGACGACGGGACTCTATGACGGGCCCTGTCAAAACCTTTTTAGAGAAGACAGGGCCCCGACCACCTGTCCTCTCCGAATGTCAGTCGGACTCCTCGGGTGATTACATACATGAGCTCGCTACAGCCGGCAGAGCACGGACTGTATTACGCATGCCCTCTTTTTATATCCATTTACATATTCATCTGTGTCTATGGGGCCTCTGCATTTCGCGGTCTTGCTTGTGTGATGTCATCTTACAGTGAGGAGGTTGTTTTACACCACAATTGTACGTTCTTCGAGACCTCTGGATAATTGGAGAAGCGAGAGGGTTGTGCGCACGTAATCCAGGATAACCACACCATTTACTACTTGCGTGGCAGATGGCCGTCCAAAGTCGGCACCGGTTACCCATTGGTCTCGTCGGTTTATGTGTAGTCTTTTGTGTTTGATGTTTACATGTCGTGTGTCTAAATTTTCCGTCACGTGCTGTACTCGTCTTTTGTGTTTTTGCATCGGGTGTTTTGGTGTTTTACTATTGATGCTGCAACGGGGTTTTGTTGGAGATCTCCTCCCTTCTTTGTATTTACACGTTATCTGTTTACACGTTGACGTTATGCGTTTGAGCAGATGTCACAACGCGTACTGGTACGTGTGAATCATATATACGTTTTTGTGACGTACTTTATCTTTTGTTTACGACTGCGTATTCGTTACGAACTTGGCGTCTAGATTCTAAAGGTATGGGGCATTTAGCAAAGTCTGTGAATTATTTTTTCTATTCCAAGTGATCGGAAGTATGTAACATAAAAATGAAAGTTCAAAAATAAAACTTTGGTCACATTTGAGGGTACTTCTATATGATACATTTTAGTTGCAAATCCTTCATCTGTAAATCTGAATCAAGGGGTTTCTTTTCCTCGACAGACTACAAATCATACAAATCATGGACATGTAGTGTCCTGTGTAATGCCTTGTCCTTCCTCTTGGACAATATTAATGTTCGATTTCATGAGGATCTATACAAGCAAGTTGTAGGGATTGCTATGGGTACTAACTGTGCGTCTCTTGTTGCAGATTTATTTTTATAAACTTACGAAAAAGAATGTATCCAAATTCTTCAAAAGAAAAGAAAATTTGATGATCTGAAATGTTTCAATAATACGTCTAGGTGTCTGGATGATATTCTAACTATTGTCAATCCTGCTTTTGAATTATATGAGAATGAAATTTATCCACAAGAATTAATACTTAACAAGGCAAACGTTACAAATAGGTTTCCGCTTTCATAAACTAGTTAAGACTTTCTGGAAATCTTACAAAAATTACAGTCCACTTCTTTTAAAATTTGGATCTATGCACGCAACAGAGTAAATTACTTTGGGTATTTTATGGTGATATGATAAACCAAATTAGAAGGATCAAAGCAGACAGCATAACCATCGAAAATGCGTCAGAATCATCAAACGCCTTTTATACCGTGGATATGATCCTAATGTCACCAGACGGACACTAGGCTTGGTACTTGATCAATCTACAGTCTTGTACCAGCGCATTGTTGAGACTTTCACTCTGACTGACTGTAACGACGGGACTCCATGACGGGCCCTGTCCAAACCTCTTTAGAGAAGACAGAGTCCAGACCACTTGTCCTCTCTGAATGTCAGTCGGACTCCTCGGGTGATAACATACATGTGCACAGATTGTATTACATTCGCCCTCTTTTTATATCAATTTACATGTTCATCTGTGTTGCTTTGGCCCTGCGTTTTGCGGTCTTGTTTGTGTGTGCTGATCTTACAGTGAGGAGGTTGTTTTACACCGCAATTGTACGTTCTTCAGTCTACACCTCTGGGTAATTGGAGAAGTGAGGGGGTTGTGTGCACGTTATCCAGGAAAACCACACCATTTGTTACTTGTGTGGCAAATGGCCGTCCAAAGTCGGCACCTTTTCCCCATTGGTCTCGATGGTTTATGTGTATTCTTTTGTGTTTGATGTTAATATGTCGTTTGTCTCTTTTTCGTCTCTAAGTATGCTCGTCTTTGTGTTTTCGCATCGGGTGTTTTGCTGTTGGTGCTGCAAGAGGGTCTTGTTGGAGATACCCTCCCTTTTTCAAATATTTAGAAAGTACATACGTTCCCGAATGAATTAATTATAGTGTTTCATCGGTTATCTGCATTCAGTTGCTCATAAAATCTACAAGTAATCATAAATGTGTACTTACTGCTTTACACGTTTTACCGAACGTGTAGCACAGGTGCATCGAACGCAAAATGCGATGACGTCATAATCAACTTGTTGACGTATGCGTACAAGTTCGGTTTGCTCAACCTCTCCAATAACGAAGAATTATGTCGTGGCCATGAAATGGTAACTTGTGGCCACGAGATAGTAACTCAGTGACTCCTGGCCACGAGATAATTATGTCGTGGTCACGAGATAATAAGTCGTGGCCACGAGATGAGAAGTCGTGGCCACGAGATAAGTATGTCGTGGCCATGAGATAATAAGTCGTGGTCACCAGATAATAAGTCAAGACCACGAGATAATTAAGTCGTGGCCACGAGATAATTATGTCGTGGCCACGAGATATTAAGTCGTGGCTAATAGTTATTAAATCGTGGCCACGACTTATCATTTCGTGGCCACGACATGATAAAAAAAATTGCACGCGTCCCCTCTATGCTTCCATAGTTTTCAAGCTGTTGCGACAGGTTTTGCAATCAATAAGAGACGCTGACTCTCCCCGGGCACAGGTCTATGTTATTCATTCCGAGGTTCAGAACCGTTCCAATTGAAAAACTAATGACTTTGCCTTGCCTTTTCAACTTTGAAACTGAGTAACCGATAGGTACTTCTTTGATATTTATTATTTCTGCTTAACTTCGGAAATGGTATATTGAGTAGAAGTGACTGTCATAGCGTCATCGATTTATTCCGAATTCCAATGGGAAGCAATTGTGTCCCACTCCTTGCCGACATTTTTCTTTACTCGAACGAAGCTGAATTCATTCAATATTTGGTCTCTGAACGGAAAAGGTACTTTGCTTCATACATTAACTTTATTTATAGATATAGATGATATGGATTATCTTAACAGAATCTATCCTTCGGAGCCTGAAGTCAAAGAAACTATAAAGACAAATAATTCAGCATCATATATCGACATAATGGTGTCATACGACAATGATGGTCACATGAACACCTCACTCTATAACAAATGTGATGACTTCAATTTCAGCATCAAAGCGTTCATTTTCTGATCACCGAAGAAGTTCCACGGTCGATAGGGGGAAATCGTCATAAACTCATTGTCCAGAATGATGGATGATAATCTGTCTTAAATCATTTGAATTACCAAATTACAGTATATGCTTATATCTTCCGAAATGGAAGGAACCGGATGCGACAATTCTACCAAATAGAAGCATCGGATTTTGCATTAAGGGAGGAGATGCTTACTTTACCTGGGCACCTCTTCTCACTCCCAAATTGGGAGTTCGCTTCTTTTTAAGTGGTGGTGGGTTTTGTTTGTTTGCTTTGGTTTCTGTTTTATCCTGATTTTGTATGCCTTCGGTTTATGATTTAAAATTTTTGAATTATCGATTTTGAACTGCATTTGGGGATATTACCATTATCTATATCTGTCATTGTAAAATATAATGAATAAAATGTCAATATTCTTGTACCAGCGTATTCTTAAGAAGAGTGACTGTGACAACGAGACAATATGACGGATCCTGTAAAAACCTTTCTTTAGAGTAGTGAACCTAAAATATGGAGAATTATACCAATATATACCGTAAATAGAGAAATATTTACAATTTTATCCCGCTTCCACTAAGAGGCTTTACGCTGTTGAAGTCACTGAGATACTTTAAAATATATTGACGCAAACATGCACAAACACAATGCCATCGCCGGGATTAATTCATCATACAGTGTTTTACAGGAAGGGGGGGGGGGGGGGTTACAAAAATATGTTGGGTCGATGAAAAAAATTGTATTGGGTTCGGCTTCGCCTTACAACTTTTTATCGACCCAATATATTTCTGTATCTCCCTGTAAAACACCGTATAACTAATATTGCCCGGTGCCGCACTCATATTGCGGGCTTTAGATTTAACTCACTTTTTTTCCTTTGTTCTGTAACGTTGTATTTGTTTAAATTTATTTTTGAAAACATATAGAACGAGTGAATTAATGTCAAACACAAAAACCCAAACTAGATTCCAAAACGACTTCAAATTCAATAGCATCATCTAAGAATTCGAAATAAATTCAAAACAGAGCTTTCTCAAGCGAAAAGATAAATTGGACAAACAGACACAGAAAATGACTCAGCTGCACACTACTTATTTAATGAAAGATCCATTGCAAGTGCGGAAGGTATTGTAGAAAGTATAGTTGTTGGCGCTATCAAAGGGCGCTTTATTTTTCTCACATTAATCGTGTAACATTTCTGATGTAAGTATAGCATAAAAGAAATTTTAGAACCGCGCACTCTCTGTAAAGTAAATGCAGAAATTAAGATTCTAAAAAGAACGCAAGAGGGCGCTAGTTAAATTTATTTGGACTGCTTATGAAAAGCACGTTGGCTGGAAGCATCACTGATGAGAATTTAATATTCGAAACACGTGTCTGGTGCAAGAAGGTATAGGGTTGGAATGTAAACGTCTTCATATTGAATAGCATAATTTAAGAACAGGTAAATTGGCAACATGGACCAGACATGCACGTTTCGGGTACTTAACCCTCGTCAGTGATCCTCAAATCCAAACAATGTAATAAGCCAAAAAAGTGTGAAAGTTACTATGTCGAAAAAGCGTACCGAAAGACGTAGCAGAATGGGTGGGATATGATGCTACAGGACCCACGTTTTAGAAATTTCAAGAAATTTTGATAACAGAAATTTAGAATGCGTTGAAGAAACGATCAACCGAAATTGATCGAACTTGGCTACATGTGCCCTCGGGGACTCCTGGTCCACCAGCAGTGACACTCACCAAGTGGTATAAATGTAAACGTCTTCATATTGAATAGCATAATTTAAGAACAGGTAAATTGGCAACATGGACCAGACATGCACGTTTCGGGTACTTAACCCTCGTCAGTGATCCTCAAATCTAAACAATGTAATAAGCCAAAAAAGTGTGAAAGTTACTATGTCGAAAAAGCGTACCGAAAGACGTAGCAGAATGGGTGGGATATGATGCTACAGGACCCACGTTTTAGAAATTTCAAGAAATTTTGATAACAGAAATTTAGAATGCGTTGAAGAAACGATCAACCGAAATTGATCGAACTTGGCTACATGTGCCCTCGGGGACTCCTGGTCCACCAGCAGTGACACTCACCAAGTGGTATAAATGTAAACGTCTTCATATTGAATAGCATCATTTAAGAACAGGTAAATTGGCAACATGGACCAGACATGCACGTTTCGGGTACTTAACCCTCGTCAGTGATCCTCAAATCTAAACAATGTAATAAGCCAAAAAAGTGTGAAAGTTACTATGTCGAAAAAGCGTACCGAAAGACGTAGCAGAATGGGTGGGATATGATGCTACAGGACCCACGTTTTAGAAATTTCAAGAAATTTTGATAACAGAAATTTAGAATGCGTTGAAGAAACGATCAACCGAAATTGATCGAACTTGGCTACATGTGCCCTCGGGGACTCCTGGTCCACCAGCAGTGACACTCACCAAGTGGTATAAATGTAAACGTCTTCATATTGAATAGCATCATTTAAGAACAGGTAAATTGGCAACATGGACCAGACATGCACGTTTCGGGTACTTAACCCTCGTCAGTGATCCTCAAATCTAAACAATGTAATAAGCCATAAAAGTGTGAAAGTTAACCCTTCTGCATTATTAATATAAACACTTATTTCATGCTGCAGTGTGGAGCAGTTAAAATCGTTCCCCGTGACCTGATGTTTGTCAAGTGTATTAATTACTTCTTTCCAGCTTTGTCGCCTGAAAGAAGCTTCGTTTCGGCCCTTTATTAATGTAAACGTCTTCAAATTGAATAGCATCATTTTAGAACAGATAAATTGGCAACGTGGACCAGACATGCACGTTTCGGGTACTTAACCCTCATCAGTGATCCTAAATCTAAAAAATGTAATCTGCCAAAAAAGTATGAAAGTTACTATGTCGAAAAAATGTACCGAAAGACGTAGCAGGATTGGTGGGATATGATGCTACAGGACCCACTTTTTAGAAATTTCAAGATATTTTGATACCAGAAATGTAGAATGCGTTGAAGAAACGTGACATCATATCTATATTTCTTGCTGTTTCGGAAACTTGCCATTTCATCGAAATATATCATCGAAATTAAAGGAGGTTAACATCTTAGCACCATCCCTGCAATGCTATTTCGAACATAGATTTTAATTGTATATGCTATTGAATCGAAACTATAGGAAATTTGAAGCAGCCCACTCTCTGTAAAGTAAATGCAGAAATTTAAAGTCGAAAAATAACGCAAGAGGGTGCTAGTGAAATCAATATGGACTGCTTATGAAAAACACTTTGGCTTGAAGCATCACTGATGAGAATTTAATATTCGAAACACGTGTCTGGTGCATGAAAATTGGTTTGAAAATATTTTCAAGAGGGTATAGAGTTGGAACCCTTCCACATGCATAGGACCAATAAAAGAAGCTCATGGCCCATCTCAATGTCTTCTGTAAGTACCCGAAGCTTAGCTGTTTAGCCACCAAATGACCAAATGACCAAAATTAACCGCAAACATCGACAACCTGACATAAATACAATTGGGAAATGAAATTCAATGACTCCAAACCCTACCAATCATGATACATGTACTTTTTCCGTCGAATCCGCCGTTACAAAACAGAAACTTAGCGAACACCAAAATAATATATTTAGAATCACCTTGAACATTGAGCATATGGCGTTTGCATGTTTTTTGACGACTTAGCATACTGATTTGTGATTACCTTTATGAATGTCTGAATGTCTTCGCGATTCTTTCATGTGCATAAAAATAAAGCAACATCAACAAACAATTTGAAGATTCCACTCGTTTAGATATTTTAACTCATACAAATTCAAACCAGAGGAATGGTAAATCTATGACAAATTACATGTTAGCGGTGGCGCACGAATTGATTTTCACAGCGCCATCTACACCCACCTACAGTAAAGTTCGATTATACAAAATCTTCTACGGAGATTCAAACTAGAACTGCCCTTAAAGTGACGAATTATACCCCAGCGGGACAATTTTCTCTGAACGCATTCATTTATGACACACGCAGAAAGGTCTGGTCATAAGGAATCTATATGTGAAATATCAAAGCCCTACCCTATATTTAAAATGTAGGTCAAAACTCAAGTTCAAGGTCACTAGGTCAAAGTCATTGGAACAAATGAAAGCTCTGGTCATAAGAAATTTATATGTAAAACATCAAAGCGCTATCCCTTATAGTTAAAAAGTAGGTCAAAGGTCAAGATCAAGGTCACTGGGTCAAACATAATGGTATCAAATGAAAGCTCTGCTCATGAGAAATATATATGTGAAATATTTAGCCTAACCCCTCATAGTTTAAAAGTAGGTCAAAGGTCAAGGTCAAATGGTAAATGTGTGTATGAAATATTAAGAGTCATTATCTCTTACCACCAAAATTCTGGAGCCACGGCATATCACGAATTTTCATGATTTTCTGCATATTGGGAATATATTGTGCCCTGATTGCCAAAAAGGTTTCCGTCAATTTGTTCCGGTTACCTTAGCAACGAGATCAGTATTTTTGTGCTACTTTAAAGACAGTGGAGTAACGTTCTTATAGGCACTGCGTTGCCATGGATACCATCGTAGGAGGAATTTCATTTTCATAAATTTTACATTTCCTTGCTTTCTTTCTTTCAAAATGCACTCAGTTTTGTGATAGATCTTAGAAGAAGTTTACTGTGTCAAGCCAAAATCAGAAAAATTCAAGTCAAAAATGAGGGTAAAATTAAGGGTAATTTTTGTATGATTTTTACCATTTTTAGTGTCGATTATTACTAAATACAGCATCATTGAGACCTCTGATGGTAATGTTCATTAAAAATATAATGAAGGAAAATTGGTTGGAAAAATTAAGCTCTTCGTCCAAATTTTGTCCATGTTCACACATCTTGTGAACACTATACGTATGACCTTGAACAATTATCAAGGTAATCTATATATTTATTTGTCTCCAGTAGATATATGATAAAAGTTCTGTGTCAGTATTATACATGGACATGAGTTTGAAATAGACTCATAACATACCAATTGTATCATAACAGTTGTGCCAAATGTTGCAATGATTACCACATCTAAGGCAGTTTCCAATGAAAAATAAATATTTGTCCAACAAACGTTTTACATTTTCTTATAGTTCATGAACAATACTTATTGGATACCAATATCAAAACTCAAAACAATGCTGCATTTAAGAAATTTTAAACTATAAAAATACACGAAACAAGCAAAATAGGGTTTGCCAATTATTAGGAGAATTCAAAGTTTGGCCTTTTTTAACTCTTATACAGACCGCATGGAGATAAAGCGTGAAAATTATTGAGATATTCATAACAAAGGGGATTGACAGAAAAAAAATCTTTGTGTTATTGCAATAGATATATGTACCTGTTTCCATGGCAACAGAGTGGTGTTGTAAAATCGGAAAAGTTTTATTATCGATTATCGGAAACTATTGGAGGAGTACAATCGATATCACTATCGGAATAATCGGAATTTTTTCTTGTTTTAAATTGTTGTATGTTTTGTATCTTTTCAGATTGAGAATACTCCGTGTTTGTGATATAAGAATCTAATTTTTATTTAAAATTATGGAAATAGATTAAATGTTGAACATCCCACTCATCCTGCTGCGTCTTTCGGTACATTTAATCACATGACAACTTTCACACTCTTTGGTCATATTCCATTGTATACATTGAGGATCACTGATGAGGGTTAAGTACATGAAACGTGCATTTCTAGTCCATGCTGCAAAAAAATGATGCTATTGAATTTGAAGACGTTTAACATTCCTTGTTCTTAATCACAAAATCTCGAGGCTTGGTTTAGAAGGATGGCCTTAATTTTACTTTCTAAAGCCAAAATGGTCCCACACGGCAGACCTAGTACGCCCGGGATATGTTCTTCCTCGACCGTTAACTCCGCCATCGCGAGCACGTCTAGTTTCGTTTAGAATAATATCGAAGACATTTTGCACTGAGATCATTTCGCGTAAAATTTAATTCAACAGCGACAATTGATTTTCAAAACCATTGTCGATAGTCGACGACTTCAGCGACGATAGCGGCGATATCGGTGACAATCGTTACAACACTACAACAGAGATTATAAAAACGATGTGTCTTATGGAATTTTCGAATGCTTCAAACATAAATATGATTGCCATGGCAACGACACTCTTTTTCTACAAACAGAGTTAATTTTCATCTTAGTACTTCATAACGAACTTCCAAACCAAAAATTGTTAAAATCCATGACATGCCGTACCAATCTGTCATTGAATTTTGTTGGTCCTTACAGAGAATTGATCTTAAAGTCTGATCACTTACACTTGAAGAGATATTCATGTTAAGATAATCTTAGCCAAAACATTACAATGAGGTCAAAGTTCAAAGTCAAGGTCACTAGGTCAAATGTGTTGGTATAAAAATGTTATGGCAAATGTATGTATAGAATATGACAGCCCTATCACTTGAAGAGATATTCGCTTTAAGAGCTTCTTAACCAAAATGTGACTATAAGGTCAATTTTAAAGTTCAAAGTTCATAGTCAAAGTCACTAGGTCAAATGTCTTTGTATGAAATGTAGTGCTTGTTATGGTGAATGTATGTATGAAATATAAAAGCCCTATCACTTATATGTGAAAAAATATATGCTTTAGGAACCTCTTAACAAAAATATAACTATAAGGTCAAAATTCAAGGTCAATGTCACTAGGTGAAATGTCTTGATATCTTGTAGTACTTTTTGTGGTAAATGTATGTATGAAATATTAAAGCCCTATAACTTACACTTGAAGAGTTATCTGCTTTAAGAACGTCTTAACCGGACGGACAGGTTGAAAGACGGACAGGGTGTTTCCAATATACTCCGAAACTTCGTTCGCGGGGGTATAATAATTAAGACAATCAAATTAAACATTCATCAAAGAAGTAAATGTGAATCCTCAATGAAGTTGAAATCAGGTGCCCGGGGAGAGTAGGCATGTCGTGCTTCCTAGCATCACACGTCACTAGTGCTGTGGAGAAAAAGGTTCCTATTCTGTTAATTGTTAGATTCGGTGTTTTGTATGGTTATAACCTAAAACATCTTTCTACATTAAGGACATAGAGGTATTATAATGTTTAATATTTCTTTTAATATTATCGTGTCTTTTTTTGTGGTTTGTAGTTTTGTTTGATGTCATTTACGTATCACTTTTTTTGTGGTTTGTAGTTTTGTTTGATGTCATTTACGTATCACTTTTTTTGTGGTTTGTAGTTTTGTTTGATGTCATTTACGTATCACTTTTTTTGTGGTTTGTAGTTTTGTTTGATGTCATTTACGTATCACTTTTTTTGTGGTTTGTAGTTTTGTTTGATGTCATTTACGTATCACTTTTTTTGTGGTTTGTAGTTTTGTTTGATGTCATTTACGTATCACTTTTTTTGTGGTTTGTAGTTTTGTTTGATGTCATTTACGTATCACTTTTTTTGTGGTTTGTAGTTTTGTTTGATGTCATTTACGTATCACTTTTTTTGTGGTTTGTAGTTTTGTTTGATGTCATTTACGTATCACTTTTTTTGTGGTTTGTAGTTTTGTTTGATGTCATTTACGTATCACTTTTTTTGTGGTTTGTAGTTTTGTTTGATGTCATTTACGTATCACTTTTTTTGTGGTTTGTAGTTTTGTTTGATGTCATTTACGTATCATTTTTTTTGTGGTTTGTAGTTTTGTTTGATGTCATTTACGTATCACTATTTTTGTGGTTTGTAGTTTTGTTTGATGTCATTTACGTATCACTATTTTTGTGGTTTGTAGTTTTGTTTGATGTCATTTACGTATCACTTTTTTTGTGGTTTGTAGTTTTGTTTGATGTCATTTACGTATCACTTTTTTTGTGGTTTGTAGTTTTGTTTGATGTCATTTACGTATCACTTTTTTTGTGGTTTGTAGTTTTGTTTGATGTCATTTACGTATCACTATTTTTGTGGTTTGTAGTTTTGTTTGATGTCATTTACGTATCACTTTCTTGTGTCGTGTCTTTTTTTGTGGTTTGTAGTTTTGTTTGATGTCATTTACGTATCACTTTCTTGTGTCGTGTCTTTTTTTGTGGTTTGTAGTTTTGTTTGATGTCATTTACGTATCACTATTTTTGTGGTTTGTAGTTTTGTTTGATGTCATTTACGTATCACTTTCTTGTGTCGTGTCTTTTTGTGGTTTGTAGTTTTGTTTGATGTCATTTACGTATCACTTTCTTGTGTCGTGTCTTTTTGTGGTTTGTAGTTTTGTTTGATGTCATTTACGTATCACTTTCTTGTGTCGTGTATTTTTTTGTGGTTTGTAGTTTTGTTTGATGTCATTTACGTATCACTTTCTTGTGTCGTGTATTTTTGTGGTTTGTAGTTTTGTTTGATGTCATTTACGTATCACTATTTTTGTGGTTTGTAGTTTTGTTTGATGTCATTTACGTATCACTTTCTTGTGTCGTGTCTTTTTTTGTGGTTTGTAGTTTTGTTTGATGTCATTTACGTATCACTTTCTTGTGTCGTGTATTTTTTTGTGGTTTGTAGTTTTGTTTGATGTCATTTACGTATCACTTTTTTGTGGTTTGTAGTTTTGTTTGATGTCATTTACGTATCACTTTTTTGTGGTTTGTAGTTTTGTTTGATGTCATTTACGTATCACTTTCTTGTGGTTTGTAGTTTTGTCTGATGTCATTTACGTATCACTTTCTTGTGGTTTGTAGTTTTGTCTGATGTCATTTACGTATCACTTTCTTGTGGTTTGTAGTTTTGTCTGATGTCATTTACGTATCACTTTCTTGTGGTTTGTAGTTTTGTTTGATGTCATTTACGTATCACTTTCTTGTGTCGTGTCTTTTTTTGTGGTTTGTAGTTTTGTTTGATGTCATTTACGTATCACTTTCTTGTGTCGTGTATTTTTTTGTGGTTTGTAGTTTTGTTTGATGTCATTTACGTATCACTTTCTTGTGTCGTGTATTTTTGTGGTTTGTAGTTTTGTTTGATGTCATTTACGTATCACTATTTTTGTGGTTTGTAGTTTTGTTTGATGTCATTTACGTATCACTTTCTTGTGTCGTGTCTTTTTTTGTGGTTTGTAGTTTTGTTTGATGTCATTTACGTATCACTTTCTTGTGTCGTGTATTTTTTTGTGGTTTGTAGTTTTGTTTGATGTCATTTACGTATCACTTTTTTGTGGTTTGTAGTTTTGTTTGATGTCATTTACGTATCACTTTTTTGTGGTTTGTAGTTTTGTTTGATGTCATTTACGTATCATTTAATTTCCATTGTCATTTTCAAGAAACGAAGATTCTGATTGGCTGAGAAATTTTGTTGATACATCGATCAACACAATTTTTCACGGAAGTCTATTTATAGCACTATTTTTAGAACTGGGGGTTCCCTCAAACACGAATGAACTCGTTGCTGAAAATACAATTTGTAGATATTTGTTTATCATTTCAAGGGTACCATTTCTTTTCTACTTACTCAAAAATTAACAGTGCATGTAGAATTTGCTCAAACTAGTCCTTATTCCAAAGATATAGAGAGACGACCGTTCGCTGTTTGAATCATGGCGGCTGCCATAACTTGTTTTGGCAGACGTATCACTGCGAAATCTTTCGACTTACGAAATAAAGTGCGGTGATTGATCGTTCTTAGATCCAAGAAAACAGTCTGTTTTCCATAATTAAATGATAAGAAATGAATCTTATATTTTTTCTGTTGATGCAGGTATCACCCGAAAAATTGGACAGAAAACTTTTGCATCAACGCGCTACGCGCATTGATGCAGTTTTCTGTCCAATTTTTCGGGTGATACCTGCATCAACAGAAAAAATATAAGATTCATTTCTTAAATCACTTTCTTGTGGTTTGTAGTTTTGTCTGATGTCATTTACGTATCACTTTCTTGTGGTTTGTAGTTTTGTCTGATGTCATTTACGTATCACTTTCTTGTGGTTTGTAGTTTTGTCTGATGTCATTTACGTATCACTTTCTTGTGGTTTGTAGTTTTGTTTGATGTCATTTACGTATCACTTTCTTGTGTCGCAGGGTGATCATGCTGCAGATCATCCCCTTTTCATCGTATCGTCCAATTTTTTTTTACAAATGAATCAGTAATAAAGTCAGTCGCTTACAAATGTACCCTTAGTTCGATTGTTTTTTTTTTCTGTTTATCCCCTAGCTCTTACATCAAAATAGTTGTACTATGAACTTGCCCTGGAATAAAGTATTTCATAAAATACATGTAGTTATATGAAAACAACATGGGCATGAGTCGTAGGGATGTAACTTATAAAGAAAGGAAGATGGGTAGGGCCACGATAGCACTAAATAGGCACTACTTTCTAACATTGGAATTCACTGAATATCTATTTGCAAGGTACTTTGAAAAATCCTTTACTGAATTATGTGTAAAATACACTAATCAGTAGCTTTAAGTCCCCTGAAAACCCAAAAATTATCCATTTTCTGTTAAATTGCTGTACAAATTACATGTTTCATTAAAATTAGCATTGTCCACATATAGCGAAAAGCTTAGAATTACAAACATTGTCATAAAAGTTTGATGTTTCTCAACGCATGTGGCCACATCGAAATTCTGCACTAAAGACACATGTTCAAGCATTTATAACCATGTTTTGTAAATATGTGAACTTAATTTGTATTGTTGAAAGGAAATGCTGGTTTTTTTTTTTCTTTATTTGATTTCGACAGGATTTTTTTTCTTGGATGTGCTTCAAATGAGTAACCGAGCGATGAGAAGAAAATCATATTAGAATCACAGGTGCCTGTGGGCATCAATCGATGACGCCATATGACTTCCTTTGGAGCTTCGTAAAGTTATTTGTTCCTTTCATTAAAAGCGGGAAACATGCATTAATTTTTTATAGATATATCAAGTATTTCTCATTAAGTTTAGTTTTGAGGAAAATTGCAGGGCTAATTTAAGGGCTTTGTGGCCCTAGCCGTCTCGTTCGTTGTATGACAAATATGGATAATGACCATATCCCTGTTTACAGCACAAAATCGATAACCCAGAAAATCAGAAACCGAAGGTATATTGAAGTTTTCAGGTTACCATTTTCTATTACATAAGATAACATGAGATCTAAAATAATGCTTTCAGTGTGATTTCTTTACCTCTATTCATGGTGATTGTTGTATAAATTTGGTGTTCGCTGTGTTTTTGTGTTGTTAAGGCATATTCCCCAACGATATATATGTTTGTCGGGCTTAGAGATCAATGAAATTGCGTTTATGAATTATAGTGAACATCTTTTTCTTCCATTTCCCTCTATATGAGATACATTTTGCCCATAGTTACATGATATGAGAGAGGAACAAAAAGAATGACAATAAAATTGAAGTATTTATCTTTAATTGTTTTCGTTTTAATTGTGCTTTGTATTTCTTTTCGATTTATTGATTGACATCGAAATGAAATAATTATTAAAAGAACAGAAAAAAATAATACTATTCGATCGGCCAAAACACAAGACAAGGAAATAGACATGGCATAGACAAATGAGTAAACAATAAGTGAATTTGATGAAAAACAACCCTATTTAAGTCAATCTTTCATGCACGCCACAATTTCCAATCGATTTGCTCGCTCATTCCTTAACATATTTAATATTCTAACTAAATCAAAATCATAGTGGTTGTATATTCGTATGAATGAGTATTACAACTTAAAGCCAAAACCAAAACCAAACATCTCGAGATTCACAAATTTTAAAGATCTTTGATATCATTTCGTCGCTAGAATACCACTTGTGCTTTCAAATGAAAAACTTAGCGAATATAAGATGATGAGGAAGTGTTCCAACTCGTAATAATCATTAACAACATTTCCAATTTCCTGTGGGCTCTATTCAGTAGCATAGTTAAATGAAATCTATAACTTAAAGAGCATTGAGGTGATAGTGCTAGGATGTTAACATCCTTGCATTTCAATTTTTTTGGCTGAAATGTTCAGTTTCTGAAAGAGCAAAACAACACAACGATGTCAAATTGATTAAGGACCGAAGCGAAGCTTCTTTCAGACGACGGGAACTTGAAAGAAGTAATTATTACACTTAAAACATTAAATCACGGGGAACGAGGTTAGCTGCTCCAAATTGCAAAATAAAATAAGTGTTTATAATTAAAACATAGAGAGTAACAAGGCGAGGATTATTTCATTCAGAACTACACACCATAGCTGTGCAACGTTCCAATAGAACCAAGGGAAAATCGCTTTTGTGAATTCGAATGGCCGTATTTTATCTATTTCATCCAGTATTTGTACATGTATTTTTAGCACAGAATGAAGTGTAAAATTAATGATAAAGATAAGGTATGCATTATACAAGGAAACAAAATGGACAAAAGTGTAAGGTTTACAGATAAAAATTACTTTAAAAAAGAATAACAGAAATACACACAAAGGGATATATTAACATAAAAAAGGTGTAAATGTACAAATGAATATTTACATACGAACTTAGTTTTACTTATATGAACTTGCATTTTGCTTTCACCTACTTGAATACTATCTTTGATATGTAACATTATTCATGTATAAACATAACGAAAATAATATGTACGGCACGTTTTAACAGCGCCACCTAACATGCATTCATACAGCGCTTGCACTGAAAATAGTTCATTACATATTTTAATGGCCTCCTACCTCCCCTTCATCATTCCAACTCCACCATTTATTAACAGATTTTGCTGTACAAGTTCTTCAATGTGCAGAACCGTAAGTCAATGAAATGCATTTTAGGTAATTTGGAAATAGAAGTATGTATTTATTTTTCACAAAGGAGTTCACAAGATTAATAACATGTTTATGCTTGAACGGGGATAATTTCGGCCATCAGTTAAACTAGTAGATTTTCGTTCAGCTTTTAAGATAAGATTTTAGAAATCATAAGCGAGGATTTGTTGGTTTAAGATTCAGCTTTTACAGTTAATTATGATACATATAGCTAAGCTAAAAGCCTCTTAGATGGCGAAACCATCAATTCATTTGAATGCTTAGATTACTGTATTAAGGTAAAACAGTTTAATATGGTGAGCATTTCCATCACATGTACCCATTCTGATTCCGTATAGCGATACAGTTATCACTGACTGAAGACATTTAATGGACTCGCGGAAAAGATACAAGCTATATTTCTCCAGAGAGTATATTAATTAGAACTTTTGATTTGGTTGAAATTATGAATTTGTTTTTTAATTGTTTCCATCTTAGTGTATGAACATCGACGGCGGGTGCAGCTAGCCAGCAACGGATGCTAACTCATGTGTAAATTTCTACCATGAAATCCAAAGCATCAGATACCATAGGACGGCAATCTAGGAACATCACCGTCAAGCCACGGGAAATTTACTATGTTAAATACAAAATCATCTCTTTTGTCATACACATTTTGTATGAATCTCTCCAATAACAATTTTGATATTTAGGTCCAAAAATAGGGTATCTGTGTTTGTAGCGTTTGCATGCCTTGTTTAGAATCAATTCTTGTGGATAAAGATGTGGCCTCAGACAGAGCATGTATTTTATATATTTTTATTTTCGTGTATGAACATCGACGGCAGGTGCGGCTAGCCAACAGGGGATGCTTACTCCTCCCGGGCACCTGATCCCACCTCTAGCTTGATAGGGGTCCGTCGATGCTCAATTTGGTGCTCTATTGTGAGTGCTGTTGAGATTACCGTCAGGATCTTCTTTAACTCATTTGTGGATAAATAACACCTTTATACTTTTCAAAAACATGATTGTCGATAGTAAGAATATCAACCAGGAACCTAGAAGTACCAATGAAACATTTCACATCATCATTTTTCTTTGCTTTTGAAAATTTTGGATAAATTTCTTTTTCCTACGTGTAGAAAAAGAAATCTGCAACAAGAAGCGCACAATTCAAGAAATCCTGTGAAATTTAAGTAAAGGATTTTGGGGCTTCATTGATATATATTATACTTCTGCATAGATAATGAAGTATGGTTAGAGGTAATGTCAAACAAAGGAGGGGATCTCCAACAACACCAGGCTGCAACACTCACAGCAAAACCCAAAAACACCCGATGCAAACACACACAGAGCAGACAGACACAGGGAAAGACGCAAACGGGACAAGGAATGTCAACGCACTACACAGAAACATCAAACACAAAGGACTACACATAATGGGCAACCGGTGCCGACCCAGGACGGCCATCTGCCACGGAAATAGCAGAAAGTATGGTTATCCTTGATTACGTGCGCACAACCCTCCCACTTGTCAGATTACCAAGAGCTCTCGAAAAATGTACAATTGCGGCGCAAAACAATCTCCTCACTGCCAGATGACTTCACACAAAGAAGACCGCAAAAACCCAGGGGTCCAAGCAACACAGGTGAACATGTAAATGAATATCAAAAGAGGTGTAACCATATGGCCTCTCCCCCACAATAATTATGCAAATTCGATATTTTGATCTTTAATTAATTTCCATTTATTTTGTTTATGGGATATTTCCAATCGTCTAGGAGAAGATAACTCTAATTTCAAACGTTAACTTTACGATCACGTGCTTAGCTGATGTAATAGAAATGATTGTCATTCCCGCCAGTGTGTAACCCTACGTCTGTCAATACGAGGAGTCCATAGGTCAATTGACAGCAACGGAAACTATAGTAGTTCGCCTGTCATAGGTCTGGGTGCATAAGACGAAATGGCGAGGATTTGTTCTAAGTTTGGGCGACTTTGTTTATACGTCTGAATTCCAATTTAGTCATGAATTTCGATGACGATTTCCACCTGATTGTGAAATGTCCCATGCTACCAATATATACTGTGCGCATGATTTTGTATGTCAGATTCATTCTCATACTGCTATAACCAACATGTAACTTTCGTATCTTAATAAACGGTAAAACTTTACCAGGACTTTTATTCCAAGATACAATATGACTTTAATTAAATTCATCCACGGATTTCACAATTTGTAGACCCGAGAGGGCTACAATTTACGTTTTGGTGCCGTGACGCTAAAAAGAAGGGAGGGGATCGTGGCTAAATGATACGAATCAAGGAGAAATAGGTGATTTATTGCCTTGAATGCAGAGGATGTACTTGTACGCGAAACCAGGATTAAACAGGAGACAAGTGATGGACATTCTAAATTCGACACTTGGAAATCCCACTTACACCCCAACAAACCTTTCGGCCTCTGAAATTATAGATAACCACAAATCAGCTCTTGCTTCCTTTGGCTTCCGTACTAACAATTTAGATTTAGATTTACCACACTTATACTGCATACCTAAAATGCATAAGAATCCGTACAAACTACGTTTCATCGCTGGTTCTTCAAAATGTCCTACCAAATCTGTATCGATCTTACCCACCAAAGTTTTATCTGAAATCAAATCTGGGCTTCAAAAATATTGTTCGACAGTATATTCTCGCAGTGGTATCAACCAGATGTGGATTTTAAAGAATTCGAAGGAACTTTTAGAACATCTGAAATCCACTCATTTTAGTAAAGTCCATTCGATCAAAGCCTTTGATTTATCGACACTTTACACTACAATTCCACATTCTAAATTGAAAGAAAGACTCGCAAAAATTATAAGTAATGCGTTTACAAGTAAAAACGGTAATCGCAGATACAAATTTATTGTTGTGAACTTTAACAAAACCTACCTCGTTAAAGAAAAATCCGATTCTGAAAATAAGTACACTGAAACAGATATTATTCAGATGTTAAACTTTTTGATCGACAACATTTTTGTGGTGTTTGGAGGAAAGGTCTTCCAGCAAATTGTCGGCATTCCAATGGGGACCAATTGTGCCCCACTCCTTGCCGACATTTTCCTTTACTCGTACGAAGCTGAATTCATTCAATCTTTGGTCTCTGAAGGGAAAAGATACTTAACTTCTGACTTCAACTTCACTTACAGATACATAGACGATGTGTTGTCCATCAATAATCCAAAATTCGCGAATTATCTGAGAAGTATCTATCCTTCAGAGCTTGAAGTCAAAGAAACTACAGAGACAAATAATTCAGCATCCTATTTGGACATAATGTTGTCCTACGACACTGATGGTCACATGAATACCTCACTCTATGACAAACGTGACGACTTCAATTTCAACATTACAAACTTTCCCTTTCTGAGCAGCAACATCCCTTCATCGCCAGCTTATGGTGTGTTCATATCTCAGTTGATACGCTATGCCAGAGTAAGTACCAAATATACGGATTTTGTTCTGAGAGCTAGGCGTCTTTCAGATAAGCTTCTCAGTCAGGGATATGTTTGTGACCGACTAACATCGTCACTAAGGGAAGTTCTACGGTCGATATGGGAAATTCGTCATACACTATGATATCCCACTCTCCAGAATGGTGGATGATATTCTGTCATAGACCATTTGCACCATCCAACCAAAGATTATACTCTATTTCTTCCGAAATGGAAGTTACCGGATGTGACATTTCTACCGAATTGAAGCGACGGGTGTTGCATGCAAGCAGGATATGCTTACTCTTCCTGGGCACCTGGTCTCACTCCCATATCGGGAGTTCGCTTCTTTTCATATGGTGGAGGTTTTTGTTTGTTTGCTTTGGTTCCTGTTTTATCCTGATTTTGTATGCCTTCGGTTTCTGATTTTCTGAATTATCGATTTTGTGCTGTATACGGGGGTATGGTCATTATCCATATTTGTCATTACACTGAAATTATGTATACTTCAGGTAGGACATATTTACTTTTCTCGTGCGTATCCTCATTTTGAATGACCATGTAACTTTATCATTTTTGAATTTTTGATCTAAACAGATAGGTAAATTGATTAAGATTTTTTTCTTCGCATTTTCAAGTAAATATGACTAACGTTGACGGCAAAGTGACGTCTCAAATGACTGTAATTAGTCAGGATTCCGGTTCAGGTAGTTCTGAAGGTTTTGGTGCGTCTCAGGGTAAAAGTTGTAGTACCTTTGGATTTGGTAGAATTCCGGAAAATGGCGAAGATGCTTTCAAATGGATTGCAAATCAAGTTAAGGGTCTTCAAACTGCAATTTCTGTACCGTTACTTCAAGTAGTCAAACCGTTTGAAGGTGATTCTTCACAATTTAAACAGTGGGTAAAAGATATTGAAAAGTATGCGCAAATGGCTCGACTTGATAACACGGACATACCGAGAATAGTTTTAATGACCTGTACTGGTACAGTTGGAGATTTCGTGAAACGTTATTTAGACGAAATTGAGTCAAAGGGCGGAGCCCCTGATTGGCCAAATCTCAAAATGTTGATGAAAAAGCGTTATGCTGAAGTTACGGATAATCAGCGAGCTATGACTGAGCTCCGTAATATTAAACAAAGGTCAAAAGAAAGTGTACAATTGTATTCTGAAGGTTTGCTAAGGTTAGCGGAAGACGCATACACTGCTCCTTTTGATGAGAGAGAATTCAAGTTAGTTCAGAAACAATTAGTTATATCTTTTGTGACGGATTGTGTTACGATTATTTGAGAATGAAGGTCATGAGATGCGATCCAAAAAGTTACGAGGAAGCGGCAGAGAGTGCAACAAAAGAGCAAAATTTACGAAAGCGTTTTAATCTAAGATCAAATAAAAATAATGAACCACAAATTAATGACACTAATTCCGATTTAGTAGGGAATAAAAATTTACGATCAAGCTACGGCGAGAGTAACCTAAACAGTCAATTAACCATGCTCGTAAATACAGGTGACAATTCCAGCACTCTGTGGTCTTAATTTCTCGCGGTCAAAAAAAATGTCAAAATACCGGTGAGAATCAAAACACGCGTATCCCATTAGAGACCTAGAGAATCAAGATACGACAGTTGAAAAATTATGTTACAAATGTCATTCTAAAGGACACACAGTTTGGGAATGTCCATTGCGCGAAAATAATCAAAACATTAAAACAACCATTGATTACTCAGACCCAGAAACAGACGAAAACGAAGAACCCCCTCTTAAACGTAAATGTCCCCTAAATAAACATGAAAACGAATCATCCCCAGATAAAGTCTCTTTTAAGAGTTCAAGAAAGGTATCATTTCAAATGCAAAGTCAGAATCCGCGAGAAATTAAGACCACAGAGTGCTGGAATTGTCACCTGAAAAGTCACTTTAGACGAAATTGCCCAAACCGCCGAAATCCGGATAGTTACAGGGCTCTAAATTACTCAGTTACAATGTCTCAATGGCGTTCAAGCAGTGCGCGGAACCAGGAAAACTTAAAAGCTCTCTTCAAAAGGAAGCCGTTGGAGAGAGCAGAATTTTTTCTAAAAGAAATTTAAAGAGTAAGAAACCCGTTTCCGATTCAAACATAGCTGGAAACCCAAGCTCTTGTATCATTAAGATTGGTAACTCGAGATATCGATCTTTGGTAGATACGGGCGCTGAAGTTTCCCTTATGAGTCGAAACATTTTTGAACGATTATCACCAAAACCAAAATTAAGCGCATGTGATCAAGAGTTTAAGAGCAGCGAACAGCGCGCCGATAAACGTTTTAGGACGAAAAACTTTGAAATTTTCAATAAACGGACTGCGAATGTCTCAAAACTTCTACGTGGTAGAGACGCTTACCAAAAATTCTATCTTAGGACGAGATTGGCTGAAGGAATATGGAGTGCGCCTTTACTTCGACCTAGGAATGCTAAAAGTAGGAAAAACATTCGTGAAACTCGACGAAGACACTCATATTTGCTCGATTTTAAGGTTAGCTAAAAAGACAACGATCGAACCGCAGACCGCCACTATATGTCATGTTAAGTTACAGAAAGGCCTCCGATTATCAAACTCAAGACTTCTTGAGGTCACGAACCTTGATCCCGTTTGTATCTTAGATGAACCTGGCCTGTCACTTAAGGAATCAGTGAATACTGTCAAGTCTTCCTTCAAGGTACCTGTCTTGATTCTGAATGAGACGAATTAGTGCTACCGTCTAAGGAGAGGAAGCGTAGTAGGGAGGGCTAGACCTTTGACCCCTCAAGATATTTCGGCCTTAGACGATGAAGAAGCAATGGAAGTTGATGAGCCAAAGACTGAAATTAAATCAGATTCGAAGAATTGCATGTACCCGAAGGAAGGCGCCATCAAGTTACTGAAGAAAAACAAAGACCTTATCTCCAAGAAAGACTCAGATCTTGGTGGAACAAAGACAGTACAGATGAAAGTAGATACCGGAAGTCATCATCCGATCAAGAATAGACCATACCGGACAACTTTAAACAAAAGAAAAGTGATAGATGAGGCTATAGACGAGATGATAGACGCAAAGGTCATTCGAAGGTCACAGTCTGCTTGGTCATTTCCTTTAGTTGTAGCAAAGGAAAAGGATGGCAGTGACAGGATGTGTGTCGACTTTAGAACTCTTAACAAGATTGTTAAACCGATTTCTTTTCCTCTTCCCTTGATTGACGACATCTTATCTCTGATAGGAAACGCAAAATATTTTACTACCTTGGACTTAAGACATGGATACTGGCAGGTGACTTTGGATGAAAGAAGCAAAGAAAAGACAGCCTTCGCGTGTCATCGAGGACTTTTTGAATTTAATAGAATGCCGTTTGGATTGAGTAATGCTCCAGCTGTCTTTCAAGATCTTATGAATATCGTCTTACAAGGATGTGAGGGATTTGCAATGGCATACTTAGATGACATCTTAATCTTTAAAAAGGACGACCCTAAGGAACACATAAGAAACATACAGGAAGTATTCAATAGATTAAGACAACACAATCTTAAGCTCAAACTCAAGAAATGCGCTTTCTTCAAGGAGGAAACAGAATACTTAGGCTTCGTAATCAACAAAGACGGCATAGCTCCAGATCAAAGGAAAGTAGAAGCGGTCAAAAACTTGCCGGCCCCCAAGAATGTAAGACAAATTCGAGGATTCATAGGTATGTGCAGTTACTACAGGAGATTTGTACCAAATTTCTCGAAGATAGCAGAGCCACTTATCAACTTGACGAAGAAATATGCCAGATTCAAATGGACAGAACAATGTCAACATGCTTTTGATTATCTTAAGGAAAGTCTTACAGTAGTACCACTCCTTGCATACCCAGATACAAGCAAACCGTATGTCTTATACACATACGCTATTGACAACTGTATTGGTGCGTGTCTTACTCAAGAAACCGACGTAGGAGACGAGAAACCTATTTACTTCCTGTCACACAAACTCAGTCATACTCAGACAAAGTGGTCGACAATAGAGAAAGAGGCTTTTGCGATTCACTACGCACTTCAGAAGTTGAATCACTATTTACATGGAGCTCAGTTTACGATCAAAACAGATCATAAGCCCTTGAAGTATCTTCTAGATTCACCGATGCAAAATAAGAAAATACAGCTATGGGCTCTAAGCATCGCTGGATACAGCTGTAAGATCGAGTATGTCAAAGGTGAAGACAATCACTGTGCTGATCTTTTGTCCCGGATACCGCATCCTAAGACGTCAAAACAATCTAAGAAATTCGAAGACGAGCTAGATATAGATGATAGAACGTTTGAGATAGGAGTCATCAATTCAAATGAATTTAATCCAAGAGACTTTGCAAGTTGTCATGTTGAGGAGATCTCGAAAGCGGTATCAGATTTACCAGAGAAATTCAATTTGAAGGATGAACAAGAAAAAGATCAAGAAGTCGTAAAACTTAAGACAGACTAAGGAAAGGAACAGCTACAAAGGCTGAACAGACACACTATTTTGAAGACAAGGAAGGACTATTCTATTATCTTTCTCAACCTGACTCTGAGGACCCCAAGCTAAGACTGTATATTCCTCAAGAAATGGAGACAGTCGGCAGTATCATGATCAACTCGGACACATGGCTGTAGATAAGACGTACGATTCTATTCGTCTTAAGTACTTCTTCCCAAACATGTACAAGAAAATACATGGATATCTGGAGAAATGTGTCACGCGTACGCGTCAGACAAGAAGCTCAAGGAAGTCACAGTCACCTATTAAGGAAACCGAAGTACCGCCTTACCCTTATGCAAAGATTGGGCTTGATTTATCAGGACCGTACCCGACGACACCGTCTGGAAATAAATACATTGTCTCCTTCATAGACATTTATTTAGGATGGCCAGAGGCTTTTGCTGTGCCGGACAAGTCTGCAGAACGAATAGTACATCTGATCTTAGAAGAAATTTTCCCAAAATTCGGCTGTCCCCTTGAAATTATCTCCGACAATGGAACAGAAAACGTCAACAGAAAAGTACAGGAAACTTTGGATGAAATGAACATTCATCATATCAAAACTTCATATTACAGTCCCCAAGCAAACGGAAAGGTGGAGCGATTTCACCGTACTCTCCATGACGTCATGTCTAAGAATATCCAAGAAGACGTTCAAACATGGGACTTGTACTTGAATCAAACACTAGCCGCAAATTTGGTTTCATGTCAACGAGTCATCAAAGTTTTCTCCATTTTTTCTCCTTTATAACAGAGACGTAGTACTTCCCTTGGACACCATCTTAAAGCCAAGACGCAGATATGTGGGCGAAGATCTACACGAAATAGCTCTTCAGCAGCAACACAAGTCATTTACTTTAGTTCACAGAAATATGAAAGAAGCGAAAAGGAAACAGAAACAGTACGCAGAAAAAAACAGTACGGAAGAAAATTTCCAGGTAGGAGACCCTGTGTACGTTAGGAATCACAGGAGGGATAACAAGCTGGATGTGAAGTGGCAACCTTACTTCCGGATTATTGATCAAACAGGTCCGCTTTCATTCATTGTGAAAAATCAGCTAGATGGCAATACCACGAAGACACATGCTAGACATCTTCGGCCTGCGAAGATTGATGAATGGAAAGTTCCGAGAGATTCGGCAGGACACATCTTGCGAAAAACGACGTACGTAGTCCCACCCGAACAGTCAGACAGTGATGAGGAACAGCCTGTCCCTCAAGACGTTGTAATACGACACAGAGTTCAAGAGAGAGAAGATTCGTCCGATGAAGATGACATTCCCCTTATGGAACTTCGGAGACGACGTAGAACTCGTGCCATGCCCGAGATACGAACATTGATTTAAATCCTCCATTAGAGATCTCACCTTGTGCTCCCGAACAAAACTGCGAGGAGGAACGAATGGAAGTAGATGCAATTTCCGGAAAACCGGAAGAGGGTTTCTTACAAACTAAAAAGGCTTCCGAACTGAAAGATGTTGAGAATACCCAAGATCCCAATCTTCTTATCAACAATTTGATTGAAATAACAAAGTATATGACATCTAAAATCTTAAAGTGGTGTCTGAATCTATAGCGCTATAAAACAAAAAGATAAAGTGAATACATCTTGAACAAAACTGCCATTATGTATTGAACAGTATGATAATACCCCAGTAATGGCCTGTCCTTGTTTATGAAAGTTCTGTTAACAAAATTTATTTTAACTTGAACAAAGTGGCAAAGAAAAAGTGTTAACAAAAACGAAAACGCAGAAGAAAAAGATAATGTATATAAAAAAGGATTTTTTTTATCTAAAGACAGGGAGGGAAATATGGAAATTAAAATCATAATGAAATAAAAAAAAACTAAATAAACTAAAATAAATTAAAATCATCTAGTTAATCAGAACCCGAACGTAAATTTGTTCTGTAAAGATAGAGAAATCGATATAAAAACGAACCCCTGGATAAGTCACTGTGTACATCGTAAAAATATTTGCTCTTTGTTTGTAATTTCTAACTGGATCTCGCTGGTTTAGTGCAGGATTTATGAATGGCTTTCACTCTGGTGATCGTGTTACAATTCTCACCTCAGATTAGAGCGTAAAATGATATTGACCTTTGTTGCCCTTTTCCCGGTGTTGGAGTTTATTTTGACGGTCGTCCCATGTTTGTTTTTGTTTAGTTTGCACGCAGACTATTGACTTGACATGTATTGACGACGTCTTACAACAATGAAAAGAGCTAATTGTCTTAATATCGTTTTATGTATTCGTTTGATTTTTTTTATAAAAGAAAAAAATATTGCTTGCATTTTCAGTTAATGAAACTTAAGTAAATATTAGTACGTTGAAAAAGAAATAAGTTTGGAATTTTCATTTATAAGATTTGACAAAGATTTCTAAATTATTTTTGCAAATTCAAAATTATGGTCAATTAGAGGTACAGAGAAAAACCCGGTGTCACTTAACTGCCATGAACAATTAATCTAAATATGCGGCCTATACAGCGAAACAATGATACAGACTATCATGATAGATTTATTGCTGGGAGTAATATAAACAGCGCAATGCTGAACAATGAACTTGTCAATTAGTTTCCAGATATGCATTTTACCCTTGAACTTTTGATAAATATGGAACCGCCTGCTGTGAAAAAGAGACGAATAAACGTGCAGGTTAATTATGAGAGACAATCTAAATAGACAGAAGCCGATGATGAAACCCGAAGCTGTGACGTCAGGTGAACCTGTGCACGATGTTACCCGTGTGGCCGGATGTGTAACCAGCCCGTCACTACAACATACGAACATTTTTCGCAGATAATGACAGAGTGAAATCTGTCGTTGCGAAAAGAGGAACATGAACTATTTTGTACTTGTTGACCTTCCTAATAAGACGCGGAATGTATGAGAATATGAATACCCCGTCGTTTTTATGGATGCATGGAGTCATCCGGATTACATGAATATCTTGGAAACGTCACAAATGCCAAGATGCGTCAAAGGAGGTCGAGGATGGAGAAAAGACGAAATGGGTCCGGACGAAGAAGACGAGACCGTGATCCTAAGACGAAAACGAAAGAAGAAACCCATGATGATCGCCCGATGATTAACAATTAATTTCACGATGACATCGAGGTCCAATTTATTCGTTTTACTCCTCGGCGGTTATTCGGTTCACGAAGAAGGACCAGACACGAACCATAGATGGAGAAGAACCAAAGAAAATGATGTCATACCGTGATGATGGCCATAAGAAGAATAATTGAATCCGTGTGATGTTATTTAGTGAAAACGCAGAGTAATGTTTAATGCTTTTAATGTTTAGAATTATGATAAGATTGCAATTATTGATGAAATGTCATTGATGTTTGATGCATGCTTTTGTACAGTAATACTTTGATATTTGATTTTATGACGCGATTGGAATTGGGAACGTGCTTCTTTTACAGGTTATGATAATTTTGGTAGAACACATATTATGATGAAAAAGACCGGGTCACTCATAGTGAACAGAGGAACTGAATACAAAGACTTTTTATTGCATGTGATTTTGATTATATATATTTTTGATTGATATGTACCAAGTGATCCCGGCGGTAAATAATTGAATGGTCATTATTGTGGTATCAAGGCCATGCGTTTAGAAAATAACCAAGTATCACCGAAATTCAGTATATGTTTTTGATGAAAATGCCTTTCAAGATTTTAGATGGATGTTTAGAAGTTTATCCAGGTTAATGATTTAATTGATTGTTGATCAAGGTCGCAAAAATCTTGGTTATTTTCTTAAGTAGGGGAGTATTGTAACCATATGACCTCTCCCCCACAATAATTATGCAAATTAGATATTTTGATCTTTAATTAATTTCCATTTATTTTGTTTATGGGATATTTCCAATCGTCTAAGAGAAGATAACTCTAATTTCAAACGTTAACTTTACGATCACGTGCTAAACTGATGTAATAGAAATGATTGTCATTCCCGCCAGTGTGTAACCCTACGTCTGTCAATACGAGGTGTCCATAGGTCAATTGACAGCAACGGAAACTATAGTAGTTCGCCTGTCAAGTTTGGGCGACTTTGTTTATACGTCTGAATTCCAATTTAGTCATGAATTTCGATGGCGATTTCCGCCTGATTGTGAAATGTCCCATGCTACCAATATATACTGTGCGCATGATTTTGTATGTCAGATTCATTCTCATACTGCTATAACCAACATGTAACTTTCGTATCTTAATAAACGGTAAAACTTTACCAGGACTTTTAATTCAGAGTTACAAAATGACTTAGTAAAATACACAACGCGAAGTACATGTTTTGTAGACCCGAGGGGGCTACAGAGGGCGTACGTTATACAATCCGTGCTCTGCCGCCGCGATAGCCGACATGCCTGTTCGTGAACAGCATTACTGTTTTTAATCGTTAAAAAGCAAATTTTGGATAAACGTCGAAGCTGAGATGCAACCAAAAACATTACGTAAATCTAATGAAAATATTTTTCTAATTTATAACACTTAATATTCCCTATGAAATCATATTAGAATTTGAATTTAAAACCTAGTTTACTTGAAAGACCTTTTCTAATAATGTCGCTGGATTTGAATTCATAATGTAAAAATTTATACAAAAACGTAGATTGTTTTCTATTTTCGATGATTTAAAAAAGTAACATCCTCGGGTAATTGTTATTCCTTATTTCGTGCCTTATATTATATATAATACTATATGCTCCTCTGTTACAAAATCAACACAAGGCTCAAAATGTAATTTCTAAAAAATAATTAAAAGCCTGGAGGAAATACTTTGCCGTAAAAACCAATCGATATGAAATGTTTCCAAAAAAGAAAGTATTTCTTTATCTGAGGCCTAAGTAAGTTGTATAAAAAATGCTTTCACAACAGCATCTTTTTTTAATTCAACAAAGAAAGTAACTAGAACAGTGGGCAAAATAATCATGAACTTGCGCGCTAGTTCATTTTTGCGCCCGCCCGGGGCTGGAGGTACAGCAAAACCAATAGCGTCATCGAATAGAGGGTACCTGAGATAGTTGGAATCCGCATCTCGTTTACCTGTAGCACACCTGGTACCTGAGATATTCACCTTAATTGCAAAAAAATCCTGCGGGAAATTAAAAATTCCTGCGGGAAATTGAAAAATCCTGCGGGAATTATCAAAATCCTGCGGGAAATTGATGAATTCCTGCGGGATATTTCAAAATCCCGCAGGAAAAATTGCAAGAAATAATCCTGCAGGAAAAATAATTTTCCCGCAGGAAAAATAAATTTCCTGCAGGAAAATTTTTTTTACGTAAAATCCTGCGGGAGAAAAAAATCCTGCAGGAAAAATTTGAACTTAAAATATTCCTGCGGGAAAAATTATGTGAACATTTTTTCCCGCAGGAAATTCTGCTTTGTGAAAAAAATTCCTGCAGGAAATTTATTTAGAAAAATTCCTGAAGGAAATTTTTTGTGAAAAAAAGAACTCCTGCAGGATTTTTTGTTTAAAGATGTAAAATTTTACATTATACTCACAAAAAAGTATTCTACAGGAAATTCTTTAAAAATAATTTCTGCAATAAACATGATAAATTTCTCCAATTGATTTTCATTGGTGCCATTATTACCTTTTAGTAAGTCCATTTGATTCCAAACTGTGTTAGGGCTGCAATGATATGCTTAGACCACATTATGATATGTATCTCAATATTTACATGTACACGATACGATTCATATCACGATCCTGAATTTAAAATACAGATATAAAAGTATTACTGTACTATGCCCAATATTTTATTGATAGTTCAGCAACGACAATTCATTTAGATCAAATCCTCATTTATTGAATGTTTTGAGATCTATCAGGTATGTATATCATGGGTCATAGGGACTTAATATAATAGGAAAATAGGTATATCGTGTGTGAAAATTTAGGACAAATATAGGAATGTTTAAGAGGAAAATCATAGGATTTTTCAATATTCATTGATTATTGAAGTCTTCCGTGCATTTAAAATCATGCGCACTTGGGGGTCATTTGACAAGGAATAGAAGATTTTTACATAAACGTGGTAGACTTGAATTTCATACATTTCATGATCCAACATCACAACATTTGACATTATTTCTTACTATGATGTCAAAACATATCTATGATGTCAAAAAGAAAAAAATAATGTCACAAATTATAGATATGTTTTGACATCATATGATTATCATATAATTTTTTACAATATTTTTTAATATGTACTACTACTACTAAAAATAATGTCAAATGTTGCGATGTCTTGGAATGTCTAAAATGCAAGTCTAACAGTAATTTGAAAATGATCTATTTATTGTAAATTTTTGCCCCCATGTACCAGTGGTTTAACATGCATGGAAAACTTCAACTCAAAATTGAAAAATAATCATAGGCCTATAAGCCTTTTTCACATTACTGTGTGACTAGTGTTTTGTGGACGGCAAGTACCCACTTTCTTTACATCACAGTTAAAAACTGATTGTCCTTGACGTCATATTGCGGGAAAAGTACTTATTTTGCCGTCCAAAACAACTTGACCGCAGTTATGTGAAAAGGGCTTATTTGCACTTACACATATAGCTCCCCCCCCCCTTCTCCATGATACAATAATCGCTTTATCTTAGGTAAATATGCAAAGTACTGAAGTTGGTTGCTTACAATTTGATAGAAATTGAATTAAGAAAATGGAAAAAATAAAACAGGTCTGTTCAGCTTTTAACGTACCAGCTGCAGCTAATATATTAGTCAGAGGCAATTCGAGTTACATCTAAAACATTACCTACTTGATACTGAAACGAAGGCATCACCCAACAATCATATCAATAAACCTTTCAAATTCTTGTAAATATGATTGTGAGTACTCAGTTAACCTTGTTTTCATCGTAATGATCGTTTCTTCGTTTTTTCTTTCTGTTGGGCATGGTCGGGGTTTTCCTTGTCTAAATATAGATCTAGCTTCACCTGTTTTGAGTAGTTTCTTGTTCATAATAAAAATGTTCGCCTTAGCAGTTATAGGAGATTTTCATAGCGAGATACGGGTGCTGATCCAGAAACTGTCGGGGATTTGGGATGACATGCAAAACAAGAACACGAAGGCCCGAGGGAGATACGGGAGTCCGATAGATGGGGGCGGGGGGATCCCCGAGGAAAAAAAATTACCCCACTGCCATCCCCTCCCCCAACTCACAGATGCGAGTGGGCGCTTAATTCAGGCCCATGTGGGTCCAGGGCAGATCGAGCCCAGCTGGTAGAGAGTTTAGGGGGCGGGGGAACCCCGGCGACAAATCACGATTTTGAATAGCAATTTATCTAGCCCTTGCAATTTGCGGAGTTTCGGGAATTATTCATTTTTTTTTTTTTTTTTCAAAATTAAAATCAGAATCTCTCAATATTGGCTTAACCCTTGGTCAAATTTCTTGAACCGTCCATTACCGAAGAGAATTTGAAGTTACATTGATATTGAGAAAATGTTAAAATGATTGATATGATAACTTTTAGATTCAATTCATATACACGTCTGCCCCATTCATTTTTTTTTTTCGGGGGGGGGGGGGGGGGCACCCCGAACCACCGAACGACTCTTCGGGCCTCGCAAGTCATCCCTCCAAATTTAAGAGCCTGAGTTTGAGCCCCAGGCAGTTGAGGTTCTGGATTCTCTCCTGTATCGGGACGAGTACATATTTTATGTATGAATGAAAATTCAGACTCCTTAAAGAATATACACGTAATGGACTCTTTTGTACAATCTCATCTATAAATTTGCTTTTCTGTTTTCTTTCTTTCTTTCTGTTACATACATGTTTGTATTTTGGTGTGTACAGTACATTATGCGGACGTACATTAGATGGGCGCACAGGGATTCATCGCGCTTCTCGATTGCTTGAAGTACGTACAATGGGTTACATGTATGTATGTATAACCCTTAGTCCATCAAGCAACCGGGAAGCGCGATAAATCCCTGTGGATGGACGGTATAAACATGTACGAAAGCTTTCAGTGAATTGTTTTAAATTATCTTCAAGGCGACAAGGACCGTTTGATGCAATCATTGCACATCCGCAGAGAGAGAGAGAGAGAGAGAGAGAGAGAGAGAGAGAGAGAGAGACAAGGGCGGATTTAGGGGGGTTTGGGGGGGTTCGGGAAAACCCCCCCGGTTTCCCAATTTTTTTTTTTTTTTTTTTGTAACATTAGCACTCGGAAAAAACCCTGCAAACTGAGTAATAAAAAAAAGCTTAATGTCCACCAGAATTCACTATTTTAAAACAAAATTTACAAAAATGTTCTGATACATTCTATCGCATATCGATTCGATATCGTATATATTGGCGTATTTGTGGATTCGTACGGACAATCGCGAAGTTTTTGTAATGTACGTCGCAGAGGGGGTTTTCTGTTTATTTTATTCCCGAAAATTAACATTAATATCATGATTACACTTTTGATTCACCTAGGGGTTTAACCAAAAATGTAATCATGATAACTTATCATGATTACATTTTTGGTTAAGCCCCTAGGTGAATCAAAAACGTAATCATGATATTAACAAATACTATAATATAAACATGTTCAAATAATTTGCAAAACATGTACGTGTGTCAAACAATCAATGTAAATGGTACGGGGATCGAAACCTACCCGTTTCTGTCCTCAAATACCCGGTTTGAGTATTTTTGTCATCTACAAATTTTGTTAAAAACATACTTTGAAATAACCAGAAAAATGGGCAAATATTTAACATTGTATATAGCTCGAATATGCTCCGGGGGCCTATAATTAAGCATCCAATTGTTCAAAGCCAAAACCCAATGATACTCGACATTTTTTACTCGATATCGTACCAATATTCTAAGTACATGTTACAGCAACAAGCCAGGCGTACATTTGTACGCAAAAACGTCCACATCGTCTCGCGAAAATAAAAGGAGAGCGCCTCCCCCAGTTGCCAAAAAGAAGGGGGAGGGTCTTTTGAAATAGTATTTAAAGCAAAACACTACTGTTCAGAAATAGATCAAAGACACTCCAGAAACCACCGATTTGAATGCATTTTTCGTAATTTTCTCGTGTTTCATTAGAACTCAGTACAACCATGCGCAGATTCAGAGGGGGACCGGGGGTCTGGACCCCCCTCCCCCCTTGGGATTTTCGGAGGTGGGGTCCAGCTTTGGCCCATTTCTAATTAAAATGGGTCTAAAATGCATGAAAGGGCTTTGAAACCTAAAATTTCGGCTCGCTTCGCTCGCCACTTATAAATACAAAACTATTTTTGCTGCAAAATTCCTTAATTATTATCAATTGTTCATACTAAGTAATTTTATATAATTGTCTTGGGTCTCAGGAACTCATATTCTCAACAGTCCCTTACTTCATAGGATGTAACCTCCTTCATCTTTTTCAAGGTTTTGTCAATTTAAGATGTCTGATTGTTGAGAAAATGACACATCTCTTATCTATTTATTCTCATGAAATTCGCTCCGCTCGCTGATATAAGGAGTGAAATATTCAATGTTATAAATAATCATCTCGATCGAATCAAGACAAAGTAATATTTCATATCTAAAAAAAATTCTGGCTCGCTACGCTCGCCAATTCTTCATGAAAATAAACGTGAAAGGAAAGCTAACAAAATTGCCCCCTCCCCCATCATGTGCACCGATATATATGTACCTACATGATAGGTCGACTTCTTTAAATTTTGGACCCCCTCTGACCAAAAATGCTGTATCCGCGCGTGATACAACGATCGCTAACAAAGTGCGAGCGGTCGATTGGAAAGACTTTATGTGGACGTATATATATAAGTATTTAGGGAATGTCATGTTCACATCTCAAGTTTTCTTCATCTCAGATACGGTTCATCGTCTGCTGACATCGAATCATATGCGTTATCCCATCTAAATTCAGCTCAAATACGCTCCAGAAGTCAGCAATTTCCTTCATTTTTCAATATTTTCACGGGGGACCCCCTTCAAGGGGATGGGTAACATATTTCCATACTGTCCCTACTTGACTCTTCGGGCCTCGCAAGTCATCCCCTAAAAAGTGTCTGTGCCCCGGACAGCTGAAGTTCTTGGTCAAACCCTTCTTTATAGACGTCCACATCGAAAACACCCTGGCTACGCCCCTGCCAGCAGTAAAGGAGAAATTATTTTATTTAGAAATCTTTATTAACCACATAAATCGAGTGGAAAGAATGGTCTGAATATTCGAGAAGGTAAGGAGAAAATGTGCTCCAGAATGCGCAATTTTATTCCATTTTTTCAAAAATTTTCCGGGGGAGGCCCCCCGGACCCCCACCTACAGGAGGGGGCAACCCCCTCCCGTACCCTCCCCCGCTCGGCACTTCGTGCCTCGAATCGACCCTTTGGGTCGATACAAAACCCCCCCGCTTGCCACTCTGGATCCGCCACTGAGAGAGAGAGAGATTTGTGGATATAACATCAAATTCTAAACTATTATTAGGTCTTCCGACTTCCGTCGGAAGACCTATTGTTTTCGTAACCGTGGAAAATTGGATCAGCGATTTCTCAAGAACCCTGTAAGCTAGGACAATGAAAGTTCTCCAACGTTACGTTTGGAGTAAAAGCTAGATTGGTCTTTTTTATTTTTGGTCTCTGTTATTTTTTTTATCATGTTTTTTAGTAGATTCAAATATTTGACGGGAGCGTTGAATTACTCAAAAGGACCGAAAATTTCATGTTTTGCTATTTTGTAAGCTTAAATATCTCGTATTTTGCTATCTACAATTTCCATTCTTTTTGAAAGTCGACAGCCATGCAAGATATGAAATGCTAGATGCACACTGTAACGATTTATTACGATGACGTCCTTCACCGTCCTTCATATTTCCAAATTCAGAAGTTCATAGGAGGAAGACACTTTTTTGCTTATAATAGTAAACAAAAATTAAGCTTATGAAGTTTCCTAAAAATTTCAATATTATTATTTTTTATCCATATATCTGCCTTATTTAGTCTTTCTGATTTTTCCTATCTCTTACTGTTGAAAAGATATGAGCATCGAAATTTTGAGTTGGGTATTTCGATACACCTTCACGCCAACAGATCGGGCGCACACTAAAATTGGTAGTCCGAGTCCGACTCGAGAAAAGCAGTGTTGAGATTTTCAAATTCCGATTTCACGGCAATGATGAATATGCATTTCATAAATACATTTCGATATACACAATTTGATTTTAAAACAGTTGATTAATTTAGAAGAGATCAGCTACAAACCAGAATTTACACACAAAAAGTGGTAGTTTGATTCCGATTTCTAACCTACAAACCTGTTTCTAAACTTCAATAACTATATTTTGAACATCAAGTTTAATTTCTAATTCTAGCAAACGTTCGAACATAATTTTCGGTTGGTTTATTTACAAATTGATGAACAATTTCTCCAACATTCTTCCCTCCCCTCGTTTTTCGAAAACAGTTCTGTTTATATTGAACGATGTCGCCATGATGGAAATTCAAAATAAACTTTGAAAAAAGGGAAGGGGGGGGGGGTCCAAATTTGAACCTGCACAGAGAGAACCTCATGGTATTTATATATATATATTGAACGTAACTTGTTATTACCATTTCTCTTCTCAAGAAAATTGGTTCTACAGCTACGAGCTCGCCTTTTTTATGGGGGAAGGGGGCAGGAAGAATTTGCAAAAAAAAAAAAAAAAATCCCGGCTCTGAAAAATGCTGAAAAAAATATTCCGGCCCAAAGGGCCGGCAATTTTTTTTTCCCGGACCATGCAAAAGTAAGGATACATTGCATGATATGGAAATTTTTGCTGGCCCTTTGTGCCAGACAATTTAAAGTCAAAAAATTAATTAATATAAATACAAACTGTTCACATAGCTGTATCTACCAGAGACCTTATACGCATAGGCACAAAAATCTAGAAAAGAATCTATTTAAACATCATACAATCTGTCTGAAATTCGCTAATTGCAAAGAGACATCTGAAGGATCGGTTATTAACTCATACTCTGTAACAGCGGGGAGTTTAACTTACACAGACATTCACAACATTTGACAATTTGTTTAAATCCGGCCCGAAGAACCGGCGAAAATTTTTCTCCGACTCTGGTAATGGCTGAAAAAAATGGCCTGCTCAGAAAATTGCTGAAAAAATTTTACCGGCTGGCAATAGAATTCCTGCCCCCCCCCCCCCCCCCCCCCCCAAATCAAATGGTTGCTCACCAACAATTATCGGTTTGAAAATTTAATGTTACTGCTATTTGAAAACTTAAATATATAATATAAATACATGTAATGTGACGTCCTTCATATTTCCAAACCAAAAATTGTATAGGAGGAAGACACTCTTGTTGCAACCGCAACAAGAAACCTTTCTAGTTATGAACAATGTTTTGCATATAGATTTTTTCATTGATACATATGTGATTTAGAAATTTTCCCTCAACACACGCCATATTATATGCTTTACACAAGACTTTCTGCCACCATAAAAATTAGTTAATCAGACTATGTATTCCTTTCTGAGTCATTCAAAATTTCATTTTTAAAAACAGTATTTTAAAAAAGCAAAACCATGCATTTGCGGATTATTATTTTAAAGCTTATGTAATGATCTTATATATAATACATATTAAGTTTATAAGATAGTGTAGCAACGATTTGATTTTTAGGGGAGGGAAGGGGATACCTTTTTGCAAACAAAAAATCCTTCTCGAGATTTAATACAACCGGGTAAGCATGGTTAGAGAGAAAAAATTATCCAACCTAACTGTCCGCACTATGAAAATGCCCCCCAAGTCTTCCTTTCTCCGTTAAAAGTTAAGTTAAAACTTTTGTCAAATAATATCAATGGGAAAATATATAATATCATTTTTAACATGTATAGTCAAATTAAATCAAAAATTATTCATAATAACGAGTTTTCACCCTTCTTTGATTGTGAAAATGGAGTTAGACAAGGCGAAAATATGTCTTCCTTCCTTTTTGCTATTTACCTAAACGATTTACACGATTTTTTAGCTGAAAATGGTGACCAGGGTGTACCTACTGTCTCCGAAATGTTCGAAAATAAACTAGAAATGTATATCAAATTATTCATAGTTCTTTATGCGGATGACACAGTTTTAATGGGCGAATCTCCACTTCAACTACAAAACCAACTAAATAATTTTGAAAATTATTGTAAGAAATGGAATTTAAATATTAACGTAGATAAAACAAAAATTGTAATATTCAGCAAAGGGAGACAACTCGTAAATCATAATTTCAATTTAGGCGGGAAAACAATCGAAGTAGTATCAGACTTCAATTACCTAGGACTAATCTTAAATAAAACAGGTTCATTTGAAAAAGCTAAGCAAAAACAAATATCAAATGCAACAAAAGCTCTATAATGATGTGTTAAAAAAGGCCGAATGCAAAACCTTTCAATTAAATGTCAATTAGACCTCTTCGATAAAATAGTGCAGCCCTATCTTATTATACGAATGCGAAGTGTGGGGTTTTTCCAATGTTGCTAAAATAGAACGAGTTCATCTGAAATTTTGTAAACTTTTGCTTCATTTAAAACAATCTACTCCTGATTTCATGATATACGGTGAGCTTGGTCGACATCCTCTACACATTCAAATACAAACACGTATCATTTCATATTGGGCTAAATTAATTAATGGTAAAGAAACAAAAATAGCTCATTTGCTATACAAATTAAGTCATAATATCAATGAAGAAAATGGAAAATTTTGCTGGATACAAAATGTACGAAATATTTTGAATAATTGTGGCTTAACAAACATATGGCAAAATCAATTCTCATCATCAATGAACTTAAAATGGATTAAGGCAAAAGTTAAACTTACTCTAATTGATCAATTTAAACAAACCTGGTACTCTAATTTAGACAACTCACCTAAAGCACTTAATTACAGAATTTATAAACATGAATTAAAATTTGAAAATTATTTAGATATACTAACAAAAAAAGATGCCATAACTTTCTGCAAATTTCGCACTTGTAATACGCATTTACCTATTGAAACAGGACGTTGGGAAAATATACCTCGCGAAAACAGAATTTGTCAAAAATGTAATTTAAACGATATTGGAGATGAATTTCATTATATTCTAAATTGCAGTACGTTAACTGAAGAGCGAAAAAAATGTTTGAAAAATAAAAATATTAGAAATAGAAATATAATTAGTTTTGAAGAAGTAATGTCTTCCAAGAAACCGTCTTTCCTCAGAAAACTTTGTATATTTATTAGAAAAATAAATCTCTTATGCTCCCCTAATTAAAATTCAAATTCAAATTTGAAATTCAAACTAAATCAACTTCATCATTGACTCTCATATACTTGCTCCTTTTTAATTAGGTATCTTTATTTGTTTGTATTAGCTTATCCATACTTTGATAATAAGAAATGCCGTTTATGTTCACGCATGCCACACTTTATTTTCATTGTAATGTCTTGTATTATATGTTTATCTCTGTGTACCATTGCATTGCAAAGGTGAAGAGTAATAAATTCAGTTCAGTTCAGTTCAGTTCCGAAAAAAGGTAAATTGCTACGTCCCAAATCGTAAAACACAAAGCAATTATTCAAGATACCCGAGACAGCCATCCGATTATTTATTTTGAGTCAAAGGGAAACTCTCCACAATCTGACCACTCCATGCATGCAATAGTCTATTTTGACCTGCATTTATCTATGACATACATGTATGACATATACGAACTTTTATTTGCATGTATTATGATCCCTCCAAGCGCGGATCCAGAGAATGGGGTCCGGAATGCCCCCCCCCCTAGAATATTCGAAGCATAGTTAATTTTTTTCTTTAAATATACATATTT